>JAUNZM010000326.1:0-1200000 GCA_033459285.1 Clamator glandarius | reverse complement strand
TGTTTTTTGACTTTTTAGTTGCAAATTCTGTTAAGACTCAAGCAATTAATTTTAGAAGCATGAATAAATTTACGCAAAGAGCACAGTTCCCATTGTTTTCTTCATTCCAGAAAACTTATTACAAAAGCTATGTTCATCTGTAACGAACAGAAAAGAAAAACCCTAACAACGCAGCACTTAAGAAGTTCTTATCTTGTAGTATTATGTTTGGAAGAGGAAGGAGAAATTAATAGTTTTTATTTTAAACAGTACATTGCTAAATATTTCTTCCCCAGGTTTAGTTAAGACCCTCCCAAGCAGTGATGTGTGGGGTGCTCTCTATGTGTAATGACAAACACAAAACAGAAGAAAGTGAACAGCTCCAGCCATGGATAATTCCCAAGGCCATGTCCTTTCAGGTCATCAGCGTGAACTGGAAAGCCATACATACTGAAAGCTGTACATTCAGCTAAATAACTTGTGAGTGTACATTTTCCAGCACATAGGCATTCAAACCGCTGGATTTAGACTTTAGCAGAGGGTCTCAGCAAACTGGCCAAGCACTGAATTTGCACAAGGAGAACAGGCAGAATGAAAGAATGTGCAAAAAGCAGCTTATTCTCTCATGTAAATTAAACAAACCAAAAAGGCTAGATTTGTCCAAAATACAGCTGAGCACCCCTTTAAAAATGCGCCTGTTCAAGAGATTTTGTTCCCCAGACAATGCTCCAACTGCCCCAGCAGTGGCTTGGAGGGACTGTGAGCACCTGTGCCCACCAGGACTCTGCCAACTCTACTTCAACTGTGATCAGATTCATAGCTCAAACCCACCTCTCCCCCAGCTTCCTTGGTGTCTAACACAGTGCAAGCATTCAGAAGTTCTCTTTGGAGTGCTAGGTCACAATTCCAGGCAAAGGTATGATATAGACCCCATATATTCTCCAGAGCCAAGGTAAAATGAAAGGGAAGCATCAACAAGCAGCTCAGCTACCTATGGGAGGTAAGCAAGCTGTGGTCTCACGTGTTCAATCCAAAAGCTACAAACATCCCTGCTTCATGACATCCCCTGCACTGCCGCAGCCCAGAAGAGCACAGAACCTGGGTGCTCTTACACAAACTCATTGAGAGAGCACATCTTTCATTAGCTTCCGCCAGTCAACGAGCAGATGCAGGTAGGTACAGGCCATCGGTTTGACCATCTCCATTTGGCTCTGAGCTCTTCAAAATCCTATTTACTCAATCTAGCAAAATTGAGATGGATACATCAAAAACAGGGTTCCTCCAGAGCTCTCAGCCCTGGCAGCATTCCTGGTTGCAGATGCATTGTGCCAGATTTACAGCAAGTAGTGCCACAAGCCTCAGGAATGTAATAGTTTATGTCTGTTAATGATCTAACTCAGTTTATTACACAGACGTTGACATTTTAAATTAAATTACCCTCTTAAAGAAGCGTAAAAGAAACCCTGAAGAACCATAACTTTAAATGAGACCAATAAATGTAATCATTGTACCAAGCAGTAACAATGTCATTTGACTGTGTGTTCAGTCACTATCATCATTTATTCTCCAAGTCAGGATTTCTGTTCAATCCTTGTGATTAGCTCAGTAGGTCAAAACTGGAAAATACCATGTTGCATTTGAAAACCTGAATGCTGCTTCTGTCCTTGAGAGTTAAAGCAATGTTTAGATTTTCATACTTTCTAATCCAATATCCCCCTTTGCCTCTCCTTGAATGATGCTGGAAAGGCAGGCTCTGTGCGTCACTGGTGGCAAGACTGATACACCCACCTGTATGTCGTTCTCAGCTTCCCACTAATGTTTACTGGAGGATATTTTGATTTGTTCAGATAAATGCCCTGCAAAACACTCACCTCACCAGAATAGAAATGATACTGTGGCAAGTGCTGACTTGGCACATCTTCATCAGTTACTCCCAAGGCCTGTGTTGTCTTAATTTTGGAGAACTACTCTGCTCACTGCCTCTTCATTTGAACTGTATTTAATAATAACATACATTTTCACCTTCTATAGCACACTCTGCCCACGAGTGAAAATCAGGTCTCACACGACTCTTCTGCATGTCAGGATTCTAGAGAAATTAAAAGTTATGTCCTATCCATACAAAGGTATGTGGTATACTGAGGAACTGATCAGAACAACTCATTCTCCTGCTTTAAACTTAATCCTAAGTATCACTTCTAATAAACAAACTTTCTCTACGCAGAGGTGGACAAGGAGCAGAAGGCGCTCGATAGCAATCCTTCTCAAGCTTTGAAGTGACCCGGGGAACCGCAAACAAGGCAAGAAATCCCTTCTTAAAGGGTTTGCTTAAACAACTTCTGAGATCAGGCCATCCTATCGACCCTGCCATGGGGCTCCTCTCCACTCCCTCCTCGCTGGATTAAACCCCCTTTGCATTCTGGCATCTACGCTGTCACAAACCTCACTAGCTGAGCTCTGTAGTTCTTAAACTGCACAAAAACTTTCAACAGACCAGTCTGAGATCAATGAACAAGGGAATATTTCTATGATCCGCTGAAATCACAAAGGTTAATGTCAAATTGTAGCCTTAGCTAAGCATGAGGGACAGATGTGACAAAGTCTTCTCTCCCAAGTCAACTTGCTTTGCATCCAGCAGAACAGGAGAAACATGCCAGCACTGTTAAATATCTAGAAATCCACATGTGGGGTGATGATTCCAATCAACTTCAGTACACGTAGTACAATACATACGGCAGAGAGACTTGCTCTGTCAAAGAAGCATTTAGCAGCCCAGTGCTTACACTGATAGGAGAAGATTAAAACATATCCACAGATTATTTCTCACATTAAAGAGTCAATCAATGTATCTGAGAACTGTGCAAGCTCCGTTTTCCTTTCGGAAAGCTAATAAGCCCATCTCTCCCACTTTATGGATTATACTGCTTGTTCTCACTGCTCCAAATCACAAGGTAAGGTTTCAGTTAAATTTAGGCAGAGGCAGGATGCCAATGCCGCACTCTGTGTGCTGCCAAAGATGCTGTAAGCACAAACACCCACCTGTAAACAAGCACATGGTTTATATAAACATAGGTACACATACAAATTCACTTTAAAACCAGAGGCACCACCACACCTCAAGCCTTCCAGTCTGCACAGAGATCCAACTCCTACACTGCTGGGAATTTTAGATACGTTCAAACTTGAAGCCAATCCTGGGCGTGCTTTGACCCCTGAATTTTTGGGCCTAAGACAGATCTGAACTTGCACAGAAAGGTTTTACAGGTATCTCCTCAATCTCCAAATCAGACTTTATATTTGAAAGAACTGATTTAGCAATAGTAGCCAGCAAAAGAATTATGGCATTTAATGTAAACATAAATTAAATGCCTTTGGAACAAAATTGGTTTATATTTGTTTTTTTAAAAAGGCAATTAAAAATACCAAAAAATCAAGAGAGACCTACCATAGCTATTAAAATCAGCCTGAGATATTGTAAAATTCATTAGGTCTTTGTCTCCACCTACTGTATGGAGGAATAATGCTTATAACTCCTTGAAGGACACAGAGATACTGAATACCTTTCTTATTTATAAAAACCCAACTTCAATTCCCTATAGATCACAGTACTTCAGAATTTATTAACCATTAAAATAACTGGTGTTAGAAACCTAACATTAAAAGACCATCACAAAAGCTTCTTTTACTTAGAGTAGAAGATATTTTCAGCCCATAATCACTGCAAAGTGGCTACTGTTCTGGTTTTATGGTAGGTTCTTCCTTTATAATAAAAAGGTTCTGAAATAATATTTCACAATATTCACTTCATAATATTTACTTCATTTTTTTTTAATGACCAACAATTATATTTCAAAAAAAGCCCCGCAGGACTGCAGTCTAAACCTGCAATAGCCTGTGAGTGCTCTCAGGTGTAAAAGCAAAAGGAATTAAACAAAATACTCTTAATTAAAACTGTCAATCTGTCAAAATCTGGACAAGATTACAGAGAAGGCTGATTTATGGCTGCCCTATGTTTTGCATTTCTTAATCTGACAAAGCAAAATGCAAGTTATGTTTCTTTCCTAAATATAGCCCTATTTTAGCACCTGTCTATCCAGTCTATTTCTCTCCTACCTAACACTAAATTTCTGTACAATCAGAAGCTAAAATAAAGCTTTTCATTGTTATGGACTTAGGAAGATCGCTGCCAGAGATGAGACTGCTTAAACAGAAACGAGAGAAGCCCCAGGGCTCCATTAAAAACTTGATTGAAATGGTCAGGCTGCCGGCAGCAAACCAGGCAGCCCTCACAGCGAGGGGGCACAGATGCACCCCAGGCAATTTGGTGGTTTTATTTATTCAGCCTACATGATGTTTCCAATCCTCAGAATGTGTCCAGGCAGTAGATTAAAAAGATGCCAGAAAATTGAACTTAGAAACACACCAGTATTGGTGAACAAGGTCTTTCAGAAGTACCCAGGTATGGAAATTGTTTTGTTTTCACAACAAACTATCCTGTCTGCCTGTTGCAGATCTGGGAGGGCTTTCAGCTGTTTTCAAAACTGTTAGTGAGATTTAAATAACCAATTCCCTGTTAATTTACTATGAAAAAGAGGATATGGATACTGTGGCTATTTCAAATGTTAATACCTCTCTGTGTACAAAATTATATTGATTGTTCTTACTCCAACTCAAAAACACGCAAAGAGGATAAAGGCTCTTACAGAGCAGATGGACCTAAAGATATCAAAGGCTTAAAAGAAGCATCTTCCATTCAGCTCTTCATAAACCTCAGGAAGGCTGGGAGAGCAACCGTCTATAGCTTTCACCTGCAATAAACAAGTAGTTTCATATAAGGTGTAGGAGATTTTATCCACACATCCAAGCTGCGACAAACACTGCAGTCAATATTACTTCATCGCTTCCTTTTCATCTTCACTTAAGGAAGTCTGCGGGCACTCCTAGATCTCTGGGTTCTGCAGCAATCGATGATGAGTCTTGCCATGAGTGGTACAGCCAGACTGGGCCAGCCCACATCAGCGAGGAAGAGAACAGGGGATCGTGTCACCAGGAATGCCATATGCCTTGGCCAGATGTGCACACTCACAACCAACAACTGGATGCTTTTGTATATCCTGTCAGATTATTTTCCTGAAGGACAAAAATTTGCAGCGCTAAAGCAAACAGATTTAGTTCAGCAAATACTTTCTCTCCATTAGTTGTTTACACAGACACAAATGTACATGCTAAAAATGGTTTTAAGCCATAACAGAAGCTCCGCATTGGGTTAAAAAAGATTTGGTAATACGCAGGAAATGTATGGCCACAACAAGACAGTAATCTCTGCGTAATAACCCTGTAGGACATGATGAGAAATGCCTAGACATACACTCTTTCGTGCTCACTATAAAGGGAACAATCCCAAAAAAAGTAAGCACTGTCAGACAAACTTGATCTTTGACCTTTGCTGGGCAGATGTGCTGTTGGTGCAGGCCAGTTGCCAGGATGACAGAGCAGAATCCTTTGGTTTTACTTCCTCTGCTTCACCCTGCATTGTTTTTATAACCTGGATAATAATCTCATTTACTGAACTCAACAAGTAAACCTGCAGAGGAATGGATTAACAGGATTTCACCACGGGACTTATGCCCATCCCTTCACATTACACATAACAGATTATATTTTCCTACAGATTCAGCAATCAGCCACGATGACAACGGTGGCAGTACCTGCAGAGTCAGAGGGAATGAGCTCTAAGGGAACAACAATGGCATATCTTCACCATAAAAGTCATTCCTCCTTAACCTTTTCATTTCCTAGTCAAGGCATACTTCACAGCAGGAATGTTCAGAAGGGGAAGACGAGGTTTAGGGAACAAGCAGGCATAAGCCACTCATATAAACTCAGACAAATGTGCGACTACCTATCCTCTTGGCAACGCACACGAGACCCATGGCAGTATCCATCAGCACTTTACCCGCATTCAGCAGATCGCTGTGAGCCATCCTCACCCTCTGAGCCAAGGGGGGTCACCTCTGCCCTGCAGGACAGAACACAGGAGTATGACTCAATGAGATGTAATTTAAAAACAACGTGAAATAAAAAGCACGTGTTTTGGGAATGGCTATATTTCTGGCTTTTATGATTTCTCGTGGAAACAAGTTCCATCAACTAATTCATGCAAATTAAAAGCACTTTGAAAGGTCTATTTCATTACACTGAAAGGATAGGGGGAAAGGGATTCTTCTCCAGAGTTAAAACACTGAAGTCCTGGAACTAAAGAAGCTTTGGTAACTATAGTAACATTGTAATTATTATAAAATTTAATAGATATTTAATTTGGCAAATCACAGCCTGGCATTCAAGTCATCTTTTTCCAGGCGATCCAGGCTTTTCAATACATGAAGGTATTTGTGTTTACTAGCAGTGGCATCTGAAGCACTTTACCATGTAGCTTCTTTCCAAATATAATTGGGATTGGAACTGGATGATCTTTAAGGTCCCTTCCAACCCAAACCATTCTATGATAATTTTCATATCAACTTTAACAAACAAAATTTGCTAAGTGGTTTCTACTTCTGCCATTATTGTCCTTAACAACTTCTTTCTTTTCTTTAAATGAAGTGTTACAAGCATTCATTTTTTTAGAAGAACAGGCAATGTTCTGTGGTGACTAACTTGGGAGTTAAGAGCAGCGAAAATACTGTGTCTTCCAAATCCTGTTCAACATCCAAGTTATTTTAGAAGTATGTAGCTGTATGGATAGAAGATTAATGAATAAAGCTGGCCCTCAGCCATGTTAGAATGTTATATCAGAAGGAGATCCACCTGCACACGGATTTCTGAAATTCACCACTGAAGATAAGAGTGCTAAGCAAGAAAAAACATGCTATTCATTACTAGAGGATTTGATGAAGCACTTTGCTAGTAGAACAAGTTCCCATGCCTAAGAATAAACTGCATTCCTCTGTCGTATACTGCAGGCTGTGAAAAAGCTTGAAAACAGGCAACTATTTCACAGATTTAGAACTTTCTCATGATAATTATGATAATTAAAGATGACAAACTCTCCATTGAAAACCACATCTCTCTCAGATCTCAAGTGTGTAACGATTTAAAAATCCACAGTCAAAAATATCAGCAGTGAAAACATGAAGTCAGAAGGAATTTGTGGAATGTCACATTATGACAATTCTGGTCTATCAGGGTATGCCAACACTGTCATGATTCATAGGACATTGTCCTAGAATACAAGATTTCTAGCACAGTACAAGTTCTTGCTACCTTGGTTCCGAGTGGAATCCCGGAGATGAGAGGTCTGGAGCACGTCCTGTGTCATGTCCTTGCATTCAGCGTGGCCTCTATGGACCACTTGAAGGACAAGTTAAACCATATGTAGTCTTGCTCAACAGGAAAAAAAACCCAAACAAACAGTACCATTTAATGGTGGTGCCAATACCGTATTTTGCCCAATAATATCAGTTAGAGACTTCCTGTAAAATTAGCCAATCACTACACAGTATCAGTTTTGTAAACAGGCAACACAAAGGATGAGAAAAAATGTAGAAAAAATCACAAAATAACAATCCATAAACAGTAGCATTAAAACACAGTCAACAGCAATGTTAATGAAAACAGAAATTAGTCAAATTAAATCATCTCTACAGCATTTGATAGCAAAGAACTCTGGTATACTTGTAATTTTACCAAAACAACAAGAAGATAGTTCAAACTGAGCTGTTGAAAAAATTCAGCCCTAAATATCATCCTGGATCTGATGATAGAATCAAGATAAAATGAATACAAAATCCTCAATCATACTTTTTTTTAAAGCAAAGAATCTACCTATGTAGCCACAAGGACTCATCCCTAGATCACAGTCCCTGCAAAGAGATGCAGTGAGATCCCTTGGGTGGAATTTTGGAATAGCCAAGAGTAAAGAAACTTCTCTGTTATTATTAGAACATGGAGGATATTTGATAAGACATGGAGAAAACAGCTGCTGACTACATCGTTAAAATAGCACTGAACAGCCAAACAGAACCTGCATGGATTAATCATGGGGAGAAGTGCTAAAAATAAATATCCCTCTCAAATCAGTGTCACGTCTAAGGTACCACAGTGAGTACAGCAGAAATGGACACAAGGCACTGGAAATTAGAGAAGGGAAAGCTCTCAGCTCAGTTAGGTGAGGCTTCAATTAATTGAAGAGAAAGTAATCAAGTCAATCTCCAAGTATTCTCCATTATAAAACTGAGCACAGTTATCACACTCCATGTTCTCCCATATTTAACTCATTCCACCTCCTCCCACACTCACTGTTGATGCAACCCTTGAATTGTCACGCAAGGTGGATGCTGCCATAATGGTCAGAGAACGTATTCCTACTTTTCTTTAGCTCATATCCACTGCTGAGGCTTAGTACTGCAGGTAGACACAAAACCTAAATTTAACCACAGGCAGAAGCAACCACGAGTTACAAAAAAAACAAAAAACAAAAAAACACAAGAGAGGAAAAGAATCCTACCAAAATGGAAAACGTAAGCAGAAAGAGAAACACAAAAAATAGCCCTAAAAACAGTAAAAACCCTATTGCCAAGTCTCAAGGACTGAATTGTGATGGAAGCCAGCATTAAAGGCAATTGCCAATACCAAGGTAAACTGAAAGGGAATAAGTAAGTCAAGCTTGAAAGGATGTATGGCAAAAGAGGTTGTTTCCCAAGTACCTGGAGTCTCAATTATGGAACAGTTAAGGCCATTAGCAGGACACTGAACTCAGCCCCTTTGTCTAGAGGCAGTCAGGATCACAAAGGTTGGATGTTACCAGTTCCCCCAATCCTGTAACACCCAACAGCCACATTGCTAGACCAGCATAATGTCCACACCTGCCCCCTTTCCAGGTGGAACCTAATTACAGTAAATGACAGTAACATAACCTGTAGGTGACAAAGAGGCAACTGATTTAAGGAGTCGACACATCCTTTAATCAATTACCCATTGTGAAGGGCTGGAGGGTGCCCCGTGCAGGCAGCAGAGCAAGGAAGGACTTGCCCTCGCTGTCAGTGGTCGTGCAGGTTTTCAGCAGTCACTCCTTTGCACCACAGAAGCCCTGCCCGCGGTTAATTGGTGAGATGGTGAAACTCCCTGCTCTTTGGTCTGAAAATTTGCATCCATACATAATCAGAAGCACCATCATTAAAGCCAGCTTTCAAAATTGCAGGCAGGAACCAGACACACAAAGTATTCCTACAGGGCTCCAATGCACTTTATGGGCCATGTAAGAGAGCTCATCCTTAAACCGAATCCCAGATACGTCTGAAGAGCAGTGTGCCCACTTCTCTCCCAAAGACCAAATTAAATCCAATCCATCTGCCAACACGAATGGAGATGATAGAACTAAGCTAGTTCTTACCCAGTAGGCAAGCAGTATGCCCGAGAAACCTTTAGCTAAGTGGCTTTATCTGTAATGTCTGAGCAATCTCGCTGGAGAGATGACCTGCAACAGTTGATACCAGCTGACAATCTATTCCAAATACTTAAAAGAAGCTGTTTCCATCTCTAAACCCACTTATTAGGGTTGTGTGCTTTGCAGCTTTTTTCTGTAGTTCCTTCTGCCAAGCCAGGAAGCTACGCTATGAACAGCTGGCACCCCCAGGACTAACAACTCTATCACAGTTTTATCCTCTAATACTCAAGCTTCCGATGCCTGCGTTTGCAATACAGAACCACAGAGGGCAAGTTCCTTCCCCATGCCTACAGACTTGCCCACAAGTTCACAAGAAGACCTTTGTTACAATGGGATTTACACTGGGGTCCTTGGAAGCAGCAGATGGGACAAAACAAGTGGAGCAGTCGTGTCTCTAACAGCTCCTAAGAGGGGCTGAATTTTGTGGTTCTATAAGAGCGAGGAACCACTCTCACAATCTGATATATGAATTAAATGCTGTACCTTATCGACAGGAAATATGAACACACTTCCTTCAATTATTTCCTCTGGCAAATCACTCCCTGTAGGTCTTGAGAGAAACAACAGATGCACCCAAAACCAAGTTTTTGTTTCTTTGCTGGCCTGTCCAAAGAAATCGCAGAACTCTGGTTTGGGTTTTTTTTTTAACACCTCACTATTGAGACAAAATTTCTCACTCAGTCTAAAGTACTTTACGAACAGGCTGGTGTCATTGTCTCTACCTGTAAAATGGGGAAATGAGAAGAAAAGCAAAGGCATCTTCAGAGCTGTACCCAGGTCTCCCGAGTCCCCACATTATGCCACTCACTGATCCTCCCCCAGTGTATAAACCCAGCGGCACATTCACCTGCAGCAGAGCCTTCTGTCCCTCAATCGGTAGCTCATTATGCAGGTAGAGGAGGAGGAGGAAATCGTTAGAGATGTGTGCACATTTAACTGAGAAATCTTTGACACCTGTGATAAATTTTCCAACTAATCCTGCACTGCCAATGTGTTTCTTGCATGTGTAAAATATTTATTACTTCCATCCTCCAATTGGGCTCTTCCCTCCAATACTTTGAGCGAAGGGCTGATGCTCCTGAGTTGAATTATTGGCTGATGTGTTACCTTATGTTGTTTTTTCACAATGTATTCTTGCCTAGAAGGACACACTTGTGTCAACACAAAACAGACTCAGTGCAAGATTCACAATGGAATTTGAAACACTCTGTGGTGAAGAAACATTGGAATCTGAGAGCTTGATTTCAAATCCTTACCAGGAGAGGCCTTCTGAGGAGCCTGCATCTGGTTTTCTAATCCCACTCAAGTTTGAGACTATTCAGATCAAACTTAATGTGAAGTCCCTTCCCTAACAAGCAGGGCCAAGAGGAATCAAGTCACATTTGCCAGCATATCCTCAGAAAGCCCAACACATCCCTGCTGAAAAATCCTCCTGCCATTTTTTTCCCCAAAGCTTGTGTCAGTGGTGTCAGTTTTAATCTTAAAAGGAAACTGAAACCAGATCTTTTAAGTTTACAATTATTTAAAATACAAACAGCTTGGCAAGGCAGCCATTGGAAAACAATTTCTCCTCAAATAAGGAGGCAGTTGGGATAGATAAAGGCTGATTGCAATTAAAGGTACAGGCTGAAAACCAAACTTGATTTATTGAATGTATGGAAAAGGGCTTGAAGACTTCACTACTGCTGGAATTTTGGAACCATACTATCCTAATTGATGTGATAAAGCCTTTTAGGTTTAAAACAATTCTTAAAAAAGCAGTTTTTCTTCCATGGAATTCTGATAGTTTCACCTATATTAAATGTGGTGGGACACCTCTCACAAGCACAGTTAAAAAATATATTAAGCCCAGAGTCAAACAATGCTCTTGTCTCAGCCACAGGAGAATTTTTTCGATCCACTAAGTGTGACTTCAGAGTGAAATAAAAAAAAAAAATGAGAAACTAATCAGGGCCATTCATCAGTCTCACCGGGGAACAGCACGGCTGTGCAGAACAGCTCGAAATTGCTCTGTCCGTCAGGAATCCAGGAGGGAACAGAGACTGGCTGAGCAGCAGTGCTGGAGGAACCCAAGCAGAGCAGGGCAGGCAGCGCTTGCTGCCCTCTGCAGGGTCGCGCTCAGCATCGCCAGCAGCAGCTGAGGAACAGGGGAATGAACAGGCTCACGAACACTCTGCTCTTTCAGAGCGACCACTACAATGCACTCGTGTATTGCTGCTTCAGCACTAAAACAAACCCACACCAACTCATTCTGCATTTTCATTTTGTTGAACACCAGTTTTAAAGACAGTACACAAACTGCAACGTAATCACACAGAGAAATTGGAAGGAAGACGAGTTTTTAAAGCTAGCAGAACCAAGTTACACAGCCACACAGGGATCAGCATGTCAAAACTGGCAAAACCTGGCAAACAAGCTTAAGTTGAGTAATTAAATACTTCCTCTCAAAAAAAATCTACATCAACAATACAAATTCATAAAATACAAACAAAGAGAACTCAAGAAATGTATGGACTTCTTACAGCAAGAACCCACACTCTTCTTTCCAGAGGTCAAACAGTTAATTCATACACAGCTCAGGAACAGTCTAAGCACAACTCCGGAGAGGGTGCAGCACTTCTGGCCTTACACAGAACTCTGGGAGCAAACCAAAGGACTTGACCAGACTCAGCCAGTGAAGAACACAATCCAACTCAGATGCCAAACTTAGTTCTGACCAGGGTCAACCTCATTCATCCGCATCATCAAACTGGCCAGTCTCAGTCTTTCTATACGGAGGTTGAAAAGCAATGCGAGGTGCGTGGTGACAGCCAGGGAAGTAAAATGAGTCCTCTTGCCATGAGTACGAAGCCAGAAAATTACTTTCCTGAAAGCTTCCACAGTGGAAATCGCCAGCATCTAAAGAAGATCAAAGAAAACATTTAAACCACGGGAGATACTTCAGAAACAAGGGGTACAGAGGAACAGATTATTTTGCAGATCTACAGCATTTTCCAGTCAAGTATTTCAATTTAATCTGCCAGCACTTATGCATCACACCAACCAACAAAGCAAGGAGAATGCTGAATTTGGCAATGTCTTCATTTTAAGGGAGGTGCTTGCCACAGAGACAAAGCAGTTTTCCAAAAGCTCAAACAGTTTTCCATACGTGGATTCAGAGCATCCAACACCAGCTCTTACCATGCATACAGTTCTACTGTTTCTCTGGATAAAAAAGGCTTACAAAAACATTACTTTTGTTTTCCTGCTGTCTCCATAACCACATCCCAATTAGAAGCCCTGCAAACTCTTTAAGAACTGGGTCACTGGACAGAATAGGGGGCCCTGCAGAAGTGAGCTCTTAACAGCATTCCCACTAGGCTAGAATTAAACCTAATAAACCAGTTATTTAACAAATGTAGCATAAAAATAGGGCAAGGTCCTTTGGCAGAAAGAGATTTCTCACCGGCAAACACTGAAAGGACAGAGCAAATGCAAAGCTCAGGGCATGGGGCAGCAGAGGCACCAGCCATGTGTCTGCTTTCCAGTCACGCTGCCAAACCAGCCACCAAGAAGATTTTTAAAAGCATAAAATGACCAACCAAGCATGGGTTTTATTTGTAGCAGTTAACAACTCAGGCACTTGCACTCCGTATCTTTCACAAGTACCTGCCTCCCATAATCACAACTCCTTCCAACTAAGTTTGTGAGGATTTGAAGAGCATAAGCTACTGGGAGAGGTAAGTTTATTAAATAAAAGCAAATAAGAGATCTTGTGGCAGTTCCACACGAAAAATAATTTCAAAACATTCCATAAATTTGAATGGATGAGAGATAAAAAAGGAAAGCCCACAATGGTAGAGAGGGAAACATCTGAAAAGGAAACACTTTTTCTCAGATTACCAAGTGTGAAAAAACACTACTGTATTTCCATTTAAAATCATAATTATTTTTACAGGAAGGCCACAAAAACCTTCCCACTTCCTTCTGTTATTAAACAATGGAGCTCGAATACAACAGCCATTTATGGAATTGAAATAAACAGAGACTTGATATTTCCTAAGTAAAGAAAGGAGTGGTTTTAATAATTACAAAAGATACACATTAACGAGAAGAAAATGTAAATGGTACCATTCTGCATCAGCAAAGGCACAGCAGGTCATCACTGCTGGCTAAACTCCATCCCCTTGTTCTATTCTAACACAAAGCCTGGTGGATGGAAAACAGATTCAGTTCAACACAGGAGTCACCGTAAAACAGCTCACAAACTGGAGGATTGATACAACTTTGAAGATGTGGATGAAACTGCTTCTACCCATTGCCACCTATCCACATGCAACCACTGAGGAGAATCAAGCTGCAAAAAAATCAAACAAATAAAAAACAAACAAAAAAACAGACTACCACGAAAAAAGCAATACAGCAAAAGCAACAACAACCCATATTCGAAGACTGAGTTGTCATACTGCTTCCCTCCAGGGAACTCCATGCTCTCAAGGGACATTACGGTGTGCAGCCTGGATGAAATTTCTCGGAGGAAAGAAAGAACTACTTTTACACAACAAATCTACATTCTTGCACTCCACGTCCCTCTCTCTTCTGCTTCAGAATAACAAAGATACACTGCCAAGACCTAACTTCTCCAGAGAAACTCAGTACACGCATACAATTCTTCTCCTTACCATTCCACTCCTTAAGAATTCAAGCACTCAAACAAGAGTTTTGTACGAACTTCACAAAATTGCCTTGAAATCCTGTATTTGACAATGGAATTACACATAACAAATCCATGAGGTCAACAGCACCAACAAAAATTGCTTCCCAAAGCAGAACATGAAGTTACTGAAAACCGTTCCCCTGCAAAGCACCTACCTCCACAGTCACGTACTAGCTAAAACTCAAATGACGCACAAGTAAATCTGTACTTACCATAACAACTACGTTCAAACTCCTCCAATTCTTTATCCCAGTCCTCCACCTCACACACAGAAGCAGTTTGCGGCTCTGGAGAAGTTACAGCCTCGGGCATACTGGAGACATCACCACCCACGTCTTGCAGATCAGGACATATATAAACATAGTCAACAGGAGAGCCACTGACATCATCGCCATTATGAGAAGCAGCAGAGAATTCGCTTTCTTCAGACTTGCTATCAAGAGTGTTTGGAATATTCTTCAGCAAACATTCTAAAGCAACAGAAAGAGCCAACAGACGTACTTAGGAACTGAACAGGAACTGAACTTTTAGCATGCAATAATTCAGCCAGGTACACAAATACACTTTATGACTACTAATCTAATTATAATATATGCAATTCCTTACATCTGTAATACCACTACAGTGCTGCTTCAGGCATCAGACGCTGCAGAACACTGGATATAGGCTTGCATCACAACATCAGCCCAAGGCAGGATATTCCACAGACTCTTGTTGGAAAATAATTCTTTAAACTACAGAAAGACCCAGCAATCTTGTGGCACCACATTCACCTGTAGGTATTTTTAAGAACAGGTATGTTGAACACCCACAGTTCTCCTTCACAAAAAGAAACATTATTGTCTGCAGTGTTGATTAATTACTCTTGCACACAGGGAAACAACTCAAGGCAGTAACTAGAAGGCATTTCCCATGAATCAAAGAAATTTAAGTTTCTTAATTTCAAGCAAAGTGTAAGTTTCGCTACTCACCGGCTGTGTTGTTTTGCCCCAGTAAGTCAGGCTTACCTTTTCTGGGTTTCCAGGCCACAGTTTCTCTTTCATTTGGAAGCCACTCCTCCTCAAAGCTTGCAGACTCAACAGCAGCAGCCATCACCTAAGAGACATTGTAAAGGAACCACCTTTCATCAATTCTTCCAGTTAGACTCATGCAAATTCTATCAGATTTGAGCGTTTCTGAGCCCTTGAACACAAACCATTTATTTATTTGCTTCCAACCAGGGAGGCTTTCTCTTCAGAAAGGAAATGTGCCCAGGGTTTATGGCTCCAGCATCCGCTCCAGGTGGCAACCGACACAGAACTGCCCATCCCCTTCCTCATTCGTGACCATATTCCTGCTGCCTCCCTGAGCTCTGGGAATGGGTTCCAACACCGTCCCAGAATGAGGCGCAGCACAGGCTCATTTGGGAACGGGAGAAGACTGGAAGCTGCAGAGGTCAGGAACACAGCGGCAGGGGAAGAAGCACAAGCACTAGGACTATGAAGCCACTGCTGAGGAGCCAGGGAGATAGGAGAAACACAGAGCTGAGGAGCTGGAGAGAACCACAGAATCAAGGAATGGTTTGCGGTGGAAGGGACCTCGAAGACCATCCTGCTCCACCCCCCGCCAAGGGCAGGGCCACCTCCCATGGATCAGGGGCTCCAAGCCCCATCCAACCTGCCCTGAACATCCCCAGGGATGGCGCTCATCTCCAGGCAACCCGTGTCCCTGCCTCTACCCCCTCAGCACGCAGAATTTCTTCCCCATGCCTAATCTATATCCTCCCTTTCCCAACTTAAAGCCCTTCCCCCTCATCCCCTCACACCACGCCTTTGGAAAAACTCCCTCCCCCCTTTGCCAGGAGCCCCTTTCAGTGCTGGGAGCTGCTCTAAGGTCTCCTTACACACACCTGGTCCCGAGGAGGAAAGGAAGGGAGGGAGGGAGGGGAGGGTTGTCCCCAAAGGAAGAGGTATCCGAGGAGAGAGGGGCTGGTCCCTGGAGAGGGATGAGCTGCTCCCCTACCCCTCACGCGCCCCCAGAGCCCAGCCGGGCGCGCGCCGGGAGCGCCCTGAGCGCCGGCCCCGCCCCGCGCCACGTGACCGGGCCTAGCGTCACGTGCTTGGGCCCCGCCCCGCCTCACGTCACGTCACGTTACGTTACGTCACGTCACGTCACGTCACGTGCCGGGAGCCCGCGCGCGGCCCGGCGCGAGGTCCGCGCGTTCGTGCCGGGTCCGAGGGGCGTTAAAGGGAACAGAGCGAAAAGGCGGAGAATGTGCGGGAAACAGAGGAAGAGAAGGCTTTGGGGAGACCTTAGAGCAGCTTCCAGCACTGAGAGGGTCTCCAGGAGAGCTGAGGAGGGACTCTGGAGCAGGGAGCACAGGGAGAGGGCGACAGGGAAGGGTTTTGAGCTGAAGGAGGGAAGATTGAGATGAGATCTTAGGAAGAAACGTTCTCCTGTGAGGGTGGGGAGGCCCTGGCTGCCCGCAGCGACAGCTCCACCCCTGGGGGTGTTGAAGGGCAGGTTGGATGGGGCTCTCCCCCTGGTCCAGTGGAGGTGTCCCTTCCAACCCAAACCTTTCTATTCTGATAACAAATAAAATATCAGAGCTTCTCCAGGCTCTCGGCACCTGAATTTTGCCAAAAGATGACAATACTCTTGAGGTCTAGTGCTAGAAACGTGCTAGAACTGATCCCAACACACATTTTGTGAACAAGCAGTACTCTTTAGCAAGTTTGCAGATGACACCAAGCTGGGTGGAAGTGTGGATCTGCTGGAGGGTCGGGAGGATCCACTGGGATCTGAGCAGGCTGGGCTGCTGGGCTGAGACCAACGGCATGAGGTTTAACAAGGCCAAATGCCGGGTCCTGCACTTGGGGCACAACAACCCTGAGCAGAGGTACAAACTAGGAGAAGCCTGGCTGGAAAGCTGCCTGGAGGAGAAGGACCTGGGGGTGTTGGTTGACAGCGACTGAATATGAGCCAGCAGTGGCCCAGGTGGCCAAGAAGGCCAATGGCATCTTGGCTTGGATCAGAAATAGCGTGACCAGCAGGTCCAGGGAGGTTATTCTCCCTCTGTACTCAGCACTAGTGAGACCGCACCTCGAGTCCTGTGTTCAGTTCTGGGCCCCTCACCACAAGAAGGATGTTGAGGCTCTTGAGCGAGTCCAGAGAAGAGCAACGAAGCTCGTGAAGGGGCTGGAGAACAAATCTTATGAGGAGCAGCTGAGAGAGCTGGGGGTGTTCAGCCTGGAGAAGAGGAGGCTGAGGGGAGACCTTATTGATCTCTACAACTACCTGAAAGGAGGTTGTGGAGAGGAGGGAGCTGGGCTCTTCTCCCAAGTGACAGGGGACAGGACGAGAGGGAATGGCCTCAAGCTCCGCCAGGGGAGATTTAGGCTTGAGATTAGGAAGAAATTCTTCACGGAGAGGGTGGTTAGGCATTGGAACGGTCTGCCCAGGGAGGTGGTTGAGTCACCGTCCCTGGAGGTGTTTAAGGTGAGGGTGGATGAGGTGCTTGGGGGCGTGATTTAGGGATTGGTGGGAATGGTTGGACTCGACGATCCAGTGGGTCTCTTCCAACCTGGTTAATCTGTGATTCTTAGGAAATGCACATCACTCAAAAGGTCATATGCAGGCGGTGAAGCCAGCAGCAAAGTTCTATAAGGAACCAAAACAGGTAAAGAAAAAGGGCTCACTTTCTGAAATGGTGGAGTTTTAGCTTTGCTGAACTTATTTAAAAAAAAAAAAAATACCCTAACCCTGTGCTTCGCGCTTAAAAGCTTTTTGCTCTTCAGCTGAAGAAGCAAGATGAGTGATTCAGGGCAGGGAATAACATAACAAAGGGCAGACAGGGCAGAAAAGGAACGATTACTGTCAAGGCACAATGCCAGACACCAGCCAGCCAAGAAATAGCAGCAGATGGAAGATGGCTTCGCTAAAAGTTTGGGAAAGACAAAGCAGGGCATACTTCAGCTGTCACAGAAGCAGCAATCAACAGGCTGTTGCTCTAAACCTTATTTCCAGCTAGTCAACTTATTGGAATTTGTGGCATAGAGGAGCTGCAGTTTCTACTTGTGTCCGTAAGATATTTCTCTGCCTTGTTATGTCACCATTCAGTCACTGGGAAATCAAACAAAGGATCTATTGCTGCATGTTGCTATACTTTTCTAGGCATCCTCTGTTGGTCCGAGGACAGCATTTGTGCAGATTCAACAGGACTGACATGGGAAAATGTGGGTCCGCAAAACAGCCAAGGACAGCACTGTCTCAAAAAACTGTCACCCATTTTTTAGGCACTGTGGACAGAAAGCTGAAACGTAGATCAGAACTTTCTACTGTCACATCAGGAACATCTGTAACAGATCTCAGCTCGTGCCTGCATTTCAGAGTCACTCAGGATCACAGCTTAAGACACACCAAGGAAAGGGGGTTCCAGAGGTTGGTTTTGGCTTTGAAAAAAGTATTAGAAATGACTTCAAGGCCAGGAAACAATAAATAAGTACTACCATTTAACAGATTGTCTCTCCAGTGTTTAATTTTTCGTTATCCAACTCAGTCAGATATAAATATCTCTCACAGGTGTACTCTCTGAGGATTTTTTTGCATTTACGTGCTGCAATATTAGCTTTCCATAGTGTAAAAGCTGATGCATTCTGACTATTCCATCTCAGTGTTTAAGCAGGAGGAAGGTTTGCTCACCGTCAGAGGTGCCTTTGCTTTCTCCTCTGACTGTGACTTGACAGAACTAGAACTGCAGTAGGAAGGATGGTGTTTTGCACATTTGCAAGGATGGAAACAAGGTACACATTAAGGCGGTCGAGGCACACATTTACTTTTGTACAAAGGGGTTAAAAAAATATCCACATTGGTGTTTTATAACTATTTAAAGTTTCTCATAAATGTCCAGTTTGCAATAAAGTATATTTAGAAATGAAGTCTTCCACCAAGTCTCCCTGCAGCATCTTCATGGCTCGCCAGTGAATGCTCCCACAGTTTTCTGGTTTGCCCTGGGGATGACTTAGCTCCTCTTTGATATATTCCAGCCAGAGATCTTTAAAAGAAAAACAGAAGCTCTGCTTAGGCTTCGATGGGGTATTACTCAACAAACATACCAAATCTGACCTAAAACCCCTCTTTTTGTGTCTACGATGTTAATGCAATAAGGTTTGCTTTTTGCAACTACAACCCTCTGCCCCGTGAGGACCAAACTCCTGGGTTCTGTTCCCAGCTGAACGGTGATGTCTTAAGAAATAATGCAGCAATAATTCAGCTGTTTACTTTCTTAAAAGGAAGACTGCACAAGCGTTGATTATACAAACATAGCTCCACGCTCCAAGTTAAAGGTGATACGCATTTCTTACAGCAACCAATGTCAAAATCTGATTTGTTAGGGGTTCTGCCGGAGCCATCCCACTGTGGACAACGACCCTGGACTGGAAGGGAAGGGTCACTGCTGAGTGTCATGCACTTAACAGCACAAAAGTAAAGCTCCATTCTGCATGGCAGCAATCACACGGGCAGAACAAACACCAGCCTTTTGAAATGGATGGAAATAAAAGGGGCAACACTGAATGAATAAATAAATAAAATCTCCTTACCAGAACCTGTTGAACCAAACTCTCTCAAGGCACGTTCATAGTATTCTCTCAGATGAAGCATTTTGCTGGTTTCCTAACAAAGGAAGGTATTAAAAGGCCACTTATTTCGTACAGAAGTGAATCTGCAGCTTGATTAGATTCTTACAAAGAAAAAGTGTCACGGTAATTACACGCGCACAAGCACACAGCTAAAGATTAGTTACCATGGAACTTAACAGGTTTTGTACTACATGCTATGAATCAACTTCAGAAGACAAATATGAACTGACCACAAACTTAACACCGCTACTCATAAGCCCTGTTTCCTATTTAAATCTAAAGTAAGAAGGTATTTTACAAATACAAGGCACTGATTGGGTATACAACAACTTACTTGCTCCTTTTCTATTTGGATCATCTTCCTAAAGAAGTCAACTGAAAGCGGACGATTTTCACACAGGCTGAAGTAAAAACATAAGTAACTTTAGACTTCAGGCTGTTTAACATATGCCCCAGAACAATCAAGTTTGAATGTGTCATTTGTTACCTGGTAAAGACTCTTTTAACTTTCTTATAACCACCACTTCTATAAGTCCAGTCAAGATACTTTTCTTTCATAGTCACCGATTCGGCAGGAGTTGTGGCACGTAAGGATCTCTGCAAGTTTAAAAGGGAAAAAAAAAATAGACAAAAAACAAACCAACCACATGAGCTTTAATGAAGAGGCAACAAGGGAGAAGAATCTAACCTGATCCAGTGGAAGGTGTCCCTGCTTACTGCAGGGGGATTGGACTGGATGGGTTTCAAAGGCCCCTTCCAACCCAAACCATTGTATGACTCTGGGAAATAAATTTACAGTGAGATTGAATTCCTAGTTTTGTTTTTGAGTTTTCTGTAAACAGGTTGATATTTCCACACAGATTGGAAAATTCTCTTTTCTATGTTCAGATATCTGAAAAAACAGCAAAAATTCTAGCCCACAAAATAAAAGCCCATCATTGGTTGTGCTTACAAAGATCTAAGTGTCTCAGAAGCATGGGGACGTTTGTGCTTACGAGTCTGTGCACAACACCCTTTCGGTAACATGCAGCCTTACTTGAAATTCTTTCAGATCAACACATCCTGAAGGAACCGCAATATAAAGCATTTGTTACATGGTCCATACACACAAACTGGTCTCGTTTATTTACATGCTGTCATAAAAAAAAATAGATTTTCTATTAGCAGAGTACCTGGTAGAGAGCATCTGTGTCTTCCTTGCTGTTTGTGCCTTCACTCCATTCCACACACAAGATCCATAATGGTAAAGTGCCCTACAAGGTACGCCGATAAATTAAATGATTGAAATATAGTGACCCTGAGTTACCAAGTTTTGTATTACAGCTGCTGTAAAAAGTGCCTTGCAGATACAGGTCATAGAAAGAAAACTTTGGACTGCACATTTAAATCCCTTCTTGTTTCCTTTGTCACTTTCAGGGCAAATATTACTTAGCCGCTGCAAGACATGTTGCTGGGGATGAGAGACAAGTTCTTCAGCATCACCGAACACTGCAGTACAAAGGCAACCTCCGAGAACATCAAGGAGGAAAGAAATAATCACCTCATTTCCTCTCCTCACTCCTTGTGCCCAGGATTTGAAATGGAATATTTAAGAGAGTATACAGCTAATTCAGGTCTTGAAATACCACATACACAAACAAGAGTGATGGAAAGGAAACATTTTGAAAGTAAGAAACAAGGAATACCAGCTGAATGCTGGGAGAGTATGCAAAACATCACGTGTGAGCATTCAAAACTGAGAATGTGAGATGAATTTGTAATTTCCTAATGCACCTGAATGCAATGTGAAATGTCAAGTTCTTATTTTTTACCTTAGAAATGGTTAAGGACTTTGAATGCCTTGTAAAAGAAAAAAAAACCTCTAATATAGGTGAGAGGTTTCCTGCCCAAGACATTCAAGTCCATAAAACCAGCACAGACCTTAGAGTTCACGTGTTTAATGGCTTCTTCAAAACACTGGGCGACATCGTCACTCTTCAGCTGGATCAGCACCTGCAGCCTCATCTGCCACGTTTCCACGGACTGGGTGAAGCGCTTTGTCGCAGCTTCTGCCACCTCCGTAGCCTTCTCAGAGAGGTTGCACTCCAGTAACAGCTGAAGCTAAAACCAAGCAGATAAAGCCAATCACCACAAGAAATTTGCAGTACCTTGATCAAAACATTGCCAACCTTTCTATCTACTCAAAATGGTAAAGACAGGCACACAAGCAATGCACAAGTCTCACTATCTATTTTTGTGTCAATTCTTACCCACTGCTTATAGAAAGCTTCAAGCAGCAAATTGGACTCATAGGCTTTGTTAAACACGCTCAGCGTCCTCTCCAGCCTCTAAAACCAACAGAGAAGATGAAGTGAAGAAAATAAGCGTAATTCCAGCGTATACCAGATCCCAGCATCACAAGAAGCCAGCGGACTAGTGGATCATGTCACTGAGATTTAATAAGAGTTATGTATCTAATGCTTCAAGATAAAGAGGAAATCTGAGCGTCTGAATTACATTTCTTCCTTAAGGGACTAAAGAACAGCATAGCAATGGTGTTTTTTACTGTATTAAAGGCAACCAAACTGCACAGAATGATTAGTTAATTCACTGAGTCACACCCAGGCACAGATGCACGATTAAGGTGCTCACACACCAGCATCAAACTTTACGCAGACTTGTTTACAAGACATATTTTAGTTCATCCTTTGCTTTGAACAAGCACAGGTTTGTAAGACAGTCAGTGAACATTAGCAAGTTTGCACTCTTAATTTCCTTCCACAGAGATCACTGCAGTTCATTTACAAGGGTGGATTTTGTGCTAATTATTTGTGTTTAGGCAGGCCCCGTGTAAGCCTGACAGTACAAGTGATCCCCTCCAATGGGGACTAAATGATTTTTACTAACGGCTACAGGCAAATATGTTTGATACATTGTTCAAATATATTTTTCTGATTGATTATTTAAGTCAGTAAAAATAAGGATGATTTCTTTCTATGTTTTCCTAATGAGCTTTTACCTTTTGCTTTAATTCTTCACTGTTGGTTTTCCTGTTGCATCTCTCTAAGCAAAAAGTGATGTAGCTTTTCCACATGTCCTCTAGAACCAAAGGCATAATAACACACTTAGAGATAATCACAGGAGTAAGCACAAATATTAAGTCTTTTAGGACCAAAGTATCCAAGCACCAAGTGTTAATGCTAACTTTGTTTTTAAAAGTTGCCACTGGCAACTCAAAAAAATTGTTTACAGCTAACCAGGAGTAAGAGTTCTACAGGTTTCCTTTATTTAGGAAATTTTCTCTATCTACAATTCCGAAGCCTCTCTATCTGTGGGCTTCCGTCCTCCTCATTGGCTACATCACATTAATAAAACCAAACGAGCAACAAGAAGCACTTTGAGATAAGCAGCTCTTTCAAGAGTATAAATGCACTGGAAAATAGCCAAGTAACCCATAAAATAAACCCCTCAAAGGAAGCACCTAAAACTTCTCATAGGTATAGCACAGCCCACCAACACCTACTTCTAAACCTTCACAGCATTCAGAATGCAGAAGTACCAGGAAAAAATTATGTTTAAATGCAGGTAGGGCTTTTCACCTGTTGGGACTGCTTTCACAGCCTCTTCAAAGACCGCACAGCATCGTTCCTCTCTTTGGGTCATTTCAGATACTTTCATCTGCTTCGTGGTGTGTCCTGTGGACTGCAAGGACCCCAGCTCCAGCTCACGACGGGCCATGTAGTCCCACGTAAGAGGATCATCTGCATACTGGGCCTGCAAACTAAACACAGTGTGTCTGTACAACCACCATTCTTCAGCCTTTAGAAGGGTTGTTGATACAGAAATGCACTGAATTTTTCTGTAACCAAATGCCAGAGGAAATTAATTTTACCTTTCCACAAGTGCAAGACAAAATATTAGCCTATTTTGATTTTTTTATTCAATATGGATATTCTCCAGTAATAGCATGAACTAGATAGGAAGCTTTTGAGAGAGATCTTGCTTTCGAGAGAGATCTTGCTTTCGAGAAGAACAACTGGAGAAACTAAAGATGCAAAAGAATCACAACATACACTAGGAAAATCCACACTTCCTGCAGTAAATTTACAGAAACTAAACGTAGTAATTACTCAGCAACAACTGTATTTTATCTGATATTTTCTTAGCAGCTTCTCAAAGCCTTTTCTGAAGCTAGAGAAGGATACTTGTACCTAAAGAGCATGCCTGCCTCATGTTTTGTTTTTCTTAAAAGTACTTCCCGTAGGCCTTAACATTCCGTCTCCCTAGAGGAACAGCCTGTAGTTGTTAACCCATAAATTAGAAAATGTGTTTCTTAAAAGACAAAACAAAATAAAAGAAGGAACACCACAAAGCCACATCTCACCTTTCAAGAATTTCTTTTTGCAAATCTTGGGTAAAATCAAAGAGCTTTGCGATAGAAAGCACACCTAGATGGAATGGAACACCTGTATTTCAAGAGGAGATAAAAAAAGACGAAGTGGAATATTACAACCACTGAACACTTTGCATTTTTCCATCTTTGCAAGCTTTTGTCAAGACAGAGGTAACATAAGTGCCTAGATAAGTTTTCTTTTCTATAAACCTCAGTGTTCCACTCACAGGATAAGCCTAGTTAGGACGTTGACTGTGACTATAATCTTCATGACTTCATATTACCCAGTTACGTTAAAAATGCCAAAAGGGGCAAGACATTCCAGACTCCAAAGCAATAAACTAGCCCTGTCCTCACAGGCTCACAGATCCTTCCAGCTTGGTTCCACTCAGAAATTTAATTAGTACCTCCTCTACTTATATCCATCCATCTTGTATCTCCATAACTTATCGGTGAGAATGCCGAGTGACAACTTGACAGAAGTAATTCACCGCGAATCCCCATCAGCCATTACTTGCTTACAAACCATTTGTACATCTATTCATTCCAGTATTTCTCCAGAAATTTAAATTAAGCCAAGTCTTTTTGTCATTTCCCCTAATGTCCCTTTTCCCCATCTGAGCCTGTCTGTATTGCCTACTGGAGAGTGAGCTAAAGGTGACATTTTCCTAAGGAGTGAGTACAAGAAAACATAAAATTACCTTTAATTTTCTGAGCAGCATCCCTGTAGATTATGCGAGCCATTTCCCCATTGAGTATCTCTTCAGAATAACTGAATTCCCCCTGCAATATCAAGCAAAACACCACTGAAAAAAATCTGTTCCTTTCTCAGCTGCCAATTTCGCAAACATGGAGAAAAATATCAGAAGATATTCGTGCTTTTCTTCACTTAAATCTATCTTCATCTAATTTGCACAGGACAACTATAAAGAAATAAGACACAGTAAGTTTAATTATTTTTTTCCAGAAATTACTATTAACTTTCAAACTGGGGGATACAGAGCATCAGCCAACACTTGAAAAGCTCAACACAGGCATGTGAACAAAAACCTTCTCTGAGCTGTTGTCAAACAAGCCATTAATACAGATCCCCTGAAACTACGCATTCAAATGTGTGATGTGCAAGCAGACAGTACCTCTCAAGTAACTTTAGCTGACCTACCAAGTCCATCTTTGCTTGTTCGAATGCTTTCTTCTCCTTCCTTTGTTTTTCAGCGTGCATCAGCTCCATCCTGAAATACTGCAAGAAAGAATAAAATTAAATTATTGCGGGATGGGGCCAAATCATAAAACATCTAAGTTTGCGAACACAGTAATGCAAGCACTACCTGATGAGCTACAAGTCAGGACTTGGACAACATCCCCCATGTCTGAGAGCCTTGTTTTTTAAAGGTTTGTGCATATACCTATCCACTCTATGTATTTATTCAGAAATCTCCCACATGGGAAACTGGTGGAAAATGACAACCCTCCAGTCACTCTTTAAATCTTAACTTGCCCTCAGAGAAAACCACGTCCCCTCGTGAAGACCAGGGATGCCAGATCTCACCCAGAGAACCATGTCCTAGCAGGGCTATAGAAGGGAATTCTGACACATTTATCTACAAACAGCATAAAACCCTCCCTGCGCATACATTGATATGGGATTTGCTAAACAACTGAAAAATGCTACCAGCACGAAGTAGGGTTTTATTTTTAATTAATATCTTTTTGATAGCATTTCCCCACTGATGAGGGAGTTCTTCCAGTTTTCTCAGACTGTCCTGATTTGCTCCAACTGATCAAACAACTGAGCGTAGAAGAAAACTGGGAACTCACTTCTTGATAAAGTTTCGGGCACTCTGGATGGAAGCGCAAAGCACGAAGGAACAAGCGCCTAGCACTTTCTGACGAGAGCTGCGTCTCCATTTCCCATTTTGCTGCCATAATCCACAGTTCTGCAACAGATGATACAAATAAATTCATTTTAAGGCAAAGCAATGACTGGTCATGAGAACCCATTCTGAAGCTACTCTCCCAGATGCAGAGACTGTTTTTATTCAATGTATCTACCTCTACATAATCCATAAGCTCCCATATAAAATCAAGTTAAAGGACTAAAAGCTAAGGGGATCCACAAGTTTAATCTGGAGTACAGCTAGAGAACCGATAATGTACAACGATGTCTTCGAAAGCCAAAAAGCAACCATGAGTATTCAACATCTACCTCTGAAACACTGCAGCCCCCAGTCTAACTGGGAAGTGGTCGTTCAGACTATGGGGACTCCAACTGCCACCTTTTGACTGCTCAGCACAACCTGTCAGAGCAACAAGGCTGCAACAAGGCAAAGAAAGAGAGTAGGAACCTCTACCCCAATAGCTTCAACTGAGATTATTAAGAACTTAAACCAACACTATAAATTTATGCACTCGCTGTTGATTTATTTACCTGGTTTATCGGGATGAATGCCCAACATGGAAGAAAACACTTTACTAAGCTGATGCTTTGAATTCTGTAAAAGAAGTAGTTTTGTTTTACTCATGCGGGTAACAAACTGAACCACCAGCACCAAAGTTTCACTGTGAAAGGTTACAAGTTGTAATGCAATCGTACTAACCAGCTTTCAAATGTTACCAAACCAGATTAGAATAGTTAACTCAAACCTTTCTGAACTACACATCTACAAAATGTAGCCCAAGTCACAAACTCGCAGTCACGCTGATCACTTTTGGGGCAAGGACGGCATTTTCCTTTGGGCACTTCCATTTCTATGACCAGGTACTTGCCACTTGCAAGCATCAAATTTCATACTAACTCACCCCGAGTCAAATTCTGCGCTTACATACATCAATGAAAAACCCAGGCAGCTCCAACAATACCTTCAAAATTATTCCAGTATTACAGCATGTGGCAGTAAAGTTTGTATCCTCATCTTGTAATTCAAGTTCCAAGTGCCCAGTTAAACACCAATCCAGTGTCTCAAATCAGGCAAAATCAGCATTTTGAAAACTCACCCACTGCTTGCAAAATGCAACGTGTGAAAGCCAAAGCTGGACATCGTCCTGTTGGAAATTTAAGGGGGAAAAGAATCAACCTTATGATAACGCAAGCACAAAATCACTTGCACACTGACAAAGGAACAATACACCCTTGGTACAATGACTTAGCATGCAGAGAGAAGGAATTTTCCCTCTCAAAATTCCCTTTTTTTTCCCCTAGATCTTCAAATTCCTGCAAAACAACAGAAAAACAACCTTCCCATCTCAAAACACACCCTTGCAGCCTCTCCAATCAGACCTGTATTACACTAAACTCAATGGAGGGCTCACTGTAGTGGTTCCTGAGGCACCTCATTTAAGTTTGACCATCAGATGTATCAAGATAATCTTTTCCTAACGCAGCTGAAAGCTCTTTCCATTCTGTTCCTAGCCCTTCCAAGCAGCCAGACCAAACTCACATGGCTATACACGGCTCTGGACAGTTGAGGACCAATGACTCAGAAAGGACATAATACTGTGTACAAGAAAGGTCTGACAGGAATGATCTGCTTCTGCAAGACTGAACGTTCACTTAGTTTTTCTATTATATTCTTCTGTATTATTGGAAATATTTGGTGGCAGCAATATGTGGACTAATTGTTATGTCACACCAAAAGGGTAGTTTTCAACCTGTCAGTACAAATGAAAGAAACAAACTTACTTTCCATTTTCCTGTAGCACGGTTGAAGAGGCTGTGGACTCTCTGCAGAATAGAGTGCTCAATTTCATCCTTCTTAAATGAATAACCAATACGCTAGAGGGAAAAAATGGTATTAATGTTATATTACGAGAAAATTTGGCATAAAGTATTATGCACTCTAAATAACTGCCAGACTTACTGCTCTTCTTTTCTTGATCAGTTCCAGCAGATTAATTTCATACTAGAATGGGAAGAAAAAAAAAAACATTTAAAAGGAAATGAGGGGACACATAATAATGAGGGAAAATATACAGATCAAGTTTTAATAGCTAATCAGATGGACAATAAAATTACATCCACAAAAACGTAAGCAACAATTTTATGTCCAGATCCCTACGTTCCCAAGTCTAACTGAAAGTAAGCTCAAGTATTTGTATTGTGTATGACATTTCAGAGGAGCTGTTAGTACCCCACGTATTCCTACACTCTCAACGTGCCAGCCAAACTTCTAGCGCCACAAAACAACTAATTCCACTTAATTACAATTTGCACATGAGGGAGCTGGGATCTCTGCATCCCTGGAGAAGAAACCACAGGAAAGCTCACAAAGATGATTCTGTCAACCCAAAAGGAGGCACCAACTCCTGGTTGTGGGGCACGCTCTGGCGCGGCTTAGAGAAGAGTTTGTGCCAATAAACCATGAACCTGTGAATGCCAAGGGCCAGGTGAAAAGAAGCCTCAGGACGCAGCCTCTTTCCTACAGGGGCAACTACAGAGCCACCGAGCTGCTGGGCTGGATCTACAGGGCGAGATAGCAGGCTCTGCTGATCAGGAATGCCTACCTGGATATAAGTGATGAAGTCCTCCTTCCGCAGCGCTCTCCGCTGTATTTTGTATTCCAGAGCTGAGGCTTTCCTCAGGACAGCCCTGCGGGATGGGAGCTCAGTGAGCAAGGGGGGAAAGCGCCAAGGGGGAAAGCAGGGAGCGGGGAAGAGAAAGGCAGGGAGAGCTGAAGGCAGGGAGAGGGGAAAGAGTGGGGGCAGGGAGGGGAAGACAGGGAGAGGGGAGGGCAGGGAGAGGGGGAAGGCAGGGCGAGGGGGAGGGCAGGGCGAGGGGGAAGGCAGGGCGAGGGGGAGGGCAGGGCGAGGGGGAAGGCAGGGCGAGGGGGAGGGCAGGGCGAGGGGGAAGGCAGGGCGAGGGGGAAGGCAGGGCGAGGGGGAAGGCAGGGCGAGGGGGAAGGCAGGGCGAGGGGGAAGGCAGGGCGAGGGGGAGGGCAGGGCGAGGGGGAAGGCAGGGCGAGGGGGAAGGCAGGGCGAGGGGGAAGGCAGGGAGGAGACGGCCCGCGCTCCCCGCCGGGCAGTCAGGCCCTACTCACTTGATCTCCTTGTGCGTGAACAGCCCGACCCGCTCGAGCTGCTGCAGCTCGGGCACGCGGTCCTCCAAGCGCTGCTCCGTGCGCTCCGCCATGCCGCCGGCAGCCGAGGCGGCCCCGCGCGCCCAGAGCGCCGCCACTTCCGGCCGCAGCGCCACTTCCGGCCGCAGCGCCACTTCCGGCGCCCCCTGCCGGGCGGGCGGGAAACAAACGGAGCGAGAGAGGGCGAGGTTGGGGGGGTCGCAGGGTAAAGAGCATCAGAGTGCGGGGGGCCAGGGAGGGGATTCTGCTCCTCTCTTGAGAGATCTCATCTGGGGTCCGGAGCTGGAATCATCAGCGTAAGAAGGAGATGTAGCTGTTGGTGCAGGCCCAGAGGAGGCTACAAGGATGATCCGAGGGCTGGAGCACCTCCCAGATGAGAACAGGCTGAGAGAGTTGGGGTTGTTCAGCCTGGAGAGGAGAAGGCTCTGAGGGGACCTTACAGCGACCTTCCAGAGCCTAAAGGGGCTACAGGAAAGCTGGGAAGGAACTGTTCACAGAGGCTTGTGGTTGCAGGATGAAGGGCAATGGGTATAAATTGGAGAGGGGCAGATTTAGACTGGACATAGGAGGAATTTCTTCATGATGAGGCTGGTGAGGCCCTGGAACAGGTTGCCCAGGGAAACAGTAGCTGCCCCATCCCTGGAGGGGTTCAAGACCAGGTTGGATGGGGCTTTGAACACCCTGATCCAGTGGGAGGTGTCCCTGCCCATGGCAGGGAGGGTTGAACTGGATGGGCTTTAAGGTCCCTTCCAACACAAACTATTCCATGATTCTATGAATAGGGCAGGTGACCCTAAACTAACCAACAAAGTATTCCATCCCATACACATCATGCTTGGTATAAAATAGAGAGATCATTAAGATCACTCTCACTTAGATCACAACATGTCAATGGGAACACCACATGCAGTGTAGGAGTTCAAAGCTTAGACTGTAGAAGTTGGCCATTACCTGGAAGCCTCTGGGAAATTCCATTTCTGTCTCCTTGCTCTCCACATTCTTTAAACACTACGCTCTCCTTTGGCTGGAAAACAGCAGCAACTGCAAAAGAGGCACAAACACAAACAACAGTCGCCTGATTCTTTATGGCTGATCATTCTATCAGCCTGAAAATATTGGTTTGGGATCAACCTACAGGATTCTGGCACCTGCAGTCCGTTTGGGACCTGGAAACTCAAACCCTGCACCAAACAATCCATGATTGTTTTAATGCAAGTGGTAGAGAAGTGTGAGTACCTGATGGGGCAGCAGGAACCTCCACCTTCAATTGTGCCTCCAGGAGAACTCAGCCATGTGCACATGTACCAACAGGCCTGACACATATGAGGGTCATTCACGTCCTATCCACGTCCTGATCACAATGTGTGTCCGACAATGCCTCTTCGGGCATTAAATCCCTTGTTAGCCCTTGTCAAAGCACCACAATAATATCTGAGAGAAGCATATAGGCACAGCAGAAACCACTCTGCAGGATCCATCGCTGTGGGACTCAAAGGAAGAAAGAATGGTGTGCACCAGAACAATAGGATCCCCAAGTTTTGAGTTTAGGGGCCTCGTATTTCCCACTTGAAAACACATGCACAGAGCGAGTAACAATTAGATATAAAATACTGAACTTTCTGAGGACCTCACAGGATTATTTACAAATAAAACGGATTGCAAACTAATTGAAAACATTTTCTGCCCCTCAGATATCCCTCCTTTCCTGTAAATGGAAAATGTACAAACATAAAAATACCTTTCCTTTTCTTCTCCCAGCAAAACAATCCTTAGAACAATTAACCTAACGGACTGTCAAAAGTGTTCAAACCAAAGTGACAAATGCAGTGAGTGGCAGGCAGGCCAGCCCGACCCACCAGAACACTGCATGCTGGATTTGTCATGCAAATCAAAATGAAACCTGACATGCTCTTTGTTCATTTTCCTTTCAAAAAATCTACTTTAAATGCCTCCCATGTGCCTTGTTTTGGAAGCTGACATTCCAAATGCATCAGTGCAAATTAAGGGAGGGATCCATTACCGATAAAGACATTGCGACACGAAGAGTTTCAACAAATATTATTGGGAAGACTGGAAGACTGCAGCAGCTGGCCCCTGGAGGTCACCCTGTTTGCTGCTGCTTTTACGAAGTCTCTCTACAAAAACTCCATCTGAGAAGTTCTGGCAAGCTGTCACAGCTTAATACTTATAGATTACAGTCTACAAGCAATGGATATCTTGTGAATTAGGAATAACTGGTTTTCCTTTAAGTGTTGTCCATATAATGTGTGATGGTTGGTGTGTGTAAGGCAAATATTTAAATTATAGATTGAGTTAGATCTGTCTTAATTAGTTCTGCTATTTTACTACAGAACTGCATAAACAATAATAGCTTTTTAGAAGATGCCACCAGATGTACAGTGTTTTACAGCTCATTTATACGGTACGAAGATGCCCTCTAAACAACGCGAGTGATGTTCTGACCTCATGAAAACAACTGGGAAACTTCCACTGACTTCGGCTGAGCCAGCGGTTCATCCTTAGGGACACATTTTTAACAAAGCCCTCAAAGCATATACTGAGAACATGGGGCTTTGGTTTAAAAATATATAAACACATCTGTTAATAAAAGCAGCTTGGAATTTACTCTCAAAAATAGACTTACCCAAACTTTGGGCTATATTAACTTCCCTGGTTTTGTAATGAAAACAATTGACATGACGATTTGGTTTTGCTTCTGCCAAAACCAGCAGTCAGTCTGCATAAACAGTGGTTTCAGCCCTGCAGTTTCACTCTGAACCTTCAAAAATTTCAATTGCAGACTCTGCAGGCTGCTCCATACCTACATTAATACTGGTACATGTACCCGTCATAAATTTTCTCTTTTCCATTCTGACAGATAAATCCTTGTCTTTATTCATGTGTTACTTTTGTCCTGTAGCTTGTTGGCCCTTATCCTGCTGCATTAGATCAGAAGGCTTCCTAGAATTTCATTCACTTGCTTAGCTCTCCTTCAAGAGACGCATAAACATTTTCATTTGATGCCTAACAACTATTATCCAACAATTTGCTATCACATGTAGTCTCTTTAAAAAAGGCAAGACCTTTCCTTTCTTCTTTATATTGGTTCTCTCAATTGTTGTGAATCAGATTTTTCCTCCCACTCATTTTGAGGCACTCGGTTTCTTCTCAGTTGCCCCAAGGTCTGAACATCTCTGCACAGGGAATTGTCAGTGAAGGCGAATGATGCCTGTGGAACTGTTTCCTTGCCAGTTCACATCTGGTCCTCGGTACAAGATTCATCTGTTTATTCAGGGTCTCCACGGACTTGTACAGTAGTGGCTATAAGTATGCCTGTTAATTTGATGTTGTCAATTGGCTGGTTAGTAAGTAGTTGACAGACTGTCTAAATGCACCACGTGGTTATAACTAGTCAGTCATCATCTTCTAGCTGTCAACTCGTCATCCAGCTGAACGTCAGTTGCATTTCAACAATTTAAAACTATATCAGTCATCTCTTACCTCCTCCCAAATTGTCAACACCGTGAAATGTACTGCTTAATTACATTTAATTTAATACTATTTCTTGCGTGTACATTTGTACATGGATTGGTGCCAGCGCTCCGTAGATCGGAGTCGTTCTAATCTTCATTTACCTCACTGACCTGTCTAGGTTCGAGGAGTAGGTGCAATTGTGGCACGGCTGCAGCTGACCCACCTATATTCTAGGTAACAAGGCAGGCAAAGACAGACCTTCCTCAAAGCAAAAGCCTCCTATCTTTTAAATACAAAGGTATTTAGAAGGTATAAAGCTGTCAGTACCGGCATCAATTAAAGTGGCAGGCATAAGTTATGTCACACAGAGAATTATTTCTCCTTCCGAAAATTAGGATTAGGACTGGTCACAATTTGCCTCCTGCTGCGTTTCTCACCTCCTTCGGTGGAGTTGTGTTCAGTGTGGTAAAAGCACTTTGACCACAGTCATGGCAACAATCAGTAAAACTACTTCTAGAGTATGGATAATTCAGATTACAGTGTGCAGCGTCGTATGTCCCAGGCAGCATTCCAAAAACAAGGTAAACTCTAGTGAAAGCCTTCTGCAGCAACCTCTAGCACAGAAATCCACAGATAACGTGTTAACTTTGGTATGAAACTTAGATCAGCTCTCCCATGTGTGACCTGTGCTAACTGGAAAACATCGGGAAAAGAGTTTCTGCCCTGATCTTATCATTTAAGTAATTGCTGATGACAAAATTCAATATTCTCATCTTATTAACCTGTACTCAGTTTAGTCACAAAAGAACTGATCCCTGTTAGAACTTATCCCATACTTAAAGCAGAAATTAATTTGTTAACTAATTAATTTGAGGTTTCATTTAACTATCTATAGACTTCTTTGATCCTCCTATGTTTTTCCATTTGATGGATTGACTGAAGCATTCATTCTCGCACTGTCAACAGACCTTTGGTGAGAAACTTATATTTACATCTGCAACTACCTTAATTCTCGCATCTTCCCAGCAATTTGATCTCTGAATTTCTGAGATAAATAATTCAATCTGCGTCAAAAGTTTTTACTTTGCTATCCCTTTCATGGTTTCCAGGACTCACTTAAGAGAACACAGTGTATTTTTCTGTAATGAGTATGAACTCATTGTACTGTTTGTGCACTTCTGGGCTTCCAGTTAAGTCATAGAATCATAGAATCATAGAAACATAGTCAAATCTTATGAGGAGCGACTGGGAGAGCTGGGGGTGTTTAGCCTGGAGAAGAGGAGGCTGAGGGGAGACCTTATTACTCTCTACAACTACCTGAAGGGAGGTTGTGGAGAGGAGGGAGCTGGCCTCTTCTCCCAAGTGACAGGGGACAGGACGAGAGGGAATGGCCTCAAGCTCCGCCAGGGGAGATTTAGGCTTGAGATTAGGAAAAAATTCTTCGCGGAGAGGGTGGTTAGGGATTGGAACGGTCTGCCAGGGGAGGTGGTTGAGTCGCCATCCCTGGAGGTGTTTAAGGTGAGGGTGGATGAGGTGCTTAGGAGCATGATTTAGGGATTGGTGGGAATGGTTGGACTCGACGATCCAGTGGGTCTCTTCCAACCTGGTTATTCTGTGATTCTGTGATATTAAGAGATCTCCTACCTTTCTAGAGCAAATAAATGCTGTGGGCCTAGGCTTTTCATTATGCTTCTGAAACAATTCTTCCATTTTTAGTCCATGATCTGAACACTAAGGACAAACACTACTGCTGAAAACCACCAAGCAAAAAATAAATCATTAATTGAAAATCAGGAAATAAGATTCACTTAAGAAAAGCCATGGAAATATATTAACACATCACCAAGAGAACTCCAAGAAAACAACTCCCGAGCACACATTTCTACTGAGCAATTAAGACCGATACTTATTGCTTCTTGTACATCGCGTGAATGCAGAAGACAAGTGATTCAGTGGTGCAAAACGCATGCCATGCATTCATTTTTTCACGCTCTACAGTAACTCCGGACACATAAGCAACCTGTTGCGGAAAGCCGTGTATTATGGGTGCATTAAGATTCCCTGAGGGCCAAGTTCCTTGAGCACTGTGCTCCTGGAATACATTTGAACAGCTCTGTACAAAAGCAACCCCCAGCCAAACACGTGACTGAGAATCACAAGTGGCTGCTCTGTCAATCTTACACACACACTGCATTCACAGCCATACATCAGGATACTTGGATTGCCATGTCACATCTCCGCTCTTCCCTTTGCCGTGCTTCAATCCAGTCACTCCCTCACAGTAAAGTTTATTTTCTCCTTTTTTTAGCTCCCTGATTATAAAAATCCTGCCATCCTAAACATCCCCAGAACTCTGTCTGCACGCTCCCACGCTGCTAATCCAGAGAGCTGTAGCTACTCCCTTTCCAGTTGCGATATTACATAGCCTCTGTCTACAAGAGACTGGGAAAACACAAAGTAGGAGTTGACTCTTGCTTTCCAAGTAGGTAGGGAGGAGTGGCTTATCCAATAATTCCTATGGCTTGTTATCTGCTGATTGACATCAAATCAGGCTGAAAATAAAGAATATGAAATGAAAATTAATTAATAATGACTGCAGGTGAGATTCACTCAGCATCTAGTGAAGTTTATTTGGTAGTGAAAGAAGGGGATGCCACTGAAATGGATCTGTATTTGGAGTGCAGTGATACAGGTGTGGGACCCAAACCTTCCTACGTATGCAAGAAGTATTTTTGTCTCTGTTCTGCAGCATTTGTCCATTCTCACTTCTCTCATGGAAAACCTGGGTTTGCTGGGCTGGACAGCGACTGGGAAGGAGAACATGAAAGCATGAAAACAGGAAGAAGCAAAGTTTGATGTAACTACAGAAACAGAGCGTGTAAGGTCTCTTCCCTGCTGGATGCCCTTGAATCCCACTGAACGTTCTGACACATCATAAAAGCACCTCTGCCGACTACTTCTGCTTTCACTGCTCATCCTCTGATCACAAACAGATCCGACTCCAATGCCAAAAATTAATTGCCTAATTATCTTTCTTACTCCTGCTTGGAAAGTTGCCCTCTGGCTCCTCCTCCTGGTTTTGAAATTTAGAAAGATGAGCCACCAGAAGCAGCAGAGACTTACGAACAGTAGGGGAACCAGGAGTAGATTTTAGGCAATAAACAACTTCCAGGGATGAAATGGCAGCTGTACAACAGTGAGGAGCCTTTCTCACACCTACTGCAGTATCCATAGCCTGTTGTCACTTGGCACAGGGTATCACCAACCTCAAGATCAGCCTCTGATCTGCTGAGGATGCCCTTTATTTGGTGCAGTGTTGCTATTTAGTCTATGGTTTCAGAGACTGGCAATTACCCAGCGCATCAGGAAGTCCCCTGGCATTAAGAAGTGAAGAAGCTCAGTGTAAGGTCCTCAGAAATGTTCAACATATCCATTATCACAGCTGCCAGTGGGTAATTACACATGTATTCATCAACAACAAATGTGTGGCTGTAGAAAAACTGAGTAGGGAAGAGAAGATCAAGAAACTGGAATACTAAGCAGAGAAAATCATGATAAAATATGTAATGGTATTTTAGAAATATCACTTTTTGTTTGGAGGGAAGCAAAATAGAACATAGGTAAAATGGTGACAATGACAAATTTCTAAAAGAGCATGCAAATTAAGGTTGAAAGAAATTACAGAAAAGACTGCATGGAAAACATTCGTGTCTGATAAAAATGGAAGGACAGAAAGAAGAGTAATTAGAAAAAAAAATCAGGGAAGAAAAGATCTTTCCAAAATAAACATGGAAGGTAAATGGTGCTGATGAAAGAATAAAAGGAGAGAGGTAACCAAAAATTAAAATGTCAGATATTATATAAGAATAAATATTAAGAAATTGGAAAAACAAAACCCACAGCAAATTGGAGGAGGGAGAAATAGCAACCAGTAAAGACCTCTTTATCCAAATGTGTCTGGGGTGCATATACATACATTTTGTTGAAACAAAATAAGGTTCATAACAGACAATTGAGATATCACAACAGAATCCCCCTTTGAATCACAGAATCATAGAATCACCAGGTTGGAAGAGACCCACCGGATCATCAAGTCCAACCATTCCCACCAATCTCTAAACCATGCCCCTCAGTATCTTTCAACTTATTATTAAGTTCCTTTTCCTTAACACTAAGAATTAGAAGATAAAGTGAGTGCGTACAGTGCATCACCTGTATCTGGTATCAAAACTTAAGGCTCGATTTCATACCTGGACTGTTTTTACGCTGCGCTGTACAATTACCTCTGAGAAGTTTTGCAAAAGAAAGCAAACATAACAGGTCAGCTGTGGAAGCCTTTCATGCACTGGGCTTGCCGCACCACTGAGAAGGGCTTGCTTGATTTAATAATTGCAGTGCTGAGTTTTCCCACTGCCCAGTTGGACTTGATGATGTTTTATCATGGACGAGGGGTGGTCCGAAGGCTGATCCCAAAGGCGTGCTCGGCCACAGGCGGGCAGCTGTCAGGACTCTGCAGGCAGCCACAGCAGCATGACTTTTATTTCCTTGAGGACTCCATGGGTCTTCATTAAGCAAAGAAAGGTGGGAATAAAACCAGGGAGAAACATTGGATTCTGGAAGAAAATTTTGCACCGTGAGAACAATTAAGCACTGGAATAATCTCCCCAGGGAAGCAGTAGGTTCCTCTACACTGGACACTTCTAAGGCTCAGCTTGACAAGGTGCTGGGCCATCTCATTTAAACTATAAATCACCTAAAAAGGTTAGAACAGATGATCCTTGAGGTCCCTTCCAACCTAGCATTCTGTGATTCTATGGTTTCACCTCGGACTTCAAGCTTCCCTGAACTTACGGGAGATTTCTTGTGCCATCCTGTGAAGAAACCACATGGTTAACTAAGGTTAAAGCTATGGGGTACCAGCAGGACCTCGTGTCCCACCCAGTAAAACCATTTTTACCACAAAATCAATACTGATTTACACCCAATTTCTATTTTGATTAATTTGGCGGTTGGAACACTGGAGCCCAAGCTCTTGCAGGCAGCTGAGCCTCATAGCTTGAGGACCTGATAGGGTCCCCATCCCTGGAGGGATTTAAAAGACAGGCAGTCAAGGTACTGGGGGATGGTTCAGTGGTGGGCAGGTATGGTTGGACTGGGGGCAGCACTGAGAGCAGGATCAGCCCTGAGGGGGCAGCACTGATACTGGAGGAAGAAAATAGCAGGGGCAGCACTGAGGGGGCAGCACTGATACTGGAGGAAGAAAATAGCAGGGGCAGCACTGAGGGGGCAGCACTGATACTGGAGGAAGAAAATAGCAGGGGCAGCACTGAGGGGGCAGCACTGATACTGGAGGAAGAAAATAGCAGGGGCAGCACTGAGGGCACGATCAGCCCTGGGAGCAGCACTGAGGGGGCAGCGCTGATACTGAAGGAAGAAAATAGCAGGGGCAGCACTGAGGGGGGAAGCAGTGAGGGCACAATCAGCCCTGGGGCAGCACTAAAGAGCAGCGGCAGCACCAAGGGGGCAGCCCTGATAGTGAAGGAAGAGAGTAGCAGGGGCAGCCCTGAGAGCATGATCAGCCCTGGGGGCAGCACTAAGGGAGCAGAACTGAGAGAAGAAGCAGCACTGAGGGGGCAGCGCTGATAACTGAAGAAAATAACAGGGGCAGCACCGAGAGCAGGAGCGGCACCGAGAGCAGGGGCAGCATCGAGAGCAGGGGCAGCACTGAGGGCACGGTCAGCCTCGGGACAGCGTTGAGGGCAGAGGCAGCGCTGAGGCGGCAGCACTGAGGGCACGATCAGCCCCTGGGGGCAGCGCTGAGGGAGCAGCACTAAGAGCACAATCAGCCCTGGCGCAGCGCTGAGGGGGCAGCGCTGAGGGCACCATCAGCCCCTGGGGGCAGCGCTGAGGGGGCAGCGCTGAGGGCATCATCAGCCCCTGGGGGCAGCGCTGAGGGGGCAGCGCTGAGGGCATCATCAGCCCCTGGGGGCAGCGCTGAGGGGGCAGCGCTGAGGGGGCAGCATTAAGAGCACGATCAGCCCTGGCGCAGCGCTGAGGGGGCAGCGCTGAGGGCACGATCAGCCCCTGGGGGCAGCTCTGAGGGGGCAGCGCTGAGGGGGCAGCACTAAGAGCACGAAGAGCCTTGGCGCAGCGCTGAGGGGGCAGCGCTGAGGGCACCATCAGCCCCCGGGGGCAGCGCTGAGGGCACCATCAGCCCCCGGGGGCAGCGCTGAGGGCACCATCAGCCCCCGGGGGCAGCGCTGAGGGCGGGGGCAGCGCGGAGGGGCCGCCCGCCGTACCCAGGGTGCCCCGCGGCGGAGGGCGATCGCGCCTTTCCCGCGAATTCCGTTCAAAGGCGGGGGGGCCGCCGCGCGGGGCGGCGCGGACCAACCAAACGCTTCCAGAACCATCCGTGCGTCACGCGGGGGCGGGGCGCGCGCCGGCCAGTCGGGCGCTGCGGCGCCATCTCCGGGGCCAATGGGAGGCGGCGGGGGGGGCGGGAGCGTGGCGGCCGTCGGGTTCGGCTGGTTCGCAGCGCCGAGGGGGGAGAAGCGGAGCGGAGGAGACTTAGAGGAGTTGGAGCGCGGAGCTTCCCCTCCCCCGCTCACCCCGCCTGGCCTCCCCTCCTCCCCCCCCCCCGCCCCGGTCTCCGTCGCCGCCGGGGCCCGCGCGGGGGCCCAGGCCCATGGCTCCTCAGAAGCACGGTGGAGGCGCGGGGCCCAGCTCGGGCTCTGCGGCCGCGGGGGGAGGAGGAGGAGGTGGAGGAGGAGGAGGAGGAGGCGGCGGGGGGTTCGTGGGCTCGGCGGCCGCGGCGGCTCCGAGCGGTAAATCCGGCGGCGCCGCGGCAGGAGGAGGAGGAGGAGGCGGCGGGAGCGGGTACTCGGGCGGGTCCTCGGCCTCCTCGGCGGCGGCGGCGGCGGCGGCGCTGCCCCCCGTGAAGAAGCCGAAGATGGAGCAGATCCAGGCCGACCACGAGCTCTTTCTTCAGGCCTTCGAGAGTGAGTGCCGGGCCGGCGGCGGGGGGAAGCGGCACCGCCGCGGAAAGGGCGGGAGAGGAGGGGGGGGAGGAGGAGAGTTTGGGGGTTGGGGGGGGTGGGGGGGTGGAGAGCGGGGGCTGCCGGGGTAAACACGGGCGGGGGCGGGAGGTGGGACCGGGGGCCGCGGCGGAAGCGCGGGGCTGGGGTGCGGGCAGGGGCCGGGAGTGGGGGGGGTGGGAGCGGGGCTGAGGTTGCGAGCGGGGGCTGCGAGGAGAGGAGGCTGCGGGGTGGAGGTGGAAGGTGGCGGCGTCGGGGCTCGGGCTGCGGGGTGGAGGGGGGTGCGGGATAGGAGAGGCTGCGGGATAGAGGAGGCTGCGGGGTGGGAGCGGCGGGGTCGGGGCTAGACGAGGGTGTCGGGGTGCGACGTGAGGGAGGGAGGTGGGGGTAGAAGGATGGGGGAGCCTGCGCCCAACCGGTGGACTTGGCTCTCGGGAGCAGATCCCGGTGGGTTTTAGGGCTAGCGGGTGTCCTTCCCTCCTCTAACAGCCCCGGGAGGCAGCGGGAGTCGGGTGGGAGAGGGCTCGTCCCCCTCCGGCAGCTGCTTTGCCGGCCCCTCTCAGGGGCAGGATGTGATGAGGGCTTCACTGTACTTAGTTTTTCTTTGTCTGGAAATAATGGTCCCGTAGTTGAGATTTCATATTGGAAAGTGACCTTTGCGACCCCTCACATCACCCTGTGGCAGTTCTAGTCAAGAGCAGAATCCCCTTGGACGCACAAGAAAGTTGTTAGAGAAATCCGATTGAAAAGCCCAGTGTGGCAATAAACTTGGGTTGTACGGAAAAGATTTGCTTGCAATCGCTAGGATTGGAAGGAAATTTTTAATTCCCTGCTGAATGCACGATCCGGGTGTGGGATCGCTGCTGTCACTGCTCGCGCTGGCTTGTTATAGACGGTGACAGTGTTTGAGAAAGTGTGGGGAGATTTTGGAGGCGTCTCAGTTCCCTAATAATGCAGCGTCCTTTGAATCCCGGCCCTGTTAGCAAAGCTGGATGTTCCGAGCAGCCTGTGCTGCAAATAGGTCAAGTGGCAAAGGAGTTTTAAGAGGTTTTGTGCTGTGTTGGGGATGGAGGGGGGTAATTCTCCTGGCCATGCTTCAGTCTGTCAGCCCAGGGAAGCGTTGGAGCTCTGCAAGGAGGGATCACTAGGAAATTGAAGTGTAAATGTGTTCTAGCACTTTAACTTTGTGGTGTGAATGTTATGGGAAAACTGCTGTAAGTAAATATTAGATTAAAAATCCCAACACATGTCATATTGAATCTTATCCCTCCCGAATGTTTTTGTCCCTTTTCAAGGTCATATGCTAGGAAAAGATAAAGATTTATTTTAAGCTTTTGCTGAGTAATACAGACTTGTGAAACCTAAGTCTGTCTGCAGGTGGAAAAGTGTGTTTTAGAGTCTTTCTGCTTGGGAAAACTGAAGTCAAAGCAGCAAGGCATTGTCTTTAAGTTAAATTACATCCTTGTGAACGTAGTTTAATGTTTTTGTACCTTTCTAAGTTATAACTACATCATGGGTTTTGTAGACCAAAAAATCCAGGATGTTTCTTTAAAAGTTGACTGCTCCATATTTTCATTTTCTTGCAAAGTGTCAATTTCTTTCCTTTCTGCATTTGAATCTAAAGTACTGATTTAATTTTGATAATTTGCCTTAAGCAGAATTTTACTGGTTTTCTTCAGGCTTCTTAAAGGAAATACTGGGATCGTTTAAAGATTTCCTTCTCTAGTAATAATAAGTCTCTAATGGTAGATTCTTTGAGGTCTTACTTTGATAAGTGTAGAAGTGAAGCTTAATCGTATCTTTAAAAAGGGATAAAGGATTTAAAATGCCACCCTATTTAATTTCTAATTGCAGAATTCCATAAATCGCAATGTTTCCAGCTTAATGAAATAAATGTTTTGCAGTCATAAGAAAATAAAGTTTTATTTTTCTTTAAGTAAGTAGTTTGTTTTCTTTATGTGGGAAGTGGAGGCAGCGTTAGCAGCCCTAGCATGGGCATCAAGGCATTCTCTGTTCTCTTTTTCTCTCCACTTAACGTGCTTTATCAAGTAATTTCCAAGTTTTTTGCTGATGTTTCCTAGTGAAACTGTCTTCTATTTCAGTTTTAAAAGGGTGTATTTCAGTTTAGGTAGGAATTCTTTTTAGATAGAACCTGATCCGGGCAGACTAATTTTTGTCCTGACGTAACTGAATTAATAAAAACTAAACCAAAGATCCCTTTTTCTGTAGACGAGTTTTGATCTTTTGAACTTGTTTTTTACACCCATTTCAAATGATGCTACACTTTTGTGTCAGTATTGCATATGACTGCGTTATCCTCCCTCCCTCCGCCCTTTGAAACAGTCGTTGCTTTGCTGGAATCAACGTTTTTTCTGATTCTGTGAACGTAAAAGGCCTCGGAAATGAATTTCTTCACTTAGAATAATCTGTAATGTGTCATAGTTAACTGACAGACCCTGTTCTTGTTTTGGTACCTCGTGCAAGTGACCTTGGTACTTTCCAGAAGGATAAAACAATCAAATACCAAATTGTCTGACTGTGTCAACTTGATATGCGTTTCTGTAATGTATGGAATACGTTCATGAACTTGATGAGGAAAACGTACCTATCCAATAGTAGGTTGTAATACGCTGAGAGACTTTCCCTGCCCGTTATTGCTATAAAGCCTGTAAGAAACACATTTTGTGGAAGGCAAAAGCAGTTGTGGTTAAGTTGTGACTGCTGATTTATGGTAGCTTAAACAAGAAGTTGCTTTGTGTTGTACAGTAGGTGGAGTAACCTTTGGCTTGTTAATGTGGAGTTATCTGGGCATGTGATGCTTCACTTAAACGATGACTTCTGTGATAATTGTTTTCAAAAATTGCTAAATTAGATGCTTTTTTATCACTATAAGGCTGTATTTCTGGAGCTGTAAGGTATATTGGATAACATGTGTTTCTTTTTCTTAGAACCAACACAGATATATAGATTTCTACGTACCCGGAATCTAATAGCAGTGAGTAATTGGTCTTTATCACTTCTTTACTTTGGACTTGTAGGAAATTTTAATTAAAACATAACGTTTTTCTTTTTTTTTCCCCAACAGCCAATCTTTTTGCACAGAACTCTCACTTACATGTCCCACAGAAACTCCCGAACAAATATCAAAAGGTAAAATTGTCTTGAAAAGTAATCCCAAAATGTTAACCGAGTAGCAGAAGTCCAAAAAATAGTGGGCGATGTAAAAATTTGACCTTTTCTGTTTGAAGAACTTAACAAATACATCTCCTGACAGTTGATTTCTGAGACCTAGGAACTTTCCTGCAGTGTTAAAGGTGTGTGAGTGTTACTTTATGCTTGTGGCTTCTGTTGGTATTGGGAGTACTCAATTATGGATAACTCTCCGCAGCATCCCAACAAAATCTGCCATGATTGTTTTCTGTTTTGAGGCAGAACTTCTTTAAAAACAAACAAAGTGGTAACACTGGTGCTCTTGTAATCACTGGTGCTTGATCATAACTGTTGGAAACATTTTATTTTAAACTATAACTTAATCACTTATTTAAGAAAACAAGACCCACAGTTTTGTGCCTGTTTTTTTAAGTAGTCTTGGAAGGATCCAGTAATTATTTCCATAACTATTTTAAAAGGTGAAAAATGAAGATCAGTTTATATTTTACAAAAAAATTCCAGCAAGCACTTTAAGTTTGCTTTGAACTGGATGCAGCTGAGAAATGGATTTCTGATTTTTCATTGCAAAGTAGCCATTCCCATTGTGAATGGCACATACAGCTGCACGTCAAGAGACTTTAAAATATATAAATACTGCAGAGTGGAAAGTGTACATTGTTAGCAGAATTGAAAAGTCCTCAGTGTTTCTTCCCCCTCCGAGAAAATAATTTGTTACACTTTGGATTTTTTTGTAGCCTGAACACTTATTTTAAAATACCCTAACACCAAAGTTCTTAGTGCTTGGAAACAGCTGGGGGACTGAAATACTTAATGATGAACACTTGAGGAAAAGCAATGAAATCTGATTATGCAGGCAGTTCTAATTTAAGCTATGTTTGTATCTGAGGAAGGTAATGTTTGAACCATTTGTTGAGCACAGAATTTTCACATTTTTATTTACACAAAAGAAGCTCTATTTGGCTTTCTCAGATCTATTGGATGTTGCTTAATGTTCTTGTCATTAACTTTAATGCTAGAGCATAACTTTTTGTAAAGCTGAGTCACTAACATAGAGCCTCAGGTACCTGAAGTTGCTGCTTGCTTTTTTCATAGAGGTTACCAAAGTGAATTGCTGGCTTATTTTAAAATAGGGCAGAGTCAAATCTTAAGAACTGTTCGGTGTGTTTGGGGTTTTGATTTTTGAATTGTGCAACAGGAAGTTCCTGCTTATGATTTACATTAACTTAAATTTGGTTGAATGTGTATGTTCTTTCACTTGAATCTATTTCCTTGGCTTCTGCTGGGAAACGAGAAAGGGTGCTTTGCGTGTACTTTGTGTTGTCCACTGTTCTGAATTCCAGTTCAAGTTCAGCTGCACAAGGAATGTAACGTTTCTCTTTGAAACACAGGTTCCCTTAACACTTTGTTTTAGAACTGTGATTTTAGGTAGGTAGTGTTCCAATAACAGATCAACAGCTATTTCACTCACTAGTTTTCAGACAGTACTGACTTACCGGAATCATGCTGGTAATAGGATCTAGGCAGACTTTAAGTAAGATGCTTCAGTATATTTTCTGTTGTATTACTGTGTTTTTATAAAGAAGTGAGCCGGCAAAGTTGAGGGGGGAAAAATACACATTGCAAAGAAGTGCATTCTTCTTTCCTGGATTCGCCTTTCCATGCTCTGTCAGTACCATGATCCTTCTGGACATTTTAGATGAAGTGGCAAAGCGCAGTCTCAACGGAACCTCCAAAGAATGTTAGTGGAGTAGTTGTTTGATCAGTGCTGTTGAATGCTGTCAAATGTGCACAAGACCTTAATTGCCATTCTTCATCCCATAGACATGGCTAAGGTATGTGATCGTGTTATTCTGATGAAAAAGGGGCTTTGAAAGAGGAAAAATATCTGAACTAGAATAGATGATCTTCCTAATACTTATCTTGGGAAGTAATTATGTACCTGTCTTCAGTAGAGTGAGGAAGTCTTTATGAAGATAAGAATCATTACAGTACCGAGAAATGTCGGTAACGAAGGTGTTGATGAGCATGGATCAGCTTGGGCAGGAAGGTGCTGCTTGTCCTCAGAGAGGGAATGTGCTTAGGTGAAGTGGTACTTGATGGAGAATTTAAGTGAACTTTCAGCCTGTGAGTCTGTCTTCTGGTGCAACTGTATTAGACCAAACAATGGTGTTGGAAAGGAGTTACTAACTCTTAATAAAAGTCACTTTCCATACAGTATTTGGGTAAAGGAGTAATTTTTTCATTTATTGGCAGGGTAATAGCATGCTATGATGTGTCTTAATATTTTGCTAATTATTACTGTGCTTGAGTGGAATAAGAGTGGGTGGAGAAAGGAATGTGCAAGATGCGTGTACTTGTAGCACAAGTAGAAGCTGTCTTGAAAATCCTAGGTGTTGGGGATGATTATTAACAAAAAAATTAATTTTAATAACATAAAAATACCCAGGAATTCCATTAAACTGGATTACTACTTTGTTCTCAACAAATTTGATTTAATGGAATTTTTTGTTTCTATTTGTAGTTTTTTCTGAGGGATTTTTGAGGGGGACTCTTCTTGTTCTAACTCAAGTTTGACATTCAGAAAGGTTCTGTGATTTTTCTGTATCAGTAATGCTCACAATTACTAAATGCAACCTATATTCTGCAGAAGATTGTTAAATATTCCCCCGTTTCTGCAGCATGTTTGTGTCTCAGCTGGTTTCTGGATCATATTCCAGTCATGACATAACTTTGCTCTAGACTGGTTTTAAGTAATTCTTTAGTCTGAAGGAAGCCTTCAGAAGCAAAGGGTGGTACTTGCTGGTCTGCAGAACAGTGGCTGGTTTTGATGAGCTTGGGCAAAGGTCGCACAGACATGTTTTTTTACCCTGGAATCTGAAACTTAGAACAAATTCCTCTTTTTTTTGACATTTCTTCCTTTAGAGCTGAGCATTGCAGTGTTCGTTTCAATAATCCCACATTGCAGTGTAGGTGAGTCAGTTCTTGGATCTGTCATCTGTGTGAACCTCAGGCTGAGTAAGGCTTTGAATCAGTGTTTGTTTGCTAGACAAATTATAGTTTTTCTCCTTGTTATCTGACTGCAGGGCTGTACTCAGGCAGTGTTTCTTGTCTGGTGTTACTCTCTAGCCACTGTGGGATTTGTTACTGAATCATTCAGCTGCATTACATGCTGAATGTGGGCAACGTGTGACATCAGTGTTTCTTCAGTCAGGATGTTTCTGTGCTTCCCACTTCCCCAGAGCATGTCATCATTGTTCCGCTCAAGAAATCCATTATTCGGCAACAGCTTATGTTCTCATTTCGCTGTTCTAAGGTGTCAATTTAAAGGAAGGATGCCCTTTTAACTCTTGTCACTTAAGTCTGGTGCAATTTTATTGGCATCTGGATCTAAGCATTAACTTTTCTTTAAAGAAAATCAAAAGACCATTCTGGAAACTATTGAATGACTTCTGTTCATGAGTGAACTGTAGAAATGAACGTTAAATTGTACGTATGGTAGAGCAGGCTGAACATATGAACATGAGCAGACTGTCAGAACTACAGAGAGAAGTGATTTGTAGTGGTTATTCTGTGAGATGTTGTCTTTACTGATTGTCGTCCCCCACCTCTGTTTCCTGTGAGTTTGCTCTAGAAGTGGCTTCAGAATTCATTGTTCTTTGTATTGTCCCCGTTGAATATTACTTTGTGAAGGAAGGGTTTCAAAATTAGATTTCTGACTGTTTTGTCAGCTAAGATGTTAACAGTTTTTCTTTATTATGATTAAGAATAGAATTGTAATGACTGAAGAGCTGACACAGAAGTTCTTAGTAGGTATAGGTGTTGCTAAAGTGAGAATGCTTTCTTTGGCCAGAACTGGAGTGTGGTTAGATGTGCTGATTGCAAAGTTTGAGAATGATCCTATTAAGCGATACTTCTTATGAATGGTATGGTTACTTCTGAAAGGCCTGAGTTTAATTCTTTGTATTATTTTGTTACTACTTGAGAAGCTGTATTGCAGCTGTGTTCCTAAAAAGGATGCTTGCTTGAACCGAAGGCTAAACTGTAAAATAGGCAGCTTTAGATTGAAAACCATGTCAAAGTTTAGACTGAATAAATTTTCTTGCTACGTCTTGCTACGTATTGTGGGAATAGTGGCTGTGTGAAACTGTTCTTTTTGGTTTTTCTTCACAGGAAAACGTTCAAAGTAGATGACATGTTATCAAAAGTGGAGAAGATGAAGGGAGAACAAGAATCTCACAGGTACTGCCCTGCTTATAAAGTATATTTTAGTGTATGTACAAATGAACACATGCGCTACATCAAGTCTTTTTGATTGATAAAATGAAAGTGATGAAGAGTGATTATTAGAAGCAAAGTACTTACTGTTTGAAATGTTGCTGGATTTATATGGTCATATGCTTGCTGGTTTTAACCTTATGCTTATACCTACCAAAAAAAAAAAAAAAAACAAAACCCTAAACTTCTAACAGTATTTAAAAGATCTTGTGCATCTCAGGCTGTAACAGGGTAATTTATAAAATGTTTCTGTTAAAGCCTGTAAAACTTAGTTTCCCTTCTAATGTTCTTGGAGTATTGCTTAATATGGGGGGGTTTCTTGTGAGGCATATTCCATGTATGTCTCATGTTGAACCTTTGCATGGTTGTAACTGAATATCAATGTACCCTCTTTAACAAATAGATAATTTCAAGTCTTAATTCCATATGGAGTTGTCACTTGGGGGCAGTTTACTCTGTGAGTTCTAATTATGAAACAGTAATTACCTTTGTACTGGTGTATTTGCTGGTTTTGTCATGTTTAATTTCATTTTCCACAAGAGCTTACTTTACATTGTGTAACACACTTAGATGTTGGATAAAACTCTTTCTATCAGGTATTACTGTGCTGCTTCAGAAAAAAATACTGAACCTTGCTGAATTTGCCATATTGTATTTGGCAAAAGTCAAAGTTTGGAGATACGAAACTTGGGAATGATGCATTTCTGTTCATCTTCATCCCAGCCAGTCTTCATCATGATGGCAGAAAGAAGATGTAGCAAATAAATAATCTTTTTTTATGATTTACTTAAACACCAAAGCTTTTAGTGGATCAAAATGAGCCAATCAGTTGTAAGCCTTCCCAAATAATCTTGTTCTAATCCATACACTTCAGTCAGAGATCTGCTCTAATCCTGCTGGTTGACTTTGTGTTCTTTTTTTGGTAGAAAGACTGTAGGAAAATGGCCAAAATCTTTTTTTAATAAACTGAATAGATCACAAAATTCAAAGCATTCTGGAAATCTTACAGCAAAAGCAGACATTGTAAAGACTAACCTAGGTTGTTGGAATGTGTGAAGATCTGTTGAGATGATGTTTTGGTGTTGCTTAGCTTCTAACAAGTCATTTTTTTCCATAGCATTTGCAAATAATTAGACTACTTCAGAGGCAATCATGAATTTAGATGGAATTTACTCTGAAACCAACTTATAAATTTTGTGTTCTTAGAGGTTTTATCAATTTACTGTATGTTATTTTTCTTAATTATCTTTTGCTCCATATATTGTGGATACTCACTGGGTAAATATCCTCTTTTTAAGGATACGGATCATGTTGAAACAGAACATGTATTTGTGTGTTGTTGTCTTGTGCTTTCAAAACTTTAAAAAATGGAGTTTGGTCTAGAAAATTAAGATGGTATAAATGCAATCTTCTGAATGTTGAAGCTGTTGAGTGCTTTCACTAGTCATCTCAGTACTCCTGGGAATATTTGTTATATAAAAATAGGCATGAAATTGTCAGGTTGTATCTTCCTGAGAAGTCAGTGAAGGTGCTTGAAGTTGTACCTGGTGTTCTAATGTAACAGGTGATGTTCTGTTCAGTGCTGTGTACTTCAGAAATACTAAGTGGTTTGAGAGCCCTATTAATCTAGATTTGTGAAAACTTGCTTTAAGCTGACATATATTCTGACTATAACAGCTGGAAATAAAACAGGTTTACAGCCAGTGGAGCAGCCTAGGTTGTGAGCTGCAGTGCTGGGAAACAACATAGATGCAATTATTGTTTTGATTGCATACGTTATAGGTGAGATGGATTTGATGTTATCTTTATTTCTGTGGCTGTAGCTTCCCCATTGTAAAGGTTCTGCCTAAAAAACTTAGTGCTTGTTAAAAAAAAACAAACAAAAAACCCCAGGAAAAAGGTATGAAGTGAATGCTTCAGCCTGGAGTTACAGAAAATTTCCCCCAAAACTCCTCTCTTGCTGGTGAGCATATGGGACGTGCTTGCCTGCCTGTGGAGGCAAGATCTCCTGTTTTCAGGCAGTGCCCTTTTTTTTTATATATCAAGTCATAGCATACACAGAGAATCAGTCTATAAAGAGAAAACTGGTCTATATCTTTGCCACAATTGCAACTGCTCTATCCAGGAGGATTCCAAGTTATCAGATGGATGGCTTCGTTATAGTTCTGCCTTTTGTGGAGGCCTGTTCTGAGCTGAATGGAGAGGAGCGACTGCTGTGAGAAGACAATAGTTACTTTTTCTAACCTTTCCTTTCTTTTTTTCCTGTTTAGCTTGTCTGCTCATTTGCAGCTTACATTTACTGGGTTCTTCCATAAAAATGGTATGTTTGCTAACTCATTCCTTGTATTGTTAATTTCTGTAGCACCTTTGAAATCAATATTGATCTGTGAGGGGAGTATTTTAGATCTCTGCTATTTGGATGAACACTTTAACATATTTAAACTCAGGCTGTCCCATTAGTTAAATGCTTTGAATAACACTTTAAATATGCAGTTGTAATGTAAAGCAGATAAGCCTTCGGGGGTTTTGGTCAAAATAGTGAGTTTGAGAAATACTTGAAGGCATCATCCATTGAAACTGGAACAGACATTGAGGAGTTCATGAAGAAAGCGATTTCATCAGTGTCTCCAGGGTATTTGAAGTGGCTTTAAGAAAAACCTCAGCCTTCAAATAGTTAGAAGATTCAGTGTTTTTTTTTTAATTCAAAATATGAGTGCAAGAATAAACTTGATCAGCTGTAGCTTAGAAAGGCACAAGAGGCCATGTCAGTAATTATAAAACCCCCAGAAATCGTGGATTAATGATGTGTAGTTATTGTGTTGTGTTTGAGAGGTAAAGCCTTATGTGCATAAAAATTGGAATATTTGACTTCCCAGACCAGAATGAAGGGTTCTCTTCATTTAACAAAAGTAGAAGTGAGGTGCTTTGTGCTGTCTAGGCATGGGTAAACTCCCTGTCTTTTTACTTCCCTGAAAAACAAAAAACCAGCCACCCTAGCTGTTTATCTGTTAACATGGAGTGATTTCTAACGTATAGGTTAAAAATACTATGACTGGCATGTTAGTGTTTGGATGTAAATGCTGACACAGTTCATGTAATGGGCATTGCACTTTCTTCTGGAAGTTATGTTCCCTCCAAGTATCTTGTGATTAACCAGATCTATGCCATAAGATGGTTGAAAGTTGAAGTTGCACGTGTCCAGATTTTGGAGTTGCTTCCTCATGAAACTGTAGATTATTCTGAGAAAGTTCAAGTCTGTAGATAAGGAATGTTCTGCTTCTGAAACTTCAAAATTCCAGTGCTCTCAATGGACAGCATTTGTCTTTCTGCTCTCACAAGTTCATGTTATGTGGATTTGCACCATTGAACAGATCTGAGAAAGTGAAGGTCTTCACTTTCTCAGAAGTTAAAATGTTTTTCTGTTTAGATAAGCCATCACAAAACTCAGAGAATGAACAAAATTCTGTAACCCTGGAAGTTCTGCTTGTGAAGGTTTGCCACAAGAAACGAAAGGTAAAAATGATTTGTCAAACTATTAATAAAAAGTGTTTACCTGATTCTGGAACATCTATTGAACATTGCCATACAAGAAGGTAATGGTGAAGTTATGCTTCTCCTGAGATTAATTTAGTCTTTAAATTCAAGTACTAATCTATTTGAATTGCCTTCTCTTGACTAGATAAGGGATTTTTCAGAAGCAAGTATATTTTTCTATACATGGGTTTTGATCTGCTCTATGAGAAATAACAGGAAGCTTTAAACAAATTGACCTTTGTTCATTGAATGTAGTTTGGTTGTAAGTCCAGTTCACTCATTGTGGATTTCAACCACCTCTATTCTTACTTCAATTTTTGTATTATCACGTCACTGAACTATTAACTCTGTGGTCATGTCCAGAGGCTTAAGTAAACCAGGCAATCACAAAATCATAAAATAGTCTGTGCCTTTTGGAGCTTAGAAATAACAAGGCACAAGTTGTAATTGCTTGAATTGCCCAGTAATCTGCCAAGTCTTGTCTCTTTCCTTGCTTTTTCCGTCCCTGTGTTTTTTGCATTGATCATCTCAATTATTGCAGATTGTAGCTACTATGAATCATAAACAATTCTCATCTCTTTTTTTCTAAACATATTTGAATTTGCTTACTTGTTTTAGCTCTGTTTTTTCACACCAGTTGGTAAATTATCCTCACAGCCATGGGAATATGGGAGGCTTAGTAATGCACGATGAAACTTTTAACCAAAAAGGGAAAGATGTGCAGTCAGAATTTTGTATATTCCTTAAGAATGTTAAACTGTTTTGACATGGTTTTAAGAGTTAATATTGTTTCTACCCAATTTTGTTACTTGCTGTAGTATGGGTAAATGTGATAAAAGCAGGAGGTACTGATGGTTATTTAAAATTTTTTGCTGCAAGTTTTGTATTTGGGCCATCTTGCCATGTTTTTCCAATACTACACAGTGCTCAGTGATGTGTTTGAGAGATACTGAATGCAATAAATACTAGGTAAGTGGTTCTTTATCTCCCAGATAGCACAAAGTGCACTTTGTAATATTGGAGGGAGAAGATAAGATGCCCTTGAAATATTAATTTCTTTAGGTAAACAGAATTAAATTAGTATTAATGACTGTTCCACAGTCTTTCTGAATGCCTCATGTTAGTGTTAATTTAATCACTTAGAGAAAGATGGCTGCTGCTAGAAGTGGTTATAAAATACTGGTTTTATTTACACTTTCAGATATCTGTTTTTACATTTTAAACCTGGGATTGTTACTCCAGACTGTATTTACATCTGTTACAAGACTTATTTTCAAAAAGACAGCAGGAGAAGTACAACTCAAACGAAATAAATTTTAACACTTAACACTTGACTTTGTGCTCTAAAAACCTAAACCTTAGCTTTCTTTTTTTCCTACAGGATGTCAGTTGTCCGATAAGACAGGTTCCTACAGGTAAAAAGCAGGTGCCTTTAAACCCAGACCTCAGCCAAATAAAACCAGGCAACTTCCCATCGCTTGCGGTTTCCAGCAATGAGTTTGAGCCGAGCAACAGCCATATGGTGAAGTCTTACTCATTGTTATTCAGAGTAACTCGCCCAGGAAGAAGAGAGTTTAATGGACTGATCAATGGTGAAACTAATGAAAACATTGGTAACTTCAATCTCTAAATATGTTTTTACAAGTTTAATCTTGTAGACACATATACAGTTGCCTTGATCTGCAGCACAGGTCATACTCTGAGAAGGGCAGTAATAGATGAGTGAATTTGCTTTTATTTGTTTTCAGTCTTCTTCAAGATGGGGCTAAAATACAACTGGTTGCTAGAAACTGTGCTTCTGATTACGTGTGAATTTGACACCGTTTTGTTTTCCTAATGTGTGATGGTGAGAGGAAACACTGTTCGGGAGTGAACAGTCTGGGTGCCTGGTGGTCACTGTGACTGTCATCAAATCCAGCAACACTGCTCACTGCTGGCTTGGTTGTAGGTTCTGGCATGGTCTCTCATCAAAAGTAAATGACATGAATGAAATGGAAGAGGCCTTAATATTTTTTTTAAAAGCTATTGTCTTGGTCCTATCAAGACATGATATGTTACAGCCCTGAAGAATGCACATAGAACAAAAAATTCTTAACTTTTTATAGCTAAAGGTGGAGGAAGGTCCAATCCCAAATTCTTATGCTGACAGAGTAGTATGAATAAGCTATAAATATATGTGAACATATCTGAAGTACGATTACTGAGTGCTCTTTCCATTGCCATTGAGCTGTTCATTAAATACTATGTCCTTTTCTGTAGTGTGACACATCTGATGTAATCAACAGCCAGTCAGACTTCACAGTCACGTAGAAGCTGTTCAGTCTTTTGAATCTGTGCTTATGTAATAATTGAATGCCCTGTTTCTTATGTGCAGATGTAAATGAGGAGCTTCCAGCTAGAAGAAAAAGAAACTCTTCAAATCGTGAAGATGGGGAAAAGACGTTTGTAGCACAAATGACTGTATTTGATAAAAACAGGTAATATTGTCCAAAATAAATATTGTTGCTGTTAATAATTTGGAATTTTTTTAATATTAAATATGTTCTTTATCTTCAATATTGAGTGTCTTTAGTGGCATTTTTAGTTGGTTGTTAGAATAAGAGCTTAGGCTTGTTGCCTTTTATCTTAAAAAACTTACGTCTGCAGGTTTCAGGATGAACATTTAATGGAAAACAATTGTATAGATCATGCAGGTCTAGGAAGAGTTCTGTCTTAAGGCCATTATGTTCTCTGTCGGTATATTACTTTTTGAAGCTGTTGCTGTCCTAAATAGAGTGAATGACAGAGTTAGTGTTTTGCAAGATGCTGTCAAGAAACAGGACGGAAGGTCTCTTACTGGATGTGTTTGCGTACATTCATGTGGAATTATTCCACTTTGCAACAACTTGTTTATTTTGAGTGGAGCTTTTGTAGCTTATGATCTGTTGTCAGGAATTCAGTGCCTTTATTTCAGACAGCAATGTCTGAAAAGGAAAAATACAGTCATGGGAGAGATGAGCTTGTGTTGTAAGTTGATAGACTTGATTTGTGTATATTTAAAACGCGTATATCCATCACTGTCCTAAGACTGTACCTTTGATTTTGTGCTTTGTATTTTTTGGTTCTCCTGTGCTGTTCAGTGATTGCCAACGAGATAAACCTATCTTAAGTAGAAATCAGAATCTCTCAAGCCTCAGTGAAGAGGCGGCTACATAGGGAGAGGCCGGGTGAGATAAGCAGAGGAGTGAAAACATAGCATGTTGGTTAGGGTGTTTGCATTATCTATTCTAGTCTATGCAAGGCATTTTTTTTTGCTCACTTTTTGAGAACATCATACTTGAGATTTACTATGTTGAAGTCCTTAATCTGACATGGCCCTGATAGGAAGGTAGGATTCTTGAATTTTGGATGCCTGATTAGTGCTCATAGTGGTTAATAGAACTGAGTGGTTATTAATAAGCAGCAATAAACAAGAGATTATTTGGAGGGGTTGACATTCAATTTGGTTTCTGTTTCTTCACATTCCCATCATAATGCTTGAATTAGCAATAGCTTTCTTGCATCTCTTGGAATCACTTGGATGGTGGCTTTTGTGTTAACGTTTGGCAGCTTTTTCATTACAAGTGGTGTTTACCCAAGATTTCCACTTAATTGCCAAATGAATTTGCCTGAAAATCTGCTTTTGGCTTCATGAAAAATTAGTTACTGTAAAATATATTCTATGTTTTAAGAGGCAGAGGATAAAAGTAAGCTGCTTTAAACATAAAGCACTTTGTCTTCACAGGCGCTTGCAACTTCTGGATGGAGAATATGAAGTGGCCATGCAGGAAATGGAAGAGTGTCCCATAAGCAAGAAAAGAGCAACATGGGAAACAATACTTGATGGGAAGGTATGAACTGTTTGGTGGCTGGAAGAACTGTCTTCACTTAAAACACTCTGGACTAAGGTAGAACACAATTCCAAGTGCAGCCAGTGGCCATTCCTCTGGAAATGGATTGAATTGAACAGGAAATAGGACTTCTCTTTAAGGATGTATGGACTAAAGTTTTAATTTAGCTCTCAGTTTAGGAAAGCTTTGATTACACTAGGTCATTAACGCAAGTGGAGTGCATTGTGTGTTGAAATATAACACTGGAGTGCAGGATGAGCAGTAGGTGTCAGCAGAAAGAGCAGTATTTTGGCAGCAAGCTGGTGGGCAGGTGCTGTTCTCTTTCTAGCCAGGCCTTGTGCGGTTTGCTGTTCAGTGTTTCACAAAAACCAACACGAGAGCCACAGTGCGTGCATGATGTGGTTGCTCAGTAATGGGCAGGAAACTGCATAGTCATCATTTTCAACTTTTTTTAGTATATCTAGATGTGTGTATTTCTGTTGAGAACACAAGGACTTCAGGTGATTAAAGAAAAAACACCTATCCCTGTTCTGTGAATACTTCCTCGTGATTGCTCCTGGAGAACACAAATTCAGCTGCTTTATTTTTTATTTCCCCCAGAGGTTGCCTCCGTTTGAAACATTTTCTCAGGGACCTACACTTCAGTTTACTCTTCGTTGGACAGGAGACACAAATGATAAGTCTACAGCTCCTATAGCTAAGCCTCTTGCAACACGCAATTCTGAAAGCCTCCCTCAAGAAAACAAGCCCAATTCTGTTAAACCTACTCAGACTATAGGTAAGCAAACTCTGGGTTTTGCTTCATGAAAACATTTTAAAGTAGCACACAGGGTTTTTTTGGTTTTACTTCTTTGCTTGACTGGTATCTAACGTAGTTAAGTGGCATTTCTATGGAGGCCACGGGGTCATTGAAAATTTAATGTAATTACCATTGTAACCTTTGGAGATTACATAGTGTCAAAAACATGAATGCAGGCTGCTAATATTCAGTGCAAACCTAAACTTATGGGAAAACTTTGTTTCCTTAGTATATCCCACTGTGTATTTCATAGAAGGGTTTGGGTAAGAAGAGACCTCAAAGCCCATCCAGTTCTTCCCCCTTGCCATGGGCAGGGATGGGTGACAGTGCTGGGTCTTACCTTGAAATTTCAGTGGATTTATGAGGTTTGACCCTTAATTTTCAAAGATTCTGCGATAACAAGCTTTAATTCGTGCCTGGAGTGAAATGAACAGAAATAAACTTGCTGTGAGATTTTTTTTGCAGGAGATTATAGTGTCAAGATACATGTTTAAATAGGAGAAGCAACCCCATGATTTTTTCCCCCTTCAAGAGTTGTTTAGATCTTGTGCAATACTGGGGTAGCTGCTGGAGTTGGGTAACTGTGTGCTGCAGTCTCTTAACTGAACACTTCACCCAAGAACTGTATGTCTATGTGTTTATTTCAGCTGTGAAAGAATCCTTGCCAACAGACCTTCAAACAAGGAAGGAGAGAGATGTTCTAAATGAACCTCGACAAAAGTTGCGAATATTTTACCAGGTATTGAAAATAAACTTTAGAGGGGAAAAGTAGAATGTAAATATCGCAAGGAATTAAAATGTTCACTTCCAACTTGGGTGGAAATTCCTGTTTGCCTTCTTAGTGGATGCCTTAAGGGGTCTCACATTGATGTATTGAGAGCCATTCCATGTGTTTCTTCCTACAGGAACAATTATTAATCACTCTGGGGGCTTGTCTGGCATTCCAACATGCAACAGGCATCTCTTGTCAGGCATCTGGAGAGGGACAGGTGGTCTCCCTGTGGAGAAAATGCCAGTGTTTGTGTCCTGAGCTCTGGTGGTGTCTGCAAGAACTCCTCGTTACTGTAGCTGTTCCCTGAAATGATGTCCAGCTCTGTTCTAGGGTTGCTAGGTTGATGAAAGAAACTCCTTTGGTGCTGATATGCCTGTTCCTCTATTTGTATCAGTTTCTTTATAACAACAACACGAGACAGCAGACAGAAGCCCGAGATGACTTGCATTGCCCGTGGTGCACACTGAACTGTCGGAAACTGTATAGTTTACTCAAGCATCTTAAACTTTGTCACAGCAGATTTATCTTCAACTATGTTGTAAGTAGTTCTTCTGTAGTTTAGCACTATGAAACACTCTGCTTTCTGTCTCACGTGTTACATATGCAGTGATTCTGCTGCTACCCTGTGAAGTTGTAGCTATCCACAGGTTGCAGCTTCATGTGAATGTTTGTCTGTTACAGGGATGGGGGAAATGTGGGTTTGATTTTGGTTTCTAAGCCGCTGCTTTTATGTTAATGTATTCTTTTCATGTGATGTTGAAAGCAATGTAATCTACATTTAGTTGGAAGTCTTTTAGTGTTGTATTGTGTGTGTCTGTGTGTGTGTATGTGCTGGTAAGGACCCGTTCCTACCACTCTGAACTTAAAGAGAAGTTCTTTCGTAGTTATTTGAAGATAACGTAGTTTTCTATTACCACAACGCTGCTCCGATAATTAATTATTCTGCATCTTCACTCTTCAGCTGGTTAGAAATGTTATAACTTCTAGGGAGCTCATTAGCAATCATTCTGATATACTTCTTAGCTTTATAGTTAGTTCTGTTCTGTGTGAGTTTATATAAAAGGGTGAAATGGTACAGAGCAATGAAGCTTTAGTCTTATTTGTTTCTAGAGGTTAAAAATTATTGGAGTGTTGTAAAAGGAAACTAGAGCTGTCAGGTTATCGATAGGGTGACCAAGTCATTCAGAATTGGAAAGGTTACTTGTTTACGCCTCCCGATGTATCATCATTACTGTCTGCTAAGTCTGTTTGCAATTATCTGTTCCAGTATCATCCAAAAGGTGCTAGGATAGATGTCTCTATCAATGAGTGCTACGACGGCTCCTATGCAGGAAATCCCCAGGACATCCATCGTCAACCTGGATTTGCCTTCAGTCGCAATGGACCCGTCAAAAGAACCCCTATCACACACATACTTGTTTGCAGGTAGGGAGATGGAAAACAAGACCTGACTGTACTTGTGTAATGCAGCACGTGGGCCACGTTTGTGAAACCCCTAAACCTGTAGATGCACATAAACAGTGTTAAATTCCACTACTGCCAAAGCACGGGGGTTACGACTACGTAAAGGACAATAACTTCACCTGTGTGTTTTCACCTTCTCAGTTGAGGTGTCTGTTCATGATGATGGAACTTTAACTGCCTTATCTGAAAACTTCCATTCTCCAAAAGATGAAGTGTGAGTTTGAGCAGGGCCTTGAGTTTATGGTGGGGTTTATTTTGCTGCTGGTGAACCCCTCCCCTCTCAACAGTTTTGTGATCTAGAGCTTAAAAGAATAATTTGTATAAATCAATTACAGTTCTTAGTATTCATGTATTGGATGTGATGGCAGAAAGCAGTTCTTGTTTTCCTTCTACCAGGCCGAAGCGCACGAAAGCAAGTATGTCAGAATTTCTTGAGTCTGAAGATGGAGAAGTAGAACAGCAACGAACATACAGCAGCGGGCACAATCGGCTCTATTTCCACAGTGACACTTGTTTACCTCTGCGTCCACAAGAGATGGAAGTAGACAGTGAAGATGAAAAGGACCCGGAATGGTTACGAGAGAAAACCATTACTGTAATTATTCTATTTATACAGAATTATTTTAAATGGATGTGGCTTCTAAAAGCTGGTCTGCTGTTTTAGGGAGTAGGCAATGCATATATTGTGAAAATTGTGCATTTACTTTAAGAGTAAGTAGAAAATTTTGTGAGCCAGTAGTGATAGAAATTAATGGAACCAAAGTCTGTATTTTCAAGAATATTTGGAGTTGCAAAGATAGGTGGGTGCTGGTCTCTTCTCACAAGTGACAGGCAGTAGGGTAAGTGGAAACGACCTCAAGTTGCACCAGAAGAGGTTCAAATTAGACATCGGAAAAAAATTCTTCACCAAAAGGGTTGTCAGGCACTGGAACGGTGGATGCCCAGGAAGCTGGTTGATTCCCTTCCCAGGAGGTATTTAAAAGACAGGTAGACAAGGTGCTCAGGGATATGATTTATTTGTGGACAGGTATGGATAGGCATGATTTGAAAGGCCTTTTCCAACCAAACACTTCTCTGATACCTCAGTTCATATGTGTCCTAATAAGTTTTCATAGCTTGGGGCTGGCTTTCTCCTTTGAAGAAGAGTTGGTGGTATCTCAGGAGTTATGCTCTGTGTGTGTGTTATTGTGGAATCGTCATGGGTCTCTACATGATGAGACTCTTCTTCTGACCTTTTAGACTGCAGTACCTGAATTTTCAGCAGTAGTTTTTTTCTGTGTTGTATAAGTGGCGTAATTTGGGTTTTAGGTGTGCTCTCATTACTTGTCAGTGGAAATGAAGTTCTGATGTTTGTTTCTCATCCTGCCCTTTCTCCCGATTCTTTATCCAGCAAATTGAAGAGTTTTCTGATGTTAACGAAGGAGAGAAAGAAGTGATGAAATTATGGAATCTTCATGTTATGAAGCATGGGTATGTTGCTATAATACTTAGTTTTTATAGAAATGAATTATGGTATAGATTTGGTTGACCATTTTGCATTGCAATTCACTAAGCACTTAAATTCCATTACCTCAGTGGTTTAGGAAAGGGTTATTTAAGGATAATTTGGTAACAAGCTTTGTTCTTGTGCCTAGTGGCCTTACAGCTTTGAACAGAAAACACATTGCAGGTGTGGAGGTGATTGATAAACCATGTCATAGAGCATCATTTTGTCTTTTGGAAGTGAAAACTGCGTAACGATGGTTTTCCAATTTGACAGGTTTATTGCTGACAATCAAATGAATCATGCCTGTATGCTGTTTGTTGAAAATTACGGACAAAAAATAATTAAGAAGAACTTGTGTCGAAACTTTATGCTACATCTGGTCAGCATGCATGACTTTAACCTCATCAGCATCTTGTCAATAGACAAAGCTGTTGCCAGGCTCCGAGAGATGCAGCAGAAGTTAGAGAAAGGAGAATCGGCCTCCCCAGTGGATGAGGAATCTTCTGAGGAACAAAGCGGGACAGCAAATGGATACAGTGAAAATAATACAAAAGAGAGAGTGTCAGACATGGATAGCATCTCAGGTGTCACGAAACAGAGCAAGAAACAGAAGCTCTGAAGTCAGGCGCCATTCGACGGACAAGCATTGAAGTGACGTTCTAGGGTGTGTGAGCTCTGTAAGGAATTACACACGCAAATACAGAGATTCCAAACAGGCACTGCTGGATGGAAATAAATGATTTCAACAAGGATATTGTTCTAACAGGGTTTCTCTTCAGTTAATTATGCAAATACTACATGTATATTGGTTTTGGTGATGTAATGACAATACTCTAAGAGTTTGAGCATGAAAAGCAATATGAAAATCTTTCTGTAATTTTAGTAATTAGTGTCTTAAGAACTTTATGGAATTTACATAATTTAAGTATATGTAAAACCGTTTTTATATCAGGATTTTTGCATCTGTATCTGGCTGTTTTTTCCTACCATGAAGTTGTGAAACACTGGGGAAAGGGGATTGGGATACAGTTTCTGCTTTTCTTACTTAGAAACTTTCTTTGGTTAGCTTTTTGTGGAAATAACATCTCACTCTTTAAAGTTTAACCTGGATCCTTGTATTTGAAATCATTTATCAATTGATCATCAATTACAAATTTTTTTTTTTTTTTTTTTACACTAAAGTTATCAAAGTTGGCGAACTGAGCACTTCCTTGTCTTGTGCCTGTTTGGAAAGATCTTGGCTTTTCACCTTACAGACACGGTGAAGGTTCCACCTTGGCTTTTTGAGGTTACCAGCAGTTTGGGTTTTGTGGATAATTCTGATGTATCGATCACCCAGTGTACCGTTTTAAACTTGAACCTTAGCTCCTTTAGATGTTTCTTACACACTTACACAGCTACACAAACGATTTGATGTAAACCCTTTTTTTTTACGGGGGTTCCGCATCGCAGTGTGCCAAGCTAAAGCCGAGAGTCCGTAGTCAGGGACGCAGGCACGACGTCGATCGGCTTCTTCGGAAGCGTCGGCCTGCTCTTCCGCCTGAGCACAGACTGCAAAGTCCAGGCTGTGGGTTTAGCTTTGGCTTTCGAGATGCCACTCTTGAGGGAAAAATGCACTGTAAAATTGGACCAGAAAATGTGTTGCACTTCTTATGCAAGTACTCTGTGATGTATTGTATTCAATACAGATACTAAGATGCTGACTAAACTATATTTGAGCAGTTTTGCACTGCTGTTAACACATTTTATGCATACGTTTACAGATTTTTTCCAATGGAAAGTGGTTTCACTACTGGTACAGTATCAGCACCGAAGGGTTTATTCCAGCAAGCACTGTGGTTGAGTGACATCACCTCAATTTTTTATTATCCTTTAAAATATTGCATTTTTCATATTCTTTTATTTATAAAGGAACAATGCTGCTGTAAATACAGGTATTTTTAATTTTTTATTTCATTCCATCACCATGAGATGCAGTTCCCTGGTTGTTCAAGGGGTCTATAAGCTTTCTAATGGTGTCTTCAGAAATTTATGAAATGTAAATACTGATTTTGATGGTCCTTAAGATGTGTTTAACTGTGAGACTATTTAACTAATGGTGTGGATGTGATTCGTCATCCAGTATTAAGTTCTTAGTCACTGATTTTGTGTACAAAATAGGAAAGAGGGAAACTGCAGCTTTCATCACAAACTCCTTGAATTTGCCAGCTTGCTGAGTTTTAGCAAACTCTAATAATGCCTCTGGATAGTACATCAAGCATTTCTCTCTGGCTTTAATTTGCTAAAGCTGTGCACATATGTAAAAAAATAGATTATTTTAGGGGAGATGTAGTTCTAGAATTATTGCTTATGTCATTTCTTAAGCAGTTATGCTCTTAATGCTTAAAAGAAGGCTAGCATTGTTTGCACAAAAAGTTGGTGATCCCCCAAAAAATAGTAATGAAATTACTTCTGTCCAGTAAACTTTGTATGTCATGTCAATTTATAATAAAAGCTGAAAAAATCCCTTTGTTTTCTATTTATAAAGATGCCTTTTCTATATGTACCTTTGATAGATTTTGAAGATACCGTGTAAGCTGGTTAAAAAGAATTTGAATGGTACAGTAGATGTAAAAACAGAACCCCAGACAGAATCGGAAAACCAGAACCAGTTCGGTTGTTTAAATGAACCGTTGTTTTTACATTAAATGTTTATTTGAAATCTGCTTTTGTACATAAAGTTCAGTAATATAAACTCTGCCACCTTGGTTGTCCAGTCATTTTGTGTGCGTGCAGCAGGCCCCAAGCAGCTGTTTCTCTCCAATCTTTGTTGCATTTATGGTGTCTCCATCAATTACCAGGTTTTAGCCAGATGATGTAGACTTCCACTCTTTGTTCTTGAGGGCAGAACCGAACACCAGAACCTGAGTTTAAATTGTGTGCTCCTCCTCAGATAATTCAGGTAACGGGAAATGAGTTGTCAGGTGCGAGATGTCAGTTAGAGAAATAAGACTTGTGAGGTTTTCATTTGCAAGTGGTTCGTGTTTAAAACAGATTTTACAAGGTACTTTGTTTAGCTTGATGTCAGCTTAAACTAGAGTTGCTCTGGGACTGTGGAGGATGGATGCTTGATGCGCTACAGCTGGAACAAGTAAGGAATTGCACTGCTTGGCTGAACAGTGACTGTCAAAGAGGAGGCACCAAAGACCTTTTTCCATGTTAAAAATCATTCAGATACTGGAATCCAGGACATGACGGCTCAGTGCTGCATCCTGCCCTCAGCCTGCAATTGTCTGGTATGATTTTATCTCTGGAACTTTCATGGTTCTGATCTGGCTGTTGGTATGTCTGTGACAGACCTTCACGAGTCTGTGTGTGGTCATTTTAACACATGAGGGCTGTGAGCCCCAAGTTCAAAGTTAACATGTCTTTGATACTGAATTCACTGCATGAAATCCTGTATAGAAAGTTTTAGATGGATTTTAATTGTTAAATGTATGGTGCTCTGGGTGTGTCTCGAATGTAGTCCTTGTTTTTTTTTGGGGTGGGTAAGAATTCACTGCCTGGTTTCCCCATTCACCAAAACACCCCCAAAGCCTATACCCACCTGCAACTTGATTTTACTTCTGAGAAGGCAGAAGCCATTCTGGGAGGACAATTCTGACAGGGCTGATGATTTAATTCACAGAACAGTTTGGTGACACGATCAGCTGGTGCTTGACTGATGGATTTTCCGTGGGGCCGGATGCTTGGATACAAATCGGATAGTGCAGTTTCACAGCTGAGGTGACAGGAGCTTTGACCAAAGTAGGTAAGTGATATTCCCTGACTGATCTCTGCTGTTGCTTCCTTTCTCACTGGAGCTGTGCTCCTCAAGAGACAGTCTCGCATCTTCTCAAGGAATAGGTTCTTCAGGGGAAGGGTGGCATTTATGAGAAAGCCACTGTGCCAGCAAAATTTACTGGTGTGAAAAGTTTTTTCCTTAAGAACAGGCCAAAGCAATGGAAGAGGCTGTGGGTAAAGCAGACCTAAGAGAATAAACTCAAGCTGTGTGTTAGTGCAGTATGGACGTAATGTGGAGGGGATTAACTGCTGCTGCTCGCTAAGTACTGGGGGCCAAAAACTGCTGTTGTGTCAACCATTCAGTGCAACTATAAGGAGATGGGACCAGTAACATACAGAGACAAACTGGCTGTGATGGAATGTTAAGGGGAATAGTTTTACAGATGCTGTAACTGATGTGTAAAAAAGGAACATTTCTGCAAGAGATGTCAGTTCAGATCTAATTCCAGGTGGAAGGAAAATGAAGTTGCATGAATGGGAAACCTGAAATAAACTTGTTTGGGACTTAAGAGAGATTAGAAGGTGAAAATAATGTAGGGGAGGGGTGGGAATCTTGGAGGCAGCTGCAGAGCTCTAGAATATGCTTTATGGTCTTGTTAGAGAAGGTAGCACTGCCCTAGCAAATGATTTCTAGACCACACACAGGTGAGGGATAAAACTTTATTTAAAAACACTGAGATTTCACTTGACAAACGGGTCTGGGCTGAGGTAAGTGAATGTACAGCTTAGGAAAACACCTTTCAGGACTGGGTTCCGTAAGCAGCTGGCGTTCTGCTTGTGAGGCTCCAAGAGCTGAAGGTGAGAAATTGGAAGTGTCAAGTGTTCGGTCTGGCTGAACTCAGTGGGGGAAGAATAGAATTTCAACCTGTGATTAATTCACACTTTTTCTGATTCTTTGTACTTTGTTAATTAGTACTCGAGTCTCTTGCGCTGAAACTCTTCACCCCTCCCAGGTGTAAAAGGCGCAGCTCCCAGAGGTGCTTGGACAGTACCGGATTTATGATCTGGACAGCTCGGCTGAGGCTGAGTTAAAAAACAAAACCCAAACAAACAGAACCACCCGCCCCACCATGGGCAAAGCTGCTCTTGCTCAACATAGCTACAGCCTGAAAACCTGTTGTCTCTTGCTGTCCTCAGCTCTGAGAGCGTAGGGGCCTTCCATGGCCCTTCACAGTCATCTTAAGCTGCTTTGTATGGATATTCCAAACAAATAGGAGGCATTGCCTGCCATCTCTGGAAGTACCTGAATTGAAGGCTCAAGTGTTATTTTCTAATCCGCAAGTAAATATCCTGCAGAATTGATAGCCTGACAAGCTGCTCCGAAAGCAGAGGAAAGGCACCTGGCCCACGGTACCTCAGAAGTGCAGATAAGTCACAATTTTCGTTCCCCTATGGTTAAAGTACTAAAGATACAATGAGTACCTGACCCCTGAAGTATGTAAGTAACATTGCCAGCACTAGGGAGCAAAGCAGACTTAAGCAGGCTGCTACCTCGTGTGCCCGCCCGCCCCTCCTACCAGCTGTGCTGTGGTTTGATCAGCTATTAAGCCTTCTTGCCTACAGGAAGAAAACACATTTAAAAAGCACTGAAAACTCTCTTCAGAGGATAATCCAAAGGAACACCAAAAGTACAGGTTACACTGGTGTTCTCTCACTAACAGTGAAACAGGTTATGCTTGGAAAAGTGAGAATACAGTGGGGTTTTTTGTTGCTAATACTGACAATCTCACACACAGGTGTCCAGTCACTGCATGTCTGATGGGAAATCCTGCCCTAACTCTTCTTTGCACCCATCTGAATCTACTCACAATTTGTCTTCTTAGAAATGGTATAAATACCACCTGCCCCTGTCCTTTTCTGAGACTCACAGAGCCCTGCTACAGATCCTTGGGGGACAAATGCAGACTAGATGCAGACTCAACTCTTTGTACTGGCACTGTGACACTGGGGGACACAAATCTGGTGTAAATTCAGGTTTTTCTGCTAGCACTGAGGGCTAATGTAACATGCTAACCCTGCAGGGAAAAGGGCAGAATGATTGTCTGGGACTTATAAAAATATTGCTATTTTAATGTGCTAAAACATATCTTATTTTAATCGAATTTGAGGTAAGAAGGTCCCTTTTTAAGACCTCAGTGAGCATTACTTTAAGATGTCCTTTAAATCCAGTAGCATTGTAACCTTTTGACCAGGACTAGACTCTCTTTGATGAGCTCATTCTAAACCTTAGTTGCTCCTTAAGGGAAATAGTGGTAACTAACTTTATGTAACTTCTGAATTCAAAGTCAATTCGTTTTCAACCATTTCTTTTCTCACCCTACTACATGGCGGAGAGAGCTAAATAACCCCCACCTGCTCCATCCTGAGTGGCACAGGTTAATTCTGTGCCAGGGGAGTCTGCCTGGAGCTCATACCCCCAGGCCCTCTCCCCAGCTGGGTTCCAGGGGCATTCCCAGCGTGTTTGGCCAGCCTGGTCCATCCCCACCGCCTGCCCTGCTGCGTGTGGATGCGCGATGTTTGCAGGGAGCCTGCTAGGACTTCCAGGACTCCCACACATCCCAACAGCCCTTCCCTGGTCGCTGCTGTTGACAAAGAAGGTTGTGTCCAAGCAGTAGAAAGGCTCCGTGAGGAAGTGTGGCTGCCACTCTCCACGCCAAAGTGCTAAATGGCTAAGACTTGCTCTGACAGAGGCTCTGCCCTAACTTATAACTAGGGAAGACAGTTGGAGCGGGTACGGATAACCATCCTGCTCTAGGTATTGGTCTAGTTTGAGGCAAGCATCTGCATTAAGCTGATGGAAGCATCACCGTGCAACTACTCTAGAAAACATATTCTGAGTGACAACAAAAAAAAACCCCCGAGACATCTGGAAATAAGGCACTTAGGATGAGTGAGGCGCTAACAGCTCGGCTACGAATTTGAACAGGGATTATGGCTCAAACGTCCTGGCTCCAGAGGAAGGAACAGTACCATGCGTGGAGAAAGGGCTGATGCGTGCAGAAGCCACTGGCCCTTCAGACTCTTAAGGCAGCTTTGTGTACAGGGAAGCATAGCAGGACAGCACTGCTCTAAATACTGTGCTCTGTTACCAGTGGTATAAATAAAACTTTGGTCCGTTACTGCCCCTCCACGTTTACAGGCTTCTTTCACAGAACAGCAGCATTAGGCAGGGTTAACTACAGAACTCGTACCCTGAGCTAAGAGTACAATGCAATACTGACAAAAATCAAGTCTGGACAAAAAAAAAAGGAAAGGTCCTGCGAGCTGCTTAAATTAATTTGGCTACACAAACGCCAGTTTCTAACTTTTTCCAGAGTAACAAATCCAATGTTTCACAATTATTATCTGAAACAAGTCCAGTAGGAAGTACAACAGAATGGAGTTCAAGTAGTATAAAGGCAGGGGTTTGTTAACGGGTTAAACCCAGGTTTTATCATTACACTTATGGCAAGAACAAAAATCCCTTCCGCTCCCTACTAAAACACCAAAACTTTCCAGCCTGGGTATGAAAATGAACATCCAAAATACAAGGAGCCGCAGCACTGATCGAGTACCCAGTCAAAGACCACTTCTCGGTTGTTGGAGCTAATGGTTACTCTAAGCTTGAAGTTTCCTCCCTCATTGCCGCAAGGCCCTAACTGCACAACTTCCATGTCAAATGTCACAGTTGATCCCGAGGTGACAGCTGGCAGTTGGTTTGTCATCTCTTTTCCATTTACAAATACTGCCCCTGGAACAGTCAAGATACCAGATGTTATTCCTCACTTTCTGTACACATTAATGTCCAATTCTATTTCTTCCTATCTTTTGCAGGCAAATCGAAATGGAAAGCAACCCTGCCACATTCCTTTTGTCACATCAAACAGGCTGCAATGACTGCAGGCAGGAAATGGATACCTATGATCTCGCCCACGATTTTAACTGAACCAACAGTTGCGCTCATAGAAAGTGAGTAAACACGCTCATCTGTGATTCAGGGATGCAAAGGAGGATTTGGGAAAGGAAAAAAGAAAAGATTCTTCAGTTGTGTGATTCCGACTCACCATTTGTGCTAATGCACACAGCCTTATCCCGCTGCAAAGAGTCGGAGCCGTTCTGCTGCTCTACACACACTCCCAGGCTGTCCCGTCTGTCGGGCTGTCCCACGGTTTCAATTCTACCAAGCAAAAAATTAAGTCAAACCCCAAAGCGTGAAATCAAAACACAGCACGATCTCTGGGGCGGCTGCTGGAGGATCCCACCAGCAGCAAGAGCTGCAGAGCAGGTCACTTCCCTAAAGGCGGCTCCCTGAAGGCTGCAAAGGAACAGGATGAGTCTTGACTTAAAGCAGCGATGCTTCCCTGCTTGTCCAAACGCCTCACCTCGAAGGGAAACTAAAGGGGATCTAAAAGCCCTGCATTTACACAGCTTCCTGATCCGGTGGGAGGTGTCCCTGCCCACAGCAGGGGGTTGGAACTGGAAGGGCTTTAAGGTACCTTCCAACCCAAACCGTTCAGTGATTCCATGATTCCTTTGTCACTGATGAGGTATTCCCATGCCCTGAATCTAAAGGAATACACAGCTGCTTCACAAACATCTGTAACAACAATCCTGGTTATTTGTTTTGCTTTACAGGCCACTTATCCCCTCCTGAATATACTTTCATTTCAACAGATGGAGAAAGCCAAGAGCCAAGCACTACATCTTCCTGCTCAGGAAAGTCTGACACATCTTCAAACAGGAAGCTACAGTTGGACCTTGGATGAGGAAAAGAACAGATTTTTGAGGTTGCCTTCCATTTTAAGGTTCATGTTGCTATAGTTCTTGTGGACATGTGCTTGTGACTGCCCTGCCATCCTGAAACAATCTCCTCCAGGAGAGGAGTTCCCATTACCAAAATGTAAAGCTGAATATTTTCATGTGTTACCAATAAAGATAAAAGGCATTGGTCTGAAAGAGAACCAAGGAAAACCTCAAAGTTCTGCCTTTAATTTCACAGACGTTTCTGAGCCAAGAGATGTTAAATCTAGCAACAGTTTTCAAACAACAGTTTTAGATCCTTTTATCTCATCTCAGACAGGACAGCCGAGTACATCCTCATACCACAACCATCTAAAGTTAAGATAATACGTTATCAGGAAGGAAGAAATGAAATTCCAGGGGATGTTACTAAACTATCATGAACAAACCCCTTGAGTTGTCTTTGGGGGTTGCCTACTGTACAATAAAGTAGTTTTATTTAATGAGGGAAAGACGGAATAAAGCTTCAGAAACTCCGAGGTCTGTAATTACAACTGACATATCCACAGGCAAGTTCCTCATACTCCGTTAAACAGCATCAGCTCAGGGACAGGACCAAAGGCAGCCGAGCTGCCAGGCTTATGAAATGCTTTGTGTCAAATGAAAGGCTTGAATTTCACAAGATCTCTTCTCCATTCAAGTTTCTAACGCAAGTTTCAAGCAGGAGTCTGATCAGTGCTTGTTATCTCAGATGTTAAAGACATCAGTGCCAGACTGCCAGCCTTACCTGCCCCAAGAGCACACGATATTTTCACGATCAAAGTCATTAAAGCATGTGGAGAGTCTGGGAAGCACCCACTGACCCAGCGTTAAAAGAATCGGAGCCTCCCCCGACTTCTGACCAGCAGTAACAGTGGCTACAAATCTCAAGGAAGTTCAGTATTCCACAGATTTGCCTGGCATGGGTTGTATTTTACCACTCCCCAGTTCGCTCTTCTCTCTGTTTTAGATAAGGTGCAGGTCCCACAAAAACATCACTTTCCTAAAGACCAAGGAAACTGAGGAGAAGGAAGTTCAGGTGCCACGCAGACGCGCTATTTTTACTAAGGCTGAGCTGATGTAAAACTCAAACATGCATCATGACTTGAGTTTATACACAATTCAGATGTATCGGACTAGAGAAGGAAGCCTGGTTCACAGGAGAAGCACCAGACAACAGCTGCGCAGGAAATACGTACCTGAACGTTAACGTTTGCCCGCAGGAATACGTAGGAGCTTTGGAGTAGAGCACGCCGCACGACTGAGAATCATTTCGAAGTGCTATGTTTCTTCGACTGCTCAAGCTGTAACCCTCCAGACCAGCTGTCCACTCTTCAAAGAAAGAAAACAAAAAGCACTATGAACCTCAACCAGGGCAGCTACTGTCTAGGCAAAACAAAGGCAAGTCACAATGTCCACTCAGTTTACCTCAGATGAAATTTAAGCTATGTTAAGAGCAGGGGCTGGTTTTGCTGCCTTCTGATGGAGAGATTTCTTCTTCAAGTCATCTGCAACTACATAAAAGTATTTGCCAGCTCACAGGGTTTGCCAGAATTTCACTCGCTGCTGCAATCCCTGTCACGTCACATTGTGGGCAAAGAAAAGCCACTGTGACCCACTGCCCTTAAAAATTTGCAGGTGAAGAGAAAATGTAGGTTTTTCTCTCTCTCTCCAGGAAAGGAGCTCATTATGTGACTATGGGTCATTAATGCTTAGGCAGGGGTGAGGGAGAAAGGAAAAAAATGTCTCCCTTCAAGCTCACCAACACTTTCCAAGGCTAAGCAGCATGCTACCTGCTGGATTGGCTCCCTATCAACCCCACTCTGAAGCAAAGAATAAATTCCAGGATGAAAGGACAGTTCATCACACATGACAGGCACATCATGGCTAAGGATGCTCCACCATCATGCAAAAAGCAGCTCCGTAAGTCATTCAGCTAGAGACCTTCAGGAGTGCTGCCCTGACGGATGACTCGGGCTGAAGATGAAGAACAGAAGGGAACAAACAGTACCATGGGGAACCAACGTGGTCCGGCCGATCTGAGGAACACTCCACGGACTCCACTCTTGCCTCCCATCTCCTCGGGCACAGACTCGGAACTGGTAGTCAACGTTAGGGTCGATGTGCAGCACTATGAACTCTGTCTCTGAGCCAACATATACATCTTCAAAGTGACTGGCAGCGCTCTTGCGGTACTGCAGTCTGTAATCCTGTGGTATGAAGTCATCATCCACCTAGAGAAATGTTTAGTGCATTGGTAAAGGATCCCGTCTTTTTTCCCTTTCACCTCTGCGCGGCACATGCCAGGGAAGCACTGCAGGCTGCCAAAGGTGATTCGGATTCACAAGGTATTAAAGAGCAGAAACTGTGCTTTATAGGTATCACAGCAGTGCCTGAGCCAATGAATCCAAAATACAGTCTAAGAATGACTTGATCACAGTTTAAAACTGTCTGTAGAAGAAACATTGCACAGAAGGCTTTTCAATGTAGCAGAGGTGCAACAAGATCCTTCAGCCAAAACCTGAAGACAAATTTGCAGAAGAAATTCAGTGCCAGTTTTTAACAGCAAGGGAAGCTCACCATTATCCTTCATAAACTGCTCCAAAGAATCGTTTCCAATTCTTTGTTTAAAAAAAAAAAAATCTCTTTTGACTTAGGGTTATATCATTTTTTCCCCCACAAAAGCTCCGCTACCCCTCAAGCACGACCAACCTCGGGGAACTCCTGTACAGCACAGAAAATCAGACCACGCGTGCCAAGAGCGCCGATGGTTTTATAATCTGAATCCACACACTCTACAAGGTAGGGATGGCTGACCAATGGTGCGTTGTTGCTAAAACAATATCAGTTTGTGTAGTGCTGCCAAGGAGCACAGAGCTGTCCAACAACAACAAAACCACATCAGAGCACAGCAGCGATTTACTCAAAAATAGGTTTTGTGTACTGAAGAGGAAGGCGGTACTTGACTGGCTACTGCCAACAGTAAAATATTTTTGGTTTCTCTAACATGTTTAGGTGTAAAAGCATAACAGATGGGGTCAGCCTCATCCTAGGTCTTCTAAACCATCTTCAAAGGGAAGAAAAGTGTCACCCCCACAGTGAAATTCGGTCCCACTGAGGGTGTTCAGCTGCTGTTGCTGTTACAAATGAACCACTCGGTTCCACAGCACAAACGGCTCTGTGCAAATCCCCCCTTGTCAGAAACACACAGCTCGGGATTGCTGGGTCTTGTCTGTACAACGGCATCACAGGCAGATTACACACCGCTCTTTATCTGTTTAGTGGAAAGAGAATATGAAGGAGGCGTTTCCTGCTCCAGTACCTGGCACCCGCTTAGGCTTGGGAAGCAGGGGATCAGTGTTCTCAGCTGCCTCTCCGGACTCTTCCACACATAGAGAAGGGGTTGTGAGGCACCGATGCGCTCCTCAGCCCCTTGGATCTGCAGAGGGGAGCAAGGCGGCCACCAGCAAGAGCGTGACACACAAGTGTCACTGCCAGCCACAACATCACCAATTACCTCACCTCTAAATGAGGCCATTACCATAACAATCTCTTCTAAAGTTTCTAACTACACACTGGATTGGCCTATTCCTTTGAGGGCTGTAGAGAATCCAGGATGAAAGTGGCCTTTTCAGTTTCTTTCAAGAAAGCTGAAGTCTGAATGACTTTCACCTACCTTACACCATCGGACTAAAATACCTCCAGGCTTCTCAACGAACTCCTCTAGCTGTACAGGTGGGCGAGATGCCACGGTTCCATGCCTGAATATTTGATCTTTCAATATAGTAAGAAGGCAGTCATCCAGCTGGGCAGATAAACAAGGCACGTCAACCAAGGAGGGCACTTCTGGTAAGCTGGGAAAGGAAATTTTGCTGTAATGAAAGAGGCCAGATTCTACAAATTCATATTTTGTCCATGCACTTGAATCTAGGCAGATTTGCAGAGAGAGAACAGCTGCAGATATTGGCAAACTTAAAAGACTCCGAAAACATTGTCTTTCAGCCCTACCCAGGCTGTCTGTTTCTCAGTAAATACTCTGAAATACAGGCTGTTCCGCAAGGAGGAGTTTCATCCTTCACAAATAAACAGCCTATATTTGCACAGAACATATGGAGGTTGAAAACTATTCCTTTCTGTGCCTGCCAGCTCCTTGAAAGTCTTCCAAACAAACAGGACAGTAACACCTCAAATGAATCTTGTAAAGCAATGGAGCGGAAGGCTTTTGTGGCCCCCTCAGAGGGCCCGTGGCTTACCTATCTAGCTGAATGTGTAAAGCTTTTTTTGTAAAGCTGCAAAGTTTCTCATTCTGTTGTCCCACATCTCCATGGACTGCGCTCTCGCCTGGAATCAGATGGTAAAAAATATTCTTAATGAGAAAATATCCAAGAAAGGCATTCTTCGCTTCAAAGAAGAACCAGTTCTGACATGAACAACCAATTAAACATGAAGCATTCTCAGCACTTTTCCTAGACTCAGCTAGAAAACTCAATTATAGTTAACAATACAAAGCCTATCTAGCGACTTCTGAAGCTCTCAAAGCTTCCTGTAGATACACCCATAACAGATGTAATGATTTGCCTCAGGTCTCAGACAGCAGCAGATCTGAGGTCAGATGCCAGAAATCAGGATTTTTAATCCCTTCCTCCACCTGCTTTAAAGGAAGAAAAAAAGGCAAAGCACCCTCACTGTGCAGAAAACAAAGAAGCAGGAGCATAAAGCAAAAAACAAATTTCCACCGCTGTTCTGTTTGCTACAGTTTGACTGGTAACGATTTTCAGAATGAAGAAAATAATCCACGCATTAAAGTGTGGAGATAAATGGAAATCTTTTCATAAGCTTTCCATATAAAGTAGCGTCCCACAGCTCAGCTTACAGAGACGTATGCTCCGCTCTCCTATCTGATGACTTTATGGTAATCAACCACATAAGCGAGCTCAGTCCTTTTCCAAGTGGAGGATTACAAACGTTACAAATCGCTGAAGAAAAGCACAAGTCATAACTGGCAGCAGAAGATTTAATAACCACGGAGGCTTAACTCCCCTCTGACTCAGATGCAACGTCTGCTCATTTTGATGACATGACTTAGCGATGCTTCTTCTGCTACCGAGGGAAGGGTGACCCAGGGGATAGGAAGCACAAGGCTAGCCAGGGTCTCATGAGATCAGATAAAAACTCATACAAAACACAGACAATCTTTGCCCCCACCCTGTGATTCAATAGCTTAAAAACAAGGTGATTATGAGGTGTCCCAGCAGTTGTGGTGCTAGAAAATACCCCCAAACAAATAAATTCTTAAATATTGTCACCACTCCTGTGAGCAGGAGGCACGGAGCTACCAAGCCAGCATGTTCTTTAGGCACGAAGCTCGTGGCTTGAATGGAGCTGGCAGATTTCCTACCCGGGGGAGACTGCTTCATGCACTCAGTTCACAAATCTGAGATCATGTTGAAAGAAAGTTAAAGTTGAGACATGAGAACAATGCAAGGAAACTGCCAACATACTCATGGCTCAGACATGCTCTCAGTAGGTTCTCCAGTGTGGGGAAAAGAGTCAAGTGTGACATTCCTTTCTGGCTAGGTATTTAGGATCAGTAGGGTACAAACTGACCCTTGCAGCAATATTCCACATGTCCATTTTTGTCTCCCTCATCCTCAGGCTTTCAGGAGACATTTTTCCCGTACAGTGGTCATTCCATTCCTTGTGTTCCCCACCAACAGTGAACAGAATCACACTGAGCAGCAGAGATTATCTGTTTATTTCAGCTGCTCTTCGATCTAGACGCAAATAACTCGCTTGAACCAACAGAGACATTTTGTAATTATGGTACCCAAGCTGTACTTTATTTCAAAGCAGCCTGACACAACCCTGTATCATCTGTGGAGGGGTGCAGGACACCTCTGTAGCGAGACATTTCCAAAGTAAGTGTTTCCTGCTCTCATAGAGAGATCACACTAACATGTGTGGATCCTAGGGTTGGAGTAAAGCATTAAAATATAGATTTGTAGGAGCTCTTCATTACATCTACCCAATGTTAACCTCTTCTTTAAACATTTGGTTTAAGACAAGTTCAAAATCAGCTGATCATAACAGTAACATTCCAGCCTTTTAGAGCAGATATGCTGGAAGGCAGAGCTAAAACTTGGTACCCAGTCCTGCCTTACCTTCCCGGAGCAGATCATCAGCCGTACTGATTCCGTGCTCTATCAGCTTCTGACATTCATCCAAGGGCTTGATGCTCTCTTGTGCTATAGCATCCACTTCCTGCAGCAGTGACATCAGCCGCTCATCCAACAGCTTCTTCAACGTCCCTTTTAAGTCACTGAAGTGTTGCTCGAGTACATCTCTGGTCAATGTTGCACTTTCTCTGATCTATATTCAGGTAAAAGGAAAGAAGGATTCAGGATAAAGACAAAGGCCATGCACATCTTTGAGTTTTCTGAACCACATCATCTGCATCTGCTGGAGAAAAGCTGCACATGAAATGACCTATTAAAGATCCTTCTAAAAGGACCACTGGCAGTTAACAACCAGTGTTGTTGGGTTTAGTACACATACAGCAGGGAAGGAGGCAAAGAAACTGCCCAGACAGGGAGAAGAGCATATTAACCAAGCAAACCAAGAATGCTCTGCAGGTCCTTCCCCACCATCCCTCAGAACTGCTGTAATCCTATTCAAAATCCACTCCATCATCACATAAAGGTAAATCCTCATCAGCAAGAAAAAGACATCGGGCTTTTAGAAGACTACCTAGAAGCAGTTTTCCAGCCCCCCTTCGCTTCACTAGATTTTTAAAATCCTCACACACTTGCTTTCCTTTCACATTTTTTCAGGCAGCTGCCTTGGATTTGTCTGTGCTGCAGGGTCACAGGGCGAGAACAGCAAGTCTGTTTTGACTCTGGAAGAACCAGAGCATGGAATATTCTGCAAGCACTTATTAAAATGTTTGCAAACTTGCTGAATCTGACTTTTAGTGAAGGAAACATATTTGAACACTCCTGAGCTAAAGATGCAGAAGTCAGAAGCAAACACCTCCCTGTGAACAACTTTTCCAAGTCGCACACACCTGGAACACTGCAGCAGGCCCTGCCTCACGCATCATTTCTAGACCTTCAGAAGCATGAGCAGCCAACGCAGGAAGCTCTCTGGTTAGGTAAAACACATTTCCTCTTCAAGTAATGCTCACAAACATCTGCAGCTGCCTCACAGCTCCGTTTCCCTTCTCTTGTTATTTCACCACTTGAGAAAAAAAAGGAAGTATTCTACTTCAAGAAGCGGGGCAGAGAAGATAAGAGAGACGCTTCTCTATGCCCATCACCTCCATTACACGCAGACACAAATTCAACAACTCGGCCTCACAACTGCAGGTACCACCAGCCACGCAGCAGAGGAAACGTAGGTCCCGAACACACAGGGGTGTATGAAGCTTGTTGAACAGCGTGTGCAATTGCTCCAAACAGAAAAGATGCAATAAGTCATCTAAAGTGTTTTTCCTATCACATCAGCCCATCAGTCCCTAAATAATAACACTTCCGTCATCGGAACCCATGCCTAAGACATGCAGCACTTCTGGACACAGGGAATTCTTGGATATATGTTGCATGGTTGATTCTGAAGCTGCAAGAGGGGAAATTTAGAGGAGATCTTAGCAAGAACTTCTTCACTATGAGGGCCGTGAGGCCCTGGCCCTGGTTGCCCAGAGCAGTGGTGGCTGCCCCATCCCTGGAGCTGTTCAAGGCCGGGTTGAATGGGGCTTGGAGCAACCGAGTCCACTGAGAGGTGTCCCTGCCCGTGGCAGGGGTGGAACTGGATGGGCTTTAAGGTCCCTTCCAACCCAAACCATTCCATGATTCTATAAATCTTCGTGGACAAAACACCTTGTGGTCCTGAAGACAGGAAGAGAGAAAACAGAAACATGCGGACAAGCAAAGAGATTCCCTAAGAGAGGAAAAGGAAAGAAAAGTGAGCGAACTGAGCACTCCCAGCCACAGCAGAACAGCAAACTGGCTCCCTCCAACTGCATTTTGAGTTATCAGACAACACTCTGAAATGATGAGGTTTGGATTCAAGACAGTCACGAACAATTAATTCTCTTATTTAGGCTGTGCTTTTGAAGACAACCCATTTAACGTCCGCTCGCCCAGTAGCAGGGCCCTAACCTAGCAGATTAACAATTGACAGCAGGTTTCTATGTTGCTGGAATCGGAAAAGTTACAGGGTCACTACAGAGAGATTTTTGGAGGTTGTGGAGTTATATTTATTTCTTTACCCCTTACAGAGTTGAATGAAAGGCAGCACGGCATCAATCCTGCTCTGCAGAAGCTCAGCCGCTCGCGGGACATCCCAGCAGAGCAGGCAGCGCTGTCCTGGCTCTCCACAACCTCCCTGCCCACATCTGCACAGCTCCACAGGCTGGGGGGGAGCTACTGGTCCCCAATAAGGGGGATGGAAGGTTACTGGTCCCCAAAATAGGGGGGGGAGCTTACTGATCCCCAATAAACGAGGGGGGAGGTTACTGATCCCCAATAAAAGGGGGGGGGGGGGAGGTGGGTTACTAGCACCAAAGTGCGGAGGGTGGTGGGTTCCTGGTCCCCGCTGGCTCCAGCGCACGGAATCTCCAGCTAACCCAGAACGCTGGCACCGCCTCTCGGTGACCCCCGGAGCCCGGCTAGAGTGGAGCTCGGCAGCGGGACGGGGACCGGCGGGACATGCCCTCAAATCGCACCCCCGGAGCGCCCCTCGGGGCTCGCCTTGGCCCGGGAACCCCTCATCCCCGCCCGCCTCCCGCTCCCAAGCCCCGACCCCCGGCAGCTCCCGGTCCATCGCCTCAGGAAACCCCCCCCTGCTCGGCCGCCGCTCGCCCTCACCTGCTCCCGCGCCTGTTGCAGCCCCCGCAGCCGCTGCCGCAGCTCCCGCCGGTAGCTCCGCGCAGCCTCGATACTCTCCTGAGCCTCCTGCAGCAGGAGCCGCGCCTCGGCCTCGGCCTCCATGGGCGGCGGGGCGGCGGCGGCCCCGCACCCGGAAGGGGCCGCGCACCGGGGCGGCGGGGCTGAGGAGGCGGGGGGTGTGGCCACCGTGCGTCACGTGACCGCGCTCTGCAGGGGTGGGGCGGGGAGAGTGACGTCACGCGCGGCGGGAAGCGACGAATGGGGATGTGGGAGTGGGCGTGGCCTCGTCGGTCACGTGACGTGGCGGTGTAGCGCGAGTAGGGGGCGGTGGCGCTGACGTCCCGCGCGGCGGGAAGCGGGATGGTGGGCGTGGCCTCATTAACCACGTGACCATGCTCCTCGGGCCTGAAGGGGCGTGGCGGCAAGCGGCGAACCGGGGGGGGGGGGGGTGGGCGTGGCCTCTCCCATCGCGCGGGACACGTGTCGGAGAGGCCCACGCCCACCTCCCGGTTCGCCTGTGAGCCGGGGAAAGGGGCGTGGCTCCCGCCGGGGTCACGTGACCGACCGTCACGTGGTGCGGGCGGCACCGCCCCCTGCCGGGGAGGGGCGGGGCCTTGCTCCGCGCGCGCTTTTCGCCCGCCAGGCTCCTGTCAGGCGCCGCTCCATGGCCGCCCCGCGCCTCTGAGGGCCCCGCGCCCCGCTGCCCACGGGGCATGGTGGGCAGGCTCGCCGTGGCCGCCCTGGCCGCTTCTCTCCCGGATAAAGACGGCGACGCGCAGGTGGGGACGCGAGGGGGGCGGCGGGAGCGTCTTTGTCGATCGGGGCGGGGCGGGGGGCGCGGGGCGACGGCAGAGGCCTGTGCCCGGGTCCCTCCCCCGCTAGTTGTCTGTGCCCGGTGCTCCGGCTCGCGGCCGCTCGGTGCCCCCGGGTTGCCCCGCCGGTCTCTCCGTGCCCAGTTACTCGGTGTCCCCGGCCGCTCCGTGCCCGGTTGTCGGTGCCCTTGTCTCGCAGCTGCCCGGTGTCCGGGTGCCCTGGGTGCCCCCTCCCGGTTCTTGGCGGCTCTCGGTGCTCCGGGTGCCCCTGGCTCGCTGTCATACCGGTACCGGCTCCGCGGGGAGTCTCGGCGGGAGAGTTTAGCGTTTCAGATGATGTGACCGCGGGAGGGTCCATTTTTTAATAAACAGGAGAATTATAAAAGTCTCTGTGCGCCGTCTTAGAGCTTTACAAATGAAATCTCTTCTGTGGCTGGAATGATGAGACATTCTCTTGCATTTGTTTTCTTTAAGTGCTTTCTTCCCCTGATGAGTTAGCTGTTTACGGTAGGATGGAAGATCCTCGGGTGATAGGGAGGGAGTTCCCTGTAGGTGCTCTGAAGGTGACTCACACCCAAGCGCACCTTCTCAACTCTGGCATTGGAAACTCTGCTGAGCTGTTCAAAGACCTAATGGTCCCTTTTTGTTTTGGTAATCTTGGATCTACGTGAGATTTTTACTTTCTTGATTTGAAATGTAGGTTAGATGAGATCTTAGGAAGAAGTGTTTTCCTGGGAGGGTGGGGAGGCCCTGGCCCAGGTTGCCCAGAGAAGTTGCCCCATCCCTGGAGATGTTCAAGGCCAGGCTGGATGAGGCTTGGAGCCTCTGGTCCAGTGGGTGGTGTCCCTGCCTGTGGCAGGGGGTTGGAACTGAGTGGGCTTTAAGGTCTCTTCCAACCTGAACCATTCCGTGAGTACATGAAATGGCAGAATCATTCTTTCAGGCGTAAATGGTTTTAAAGTTGATTGTGTGCAGTCTTAGCACACTGACATGAGCCTTTTATCCTCTGAAAACGCTCTAGTATTACTAATACACTGCTTTATGTGACCATGGTTAGTCATCTTAAGATTTTAAAAACTAAGATTCATGTTGAACTCTTATAGGCATGCAAGAAACGGCGAGAGGAAGATGCTTCTGCCAAAACAATTACAACATATTTTTCACCGTTAGCAAAACCAGCGGATAAAGTGTTGTCACCACCAAAACCCAACAATATATTGGGTTATTTTAAAAAGACATCTGAGAAAGCTACGTTACCAGTTGTAGTGGAAGAATATAAAACACCATTGGATGCCGATGACAAAGACTTTGGGACACCTTTTAAACCACCTTTAAAGCGGAAGAGGAAGGGGAAGAGGGTCACTTTAAATAATAAGCGAAGGGAGATGAAAGAATCTGAGAATGAACATGAAATAGTAATTAGTAGTGATGACAGCAGAGAAACAACAGGACTGAAACAAGACAGTAATGATTTTATAGCTACTTGTACTTTATTTGACCAAAAATGTCCAAGAGAATTAGCAGAAGACTGTGTGCAAAGAGAGAACTCTTCAGATGCTGTCATCTACAGAAAAAATGCGAAAAAAGTTGGTTCTGAAATAAATAGAACAAAAAATAGGATAAGAAAATCAAGGAAAAGGAAGCGCAAAGTAAATATGGATTTGTCTGAAAGTTTTTCATCTGAGAATCAGCTAAATGAAAAGTGTAAAAAGGAAACTGAAGATAGGAAAACAATGGTATCTCCTACAATAGTAGAGTGTGATGCTTCTGTTGGCGATTCCAGTGTTGAAGTTCTCACGGATGATAAGACATCACAGGTAAATAGCAGCATAATAACAGTGTCGTTTGAGGACTTCTTGAAGAGCCAGGGAGAAAATAATGAAGATTATATTGAAGAAGACACAAAGCCAACAATGGACAATTCTGCTCCAGCAGATGAAATGGACAAAAGTGATAGTATTAGTGACCCAGAAAAGTGTGAGGAGTCGCAACAGCTGCCACTCAGAACAGTAACTGTCCTTGCACAAGTTCATTCCGTTCCCCCCAAACTACCTCCTTTATGTAAGGAGCAAAAAGGCTCTAGGAAAATAGCTTCCATTTTTTTGAAGCAGAAAGGCTGTGTAGGGGAGAAAGAAAGTAGCCCCCTCTTCTCAGACAGTGAACAAACTGAACAGGTCACTCAGAAGAGGAAATCTAATGTAGTTATTGAGGAAGAAGAATTGGAGTTGGCTGTACTAGAGACGGCAGGGTCGGACTCCTTGAAGCCCAAATGTACGCTGGAAGAAAGACATCAGTTTATGAAGGCGTTTAGACAACCAACATCAGATGTAACCAAAAGTGGAATTAAAAAGGCACCTGGAAAACAAAAGCAAGCCATTGGAAAGCCTTCCAAAGAAAAAGAAGGACCTGAAGATGACGCTGCTTCAAATAAAGGATTAGAAATAGGGCTACCAGGAGATTGTGGGGACAAATATAGACATTCTAGTCCTGAATGCAATAGGACTAAAACCAAGAGATCTAAAAAGATTCAGAGAAAAGAAAACAGAAGGAAGGCTTCAGAAACTAAGAAAAGGAATGTCTCCAATAGCAGCAATTATAACGATGGTGATTTAGGAGCTAGTGTTCTTACTCAGGAAAGCACCTTAGATGTGAGAATTTCATCGAGTCCACAAGCAAATGAGTTAAGGAGGAGTTTAAGGCAGAAGAAAATAAAACAATCCAAAAATGTTACACCTAAAAAAAACAAGATTAAAAAGACCTTTTCTGAAGATGAATTAAATAGCTCACCTTTTCAGACCTCTACACCAAAAGCAAGCAAGCAGTCTTCAAAGAAAAGTAATGAGTATAAAGCTGAAATGATTACACTGGCCTTTGATGGCAGCAGCCCAATAAGGTAAACATTTTAGAGTATCTTTACCTTTTTGTGCTTTGTTTTCCTGCAAGTGTGTTAAGAGTAAGACGTGATTATAAATTGATTGACATGCATCCCAAATCTGTGTGAATACTGATGATGTTGGATAATAGTACAGAAGGACCAGTGTTGACTCGCAGTGTTCCTTGCATGAAAGACAAATGAAAAAACCGTAACAAAGCAAAAATTCAACCCCACCAGCCACCAGTAGGGGGTTGTTTCTGTTTGCAGTGCTGTATTTTTGAATGCTTTTGAAAAGAGATTATAAGTAACATTTCCCTTTATTAAAAAGTAATAAATTCATAATACTTTTTTTCCCTAATTAGAATGAGGTTTACACGTATCAATACAACTGCAAAATTAAATAAAGCCGAAGTAAAGAGAAAGGAAGAGTTAAACTCCAAAAATATAAAGGTAACAGTTTGTGTTTAAGTATTTTGTCATTTGCATATAATTGTGTTAATAGTATTGTCTAAACAACGTGATTGTCCTCTGATATCCTACGGGAAGAGAATATTACTGTGACTCATGGTAGAATTTGAAAATAGCTTCTTGTACAGATTTTAAAATCTGTTTTATTAGTGTAAATCTGCTTTTCATGACATAACAGAAAAATCCAGTGAAATAATGTTCTAGGACTGGGACGTAGCGTTTGGGCACAGCAGAACAGCTGATGCCTAAGAACGTCACTGCCCATATTGCATTTCTGTGGATAAATTGGAGGATTCCCTGTGGGGCTCTCACTCCCTTTTGAAAAGTTGGTCTTGGTTTGCTCCTCCTTTCCATTCTTTCATTTTCTTCTCAATACAAATAAGTTGTTATAAAAATTAGATGCATTTATGAATGTGGAAAATTGTATTAATATGTGAAATACCGCCTATATTGCTGCTAATTGCTCGGTGTTTTGGTCCTTTTGTATTCTGTTAACAGATAAGCTCTACTTCTAAAAACAGATCCAAAGCAAAACGACTGATTGAAAAAGCAAAGGCCATACGGCATAATAGATCAAAGGTTAATGAAGAGCTATCAGGTCCTGTGCGGCGCTCGTCTCGACAGCGTGCTCTTGCTGAGAGAAAAAAAATAGAAGAAAATGAAGTAAGCCTGCATACTTTCGGGGGGGGGAAATATTTTGATGCTATTGTGAGCTGTTAAAACAACAAAAATGTTTCTTATCTTGGAAACGTGTCTTTTAAAGAATCAAATACAGTAGCTGCCTATGCACGGCATGGCAAGTGTTAAGCGATAAGCTAACGGCCAGACACAGATGGAAAAGCTCCCCCTGATGCAGATCCTTAAAATGCAACAGATGGTCCCACTTCAGTGACTGTTCCTAATGGGCAGCAAGGTGTTTGTTTGCAATGTGTGAGTTTTAGACGTTTAAATTTAGATAAAAGTAATTCTGCCCTTTGCTTATCTATTGACGGTCTTGACCTCTCAGCTCTCTCTGTGTAGAGAACAGTAATAAAAGTGTTGTATAAACTTCAAATCATATTTGCTCAGTTCTAAGCTCTCTGGTGGTGTCTTCAGTTTCCTCAGTACCAGTCACTAAATTCTGTTGTTAATATAGGTTGAAAAGATTTGTTTTCTTTCTTATTTTATTTGCTTTCCTTCTAGGAATCGGTAATAATTTTAGATTCAGGCCTGAGTAATGACACCACTACAGTGCAGAATGTGAAGCAAAAAAATCTTCGGAGCTTAAATGATGTTTTGGGGAAAAAGCCTAGAAACCTGAAGACCCCAAAGAACTCGCGTGGTAATTGGGTTTTACTGAACGTGTTCTTATTACGGTTACTGACTGTTATAACTGTATTTTATACGGCTGCCTTTGCAGTACATTCAACTTTTCTTCTGATTTTTTAATGTAGTATTTCAACATGTACTTTGAACTAATAATTCCTGTCATAAAAACAGAGGTTTATGTGTGTTGCTTTGATTTTTCTTCACTCTGGGAAGACTCTTTGAAAAACTGCAATAGTAAACAGTGTTTTGTTGTCTTCTAATGAAAGGATTTGGGTTTTAATGTTACAGAAAATAACGTAGCGATGAAATAACTAGAAATAAAACTAATTTTGTTAGAATACTCAGCTTTCCATTAAGAAAAGGAGATTCTCTAATGTTACTAAATGGAACGTATTGATAGTGAGCAAGGAAGGAAGGTTATGTTTCTGTGTCAGTGCTAATCTAGCAATGATTCTTTTTCTTTTTAAAGGAAAACTGGGGTGTCCGCCTTCTATCCCAGGCAGAAATGCTCAGAACTCTGCAGGTGAACCAATTGTGATCTTTGATGACAGCAGGTCAGTTTTCAAGATGGCAGTTGCCTAAGAATCAAAATGTATTTCAAGGTTACTTTAACATTCTCTTAGTTTACAAATTGAAATGCACTTACTGAAACGCCATAGAAATGCTCATGTTTTCCATACGTTTAAATTTATTTTACCAGTTCTCCCAGGTTATTTCTAACTTGTGTGTAGAACTGAATGTTGTAAGCCTACTACACATCTAGTAGTTCTAATGATTCTTTTTTTTTTTCATTTCTGTTTTCATTAAAGCCAAGACGCATCTGAAAATTCTCAAGATGATGAACAGTTCAGAGCAAAACGTGAATTCTTGATGAGCGGATTGCCGGAGCTACTGAAAAGACAGATTGCAAAGAAAGCAGCAGCAATGGAAGCGTACTCTCTGGCCAGTTCATGTTTTAAGACTGTTGTCCATGTACAACAGAAGGATGAAGGTAACCTTTTGTTTAGCAATTGTGTAAACATATGTAATGGTTTCCAGTAAATCTATGTAGAAAAGAACCTGGAACAGCAGAACTTGCTATATGACTGGAATAATTGATTGTTCCCTCTTTTACTGAGAATTTTTTGAATGCCCTATTTACAAATTAAATTGATGCTAAAGTAATGTATACAGTTATGGGCAGGGATGCAAAATTCTTCATATTTAGTCAAAAAAGTCTTTCAAGTTTGAATTTGGAGAATAAAGATCACATTGGACTCTGGGCAGAAACTATTTCCTTCTGACAAAGGCAAAATCTATCTTGAAAGAGAAAGTAAAAGCCTATTTCTTGGCACTGAGGGGGTGCTGCAGTGTCCTTATGAAAGGGCGTGAGGAAAAGCAGAAGGTACAAAAGCACTTAATTGGGTTAATAGTAAACCAACGAATAAACGAAGTCCTTGGTGAGCATCTGTCCTGCAGAGACCTGAGCAGAGCCCGGGAGCCCCAGTTACTGGACAAATGTTGCATGCAAAAATGTGCCGCTCTGTTCTGCCTGTGGAAGGTGGAATTAATAAAGATGAAAAAAGTTGATGCACTGTAAGTTAAATAAGCTTGGCTTTGCCATGAATCTGTAATAAAAAGAGCATTCACTGTGGGATGGTTTTGTTCCTAGTGATTTTTGTTGTGTTAACGAAAGTCTCCTCTGTTTTGTTTTTGGTGGGACTTCTTTTGTAGGTTACCCAATGTGGAAACTGAAGTCACCATCGTGTCCTCTATTAACTAAGCTAAGGAAATTGAATTCTGAAGTCACTAATGTCACAAAAACCACTCTCTCACTTGGTGAATTTTCTACTGTGAATTCAAAACTAACTGGAAACTCTTCTGCACCTGTGGTTAGTAATGAAAATGGGGCTTGCATTACAAAAGAAATGGAAAGAAAATTGAGGTTGTTTTGTTCCTTGTTGGGATTGCTGTTGTCTTAAGAAACCCTGTAGTTTGTGTCTGTCCTGGATTTTTTTTCCTTATGTGCGATTTACCCACTCTGAATTGTAAGATTCAACAATTCTTAAGGCTTTTTCTGTTAGTCTCTGGGTTTAACAAGACAGCTACCAATATAAATTATTGCACATTGTTATTCTGTGTAGTATTTTCGAATAGTAATTTGTTTGTGTGTGTTACAGCTTTCTGGCCACCGACTGGTTCTTTCTGATACATTCAAGAAAGATTTACTAGATGAGATCATGTCTTCTAATTCTCAGTTTCCTGTGAGAAAATTCTTCTACAAGTTTCTGAATAAGCAAACGGAACGTTTGGGTTCTGAAAACAGTATACAAGGTTAGTAATGTACGTAAAGAAAAATAAACAGACACTCCCCTATCTCTGGAATCAAAAGCAACTTGGAATTTCCAGAAATGCTTCAGTGAAGGAATACTGTAGTGGGAAATAAATTGGTCCTCATATTTTAGGTCATCTTGACTAAATTCTTCAAATACGGTTTAAGCAAATATGGTTTTAATGGATGTAGCTTGAAATTTTAAAAGGATATAATTTTTTTTCCCCTAGAAAGCAGAGGTGACACTGCCAGTTCTGAGGTAGCTCAGAAACATGCTGACCATGGGAAGGAAACAAAGAGGAAAAGGAAAGCAACAGATGACCACAAATCAAAAAGAAGAAAACAAATTGAAAGTACAGAGACTGAAATAAAATCCAGAGATTCCAGGAACCTTATTTCTCCTGCAACTGAAGAAAACCAAGCAGAGACAGGACAAGCAACGCATTTGGGAAACAACAAGACCCAGAATCCAGACATTGGGACAGAAGATGCTGAACATTTACCAGAGCTAAATGCATTTTCAGGTAACTGCATTCCCTGTCTGCATTTTAATTCTTTTTGCATTGAGGAAATACATGTGATGTATGTCAGCTTTCCACTGCAATGCAAAAATTATACCTAGTCTTGTTATTCTACTGAACTTGATCAACTCTTGCATTAAGAACTATTTAAAAGTGGATATGTTTTCCATAGGTGTTGAAAAGGAAGACACGCTCTGGACAGAAAAATATCAGCCTCAAGATTCCAGTGAACTTGTAGGGAACAAGAAAGAAATCGAAAAGCTACACAGGTCAGAAGTGAGAGCATGCATCAGTTCTTAAAATAATACAAAACTTCCTGTTACTTGGTTATACTCAAAGAAGTGAAGTCCGTTATTTTACACTGTGCTTGAAAAACACCTACAGGGTTTGTGGTCTTTGTTTCGGTTTTGTTCCAAAAAGTTACAGAAACAAATAGTCAGTTGGTATGAAAGATCTTTTGGCCATAGTTTCTTTTACAGTAGTGCCTCAGTGGCTTATGGTACAGTACAAACCAGAAACACGCTTATAAACCTACGTTAGGCTGTGGGATAGAATGAAATAATTAAGTAATTAATGCCCTTACAGTTTTAGTAAAAATTACCTAAGCAGGTTATTTAAGCTTACAGACTATGAATGAGAGAGACAACTTACCAGTCCCTGTCAGGCCAGCATGCCTGATCCTGATCGTGATGCTTTTCACAGTAATGAGGGCACAAATCCATTTAATTTATTGTACTTTCCTTTAAATTTTCTGTGTAGGTTTAAGTTATTGTTGTGGTTCATGCAAAGAATTTGTTCATCTGACAAACAAGACTAAATTATGAATGATAAAGCACTTTCCACAGTTGAAGTAGTTCTCTAGGTGACTACTTTTTATCCCAGTCAACTAAGAGAGCGAAGAATGAAGAAGGAATCTGTTTTTACAAAAGAATTGGACAAAATAAACCCTGTTAATCTGAAGGGATTTTAAGTTTCCAAGCGGAATAACAAGTGGCTGAGTCCCCTAGTTTTATGTTCTGTTCCTTCTGAATTTCATTCACTTAATTCAGCAGTAATTTTTATTTTTTATTCTATTCCTTCCTTTTATAGTTGGTTAAAAGAATGGAAAAAAAGAGCTGATTGGGAAGAAAAAAGAAATCAGAAAGGAGAAAAGGAGGACAAAGAGCATCAAGGTGCTGATGGAATTAAAAATATCTATAGCTTCTCTTCGTTAAGATTGGCATCAAATTACATGAATTGATAATGGTTTGAACGATCCTTTCTTTTCATTTAAATAATTCTACAGATTCATTGGACAGCCTTGACTTCAAAGATAATAAATCTGATATCGAGGAGGAGACCAGTCTTTGCAATACAGTTCTGATCACTGGCCCACCAGGAGTGGGGAAAACTGCTGCGGTATATGCTTGTGCACAGGAGCTTGGTTTTAAGGTTTGTGGAGTCCTTTCCTCAGTGTTATCTTTTTTAATCGGTAACTAGTGATGTGAAAGCTTTCGTAATAAGTCTGATTCTATTGTTTTTTTAAATATAAATTAAATATCATTGCAGATCTTTGAAGTTAATGCCTCGTGCCAGCGTAGCGGTAGGCAGATACTCTCACAACTAAAAGAAGCTACACAGTCTCATCAAGTGGATAAAAAAGGCGTTAATGCGCATAAGCCTTGCTTTTTTAACAGCTGTAGCAGTGCCAAGTCACCAAGTAAGTTTTCACCGTTGTATGTGGGTTTTTTTGTTTGGCTCTTGGGTTTGTGATTAAAAAAATCAAAAAATAGTGAATTTCAGTTTATCTGACCTTAAGCAACTGAACGTTATTAACACAACTACTTAGCAAATTAAATAATGACTTTCTTGAGATGATCACGACTCAGTCATTTTAAGTTCTTTCTGTAGTGGTGGAGTAAGTTCTGTGGCACTTGAGTAGGAAGTTGTATGGAAAACATTCTCTGTATCGGGAGAAAAGTAGAAATCAGCACAGTAAACCTGTCCTGTACCAGACACACAGCTGGGTTTTGCTGTAATTTTGCCTGAAAAACGTTGGCTTGAGACTACGTTTCCATCTTAATGCAAAACGTATTTTGCAGAAAAAACGTATTCCCCAAAGAAAGTTATTTCCCCAAGAAGACCACCACTGTCACCGAAAAGAGCAGGACTAAAACGAAGCTTACCCCCTAAAACACTTGCAAACTATTTCAAGATTTCTTCCAAACGTAAAGATAACGATGAAACAGTGACAACTCTGGAGAAAAACAAAGGTAGGTGCCACTATTTAATCAGTAGTTACTTTCAGAGGTGGAAGAAGTTGCACTGTGCTGCTGTATGTATGATGCAGTGTGGAGAACGGAGCAGGGCACACTTATTGCATCCTAACTGTTAGAAAGACTTAGTGCACCTCTGATAGACTTTTACAGAGTTAGCTGGGTACAGGCTGCAGTTCAGTAGGCTTGCGTTAGTTGTTTGGGTCGGGATTTTTCAGAGCATTTAGGTAAGAAACGTAAATCAAAAACTGTCTTTAGAAAAACACTCCTTTATCTTACATCAGTGCCTGTTGCAGATTGGTCCGGAATGGTCACCGTGCTAGGTAGTGTGTGTACGTATATTAAAGTTGCTGCCACAGAATTAAGAAGTCACATAAAACTTATATATGAGGTGGTTTCAAAACCTGTGTCTAGAATGCAAGTTGAATGATTTCAGTCTCCCTTTACTTCCTGCTCAATTCTTCACCCGTCTGCAGGGATTACTCAGAATTCACATGAAGAAAAGAAAGATGCTCAGATTAAGTCAATAAACAAAGAAGTAGAAGGAGAACACAGCAGAAAAAGCGCAACATCTCTCATTCTTTTTGAAGAGGTAAAATTCACCTGAAATATACGGATATGAGCAATATCTCCTCTATTTTTAAAGAGATGAACTTTTTTTCCCCTTCCTACTTGAGGTTTTTAGATAGATTCAAGTGTGAGGATTATCAGTTTCTTAAAAATTAATCTGTGGTTTAGTAGCTTCATCCTCATGAGTACTTCTTTTACCATGAGTCATTATTTTATGTAATTATGTTAGAAGATAAAGAAGTTATCAGCTATCAAGAGTTATTCACTGTTGGAACAGTTATGCTGATTGTTCCCAGAAGTGTTGATTTATAATTTTACACTGCTTAAATGCAGAGACATTTTAAAAGTCACTATTAACAACTCAATAATTATTGTATCTAAGCCCACCTTAAATTCTTCTTTTCTTTAAACTCTTGCCCAAAAATATCTTTGTGTCTTAAACTAAGAATACAAATTCGCAGCCAAGCGTGTCATTTTAAGTAAGCAGTGTTGCCATCTGTAGGTTGATCCTACAAATTAGTGGTGCAATTGCGTTAAAAAACAAACTTCAGAAGCCACCTGGACGTGGTCCTGGGCAGCCACCTCGAACAGAGGGGTGGAATGTTTTGACCTCCAGAGCTGCTTTCCAACCACAGGCAGTCTGTGATTTCAAGCTTCAGCACAGAAGACAGTGATGAATGGTGTGTGCTGATGAGTGAACTTTACCCAAACCATCTCTTCTGTTGCTACCTGTGCCTGTTCCAGAAAGCTGTTTTGATATTTTGCATTTCACTTGTTTTTTCTATAGGTAGATATAATATTTGATGAAGATGCAGGATTTCTAAGTGCAATAAAGACATTCATGGCAACTGCAAAGAGACCTGTAGTTCTTACCACTAACGGTGAGTAGTGCTTGTTACACCAATTAGACTTTGCAGACAGAAGAGCCTCTTCTGATAAGATGGTTTAAATGGTTATGGTTGAATACAGCTCCTGAATGTAAAGTTAAATAAATGGAGACTATAAGGCAAGTATTTCAGTGTTTGAGTAAAGATACTGGCTGCTCTAACGGGTAAGGAAAATAATTAGTTTTGAACATGTTGTGACAGTTCACTGATACCTCTTTACATAGATCCAACGTTCAGCTCGATGTTTGATGGCTATTTTGAAGAGATCAACTTTAAAACCCCTTCCTTGGTAAGTCTCTGTTTGGAAATGCAAGTTATGTCCTAAGCAAGTAATTGTCAGCTTATTTAAGACTGAATTTTCAGTATTGGTGTAGTATTATATTTATCTAATGTAGTGTATCTGTTTCATCAGAGGAGTGTTTTGGAGGAGTTTCTGCAAGGATGTGTATAATGTATTTATCTTTACATGCAGCATCTTTATTACTGGCATGGAAGATTTACTTTCTCAGTAACACTAAATAGTTGAGAATTACAATAAAACCAAACCTGAATAAATGAGACTCATAAGGAACTAACTTTTGAGAAGGGGATTTTTTTTTTAATTTGAAATGCTTTTAGGCTACCAGACAATTGCAGAATTAAATGAAAGGAAAACCTTTAAAGTGAATATAGTTTATTAAAATCTGCTCTCAGATTGTGAGAAGCAAGGGGGTTGCAACTGTAATCTAATTTTATAAACTGATCTTCTGTATCAAAAAGAAAAATGTATTGCAAGCATGAGTTGAATTATTTGCTTGTGTGTGGCATTGCGGTCTGATCAATAGGAGCTGTTTCAATTCTCTGTCTCCTGTTTAGATGAATGCCGCTAGCTACCTTCAGGTGCTGTGTCTAGCCGAGAACCTACGAACAGATGTAAAAGACTTGGCTGCTCTGTTAGCCACAAATAACTGTGACATCAGACAGAGTGTTCTCTACTTACAGTTTTGGGTTAGAAGTGGAGGTGGATGCTTGAAAGACAAATGTTTGGCACATCATGGTAGGTTGATTCAATTTATTCTTTTTTAAAAAAATTCTCCATCTTTAGCATAAATTTCATTAAGTCAAACCGTTCTTAGACGTGTATGAATAGGTGGTAGCTTTCTGTAGGACTCCTTAACATTTAGTTTGGGTTTTGGAGGATTTTTTGGCTACTTCTAAGCCTTGTATATATGCATACAAGTTTGGGTTTTATTGCATCTGTTGGGTGCTATAACAATGGGTGAGAAATAATCCGTTTCGTCTTCAGAGCAGCAAAATTGCGCAGAGAAGGGAGCCAATTATAGTTTTCCTCTAACTCGAAGTTTGCAGTTCTTCATCTGTTTAGCTGAATTGTAGGGAATTCACCTAGAGGAGACAGAACTGAAAAACGGAGACAGCTAGCAAGTTGTCATCAAGGGTAAGAACTTGGTCCCTAAGGATATAGGAAGAGTATCCTCAACAGGTGAAGGTGTGTGAGGCAGCCTGTGAGCGAGCAGCACAGACTGGGAGGGGCATAAAAGGAAGAACAGACAGTTTTGAACAGTCACTGGGAAAGAAGGGAGAGCGAGCAATTTGGTAACAAAGAAATAGAATGGGGATGATGAACGAGGATGACTCGTTTCAGTTGCCATATTCGTTCAGAACTGCAGCAAGAGACAACAGTTATGGTTTTCTGTATAAAAGGAATTGAGGCAAAGAGGGGAACTATCAATTTTATGATATGGTTGTTTCTTTTCAAGTGAAGTGTGCTATTTTCTGCAGGAGGAGATGAGACATATAAAGCAGGTGACGTGATTAATTCTGAAAAGCCTACTGATGCCAAGACCAATGCACATCTTCAGGAACTTCCAAAATGTGATACGGGCTGTGTAGAGACACTGCTTGGCCTTAAGAATATCCTGTTACCTTCAGAAGACTTGTTTACATTTCTTAAGGTATTTTTTGTAGTTGACTGACTAATGCTTTGAAGGAATGACAGGTAACTGAGTGTGATCCTTACTGTGAACAGCATCTCCTTAGAAGCAAACCTCTTTGAAAAGGTTTGTGGTAGAAATTAGAGGATTCTGTAATTATTAGACAAAATCTGAACTGAGGTATTTTCCTGTGAGCCAAACACTCCCTTGCCTCATAGCACAGACCCAGGGGAACGAGACTTTTGAGACATGTTTCTTATTTAAATAAAAACATTTTAATGTATTAATAGTTTTTTTTCACAATTACTTTACAGCACAAAGTGACAACCATGGAGAAATGGAACAAATTGATGCAGCTTCTCACAGAATTCCAGATGAAGAAAGTGGATTTTATATATAGTAATCTTGAACTTATTCTTCCGTTACCAGTGCAAGTTCTTCCAAACCAATCTGAGGCTTCTAATTCTACACTTGCAAGGACTGCCATAGCTCCTTTGAAAAACAGATCAACTCACAGCTCTGGGAAAACGTCTAAAAAGACAAAGAACCAGAAAAGGCTTGAAATATTGGATGATAGTGACTTATTTGATACTGGACTGAACTATTCATCTGAATTCCTAACTTTGCCATCGGACAGTCCTACATCAGATGCTGAAGTGAGTAAAGAGGCATCAAAACTGTTGATGAATAAAGAAGGAAAGGACATTAAAACTAAAACCTCAGGAAATGAGAAAAGGCCTGCTCTTGTTGTTCAGTGCCTAAATTCACTCACTGAATTTGTGGAGAACATGTCGTTCTTGGATTGCTGTGTAAACACTGACACAAAGGAATCACTGGAGTTTTCTAAGGATGAAGGATTTAACTGGATAAATGGCAAAATCAAGTATGGTCTTTGTGATGAATTCAGTATAGAAAGTACTGATTGGTGGAGCTTCCAGAGCTGTAGTGAAATAAAGGCAGCTATTGAAGCACTCAGTTTCAACAAATGTTCTGTTAGTATTTCACAAAACTTGGAATCCTCTGCGAGTACGAGTAAAACACCTGAAAGCAATCAGCTGGAGGGACTGACTTTGCATATTTCAAACACAAGAAATGATGTATCCTTCAGCCAGTCTGCTGATTCAAGGTAAGACTTCACTAATATTTCTGGAAATAGAGTGCATTATTTGAGAAGAGGAGCGTATCATAGGGTGCAGGGCTCTTTCAGACATTGTGTGTACACCTTCCTACCAACATGACTGTTGTTACCACATCTCAAAATGCTGGAATGCCTTGTTCACTTTGTTTGTTTAAGCTTAAATTAACTGTTTAGCGGTATCTAAAAAGTGACTTTTTCTTTTTGAACAGCCTGACCAGAATGTTGTTCAGGCATGATAGCCTTAATCTGGTCTTTTTACTCTAGAGCAAACACGTACACCACTTCCACCCTGGAAGACTAATAAAAATGTAAAAGAATGGCTTTTTAGGACAGGTGGACTAAAATGGATCCTGCAAGTACTAGACATGCAAATCTCATCCAGTGCCTGGTCTTACTGAGCCTGCATTAAATGCATTTGGGTTGCTTGATGAACACCTGAGAACAGTCACAGCAAAGTTATTGCCTTATTTTTGTTGTAACATTTGCAGACAGAGAATAGCCTTTAAAATACTATAAAAGAGCAAAGACTACATTGCTGCTAGCCAGTGTGGATGTGAAAGATTGTTTCTAACATAAACAAGTCATCAAACGTGAAACTGGTGTAATAGGGGAATAAAATCTATTCAGGTGGCTGGATGGTTGCCAGCATTGAAATCACTGGGACGCAGCTCTGGACAGCGGAGTTTTAGATCAGTGTATTTTGATCTGAAAGGAACAGAATAGGAACTTGCACGTTTTTGAACAGGAAACAATAAAGCCTTATTCTCCATTTTAGTATCCACGAAAAAGCAGAGAGGAGGCTGACAGTCATCAGAACTGCTTTTTCCAGAAGCCCTTTAAACCTGGGTAATAAGCAAGCCAGCATACTTGAATACCTCCCCACTCTTCGCAGTATCTGTAGGTCTGAGAAGCTTAAAGAGCAAGGGAAGACTAAAAGAAGGTAAGTTTTGGTTTTCCTAAATCTTCCTACATTTCAGTAAACAAGATAGTCAAGAATTTTAAGAATGTATTTTGTCAAGTAATTCTGGACAAGAAAGGAGAGTGTTTGCCTCTCTAATACAAGTATTGCCTTGTATTTGGAAATATTACAGTCACTTTCACTTTTCTTTTTTTTTAGGTTCTTGCATTATCTTGAAGGGATTCATCTCGAAATACCCAGGCAAATGATGAACGCTCTGTCTTTGGACTTCCCTTGAGATTACCAACACCAGCAATAGTTTGTGTCTAATGGTGCTATTCTCACCATAATCTTGATTTTAATTTTTTTACCACGTTATTTTATTGTATATTCAGAGCCATTTGTATATTAAATTTCTATAAGTATTTAAAATAATGTATATAGCTATTGTCATGCTGTTGCTCCCCACATCTGAACTGTGGGTTGGTTTGGTGCTTGTCCAATAAGTGCAGTGATAATATTAAATTCAGAAAATAATCAATGGGGACCGCTTATGTTTGATATTTGGGTATCATGTAATGAGCAACTGTCACAACTCCAACAGCAAAGTTGCCTTTTTTTTCGGAGACAATTTTATTAAAACAAGCTTATTTCTTTCTGAATTTGCGGTGAGGTGTTAAATAACTCGGGGTGGGAGGGCTTGGCACGGAGAGGACGTGACAAGTCTTCGAAAATGTTAGTGACTGAAAACAACCCTTCACAAAAACAACTTCACAAGCACTGTGCCACAATGTACATATATTTCTATGCATCAGTTTAATTTCATTATTCTCAGCTCTGCACGTTAATCTCCTAAAAGGTAGAGCAGTGACTACTGTAACTCAGACTCAGAGAATAGGCAAGATTTTGGACATAACAATTATTCCAGTGGTGCTTTGGTTTCAGTGATATTTCACTACTTCTAGTCTTGTATATGATGTTCTATTTTTATACTTCATTTTATGTTTGACAAGACTTCAGCCTGATTATTTGTGATTGAATCTGGTTTTATATGACAATAAATTTGTGAAACTTTGCTACAATTCTGAATATTTCTCTTGTATGATACGTAGAACTCCCCAAACCTAATGTTTAATGATATTTAAGGGTTTTTTAACTGGAAATATTTTAACTATGTACTTTTCAGCATTTATATTGCAGTTGGAGTATTTCTCTTCCTCAGCTGGAGTCGGATTGGTGCTGTGCAGTTGTACTCCACTTACCTCAGTGTTTCTGCAATAATACAGAAGGGCATTTTCTAGTACATTCTGTTCTCATGTTATATTTGTCATGTCTTAAAGATGTTCAGGAACGAGAAATATTTATATAAACAGTAAATTATTTTTAGTTTCCACCGTTTACATGATCTTTATACTAACCTGAATTGTCAGGTAAGAATGAAATGAAGTGGTGGCTGTTAACATCTTAATGGGTTGTATTGTTGTGCCAATGCTCTAGGCAGTTCCTGTACAGTTTTGTAAAAATAAATAGAAGTGTTTTTCAAAAAATTAAATAACAAAGTAAAACTGAATCTGTTCCTTGCTTTAAAAAAAAACAGTCTTGGTCTAACTCAATTACAGGGGCGACCTACGCCCATTGGAAATGGGCGCTATGACGTATTACTACAGGGAATTTAAAAGGCATAAAGCAGAGATCAGTGGGAGACAACTCCCCTCCTCTTGCTGTCACCTCTCTGGTTCTAATAATTGCCTTAATTTATTTTTTTTAATAGACTTACCAAGCTGAGGTGGCCAAAAGGAGCCTGAGCAGTAAGGTGAAACTCTTATTTCCCGTCTCGATGAGCTACTTGTGTGCAGTTGCCACATGAAAACAACTCAAGCTTATTAGAATGAAGATAATCTACTTGTGCTGGTTTATTTGAACTCTGATAAACCAGCAGCTTTGCATTTTTATGCATCAAGAATGAGCATCCTGTGGCTGCTAGAAGAAAGCATGTCTCTGAGGGACAGGCTGGTCTTGGGGAAGAGCTCTGGGGCTGGTTTGGATTAACTCATCTTAACAGGAAAGGGCTTCACGAGATCCATTCCTGTACTGCGCGAGTTTCCTGCCTTTGCAAAAGGTTTTCCTGCAATAGCATGGAAATGTTTCTTCCAAAACATTAAGACCAGCTTCAGGTATCTTGAGAATGACTAATGATACTTGGAAAGGAAAGAGAGAACCCACACCTGCGCTTTCCCTAAACAAAGAATTCGGTGAAACCAGAAGTGAAACAACCCTGGCGTTTCACAATAACTCTTTAAGCAGCAGTTAGTGCTGGGTGTACAATAACTGAAACCAAAAAAAAACAACTACCACCTTGTTCTGGAGATCTCAGTCGAGTTTCAAGCTTTTCTTTTTACTGTTGTTCCAATATTACTTTCTAGAATGCAAATGCAGGTGATGTTATTGTACAGTCCCATGAGTAATACAGAAAAAGCTGCTCAGGCTGAGGTGTGCTCTTCCAGGCAGGCAGTGTGGGAGCACTAACGCAGAGCAGGAGCAGGAGAATGGAAGGATCCTGTTAGAATCAAGGGCCAAAGTGTGTCTGGACAGCTGAGAGCTGGGAAGGGTACGGACACGTCCATTGCACGTTGCAAAAAGACACTGAAGCTCAGCCATCCAAGTATGACACTGTGAGAAAAAGTGTGGGGCCTCTGCCCAGTGCTGGGTTTTTCTGGGGGTGGGATTTATTAATTTGTCTTGAATGCAAATTCTCTTATGTTATTTTACAGATTTGTAAGCTTCAATCTATGGCTTCCAACAAAATTATTTCTGGGGGAGTCTAAATCCGTGCTTACGTACCTGTACAGAGCAGTTCTGAAAAGGCAAGTGCTGAAAAGGGAGATTTTGTGTAGGTAGTTGGACAACTTTTCAGATATTTTGCTGCTGTTTAACTTCATTTCATGACTTCACAATATTAAAAAAAAAAAAAGCACAATGTTATTTAGTGCCTAAAAAGATGGGGAAAATGTGTCAGTATTTTCACCTGAGAATACATTTTACAGATGACAGGCCACACTAGAGATCAGTAAATACAGGGTTTTTACAGGAATATGCATAAATTTTACCAAATAATTGTATGTTATGGTGCACTAAAGCAGTGCAAGTGAACTATGCAAATGAAGTTTGACCTGAAACAGTAAAATGAAAAACATTCGAATACCTCTTAATCTGCAATTGACTTCGAAAGCCTTTCCCTTACCTGAAATTTTTCTCTTTTGACTTTTTCTTTCCTTAGATAAACTGAATGTTTAGTCGGATGGTTTGATATGGACTTTGTCTTGAAAGAGGGATATTTTCGTTAGGATGTGTGGATCCTAATATGCTCCGTGTTCCTGGTTGCTGAGTTACGTGGACAGGATTTTCCGTCGGAGCCTGTTGGTGTCACAGCTGCGCTGAGCCCTGCCAGAGCTCTGCGGAGAGCGCGACTCACCTGCTCGCTGCGGTATTGGTGCTTCCATCTGCTCTGGGGAAACCTTAGAGCAGCTTCTAGTACTGAGAGGGGCTCCAGGGGAGCTGGTGAGGGGCTCTTGATCAGGGAGCGGAGGGACAGGATGAGGGGGAAGGGGTTTAAGCTGAAAGAGAGGAAATCATATGCGATTCGACAGTTTGTGCTTAAAACTTCAAGGGGAGAGAAGGCACCTGAACACCTGCAAATGCCTGGATTTATAGGCTCTCAGCAGAATCTCTTTCTGCCTGTGACACTCACCATAAACGTGAGCCGTATGGAGCCACCAAAGAGCCACCTGCTACCTTCGTCAAGAAACATCTTTCTCCTCTTGTCCTCCCTACCTACATGGGAGCTGGGGAGGGGCAGGGAGTGCAGGGATAGGACAAGGGGGAAGGGTTTTCAGCTGAAAGAGGGGACACTGAGATGAGCTCTTAAGGAGAGATGTTTTCCTGTGAGGGTGGGGAGACCCTGGCCCAGGTTGCCCAGAGCAGCGGTGGCTGCCCCATCCCTGGAGGGATTCAAGGCCAGGTTGGATGGGGTTTGGAGCCCCTGGTCCGTGGGGGGAATCCAGGGTTGGAACAGGGTGGCTTTGGGGCTCCCTCCCTCCCCGCCTGTTGCTGCAGGAGCTGCCGGTGTTTGATGCAACGTTAACGAGCGCCTCCCCGCGGGGCCCGGCAGCCCCCGGTTCCTCCTCCTCCTCTTCCTGCGAGCGGCGGGGATGGAGCGCGACCGGCACAGGCTGCGGCTGCTGGAGCTGCAGAGCGCGGCCGGGAACCGGCACTGCGCGGACTGCGGGCAGCCAGGTACGGGACGGGGACACGGGCAGGGGACACGGGGCGGGGAACGGGACGGGGACACGGGCAGGGGACACGGGGCGGGGAACGGGACGGGGACACGGGCAGGGGACACGGGGCGGGGAACGGGACGGGGACACGGGCAGGGGACACGGGGCGGGGAACGGGACGGGGACACGGGCAGGGGACACGGGGCGGGGAACGGGACGGGGGACAGAGAACGAGACGGGATACAGGACAGGGAATGGGGGACACAGGACAAACGATAGGGGACAGAGAACAGGACAAGGGACACATGGGTCAGGAGACATGAGATGGACAGGGGACACGGAACAGGGTACATGGGATGTGGGACACAGGGCAGGGGACAGGGAACAGGACAGGGGACAGAGAACGAGATGGGACACAGGACAGGGAATGGGGGACACAGGACAGAGGATGTGGGACGGGACACATGGGTCAGGGGACATGGGATGGACGGGACAGAGAATGGGACAGGATACATGGGATGTGGGACATGGAGCAGAGGATGGGAGACAGGGGACATGGGATGGACAGGGGGCAGGGACAGGGAACGCGACAGGGGACATGGGACAGAGGGCACAGGGCACAGGATGTGGGACAGGGGACACGGGGCACAGGATGTGGGATACGGAATGTGAAACATGGGATTAGGGGCATAGGACACGGGACAGGGGGAATGGGACATTGGACAGAGGACATGGGATAGAGGATACAGGATAAGGGATACAGAACACGAGACATGGAGCATGGGACATGGGATGTGGGATGGGGGACATGGGAAATGGGACATGAAGTACAGGACATGGGATAGAAAACCTGGGACAGGGGATATGAGACACAGGACAGGGGATGTGGGACACAGCTGTGCTCAGCCAGCAGGGCCAAGGCCAGCAGGAGCCACGGGCAAGGAGAAGCCAGTGCGGGGCAGGAAGCAGCCACAGTACCAGCAGCTTCCCCAGAGTTATTTCTAGGCAGGGCACAGGGCAGGAGAGGGGAGCACTGGGTGGTTTTCCAGCTCAGGGGGAACAGAATGGCAGGATCCGTTAGGGTGGAAAAGTCAACCTTAAACCAATCGTTGCCAGCTATGCCACTAAACCATGTCCCTGAGCACCACGTCTACCCAGCTTTTAAACCCCTCCAGGAAGGTGTCACCTCACCCTCACAAACCAAGCAGCCCATCGGTAGCCGCTGGCAGAAGGCAACAAGCAGTTTCTGTTTGATGTGATAAGGGAAAAGCAGAGGGTAACGTGGTGAAAGCAACAGTGAAAGGAAATGCTATTGCCAGAGCACCCTGAATGCCTCTAAGCCTTGACCCATCAAGGCTACTTCAGGGGGTGCAGCAACAGGCAGGAGCAGGAGCTCTCATGGGCAGCAGACGTGATTCCTCCCTCCCTCCAGGTAGTTGCACTCCCTTGTGCTCTCAGTAGCACTCACTGTACGCACCATCCTTCCATTGTTAATTCAGCAACAGCAGCTTTCCATGCAGAACTAATAATTAGCTGAACTTTTACATCACCACTCAGCCGCCTGCACAGTCACGTTAATTGTTAAACAAACAGTCGGTGAAAGAGCCTTCGGATGCAAGGGCCACGTTCTTCACTGGGAAAAGCAGGCGCTGTTCCTCTGAAGTGTCCTCTGTCCGCTGTTCCCGGGAAGTGACAGTTGTGAACGATGGGGTGAGGTTTGACGAATGATGTGCGAGGCCCAGACTGGGCAGCAGATGATCTTTTTTGCCCTTGCTGGTGGCTGTATCTTTCCCCAGGCATTAATTCATTCTTTATGTTTTTATCTAGATCCAGAATGGGCTTCTTACAAACTTGGAATATTCATTTGTTTGAATTGCTCTGGAATCCATCGCAATCTTCCAGAAATCAGCAGGGTCAAATCTCTTCAGCTTGACTACTGGGAGAGCAACCTCATAGAGGTACAGAGGAAAAAGCAGTAACTCCCTTACTTTTCTCCACGTTTCACCATAGTCTCCTCTGCCCCTTAATTACATTGCCCACCATGGGCAGAGGAACAAAGCCACACAGAGCCAAGTTAACTTCACAGGTAACTTGAGGGGAATTTTATGATCTACTCAATCACGTTACACTGATGGGAGATCGTGTTTCTAACAATCCGCAGTCTACTTTTTTAATAGCATACAGTAACTCCTCATTGTAGTTTAGAAGCCCAGAGGTATCTCCAGATAGCACGTTCTCTTGGTAATCAACATATCCTTCTTAAGTATTGGCTCAGCTTCTCATCTTTCAATTGAATTGCGCTAATAATACAACCACAGTTCATTAGCTGGAGGAGATGAAGGTACAGGGAGATCATTAATACCTTTTCTTCTCATTTTCTGTTGTTTTGTTAATCAACAACCACAGTTTTGAGTTCCTTCCCACCTGGTTCAGAACTTTAAATACTGAAAAAGGCTTAGCACCCTTAAAAGCACCAACTATAGTGCTAAAGGGAATTTATGAATGTATAGAGGTGTGCTGAGCGTTAGGGGAGATGGAGCAAAAAGTGCCGTGCTCCTTTTGATACAAATTTCATTTTATGTTCATGACATGGTATTGGTTTTGTATTTGCACACCTAACTGCAATTTCTTTTCTTTTCAGTTTATGAAGAAGCATGGGAATCTTTATTCCAAAGCTAAATATGAGGCAAAAGTCCCTCCCTACTATTACATCCCTCAGTCCCGTGATTGCTTGTAAGTTGGTGTATTTACTGCTGCAGAGCTTTTCAGCTATTGAGCTACTGCTTCCCTCTACACATCTCTGGTTGGCTGGTGGAAACAGAGGCAGATGAGCTTTATCCATGTTTTCCTCTTTCAGGGTTTTAAAAGAGCAATGGATTAGAGCTAAATATGAGCGTGAGGAATTTGTTGCCGAGACCCGAGTCTGCCAAGATCCTTGTTCTGCAGGTAAAAGAATTGTCAGGGAAAAGGTGTCAGCCTTAAGGCCAACAGCACAGTGTTCTGTTTGCAGCTTCAAAGATCTTTAAAGTTGCCCTGTCATATTTGAACTTTGGATGTGTAGGCCTTGATTTGAGTCTTTGAGAAGAAGCTCCTAAGAAAAGGTGCTTAGACAAGTGCGAGAGTGTGTTCGGATCTTATAGTTCTCTGGTTCTTCACTGATTTTTTCATTTGAGGTGAAAATTTTCAGGTGGAGAAGAGATTTGAAACTCTGTGCCCCATCCCCATTTAAACAGTTCTGCTTTTGTGCTGCTTTTCTCTGACACTTGATCTTGGTCTGATCCGCAGGGAGCCATGAAGGATTCCTCTGGAAGCGTGGGCGGGAAAGCAAATATTTCCAGAAGAGGCGATTTCTCCTGTCAGCCAGGGAAGGGGTGATGAAGTACTATACCAAAGAGGTGAGTTCCTCAGCCAGAGTTGGCTACAGGAGGCCGGTCAACATCCATCCTCAGACTTTGCTCATCCCCAGCAAAACCCAGCATGAATAGCTTTGTCTCTAGTTTTGCAGCCAGGCCAGCTTGTGTTGGAGCAGCCCAGCTGTTTCCCCATTAACACATGTGGTGTCTTAGGCTCTTTTGGATTTAGCCCTTTTCCTCATCCCTTATCTTAACCCTGCAGCCTCCTTTTGCTTAGTGAACAAAGGAAATGGATACTGGCAGTGAAACAATAAGTTCTGTTAGCAGTTGTTACCTCTTGTTTTACCAAAATAGTCTCTCATCAGCTGCTGCAGCATCATTGCCACTGTGTCTCCCTTTTGTAGCTAATTGTTCTTCAGCTATGAAGCTGGAGATGGGTCCCATCCCCTGCAGTTCAGACACATCCCTCTCAAAGAGTGATCCAGCAATTGTCAAGGAAAGGGAGTCACTTGTTGAAAGTGACTTTATGTAGCATTTATTTAAGGCTTTGTATTTCAAGTATATCCAATATTCAGATATTTTAGGACACCTGCTTTCTCTTCAGTAGGGATCTGGTTCTCATCTGCCCTCCTTAACCTTTGCTGGCAGCACTTTAATACAGCTGTGTTTTTCACTTCACAGGCCAAAGGTCCAAAGGCCACCATCGGCATTGAGAGTCTGAATGCAATGTTCCAGACCGAGAAAATCCAACATGCTCATGGGCTGCAGATCACATACAGCACGGATGGTCAAACAAGGAACCTTTTTGTCTATCACGAAAGTGGAAAGGTGAATACCCCAGAGATTTTTAAATAAGCAGGAGGCTCAGGTGTTTGGGACAAGACACTGGCTCTCTCCTCCCCTGGGGAGGAAGTAGCCTTTGCAGAAGTCAGAAGGAAGGAGAAAGACATTTTGGAGAGGCAGCACTCTCACCCCTTCTCATTATTCTTGTCTTTATGATTGCATCTGCTGTTATCCCCAGGAGATCGTTGACTGGTTCAATGCTATTCGGGCAGCACGTTACCATTATCTCAGAACAACCTTCCCAACTGTCCCTGAGTCTCAGGTGAGAACTGAACAGGACTTGAAGCAGTCTGTGCAAACACAGCATAGGGAAATATTTTCTCACTACTTCTGCCAGAGTCAGGTGCTTAAACAGCAACACATGGGGCTTGGGAATGGATTGGAGAGGTCGAAAGAGAGGCCACACTGGATAACTTGCAAAAACATAGTCAATATTTAAGGTATAAAAGTCTCCATGTGATCCTTGTAAAGTGTAATCTTTCAAAAACCATATGTTCCTTCTTATTTCAGACTTAACCTTTACCGAGCAGACAAAAAAAACCCAAAAAACCCAGACCCCAAAAGCCAAAACTGATGGTGATTATCTTTGACAGAAACAGAACAGAAAAACCATCTTGAATGAACTTTTTTGTGTATGTGTGTTTGTGTTCTCCTAGCTTATACCCAGGATCACAAGAAATTATGTCAAAGAAGGATATATGCAGAAAACAGGACCAAAGGTAAGTGCATAATTGACCGTACACAAACAAAATTATCCCAGATGGAGAATATTTGATAATTCTATGTTTACTAGGAGACGATTGTTGGGTGACTGTATGCTTCCTGGGCTGTTAAGACATTGTATTCAAGCCTTTTGTGTTCTTTGGGATCATGTCTTATTTTGTTTGGAAAATAAAACTGATAAGAAGAATCCTCCCTGGAGAGTAAGCAAGATGGATTGGCTGGCAGGGAATGTGCAAAGTCCTGTTACGCAACACTAGATGGATTGCTGGATCTGCTGACTGCAGCTTCTGCTAGAACAGACCATCACATGCTGACTCCCCTTACTTCCCTGTTTCTTTTAAAGTCACTAGCACAGAAGTCACATCTACTTATAGCAGCAAAACCTGATTGAGCAATTCACCACAGTGAAGCCTATGTTTTGGTTTCATTTTTGTGAAAAAGTAGTGGGGCCACTACTCCCTGGAACAGGAGAGGGAGATTTCAGGCTCTGCTGAAGGAGGAGATGAAGATCGGAGGTCTTCTGCCACGTCTTGCCTTGCTGTCCTCTGAGAGAACCGTGAGCCGAAGTCCCATTAAAAAATTCAGTGGTGAAATGCTGATAGTGAATATGCCTGGGCTTTGGCCCAGCTCAGTGTGAGTGTCCCACTACACCTTCCTGCAGGTACTTGCACAGAGTGCTCACAGCTACAGGCACAAGAGTGGGGTTTTTTTCCCCCCCAAGAACTAAATTCAGCTCAGACCGTAGTGAGCCCTAGAAGAGGATCCTGCAGTTCAGCACGGAGCAATGAATTGCTCAGGGAAGGCTCAGATGAGTGTAGCTGATGGTACTTTTTATGCAAGCTGCCATTTGTACCTCCCGTTGTGCATGCTGCAGTGCCAGCGACAACCCCCAAACCACAATGCTGAAATGGATTCATTATTCTCGCTATAGCCACTGGGCTGATCATTCTCTGCAGTGCTTTCAACTGATCCATTTGCTGCAGCTTTCTTAACCCTGCTGAGGTGATCACTGGTAGAACCAAACTTCCCTGCCTGACCCTGGGGGTCATCATTGAGTGCAGATCTCTGGTGGGAACCCAGAGACGAAGGAGCTGAGGGCTCCACACAGCAGTGCTCACCCATTACCAGTTACGGGGATGAATGAAACTGAACTCGCATTCTGAGTCATTTAAGCAGCCAGGGATCTGCCTTGAAGAGGACAAACTCTCTGGGACTTGTTTTTTAAGGAAGTTCTACCATCTTCTTGCAGCAGAAGGAGGCCTTTAGGTTGCGCTGGTTCTGCCTGGATTCTCAAGAAAGGAAGCTGATGTACTTTAAAAATCCACTGGTAAGAGGAGTGTTCTTCACTATTCTACAAGCCCCATCGTGAAGCTGGATGGGGAGGAAGGGTCTGTTCTCATCCAGCTCTTCCAGGGGCTGCACAACACTGAAGCAGGCTCAATCTCAGTGCTTGTCTCCCCTGTTACTGGATCTATTTGAAGCTGAGCTGTTTGGGAGCTCTGGCCCTTACGGTGGCTGTGAGGAAAATCTAAGTCTTTTAAATGTAGCTGTTACTACCTGTAGCGTTTATAGCCCACTCTCTCCTGGCCCTATTGCCACTGTGCGCGTAACCTTAGGCAAGATGAGCAACATATCGGTAACAGGAGCTTGGCCACCCCCAGTATCCCGCTTCCTAGCACTGCTCCAGCCACGAGAATATCTCCTTGCTCCTTCTGAACACTCACCAACCACCTCTGTAAGGGTGGGTCCCTACCTCCTTCTTCTGAGAACACCCACGAGTGTAAAAAACCCTCTGGTGTGTTGCCTGCTGCCTGTCACCAAATCAGTGTCCCTTTCACACAGCTCCGGTTCCCACTCCATCCCAAAGGAGAGCACAGTGCCGGCTGGAGCTGTGCTGTCCGCTGGCTAACGGCTGCCTTCTGCTTCCTCCCCTCTAGGATGCATTTGCACACGGCCAGGTTTTTATTGGAACGATGGATGAGGGATATGAAGTACGAGCTGGGTTGCCCCAAGGAGTCCAAGTGAAGAAGTGGAAACCAGCAATCACTGTGATCACGCCAACGAGAGAGTTTGTCTTTATATGTGAGAACGACAGGGAGCGGAGCGAGTGGATAGACGCCTTAAACGGAGTCATTGCCCAGCCTTTGAGTGGCTAAGACTGGTACTGAGTGCTCCTTGGGCTCTGCTCAGCAGGGCTCTACAGCCTCCTTCTGTTGGCGAGGATGGTGCTCAAGGTCCTGCAGGGACTCCAGTACAAAGGGCTCCTTCCTTCAGCAGCCACAGGCACAGGAAGGGTGGAAACAGAGAAATGGGTAAAAAAAAAGGAAGTGCAGATATTCAGAAGTTATCTGTGACCCTGCAGAACTTTGCTTGCAGTGCCTTTTCTCTCCCTACCCTTCTCCGCTTTTGAGCAGAGGAGGATTTCCCAGACTGAAGTAGAGATGAATCATCCGGTGTTGTCTTATGGGAAAAAGAACACAATCGGTGGAGAAAGTCTGACCCCAGAGGACCTGGAATGCATTTCCTTGAGGACTCCTGCAGGCGCTGTTGTATCAGATCCTCCTTTTCTTGCCTTTGTCTGATGTCAGAAGGACCCGTGCATGTCCTGAAGGATGTACTCGACGGTCCAGCCAGTGGCAGATGTGTGCCAGTGAATGGGGTCGCCTGTTATGTGAGTACAGAGGGACAGCGACCAAGAGGCAAAGATACCATCCCCTGTCCGAGTGTCCTGTTGGATAGATCGGAGTTACCAGTTCATGCTGGAGTCACTCAGTGTCCTTCTCAGGGAGGAGCAGGGCCAGGCAGCTGCACTCTACCCGGCTGCAGCCCCTGTCCGGACAGGGATGTGGTTGTTGGCAGCTTTTTTTTTGCAGGGTTTTGCGCCTTTTACAGTGTTACATTTCTGGCACAGTAAAAGAAAAGAAAGTCAAGTTTGAATTGTGGAGGTGGACTGAGTATTTTTTTTCTTTCAGACCAAGTCTGACATTTCGTTCCACCAAGCAGTCAGTCATTCAGATATTAAATTCTTCTCCTCAGGTAGCCTAAGTGCTTAGTTTGCAAATCAAGAGGAAGTCTTGCAGACTAAGTTTCTGGTAAGGCTGACAACTACCAGCCAGTCCAAGATACCCAGAATAGTTCTCTTCTGCAGAGATGAGGAAGTGCCAATATTTGCAGAGATTAGTGAGATTAACTTTATTTTTTGTCCCCCCACAGTAGTGCAGAAGAATTGTTTGAATGTTTAGCATCATCCTGCCTGCCTCAGCTGGCCCATCACTGTCCAGCTCTGAGCAATCCAATTTTTCTTGCTTATGTGCTCCCAGAAACTCACCTGTGTTCCCTCTCTCCCCACATAACCTGGTTCATTCTAGCTCACAGGCTCGTTCAGCAAATCTTTTCATCAACCTCATCCTGCAACCCTTGAAACTGATAGCAGAGCACCTTTTGACTTGTACGAGGAACAATGTCAGTTGTGGTTTGGCAGATGCTAATAGTTATTTTGAGAGGAGGTGAGAACCAGGCGAACCTCAGAAGAGTTCAGTCCATCCTGTAGCCTAAACTTCACCCAGAGGGGGCTGTGCTGGGCCCGCTGTGCTGGGTTCCTCGCTCCCCTGGGTGGGTCAGCAGCCTAGCCCTGTCAGCAGCTCTGCTGTGACTTGCTACGGAACTAGGAAATTCCCTCTGAAAACGAAACCGTAGAATCATATGAAGGGACCTCGGGGGTCATCTGGTCCAACTTTTTTAGGTGATCTATAGTTCAAATTAGATGGTCTAGCACCTTGTGAAGCTGAATCTTAAAAGTGTCCAGTGTAGAGGAATGAATTGCTCCCCTGGGTAGTGTACTGCAGTGTTCAACTTCTAAAATTGTGCAGACAGCGGTGTTTTTTTGGGGGAGTCAACAGAAGTCAAGGCCAGGACAGGGAGAGCTCTACATCCCAGGTTCATTATTACAGTAGATCTGAATCATAGAATCATTTGGTTGGAAAAGATCTTTGAGATCATCAAGCCCCTGCTGCCTGTAGCTCTTCAACTGCACCCGCAGCTTCTACCAGGGCTGCACTGAGCAGTTCTGCGGGGTGAGGCTCTGCAGGGAGCGCTTCAAGCCCCAGCACCTGCGCCCCAACGTGAGCCTGATCCCGCAGGAGACAGTGAAGAAGGCTAGGAGTGCAATGCAGAACTAGATTTGTTCCAAGGATGTAGGTGAGCTGGAGTGAAGTGAGGACTGCATGGCTTAAATCCAGTCCTGAGCCTAAGATGAAGGTACCACCCTTCACTATTTTTTATTTTCCAGGATACGTATATACACATCTGTGTGCAAGCTAAAGAACTCTCAGAGTTCTCAAGTACTTTCTAACAACTTTCTTGGGGAAAATATGTCAAGGGCTCTCAAAAGAGGCAGTTAAAGCTCTTTAAATTCTGCGCAGCCCATTTTGATGTTGAAAATACAACATCAATGATGCAAAGTAGCTAGAAGGAATTCAGAGTGGGGCTCGCTGGGTGTGATGGTGCCAGGAGGCAGAAAAAGACTTCCAGGGCCAAGGCACAGGGGCCTGCACTGGAATTCGCCTCGTGTGACTGTGTGTTTGTATCTGGTCCAGGGTCCTGTTAGAGGCAATAAAGAGACATGGGTACTTTTAAAGCATGAGTCATCTGGCCTACTTAAGACATGTACCTGCACATGACATTAATCAAGCCTTCAAAATGCCTGTTTGTCTCCACAGACTATAAAGGCAGGATAAGAGAACAAGCCTGGATGGAGATTTCCACAATTTCTAAGTTTAGGCAAATGCAGCTTAGACTTTTGCAGGTTTTTTTTTTTCTTTTTCTAGATCTCATTCTAATACATTTTAAATCTTTCAGTTTGGGTTCTAGAAAAAGAAGAAAGGTTACAAAGAGAAAGTTTGTGTATACATACATATACTTATGGAAACTGTAATATATGTATAAAAGGAAAATTGGTCCCACACAGTTTTCTTGGAGGGAATAATGTATTGCATATTTTATTAAGAATACACTATCCTTTCATAGTTTCTGTAAGGTTTCAGCTTCTTCCTCTCAGCTAACTGTCCTATAAAGATAAAAAGAAGAAGATTTTGGAGAGATCACTGCTATTTTTCCACTCTGGATGAAGGAACAGATGAGAGAGCTGAGGGTGTTTAGCCTGGAGAAGAGGAGGCTGAGGGGAGACCTCATTGCTCTCTCCATCTCCCTGAAAGGAGGTTGTGGAGAGGAGGGAGCTGGGCTCTTCTCCCCAGGGACAGGACGAGAGGGAATGGCCTCAAGCTCCACCTGGGGAGGTTTAGGCTGAACACTAGGAAAAAATTTTTCACAGAAAGGGTCATTGGTCCCTGGCAGAGGCTGCCCAGGGAGGGGGTTGAGTCACCTTCCCTGGAGGGGCCTAAGGGACGGGTGGACGAGGTGCTGAGGGACGTGGGTTAGTGATTGATGGGAATGGTTGGACTCGATGATCCAGTGGGTCTCTTCCAACCTGGTGATTCTATGATTCTATAATTCTAAGATTCTATGAAGTACAGGAGCCAGCACTGAGCCGCGCTCACCCCCATGCAATTAGCTTCAGCCGCTAATTAGCGAGGGCACAGTGCCTGCTACCTCCCTGACGCAGAAACTCCCCCTGCAGGGGGCGCCCCCCCCCCCCCCTCCTCCAGCGCTGCTTTTCCCGCCACCCGCCGGGGGGCGCTGGCGCGCGGGCGTGCGCAGGCGCGCGGCGGCGCGTGTCCCTCGCGAGGCGCCGTAGCCGGGTTGGCGGCGGCGGGGCCCGATGCGGGGCGGCGGGCGGCGGGGCCATGAAGAAGGACGTGAGGATCCTCCTGGTGGGAGAACGTGAGTCGGGGGCGATGGGGGCCGGTTACCGCCGGTGCCGCTCGCTGTCAGAGCGCCCCGCGACCCCGTTACGGCGGCGGGAGGAGCGAGCGGGACGGGTGCGGGGCGAGCTGAGGTGGAATTCGGCTTGTTCTCTGTGGATTCTGAGGGCTGGGAGGAAGGGCCCCCTGGCAGCCTGTTTTCCTTCAAGCGCACGCCGTTGATTCTTGCTGGTAACGCTTTGCGTTCGTATGATCCGTGCCGAACAGAGAGGTTCTCTGGAATCCCCTCTCTTTGCAGACTCTGTCTCAGGCTGGAGCCGGAGCCCCCAGTTCTTCTCCCCGATGACAGGACAAGGGGGAATGGCCTCCAGCTGTGCCTGGAGACCTTCTGATTGGATATTAGGAAGAAATATTTCACTGAAAGGGACATCAGGCACTGGAACTGCTACCCAGGGAGGGGGCTGAGTCACCATCCCTAGAGGTGTTTAAAAGATGAGTAGATGAGGTACTTAAGGATAGGGTTGGACTAGATGACCTAAGAGGTCTTTTCCAGCCTTGTGATTCCGTGAAATTAGCCAGAGTTTTGACTGTTGTGAAGTTCATAGTAACATTGAAATTGGTCCTTGGAAAGGAATAGAATGTGCTTAAGGTTTCTGGGAAAATTTACACACGTGCAGGTGGGAAATATTTTCTGCCCCAGCTCTTGTCTCACTGCATATAATTGATGGAGATCTCTCCCTCCTGTTGCACAGGCCTCATAAGGGAGGCTTTCTAAAACTCTGAAATGAGTCTTAAAGAGTTTGTTGGCCTTTTCAGTTATAAGGAGGGCAGCCTGGGAGCCTCAGCAGGTGCTCGCCTTTGCTTCCTTTGCAAGGAACCCTTGATCTATGAGGCTTAGGGCTTCTGGGACTCCTCCTGGGGAGAGAGCAGGACGGAATGCCTGCCCTCCTCCTCTTTAAACTTTCCTTGTGTGTGTGGAAACCAAACTTAAATCTCTCTTCTTGACTGAGTTTGGAAATCAGATGCGCTCCAGGCGGTTCTCAGTCGGTGCTGTGAGCTTGTGGCGAGGACAGAGCCAGGGAGCCAAATCCTGGCTGCTGCTGCCAGCTCGCTGTATGACCTTGAGTGAACAGCACGAACCTGTAGGCACAGCAGAGTTACCGTGGGTCCGTGCCTTTTTGCTTGTTCTTAGTGCTGTCCCTAAAGCGATGTCCTTACCCTCACGCTGAGGTACCCAAAGGAGTGGTGAGGCTTCAAAGACACAGCTTCTTAGGCATGTAAATAGCAGCAAAGAGGTTCTGTTAGTTCATAAAGTACATTTAAGGTCCTCACAGGAAAATAATACAGAGTAATTACCAAGTGTTATTAGTAAAATTACTTAATTATACTAAGAATGTAGCACTGCTGACAAAACTTCCTTGAGAGTTGAGTGTGTCATGTACAGTTATAACACAGTTTATGGAGTTGTTCTATAGCGCAGGTTGGCTCTGTCTGTACTTCCTAGAAGGATCCTCCGACTTCTTCTGAGAGGAATCTTCAGGAACATGGAACTATACAGAAAGAGCTAACTCGTTAGGCATGTATTTGGCTAGTTTTACATGATTGTTTATTTAGAAATGTATTTATGCACTTCATTCAATACAGAGTTGCACTTCTCTTCAGAACTGACGCTGAATTTAGCTTCCTTTCTCTGGCCACTGTGTGTGTGGAGCTGGCTCCGTGCGGTGGCTTCAGTACAGGTGTAACAGGTGCTTTGATTTGGCAATAAGTTCACAGCGTGCGCAACTGGAAATTTCAAAGATACAGGTAGCAACATGCAGTGCATGGCACACACCAGAGATCCCAAGCGTCTTTATGTTGTGTTGGAATTGTAACAGAGGGAAAAATTTGTTTCACAACTTGGTAAAACTTGCCAGCTGCACTGTTAGTAGCGTTTTGTGTGTGTTTGTTTGATATATATTGGTCTGCAACCACAGGTCAGTCCAGACCACGTAGTACTTACCGATGATAATAGCAGCTGTCAGGTTCAGGCTCTGAAATACCATGTGAAGATCTTTTGTTATAAGTCTGTTCCAAAACACAGCTTCTTGCTTCTGCAGTGGTCCACATAGGAGGCTTAAGGTTGTTTTACTCCGAATAGCCAGGGTGCAAGGATCAAATTTTAATAGCCAGTAATTTTCAGAATATGTTCAGCATGTTTTGTGCAGCGTGACCTAAAAGGCTTCTATTGGAGGAGAAAGATGAGTTAATTATCACAAAGTACTGTGCTGTTTTCTTCCTCCTAGTCAGCCGATATTGGTCAGGCAGTTATTTCCAAGACTATAAACAGAATTGGAAAGACAAACGGTTGACCCAGATTCAAATAAAATAAACCAAATCTCTGTACCTGGATCTATGGATTTTCATTAAAATCGACTCTGGAACACTTGGCAGTGTATCAGAAGCTTATAAATGCTGATCGTCTTTACTAACTGGCAGTCCGTAATCTTCTATTTTCAGGCATACAACATTAATGACACAAGTTTCTTTATCTTAAAGCTGGTGTGTTTTGTTACCATTTCAAATTAAAGCTGACATGGCCAGATGAAAAATGTGCAGCACTATTTCCAGTAATTATTTAATAACTTCACTTGCCTGACAGGAAAATTTTTACCTGTGGGAATAGGAGAGCTTTTAAAGTTCTTTTCTATTGGGATGACACTTCAGGCATAGTTTATGCAGGACAGCCTGCAGTGTAAATCACAGTGTTAGGTCATACAAGTATCTCTGATGGAAACACAACCATGTTGCTGTTAAGAAACCTGCGTCTTGCTGGTCTCAGCTGATACTGCTGGTGGGAAATTTACAGCTGTTCTCCCTAAGGAAAACAAAAATCTTCCTCCCAGGGAAAATTCTTTGCTTTCCATAATTTTGTAATAACTGCTCTTTATCTTACCGTGATGAAGAAAAGGTTTTATTTCTGGATGTCAGAAGGCCCCTTGTTACTAGACTAAAAATAGACGTGGATAAGTTGAATGCACTTTGACTCCATCATCAGTTCAGTAACACTGTTTTCTGCACAGAACAACCAGTCTTAAATTTAATCTCTTCTTCTTTCTCCCATATTCAGAATTATATACACAAATAGACAAGTGTAAATGCAGGGATACTAGCAGAGCGACTAATTCTGTTGGTGACACCGTGTATTGTTTCGTTAGGGACAGTGACAGAGGCTCTGACTGATAGGAAGCAATGTCTTGGTTGGCAAAACATGCGAGCTAGCGGAGATGTGTATGTCCAGGATGAAATAGTTTTTTGCTTGAACTGAGGGCTGTCAGAATTCCAGCTAGCATTTGAATCTGAACATTTTGTTTTTTAAGAAGCGTCTGAAACCCCAATAAAGCAGTAATAGCCTCTTAGGGCTTTCAAAGGAAAGGAAGTTCACAGATGAAAGTTTTTAGAGAGAGGGGAATCCTGAGAACAGTTACCAAGATTCTCAAACCCAATCAATCTAACTGTGATAGGAGAAGTCTGAAGTTTGCAGGTAAACAGAGTCATTTCATAGAATCATAATGTCATAGAATATCCAGGTTGGAAGAGACCCACCGGATCGTCGAGTCCAACCATTTGAAGCAGAGATTATATTCTTCTTCTTGGATTAAGAAAATTGTGACTTTAGACGGGTTGGTGGTTTGGGTTTTTTTCCGCTTTTTGGGGGGGGGCAGCTGATTTGTATCGAGCAGATGGTGCTGCTGCACTTTCTACGTATTCAAAGTAGTTTGTTGGGACTGCCCTTTGATGCTAGAGCCGTATCTCCTTGTCCTGCTCTTATCCTTGGTAGTTTTGGACTGAAGCACAATCATTTTATTGAGAATACTATGACATAGAAGTTACAAAATTCCTTTCTGCGTGCTTTATTTGTTTCTAAGATGTATAAATTCAATTCTAGTTTGTTTTGAATTTTTGTTTATTTGTTTGGTTAACCGTTCTGTATTGAGGTTCAAACCTGCTAATTCTATTGTGTAAAACAGCAGGATTTTATTCCCTTCTGGATGAAATGCAGAAGTGTGAAATGGAACCTAAGGTTTTACAATAAAAGGATTAGGAGAGAATTGCTGTCATCCATATTTAGTATGTTTAAATGACAGATAAGAAGCCTTTAACACAGTTCAGTTGGGAAATGTCTTTAAAATAATTTGCATTTTAAGATGCAATGCAACTATTGAGTGTAACAAAACTGAATTATCTAATCTGTTTTTAATGCTTTTGCAGCCAGAGTTGGGAAGACATCGCTAATTATGTCCCTTGTCAGTGAAGAATTTCCAGAAGAGGTAGGGCAGCCTTACTTGTTTTCTATGGGTTTTTTTTCTATCCTGTGGTATAATTTTTTCAAAGAGTAAGCTTATTGGCTCCACTTTAAAATTATGTTTCCTATTTAGAAAAAAAATACAGTGGAAAATGGCAGTGATCCCTTCTGAGAGGGTGATGTAGGTTTCTTTAAATATACCTCTGTGTAGATTAGGAATTTAAATTTTACTTAAGTTCCTTTCTTGTTTTTCACATGGTTTATTTGAACTATTTTGATATCTGAGGAATGTGAGGTTTTTCTGGAGTGTTGTGTTTAAAAAGCAAGTAGACTGAAAAATGAAGGAGGAGGAGTTAAAAAAGTCACATTGTATAGCTTACACTTAGCTGCTTTTTGTAACTGAGTTACAAAGTTCTGGTTTTGAAGAATGTTTTCCTGATTCTTTCAGCGTAAAAAAAAATGAAAGCTCTTACTGCTTTCCTCCATAATGAAAGTAAAGTTACTTCTACACTTTATTCTGTTTAAAAAACAGCACATAGTTCTCTTTATAACATGAAAAGAACTGCAGCTACTGCAAACAGTTAAGCTTTTTACATATACACATGAATGTTTATTTCTTCTCATCACAAGTCTTAAAATAGACATCATGTGCTGCTTTTTGCATGTACACTGCACTGTGTTTAATGCAAATCAGTCGGATGCCACAGTTCATGAGTCAAGACTGGATTGTTAATGTAATTTAATTTAGTTCCCAGCCTTGCAGGTAAAGAGGAGCTCCAGTTTCTGTTTGTTCTTAAACTGCTTAGGGACCCCTTCCTTTGACAGGCTGGTTGTGATGTGTTTAAGGAATTGAAGGCTTCTTCCTGCTGCGTAATTTAGAATACTTCTCTGAATTTGTGTTGGGAGAAAAAGCTGCGTTTATAGCACAAAATCTGTCTGATACAAAGTAGAACAGGCAGAACTTTTTAAAAAATACTGCGTCCTATGTGAACTGAAGAAAGAGATCTGCAGTTCCTGCAGGTCAGTCACGCAGATCAGAGCTGTACGAGTGTGTAGCAGACGTTTCAGACTATGAAATAGTGTTTTGTATAATGGGTATTATCAGTAATAATTCCTGATGAAGGTGTAGTTAGAGCCTGAACCTTAAGAAGAGCCATTCTTCTGGTGACTGGCTTTTCTTCTTTTCTTTTTTTTTATTAAAAGAAAGCAAAAGTATCACCAAAGTTCAGCGTCAGTCAGTAAAAGGCAACAGATAACTGTGTGGGAAGTTTTCATTGAAATTAGGTTTAAGTTGATTCTTCCTGAATATGGAGTAGTAAACTCTGGAAATGTGGCCTGCAATCATAGCTGGTTTACAGTATTTTACAGAACACACTTTTTATTAGTATCATGGTTGTTTGCTGTATCTTGATTTTTCTTTTAACAACTCATGCACTGTTCTTGGGGGTGGTTCTACTTATTTCAGCAGGAGGAAATTCAGGATATCAGGTAAAAATTAAAACTTTTAACTAGATTAAGCAGGATTCATTTGTCAGTAATGGCATGCTAACTCTGATGTTAGTCTGGTGCTAAAGAATTTAATTGAGGTAACTGGTTGAATTTGATAACCCCTAAGTTTTAGAACTTCTATTTATATGCCATTTTAGTTTAAAGTAAATTTCAGTTTAGGTTTTGTTAATAGTTTTTACCATTATAGTAGTTCTTTCTCGGTGGATGGGCACAGTGTATCTTAGTTTTATAGAAGCATCTTAACACCATTGCTTCCTTGCAAAGCCTGCAGGGAGTGCCTTATTCAATTAGCGAACTAGTAACAAATGAGAAGGTAGCAGAGATTTTCACTGCTAATAAGCTGTTCTATTTAAAGCTGACTAATTGGCAGATGGATTATAGGATATGACTTTTTTTGATGGTCTGGGTTTTCTGGATTATCTATAAAAGCTTATTCTTTCCGTTTCTTTACAACCGAAGGTTCCACCGCGAGCTGAAGAAATCACCATTCCAGCTGATGTCACCCCTGAAAGGGTGCCAACCCATATAGTGGATTATTCAGGTAGGGACTGCACAGTAGTGTTGCTGTTTGACTGGTTTGGTATGAAATTGTTTATCTAACTCAGCAGCCTCTTTAACAGTCGTACTGGTATGGGATCAGTGCTGCGTGTAGGGGAGGACTGAAGCCTATGGGGTAAAACTGAATCGGATACGATGGCTAGTTGTGCTAATTCAAAGCTCAGCGTTAACTGGTGTTGGTACTTCCATGAAAGACACTCACGGCAATGTTCCAGTTAATTTAATATTCCTTGTGTGATGGACATATTTACCCCTGTGTGCAACAGACTGTCTCTGCCTCGGAGTTAATGGATCAGTGTCGCTATTGTTACAGCATGCACTCTTTAATCTGTTTAATAAAAAGATGTTTAAATAACAGGAGTTTTACAACACTGTCGTATGAGCATTGTGAAATACCCTGGGTGAGGTTTTTCAGTTTAGTTCACAAAAGTGTTTGGTATTAATGGATGGCTTCTTTTGAACACAGAAGCAGAGCAAAGCGATGAGCAGCTTTACCAGGAAATATCACAGGTATGTCTGTTCTAGCGTTTATTAGAAACTTCCCTTTTAAATTCTCTGCGTTAGATGGGCATCAGTATGAATTGAAGAAAAGCTTCAGCTTTGTCCTTCTAAGTGGAAGGACAGAACCAAAATATCTTTTAATCGTTAGGTCTAGGGGCTGACAGCCTTGGTAAAAAGTAATCCTACCCTGGAAAGATCCATTTTGCTCCTTTCTGTTATGTTGTGCTATTGCACCTATGAATAGCATGGGATTCTTGGTAATTTTATAATTCCTTGTTTCCTACTCTCGGTTCTTTCTGAGCACCTTTGCACATGTTCTGTACAGTCTGTCATGATGTTATGTTCCATTCCTGGCATTCTGTTCAGCACTCGAGCGGAGGCTGCGCATGATGAGTCTTCAGTTTAGATTTTCTGGTAGCGTAGGCCTCTCTGCAGGCATACGCTGTGAATGTCACTGCAGGACAGGCTTTTTGGCACTTGTCAACATATAAATTATTTGGTTGGAGCTGTTTTTCAGACTACAAATAGCTTAAACAAGCCAGGGACATGAGTTTTGACTGCTGGTGGAGCTGTTCTTACTTTCATGTTGTTACGTATGGTTCTTAATTGTCTGTGTTGCTCTAGAGAATCTAAATGATGCAATTTCACGCCTTTCCTTTCTTTTCACTTTAGGCAAATGTGATTTGCATAGTATATGCTGTTAACAACAAGAATTCTATCGATAAGGTATGTTAACACATTTTATCCAGTTGTTTGAGATGTAACTTGAGTGCTCGTAGTTGAAAGCTGTATGAGACACTTAAAATGTGTAAGATAGAGTTTGAGATCAAGTTGTTAAAAGAATGTGGAGATGTGTCATTGCTTCTGGTCCATTTCAGCATCTGAGTTTTCAGTCATCTCTGTTATCTGAGGAAGCTGTTCATTAATCAGCTCTAGTTTATATTTGTTTCCTTTGTGGGTAAATTTGTGCCTTCTTGGGGAAGGAGCAGTAGCAGTTGTAACTGAATATGTGCACAGTTCAGTCATGTTAAAGCTGATAATGTATTTTTCATGTTTCTAACCCTGCTTTAGGTAACAAGTCGATGGATTCCTCTCATCAACGAAAGGACAGACAAAGATAGCAGGTGCATAAGTAAAGATGAGAAGTGTGAATTAGGCTGCATGTCACTGGGTGTCAACAGACAGTGTTGGGGATGTTAATTGTTTAAGAAAATCAAATTCTAAACTTAAAGTTTATATGAGGTCCAAGCAACAAGAGATTTAAAGTACGTAGGTCTGTTACATATTCCAGTGGTGCTATTTGTGTTGAATTTCATGGGCAGCTTTCACAAGGTGTGTTTATATTTGTTGGAGCTTTGGCTACGTGATCTGTGTACAAGTTCTACTGATGCTAGCTTTGTAAAATATATTGTGATTAATTACTTTTGTGTTTAACTGTGTGGGTTTCGTAATATCGAGGAGAAGTACATTTATTTCTAAGTGTATATGAAAATTATTTACATAAAAGTGCTTTCATTTAGTTTTGCCTATTGGCTGGCAGCGTTACTTAATTACATAATGAAAATAATATATTGGCTTCTGGTGGGAGGTAGGATGCTAAATTAAGATAGGTCTTTTTTTGATCCCTCTGTCTTTAAAGTTCTTAACCTTCTTCTGTTTCCAGGCTGCCTCTTATATTAGTTGGAAACAAGTCTGACCTAGTGGAATACAGCAGTATGGAAACTATCCTTCCCATTATGAATCAATATACAGAGATAGAAACCTGTGTAGAGGTATGTGAGGCTTTCTGAAGTTAGAACAAGTAACAAAAAATACAGTCTTGCCAGGCCTGTATGGCGACTTTTTAATAGAAAAGGTGATTTATTTTTCTTTTGTTTAAAGTAAAATATTCAAATAAAAGTCATTATCATGGTGAGTTTATGTGTGTCATGAAATGTTACTCTGATCCTTCTAATATTTAGAGCTTCCTCACATCTTTGCCTTTAGCACGTGTTTTAAATTTAATATTAAACAAGGCAGGTATCTGCAGATTATTAAAAATGGGGTCAAGATATGTGGATATGCCTGTCTTTTTAATTTATTTTTTTCAAAGCAGATACAACTTTTTGATTTCTCTGTTATTGGTACAACAGCAAATCGTAGTGAGACCTCTTTTATTAATTATTGAACAGAGGCAGGAGCAAGATGTCTTTTTTTTTTTTTTCCGAAACAGCACTGTACCCACAAGAGGGTGCTAGATCTTAAACAGTTTGATGCTTGCTTAAATTCCAGAAGTACCAAATAGTCAAGAGAAACCAACGAATCAATGTAAGGATTTCTCTTTCAGTGTTCAGCCAAAAACCTGAAGAATATATCTGAGCTGTTTTATTATGCACAGAAAGCTGTTCTACATCCTACTGGTCCTCTTTATTGCCCAGAGGAGAAAGAGGTATTTATACATAACTTGTCAGAATAAATGATATAGGGGGAGTTAATCACTTTCTTGTTCTTTCCTTTTCAGTAGATTTTGCATTTCTCAGTGTGTTCTGTTACCACTGTCCTGCCCCCAAATGTCAAGCATTATATTCAGTTGGTTTGTGCTGTGTGAATCTGATCTCTTTCCTCTTCATTCAGAGCAGTGAAGACAGTTTTTTGTTGCCCATGTGAACTGAGTAAAATGAGATGCTTTGGTAATGGCTCTAAGCCAAATATAATGGGAACAAAATGATGCGTTCAATTCAGTTCTCCTTTAGATATACACTTCACAGTAACTCCATTTATTTCAGGGAAAATACTTTAGACTTGGGCTGATTTAAGTAAAAGAACATTTCTGAGCATCTTGTGAGACTTTGGCAACAGTGATAAGAAAGAAGTGCTGTGGCTGGTTTCTAAGTATCACAGGCAGTGAGCTGAGCAAATTATCAAGGTGTATGTTTTCTTAAAAAACTTTAATTTCATGGGCAAATACAAATATAATCTCTAGAAGTAACCCCTGTGTAGCATTGGGCAGTAGGAAAATTGCTTCAATCGTGAATACTTCTGTTAAGTAGAGAACCAGAGAATAACCCTATTTTGATTTCTTCCATCAGAATCATCTTTATGAGTTAGTAATGTTATAAAATTGTTGTGCTGAAGTCTTTTTGGTTTTCCAAAACCAATCTCTGTGCAATCTGTGTGACCTCTATGAAGAGAAGAGTCCGTCATCACTGTAGTTGTTGGGAGAGAATTACCAGTGTCTATTTTCCTTCGCTCAGAAGGTATCCTAGCAGTTCTTTTGTCATAGAGATAGTCCGTGTGATCAGTGCTTTACCTGGTAGATGAATGGGCCCTGTGAAGATTTTAACTATTTGATGTTTGAAGCCATCTGAAGCCATAGTTGAGATGGTGAATAGAGAGAGTCTGCTTGTAGAAAGAGTTGACTGTAGCTCTAGAGCCATTTATTCTTGCAAGGCACTGGGATTGCAAGGCCTTTTTTTTCCCGAACAAGAAATATTTGGGGGGAAAAACAAATTATGCAGTTGTTTTTTAAAGCTTTCTGTAGCCATAAGAATGACTAGAGAGATCTAACCTCTTTTTTTATTTTAAATAACAAAGTAGTGCCACCTCCAGCTTCTGTAGAGCTTGAGACTCTTCTTATAATTGAATAGAAAAAGATTAAATGTGGAATAATTGCTTGAAATGTATAGACACAAATTTGCTAGATTTTCTCTCGCTTCTTATTTTTGTGAGTGTGTATGAATATGTAAAATGAAGGATAGTATTTGTTTTAATGTGCTTGAGCTGCCTGATGTAAGTCAGTGTAATCTTTATATTCAAGCCTAGAAAGGTACTGAACTTCCTTTTATTCCTTAGATGAAACCTGCCTGTATTAAAGCACTTACCCGAATTTTTAGAATTTCTGATCAGGATAATGATGGTACTCTCAATGATGCAGAGCTCAACTTCTTTCAGGTAATTTATTTGCTTATCATTGTGCTTAATGGCTGGGCTGTATAATTCCAGAAGAACAAGTGACTGTTTTTGAAGAAATAGTGGGAAGGTGAATTGTAAGGGTATCAGGTCTAAATATCAAGTAGCACAAGAGTGGAATGACATTAATTTTATTTCTAAACCTTGTTCAATTTCCAGTTCAAGAGCAGAATTAAAAAATAAAAATGTATTAAATATACAAATCCATTCAAGGCTTGTATTTAAAATAAAATAAAGTTTGTGGTCCTAATGAGCTCTTTTTGGGTTTTGTTAGAGAATTTGTTTTAATACACCACTGGCACCTCAAGCTTTGGAAGATGTGAAGAATGTAGTCAGGAAAAACCTAAGTGATGGAGTTGCAGATAATGGATTAACATTAAAAGGTAAGCTTTATTTAACTCATAAAGATGTGTTTTCACACAGTCAATGATCATCATTACGTAAAAAAGCTGGTCTTTTGGAATATGATCCCGATTCTTTTAGACTGCAAGAGCTGGGTGTAGAGGCAGTACGATATCGAAGGGCGATTAAACTGAGAAGTAACAGGGTGAATAAAATAAGGTCTTTGTTACTTCTCCTTACAGAGCTTGGAATTCAGATAAATATAGTGATTCAAAAGAGCTTGTCACCCAGATAAATCTGTGTCATGTCTCTAGGCTCGCTGGCTGCAACCCTTGTCAGCAAGGTGTGGTCTCTGTCAGCAGCTATGCTGTACGGATTTGCTCAGAGCATATGGTGAATGTCAAAGGAGAGAAAACATTTTCTTTCTGAGTATCAATGTAACTGCTTCACTTGTGGAGCTTATCTATGTAATAGCGCTTCTGAGAAATTGTTAAGAGTGGGAATCTTAAGGCATAGCCTTACTAAGCAGTGAAATCTCAGTGTTTGTTGAGCCCTAGAAAGTGCTAAACAAAAATCCTACCCAGCTACTTTGATATAGGAAAACTAAAGGCAGACTATTCTTCAGCTTTCTAAAGCTTGCTATTTTAAACGGCTGAAGATATTGTTGTCTTTACTTTCATACAGGTAAGTTACTTTCAAATTCTGGTACTGAAAGAAGCAAACAAACCAGAAAGCCTAGTGGGTTGTTTTAAGGAAGCAATGTCTTAGAGAACAGTTTTACAAACAGCACAATTTCTGAATCTTCAGGCTGGGTAGATAATGCTGTCTTGTCACCCAGGAGTTTTAAAATCAGAATGTGTATTCCTGACCTTTTTGTTTTCAGTCTGATAGGGATTCTCTTAAAAATACTTGGAGCATTTCAAGCATGCCGGGACCTTAAGATTTCATCGTTTGATTTTTAGGTTTTCTTTTTCTACACACACTTTTCATTCAGCGAGGAAGGCATGAAACAACTTGGACCGTTTTACGTCGCTTTGGATATGATGATGACTTGGAGCTTACGCCAGAGTACTTGTTTCCTCCGTATGTATCACTCATTTTGTCTTTCTTTAACTTAAGTGTGTTTAGTTTATGCTGCCTTCTGCTTTGACAGGAGGAAGGACTTATTGTAGTGTGTTTAACACGTTGTTACATCAAGTGTCTTCCTCACTTTATGACCCAGCAGCTAAAAATCTTCATGTGACTGAAAGTTTTGAAGCAAGAACCACTCTTTCTTGTGCCAAACCATGTACTGCTCTCTCTTTTTATATGAAAGGTGGCGGAAGAGAACCTTAATACAAAACTGGAACATAAATCTGAGCAGTTGATTATTGTATGTGGCAACAAATTTGAAAAGGCTTACCAGTATTTTCAGAGCACTCGACGCCCTTTGAAAATACCCCAATTAAAAAGTTAAGAGATTCACCAACTCTCTGACTTCTTTTCAAAAATATAACTACATTATTTTCCCTTAAGAAAGCCACCGTGAAAAATGAATAGCCAATTAAACAGACACCTGATTACTATATAGCAATATATAATGTAATATAAAGACACTCACTCATAGCTTAGAATTCCTAATAAAGAGTATGTGCTTTGTTCTCTTTAAAGATAAATTATTAAAGCTGATTGCAAAGACCAGATACCAAATGCTGTCATTCAGAAAGTCTGTAATTTGAGTTTTAATATGCTGTATTTCATAACCACAGTTAACACTTTTTTTTAATTTGTTTTTGCTTTCAATAAACAGGCTAAAAATTCCTCCAGACTGCACAACAGAATTAAATCATCACGCGTACTTGTTTCTTCAAAGTATTTTTGATAAACATGATTTGGTAAGCTTTTAATTTGACTCTGTGTGTCCCTACATTTAAGAGTCTTAGTAAGAGTCTTAGTTTGGTAACAGTTTTTTGAGCTAAAACAGTGTTTTTGACATAATGTCACTTCATTCAGAAGCCAGCTCTGGCTTAAGCTATGCAGTCAAGATGAGCCTACTGCGTTTGTGTTTCTGTCTACAAGGAGAATTGACAGTTATAGTTGTACTACCAGCTTTTTTAAGCTAGCTCATATATTTAGGCTTATTGAAAAGCAAGAAAAGAACAGTCATTAAAAAGAAAGCAACTCAGTTTCTTGCAGCAAGTTTCTTGAATCTTACAAGCACACAGCAAGAAAATAACAGTTTAGAATAGACATGAACCAAGTGATTTATGTCTGATATTGTATGCTTGTTTTCAGGATAGGGATTGCGCTTTGTCTACTGAGGAACTCAAAGATTTGTTCAAAGTCTTCCCATACATGCCATGGGGGCCTGATGTCAACAACACTGTGTGTACAAACGAAAGGGGATGGATCACGTACCAAGGGTTTCTCTCTCAGTGGACGTAAGTGTGATACGTTAGATTTGAGTGGTTGAGAACGTTTGGTAGTAAGATAATGTGTTTGTAGGTTCGTCTTAAAAACATAGTGGGAGGAGTAGATGTTTAATAGCTGAAAATTCACCCAAGCAGTCAGGTCTGACCTTCAGACAGCAGTTGTTACGTGTTCCGTATCTGGTCAGTATTTAGTGCTACCTATGCAGAAGTGTCTCTTCAAAATGTGGAAATCTCTCTGAAAACCAAAGTATTTATTACCGTTGTTCTAATCTTCTGAGATGGTATGAATAGTGGTGTTCAACAATGAGGATTTTTTTCCTATTGAAAATATGGAAAATGAGGAAAACATTATTTAGTGAGGAAAAAAAATGTGGTGTATGTTGATAGGCCTCAGCAAGTGCTGCCTTCATAGTGTTTTGCTGACAATTAAGACTGGTAAACTTGCTACCATTCACCTTAGAGTGCTCTTGACCTTCAGTACTACATAGTGCCAGGGATACTTCTGTCATGTCAGCCTGGAGATAGGAGGAAAAAGTTGTTTCAGTACCATAAAGAGTTAGTTTTGCAGATGGCAGCAATTTAGAAACTTCTTTTTGTCCCCTCCACTAGACTAACCACGTACTTAGATGTACAGCGTTGCCTGGAGTACCTGGGTTATTTAGGCTACTCGATACTTGCAGAACAAGAATCTCAAGCATCGGCAATTACAGGTAAAAAAAATTTAGTGCAACTTTAGAATTTACATTTAGAATTCTGCTCAAGAGTAAATTGTTTAAACAAATGGTTTGTCCCTTTTCGCTTTTCTCTTTCACTTTTCTCCTCAAGTCAAACCTCTGATTTAAGATTTTTGAAAGATTGTTTTCTGTGCGTTTTAATGTAAGCGGGTGGTTATTTTGTGTTTTCACACACATACATGCCTGTGCATCTGGTGAAAAGTATTTATGTTTTCTCCGAAGTGACAAGGAATAAAAAGATAGACCTCCAGAAAAAACAGACTCAGAGAAATGTTTTCCGATGCAATGTTGTTGGAATGAAAGGCTGTGGGAAAAGTGGAGTTCTTCAGGCTCTTCTTGGAAGAAATCTAATAGTAAGAAACTTTTTGCTTATATTCATCTATATATGCTTTTGAGTTAAGGTTAGACAGCAAAGCCATTTATCTTGGAGCTTTACAGATTATTGCTGAGAATTCTATATAGAATATATAGAGAATTATTGGGGAGGGAAGTGTTTGAGGTTTTCTATTAGCAAACGGACAAATGACTTTTGCATGCAGTAGTTACTTGTACGTCATGGATTATGGCTACCCATGTACTTGCAAAATAAAGCAAAGATTGCTGTAATTTTCATTCATTAATAAATGGAGTAAATCAGATGTTCAAATGTAACTGAAAGGGAGAAGTTGCTGTGGTCTAACACGACGTTCTGCATTTTCAGAGACAGAGGCTAATACGTGCAGAACACAAATCTTACTACGCCATTAATACGGTCTACGTATACGGACAGGAAAAATACTTGCTGGTAAGGTTCCTCATTGTTGTTTGTATAAGGCTGTTTAATCTTAAAATTCAGTGGATTATTCAGAGCCTTCTGCAAACAAATTCCTGTTTTAATTGTCTCTTCTTCATAAATGTGGATTCCAAGATTTAGTGCTCTGCTCTGTGGTTTTCCTCTAAGGACAAATGCCAGTTTCATTGGGAGTCTGTCTTAAAGTAAATGTAACTTTTTATGCTGAGGTTGTGATTGCCTGCAGATGTGTTGTTAACAGCTCACATATGTTGGCTGTATGCTGAATTCTGCCTATTGCCAGTCCATTAGCTCTAAAAATGAACAATAAAATTATGAGAAAAAGAAAGCCATAAGTTCCTTTAACTGCACAATGACAAAGCTTTTCTCCCTCTCTGACCATCTTTTTTTTTTTTACCAGATGCATGATGTCAGTGACTCTGAATTTTTAACTGATGCTGAGACCGTATGCGATGTTGTTTGCCTGGTCTATGATGTCAGTAACCCGAAGTCCTTCGAGTACTGCGCCAGGATTTTTAAGGTTTGTATAGTTTGCATATACACCTTAATACTGCTGCGGCCAATTCAATTCAGGCCATTCCAGGCTGAACGTATCCCATTCCTTTCACTTTGTTTTCTTTCCATTTGCAGCAGCACTTCATGGATAGCAGAATACCATGCTTAGTGGTAGCTGCAAAGTCCGACTTGCATGAAGTTAGACAGGAATATAGTATTTCTCCTGCTGAATTCTGCAAAAAACACAAAATGCCTCCACCTCAAGCCTTTACTTGCAATACTGTAGATGTGCCCAGTAAGGATATCTTTGTTAAACTGACAACAATGGCAATGTATCCGTAAGTACTCGAACTGTTATGTTTTCCATATTGCATGGGTCACGCACAGCACCACTGCATGTCATTGTTAGCCACGAGGATGGAACTGCCTCACTGAGATTTAGCAACAGAGAGACAGAAGTGACTTGAGTAGGACCTTCAAATTATTTCCAGTTGAGAAAGTTGGTGTATATCCAACACATACACCAGTGTCAGCTATTGTAGCGAAGGTATTTGTTAAAGAAGACACTACTTCATCCAGCTTGTGTTGCAAGTTCCAATGAATTTGGAGCAACCAATACACTTAAGCAGGCTAATCCAAGGGAAAGTGTCAATTCTCATGGCAGGGGGTTGGAACTGGATGATCTTTAAGGTCCCTCCCAACCCAACCCATTCCGTGATTCTGTGAATATGTAGGGTTCAGTTTGGTCCTTTTTGTGGATGCATAACTCAATCTGTCAGTATTCATATCTTGGTATTTTTGAGATACTTGTGAATAAATTGTACTGTAATCCTTGTTAATGGCTCAGCTTGACAACTGATTACAAGCAGTGACACGTTAGTGAACAACAGTTCCTCCAGTGCACTGCTTGAAGCTTTTTTCATTTTCATGGTGTTTACTAGTCTGTGATTCAGTTCAATAATCTAATAGACTGTATATCTTTAATAGAATTTCTCTATAAACACCTTTTGGACTTCAGATACGAGATTCTTAAGCCCACATTCTTCTTCACTACACATCTCCCTGTTGCTAAGCTCACTTTGCATCTCTTTTTTTGGTGGGTGGAGCTTTTAATAGGGTGATAAACTACGTAAATATTAGAGCAGATGGAGTCTAGTATGACAGCTGACATTTGCTTTAAATTAACTAGAACTAATGTCACTTTCACCCAAAATAGTAGGATTTTTTTTTTTTAATATTTGAAACTGAATTTATTGAATTAGATTTGAAAGCTTTTGTTTTGTTTTTGCTCTCTTGTATTTTATTTTGTAGCACTGGAATACTTGGAAACTACACTAAAGTGTAGCACTGACCAAATGTCTGTCATATGAATATCCTGCTTCTCCCTTAGTTTTCAAGCATGTCTGTTTGTTAGGGTGGGAAAAGTAGAGGTGACTGTCACTTTGTGCATTCCAAGTGGTAGAAAACGTGGCTTACTTTCCTTTGAAAAAGGGGTGTTACCTATTGCTGTGCAGACATACTCAGAAGCCTTTAGATGTTTTCCTGACAAACTTAAATAAATTCAGCAAACATTTTTGTTCATGTTTGTGCTTTGCTATTAAGGTCTGTGTACAGTGGTAACGCCAAAGCGTTCAAGATGTAGAACATCTAACCTTATAATTCTGCACAGCTGTAGTTGTACCCTTGCTTCCCCAGTGTATTTTTTTGTTACTCCTCTCCTTAATCATTCAAATGTACCTTTTATTCCTAAATCTTTCTTGGTTGTGGCACAGCCCTAATGTGCGCCTGATTTTATGAGCAAGATTTCAACTCCTGTCCTTCTGTGTGTTTTCGCAGCCATGCCCGGTTACGCTGTTTGTGCGCCTGCAACAGGTGTACATTTTGCATCTGTCAGAACTTCCTCAACTCAGACTTGCTGCAATCTGTAAAGAACAAACTCTTCACTGCAGTTCTTAACAGGTCCTTAACTTTATTTACTAGGTACCAGGTGTGCTTTTAAAATAAAGGGTTTTTGAAAAAAACAGTTGGTAACCTTATATACTGCAGAGCTTTCACTCCGTATCCACAAAATAGGCAGATACTTTAATAATTGTCATAGAATTGTCAAACTTTGTTTAACTTGAAGGTACTTTTGGTCTTTTGAGCTTAGTCCAGTGATTTCTTTGACATGTTACTAATTTGGTAGTTGATTCAGGCACTTTGTGATTGCAAAAATACTGTGGAGGAATTGGGACTATGTTTTTAGGGAACTGGTAATGGACATGAACCAGTGTCTACGCTTCTCACTTGAGGAGTTACAGGTTGATTTAGCATTGATCAGAGGTGGTGCCTTTTGAGTGTCAGTTACAAGCTTGACTTAACAGCAGCATCATATAACGTTTCATGTTTGTAATTGCTAGTTTGATATTGGGTAATTCATAGAATTTGTGTGTGTGTGTGTGTGTACACAAAGAGTGGGCATGTACTGCAGGCAGTTTGTGACACACGTGGTTTGCTACCACCTCACGCTCGTCATCGCACCCCAGCACGTGGGAGTTCAAACCGAACAATTTTTATAGTGCAGTGCTTCTAGCGTTTATAGCCTTCCCGCAGGCGTAAATGATAAATGTGGTTCTCGGAGGCAACTATGGTAAATGTATTTATTTGAAGGCCATGGTTAGAATATACTGACATGCTGCTGGCCCGTGTATGTTACTACTTTTTACTGTTTTCAGGTGTAACTGCTCCAAATCAGTGTGTTTATCTCCTTTAAATGGAAGCTGCACACAAGTAGGAGGCTACTAATTCACCCGCCTACAGTACTGAGCATCACCACTTTAATCCAGGATAAAAGTGTTAACCACAGAGTGAGAGTTCAAAGAAGGGTGCAAAACATATTGGTTTAGGAAAAGAATCTGGATGAGACTGTTCATGCTACACCTCTTCCACCGCAGTCGTCTCTTGGACAAAAATTCTTTGAAACAGCAACCTCTGCGTATTGTGGCTCTAAAATTTCTTTCAGCAGTCACTACTAGAAAATCCCAGCTCTTTGCTTTTGAGGCTGAAATCACCTCTATAACACATCCTCACTTTTTGGAATGATTATGGGTTGCTGCATTAGTGTTGTGACTTGTTTTTTCTCTTGCATGGACCCATGGGGTTTTGAATCCTGCATTAGACACTGCACTTGGTTCCTCTGAAACTCTGTCAGGGACTCGAGGTATTGAAATCTTGTAATGTGGAGTCTTGGGATGCTGTCATTCCACACGTGGTTACTGGATAGTGTGGATTAAACATAGGGATCATCTACTGCCTAAAAAAAGTCTATAATTCAAGGTAAAGAGAATTCCTCGTAGATTTTTCCACTGACCCTACAGAAAGGTAGAATTATTTGCTAGAATCCCTCGGTGTGTAGTCAGTCAGTCACCAGGGCTTTGTTACGGGTTTCCAGCAAGCTCGTTTCATCTCACCAACTGTCTTCCTAGTTAGTGCTTCGAGGGCATTTCCTTACGGCACACATTGCCACAGGTCATCCAGCTTCCAATTCTGAAGCTTTAGAAGCAGCTAAACTGAAATTTTTCACATTGGACTCCTTCCTATGTTATTTGGTGCCAGTTCAAGCTTAAACACTGTTACCAAGGCAAAAGATAATATCACATTTGAATATTCCCACCTTAGTAATTAAAGGAAGAGCATTGCCTCCGTGCAGCTGACAAACCTATTCACACCTGCCTTGTTTCTCTTCTGTGGACAAACCTCAGAGGTTGCCTGCAGGGTTTTAGGCTGTCAGCAAGGCCAGTTCAGCAGATGGGGAAGTTCAGTTTGGAGGAGGTTATTGTGCAGGAACGGGATTGTTGGTTTGAACTACCCAGGATTACACCTTATTGGCTCTTCGAGGGAGGAGGCATTGCATTCAAGGCACTGTACATGCATGTGTGAGACTTGTTACTCTCTCATAGTGGTTTTATATCTTCAATTTGTTCTTTCCTTTAGGTGTTCTCTTGTATTTGTCTGGCTGGCACTTAATTTCTTTTTACTGCATTATTTTACCTCTTTATAAAAGCCAGGTTTCTGCTTATGCCATTCTAATCCTTTCATTAACGATGAGCCTGGATTCTTGGCTTTTTTTTTTTAACTCCACAGCATCAATTTTACGTATGTTTTCTTCTGCTTTCTTGGTTTTAAATCATTTACATGTTGCCTTTTGCTTGTATAATAGTGGCATTTTCTGTCAGCTAAGTTCATTGAAACTAAAATAATTCTAATGCATGAGAATTGCATTGTTCAGTGAGGGAGACCTCTCACAGCATGTTTTTCTTCCTTCAAAATTCTACTTGCATATAAAACATGGCTGTATCAGGAATTATTTGTAAGATTTTTTTTCCCCTGTTGTGACTTTATTAATGTGAAATTAAAGTTAAGACAATAGTTTCATTTTTCTGTCATAATAGGAAAGTTTTAAGGATATAACCCAGGACTTATTTTTCACTATGTGCAGCGTACACAGATTCTGCCACTAAATCCAATGGCAGAAATCTATCCCCAAATTAGGACAGTGTAACAATATTTTACTCCCCTATTTTCTTCCTTCTCTCAACTGTTTCATTCCCCACGCTGAGTATAAGTTTGCAAAGCTGCATCCCCAGATCTCTTTCCCAGTAGAACGTATTGAATTGGCATTTTACATTGCATTTAGGTTTTGTAGATAATAAGGTACAGTTGGAGCTTTTCACCTTAGGTGACTAATGCATGGGGGAAAATTCTAACTGCTGGAGTTGGTTTGAATCCTAGGAAAATACGTGCCTGAAGGGAAGCTGCAGCAGCTTGCACGTGTTAAATGATGGTTTTGGAATTTGGTTGCTTATATTTTATTGTTGGAACCTATTTTCTGTCAGAGCAGGCTGCTGCTGCTTGCTGGCTGCATTAATTTGCTTGTGAGTTTGGTGTGAGTCGCTGTGTGTCCAGCCTGTCAGCCTCACCAGAGTGCTTTTTACATGCTTTGGGAGTTAATACAGGAATGAGTTTTTATAGTTAAGGTTAAACATTCCCAGACTTGGGATTCTTCTGCTGCTGACATGGGGAAAAGTCTCAGTGTTGGCCCATAGCTCAGCAATTTTCTGTGTGTGACCATGACAGGCATGCTCAGTTAACCAACTGGGAAGTGCATGTTGCAAACTTCTTGTGAGTTGTTAAAGTCTCTTAAAAGCCAGACTGTACAGATTTCAGAGATCTTATTTTAAAAGTGACAAGTTACTTGATTCACTGTTAAGGGTAGGTTTAATAAAAATCTGTCTTTTTTCCAAAACGTGCATTAAAATTCAAATTTTACTCCAAAGGCAATTTTTTTAGACTTTCTTATATATATGGATCTAATTGTATTATTAAATATACACATTGATCTATTTGGGAAGTTTGAAAGCTAGTAATTATTACTAAAAAGCAAGAGTTTCAAACACAGCTCTGTTTATGGAGTCCTAACTACTCCTGTGTGTGTGTGCACAACATCCATGTAAGTTTTACCCTTGGAGAGGAGAATTTTTCTAATTCGGTTACTCTTGTACTAGCATTGAGAGAATTGTGATAGGAAAATGTATGAGAAAAGTATGTACTGAGAAAAAATTTTCTGCTTGATAGCAGCCTTCATGTCAAAGAACCTGTGCTGGAAACAAACATTGATCCTTTTTTATTATTTCAGGGAGGTTTTGTTGGTTTTTTTTTTAGTGGCAGCTAAACAATACTAGGGATCAAAGGTGCAAAAATAGCATTGATGACAGCATAAGGATCATTTAAGAAATAAATACTGGAATTCTTCAAAGGTATAAAGCAATTAGACACCAGGTTGGATGGGCTTTGAGCAACCTGGTCCAGTGGGGGGTGTCCTGCCCAGGGCAGAGGTGGAACTGAATGGACTTTGAGGTCCCTTACAGCCTAAACCATTCTGTAATTCTGAATTTCAGTCAGTGTATTTGGACTTCGGTTTTCAGGCCGAGGTGTTCAGAGGGCCCCAATCGTTTCTGTTTGAAGTCAGCAGATTTCCTTGCTGTTTTAAGACCAGTCCCTGCCTTGATTTAGTTCCTTTATTTAAACGGAAGAGCCTCTTCCCTTTAGGCTTAGAAAGGGGATCAGGGAAAATTTTCTCTGTCTTTAGACATGAAAAGAGGATTTTATCATGACTGTGACTGTATTAATTGTTCTTGAAAGGATGAAGCATGCTCAGCAAGTTTCTTGCATACTAGCTCATATGGACATGTGCAAAAGTCAGACCAAGGCGAATTGTAGATAGGAATCAGGAGATCTAGGTGCAAGACCTAGTGCTTTAAGAGGCAATGCAAAAGCATTCATTTGCAATTTAAACAGTGATTTGCACATTTAAAGGGATGTTTTTTTAAGTTATGCAAATAGTTGGGCATTTGATTAATGAAATTAAACTTGAGAGTCATTAGTTAAACAAATACCCCACAGAGCTTGTCACATAATCTGTATCTGTTGAAGTCATGCTACATGCAAGTATTTTGTTTTACATACACAGACAGGTTTTATAATTCACAGATCTGAAGACAAGGGTTTTATAGTCTTTAATAAAACAACATGACATGTAGTGATAACATGCAGTCTTTAATTGAATGATTAACAGCAATGAGGTCTTGTCGGTTTTAGGGCGTATGTATTGGAGTCGTTCCAGTGTGTTTAGCACAGATACTCTTGCTCCCGCTTATGGTGCAGGAGTTTTGCAGTGTTGTGTGGACACAGGGAAGTTGAGGCTTTGTGACTGGAGCAGGAAGAGATTCTGCTTCTTATGCAGTTTTCTTTGTCCTTAAAGCAATGGCATTTACCTACATAAAATCATGTATTTTACTTAATCACGACTACAAACTCCATTTATTTCTTTTTCCCCAAGCACTAGGTTTTTAACAACTACATAGGAATCAGGGGTGAGGTGGCTAAAGGGGATAAATTCTCTGGGCTTTATCATTTGAGCGTATTTGAGACACTTGCTGTTGTTGAGCCATGCTATGAACTGCAAACTGTGCATGTGTGTGAAAAGGTTAAGAGCCTACCTAGCTGAGTTGGGGGCCACGCTGTTAGCAGACGAGGAGAGCAGTATTATGCAGCAGGTGCACGCCGTCAGCTCTATAGAAGATTCCATCTTCATGGAGTCATCTCTTGGTCCACGTTTACTTGAAGACAGGTAACAGCAGCCAAACTAAGGTGGCCTTGCCATTGCCTTTGCCCTTTCTTCCCCTCGGCAAACCACTTGATATCTAGTTTGCAGAGAGTTTGTCAAAGCTAGCTGTGGAGAACTAATGCTTGCGGGAATTCATGAATTTGCTCTGTTCCGTAACCCAGCAATATATTCTTGAAGTAAGATTAGGATTTTTTAGAGGCCAGCTGTGTTTCGCTATCCGTGCACCACAGAGCCAGTCCTTCAGCATGTGGGGTTACAGTACACTGGTTCTCTGTATGGCTTAGATTGCTCCTGCAAATGTCTACTAAACTATATCCTAAACTGGTTTTGTGTGGTCTAATAGCAAATCGCAATTCCTGCTTTATTAAACAGCTCGTACACTACAGCTCTGCAGTTCACACCATATGAACTGTCGTGCACCGCGTATGCTTAGGATCTTTGTGTGCTCCTTGTACTTAATATTCCTGCAGCCTTCACCGAGTAACCTGCGATAATTAACACAGGCTAAAACACCTAGGCTAGTGAAGTTCTGTTGTGAGTTCCATCTTAAACAAAAGCAAACAAAAAAAAACCCCCAACCCTGTACTATTGTTTAGGAATTTCTTACGCTTTGGATTGTGGCATTTATGATCACTTGTTTTAAGCGGTAGCTCCTGCTTTATGGTAAGCTGTCATACTCGAGACTACTTTTGAGGATGGCTAGCTGTGTGTAACTGAGCATGCTCACAAACTTGTGCAGTGTTTGGGAGAGTCGGGTCATTTGCTCTCTCTACTGTCATGCAAGATGTGGCTTTTTATGTCATACGGTCACTCCATGCTGTTGTTGCATCCGTCTTTTTTTCTGTTGATGCCATTGTCACTGCTTGTATCAGTAGCACTTTCTCTTAGCTTCAGCTTGGTACTGAATGACTGTTTCTATTGCTGTTCTTGTGACTATACTGGGAAGAAAGGGATTTACAAATGGTCCTTTCGATTTGAGCTTTTGGAAAGATATTACTACTTGTCGGTAAACTTTTTTGGGGAAGGAGTATGAGTAGATACTCAACAGCACTGGAAAAGCAGAAATATGCAAACTCAAAATTAAATTAAAAAAAAGGATTTTGCTGGACAGAGTTGTGCTCACTGGGGGTTATTAATTATTTGCTGGCAGTTTTTGTTTTCCTTTCCTGAATGCTTGCTGGTACTCTCAAAGAAGATGCTCTGACTTCCCTGCATTCATCACTAATGATCTGCTCCTGCCTTTCCCTTCTGCTGTGCGAGGTGTCTGACTTTAGTGAGATCTACTCATGTGGTCAGGGCTGCGGATCGAATCCTAAGCATTTAAGGAAAGTAAAATGACTGTATAAGTACTGGTGAGGCTGAATTGTAAGCTGCTTGCCTGTGACAAGTGTAGTGATGAATTTCCAAAAGCAGAGTAGTTTAGCACAAGTTGTCTGATTCCTGTCGTGGAATTAACCTGGTTTTCTGTGTGTGTTAAATTTTAGGCATGTGACACAAGCGGACCTCAAGAGCTCTAAATTTTGGCTCCGAGCAAGTTTTGGTGCTACAGTCTTCGCAGTTTTGGGTTTTGCTATGTACAAAGCATTATTAAAGCAACGATGATCTGAGAAGAAGCACATCTGGCCCTACCAAATAAGAAAAAAACAAACCACTTTTATGTACATTCTGAATGCTTTAAATTCTGCTAGAAATATTTATATATGCAGAGTTACTTTATTAATATTTGTAATTCATGCATAAGATTATTTTAAATTATAGCTCTAACTACAGTATTGCATAAAGTGTGGGGAAAAAAGAATTGCATCTTAACAGCCAGGTGAAGTGGCTGAACTTGTGAGGCCAAAAGGGAATTTGTTGTAAATAACCTGTACATATTAAAGCAGTAAGACATTGCTTCCCAAAAAGCATTCAAATTACTGTTCTCTGGTGTTCACCTTGATGACATACTAGTGTATAGCTGGAATTCATTTTCGGTAGCATAGGCTCAACTCAAGGATCATACTTCCTCAAGGATTGCTTATTTATTTCACGTTCATCTGAAGTGACTTCATCCTTTTGGACTGTAAGCTGTACCAGGCAGAACTTGTGATTTTCATAACTGTTCTTTTCAACTGATGAACAAATTTCCCCACTAACGGTGTATTTCCAGAAGTCCTTGTTGCTGTCCTGACTTATGATTTTCTATGTTACCTGACCAGTGACAGACTTAGCAGTCTGGTATTTCTTTGAAAAGGGAAAACAAACTTCCAAAACTGCCAGATCAACTTCACATGCCGTGTGTAATCCGTGTTTTTTGTTTTCCACTATGTTGTGTTTTATAACCCTTACGAATCAGATGAGCAAATTTGTATATTATAAATGTTTATAATTCGGAAAGCATTGCCATTTATTTTCTCCTATCTGTCAGTCGACCCTCTTGGAAGCTGTGCGTAAGGTAAAACTGAACTAGTACACAGTGCCTATTCTGCTCTAGCATATTAGTTGCATGGATCACGGTGCATTCGGTAACTGCCTAGAATTACCTATAGACACAGCTTTTTTAACAGTCAAGTAAATCAAACATTAATTCCTCATGACAGACCTATTTTTCCATTGCTGGCCTTTTCAAGTATTTCAATAAAATAACTGTGTACTGTGTTTGTGTTTTATCTTTTTTTCTGCCCCTCTCCTCTTCCCCTGCCACGCAGCGTGCTCCTTATACAACTTGTCCTTTATCTGAGAGAATAACAGCCAGTACCTTCAGTTGTTGGAGCTTTAATATCTTAGCTATGGAGCTTCTTTGATTGGGCTTATCATCGTGCTGCCTCCAGTAGAGGTTTATTTCTGATTTTTGTCAGAATGCAGAAGCTGTTCCTGTGGTATTTTAGGGTATAGACAGCAATGCATAGTCAACCATGAACTTTATTTTCTTCTTCTTGACAGTAAAGATGAAGAGCCCAGGGGATTGTTGGGAAAGCTACTGTCTGTTACCCCCTCATAGTAAAAAATTTCATCCTTAGATGTACTATAAATCTTCTCTCTTTTAATAAAACTGTGACCCCTTGTTAAAAAGTTTGCCCTGCTAAAAAGTTTATCCCTGTCTCTCCTGTACTGGCAGCTGCCCTAAGTCTCCATGGAGCCTTCTCTTCTTGTGGTTGAACAAACTCAACTCTCAGCCTTTCCTCCTAGGAGGTGCTCCAGCCTTTGGATCATCTTCGTGGCCTCCTCTGGAGTCACTCCAACAGCTCCACGTCCTCCCTGGGCTGAAGACTCCAGAACTTGAACACAGGGCTCCAGGTGTGGGGTCTCACGAGAGTGGAGCAGAGGGGCTGAATCCCCTCCCTTGCCCTGCGGTCCCACTGCTTTGGATGCAGCCCAGGACAAGGTTGGTTTCTGGGCCATAAGCACATGTTGCCAGCTCATGTCCAGCTTCCCGTCCCCCCGCACTCCAAGTCCTTCTCTTCAGGGCTGGATACCAGGTGCAGCACCTCACACTTGGCCTTGTTGAACCTCACGAGGATCACAAGGGTGTTCAGGCTTGTCCAGAGCCCTCTGGATGGCAGGAGCTCCTGTGGGAATGGGAACACCTCTCCCTGCAGGCAGACCTGTCCCGAGGAGTGGCCGCCAGGGGCCGCTGGGCACCGGCTGTGCTGTGTGAACGGGCACCGGTGTCGCTCTGCAGCGGGCACATCTTTGCTGTGAGCAGTGGCTCCATCAGCCTAACGAGCCCCGGAGAGCAGCAGGAGAGTCGTGGTGCAGTTCCCTGAGGAAAGTGCCCATGCAGCTGGCAGTGCCGCTGGGCACTGCTGTGTCCTTGCCCTTCCCCACCACGGGGCTCCTGGGCTGAAGAACAGAACCCATCGCCACATACTCTTATAACCCCAAGCCTCTCCTGGGGTGAAGCAGAAGGGTTTGCTCATGGGTCCTTTTGCCACCCGTGAACAAACTCTTCTGATTCACCCCAGGAGGCTTAGCTAACAGATGTTGGCTGGGTCCCTACGTTGAGGGCTTTTTATCGCATATTCATGTACTGACCTTTTTAGCCACTTCCCACACAGCAATGACATATATCTACGTTTTGGTGGCAGTATTAGGAATGTAAAAGATTCCCTACATGACTGAATGTGAAAATGGATTAGGGTTTTATTATCTCAAGTTCTTTCTAAGTTTCTTCTGTCTGCATCTGCTCTGTGGTGGCCCACAGTTCCCTAGTTCCTCTAGCAATTACTGTTTTCCGAGGAAGAGCCACCAGGGTATGCAGGGAGGAGAAACGCCAGTCTAAATTAAGAAGCTCTCGCAGACTTGGAAGCTGATAATTTGTCTGTAACAAAACTCCTCATTAGAATACTGTTAATTTCCTTTCTGTGACAATTATAGCACAGCGCTAGCTCATATGTGTGATGTGCAGAGATATTTCCCAGGGAAAAAAAAAACCAAACAACCCTATCATTACCACTAGCGAAAAACATTCCTTAGGGGAGAAAAAATGAACTTACAGTTCTGCAGCAGCTTTCCAGTTTAGTGGGAGTTTGGTGTTAAGGGAAGGCTTTGGGGGTTCTTCCTGTTGTTCGTTGCATTTTTGTTAGACGTCATGGTTAGCGTTTTCCCTGCTAGCGTCTGGAATAGGAGGCAATACAGAGCGTTTGACATGGCAGTTCCACTGTGTGGGACCTGTTACCCCTGAAATTCAGCTCATTTAGTCTCTCTTTACTTTAAAAAACTCGCCTCCCTTCTCCCTAAATACATCTCTAAGCGATTGCTGTTTCTCTCTGTTGGCAGAGCATATTTTTGCTTATCCATCTGTTTTGAAGTTGTGATGAGGTTTAGTTTTTTAATCAAAAGGATTGTTTTTATAATAGCTGTTTGGTGCCTGGAATATTTTGGCAGGGGAGGCACTGTATGAGTGAAGTGGGTTCGTGCTTCCCAACAGTGCTGAGAAGAGCCTGTTCCAATGCTTTGGGAGAGGAGGCCGGGCAGGCTCTAGACAAGCGAGAAGTGGGTGCCGTGCTGAAGGAATCACCTTTAAACCTGAACAAAGTCTGCTCTGTTTAAGCGATGAGTTTGCTCATTAAGGGGAGAGAAGCCTTCTCGTTCATCTGTTGCTCTGAAGACCCGTAAGAGCTGTTATTCGGTTGTCATTTTCCCACCTGAATCCCAAGATAGAAAATCTCTTCAAGCCCAAAGGTCCTAGGTTTAGTTCTTCCACTTGCTTTAAGTGTTTAGCGAAGGTCTTCAAAATACTGGAAGGGATGATGGGGGATGGTTTTAAGCTGAAGGAGAGGAGATTTAGATGAGATCTTAGGAAGAAGTATTTTCCTTGGATGGGGAGGCCCTGGCCCAGGTTGCCCAGAGCAGTGGTGGCTGCTCCATCCCTGGAAGGGTTCAAGGCCAGGTTGGATGGAGCTTGGAGCCCCTGATCCAGTGGGAGGTGTCCCTGCCCATGGCAGAGGTTGGAACTGGATGGGCTTTAAGGTCCCTTCCAACTTGAACCATTTCATGATTCTGTGATAACGTGGTTGTGATCAGCTGGGCTCAGAACCAGAGGGAGGTTTTTTTACCTTAGTGCTCCTTGAGGATGACAGATTCCTTGCAAATGTTTGTTCAGGATGGGGTAGCTGGGCAGTGCTACAGGGTCAGGTCATCATCTTGATGCTTTGAAGTGTTCCCAAAATACAGATCATTTGCAGGATTGACCTCTCCTGTTGTTCTTTCTGAGTCAGATCAGGTGACAGAGGAGATCATTGCCTTGATTTGACCTTGCTCAGCTGTGTGGGATGATAGTTTAGCCCTTGGCCCTGACCTTAAATCAGTGCCAGCAGCGCAGGATGCTGAGATGTGGAAACTTGCTGTTCCCTGGAGGCTGTGGGTAGGTGTAGCTCATGTGGGCACATGGAAGGAGCTTGGCTCTTTTCCTGCAGGTGAAAAATCTTAGAGTAACTAAGAAGCTAGGACCCAGCAGCAAAGAGCAAGGTTTCCTAGCACTGTGTGGGACAGATTTGATTTGGATCAGAGGTAATACGCAGTACAGAGTTTATAATCGCTGTGAATGGGAGAGGCCATCTCTGCTGTGTGCCCAGCTGCTGGATGGAAGGTCCCATTCCAGAGGGATTCATCTGTATTTTTTCTTGATTTTCTTTTGTTGTTTGTTTTGTAAACAAATTTCTAGGGAAATTAGGGTCTTGTAGCTGGGCTCTGTCCCTGAGAATGCACTGTCTGTGGTTCTGGCCCCTCTGTGCTCCCACAGGGGCCCTGGCACCGCGGGGATCAGCCTGGCTCTGCTCACCCTCCCCCTTGCCAACCTGCTCTTTCTGGACTTGATGGGAAGAAGCTAAAACTGCTGCATTTCTGCCTTCCGTCGAGGCATTCCTCAAGTTCCTAATCCATGCTCCAGATGGCCAAGATGCCCATCTTGACGTGTAGGAACAAATAATTACGGTACGGAGTCTAAACCCCACCAAGAGCCGGGAGCTGCGAGACCCGTGGGGTCGCAAGATGCTTTGGGTTGGAAGGGACCTCAAAGCCCATGCGGCTGGTGGGCAGGGACACCTCCCAGTGGATCAGGCTGCTCCAAGCCCCATCCAGCCTGGATCTGAGCCCCTGCAGGGCTGGGGCAGCCACGGTTTCGGTGTCTTCGGGAGCCCCGGCGCATCCCGCACCCGCTCGGCGACCCCGGGAGAGGGAGAAGGGGCCGAGCCGGTACCGGGGGACCCGGGGCTTTTCCCCCCCCCTCGCTGCAGCCCCGGGCTCGGGATGCCGCTAATTGGATGCTCCGGGGATGGATGGAGGGTTCCCTCCCCTCCCGGCTGCGCTTGAAAGTTTGCCAAGCAGCAGCGAGGTTTAATTTCTTTAAGGATCTGGGGAGAAGGGGAGGAATCGGGGGGGGGGGGGGGGGGGGGAGGTGGGACCGTTTCCAAGGATGGGAGACAAGCAGCCGGAGCATCGCGCCAGCTCTTCCCCTGCGGTGGCTGCCGGCGCCGAGGCGGAGGAGATCGAGGTGCTGGGCTCCGAGGATGCGCTGCCCATGGCCGCCGAGGATGTGAGTCCCCTTCGCTTCTTGCCCTCTCCCCGGGCTGCGTTAATCGGCTCACGCTATTTATAGATGAGCTGCGGGAGGAGGAGGAGGAGGAATGGGGCTGGGGACCCTCCGGGGCGAGGGGATGCGGGGGCACCGGGAGCTCTGCTGGAGTCCCAGCCGCTCCAAGCCTGGAGGTTCCCACTCTAGGGAGCCTGTTCCCTCTTCCAGGGCAGCAAACAGCCGAGGAAGTTTGTTTGTTTTTTTTTTTATCCCAGTCCTAATGTCAGTGACTGTCATGAGCTCGGAGAGACGTGAGGTCTCCGCTAAAGTATCACGAACCTTCTGTTCCCAACACTCTCGACTGGATATTAACAGGGAGCTTGCAAAACAGAATGCTGAGCAGTCCTACCACTTTTTTATTTTATTTTATTTTATTTTTTCCCCATGAAGGAATTATCAATATTGTACCTTACAATCTGATTAACCAAACTGATGCTGGGCTGAGAGCTTCTCTCCCCCGTCTCAGCTCTGATCGCACTCGAGCGTGGGATAACTTGTCCCTGGGTCTCTGCTCGCCCAGCCTGGAAGGACACGAGCCTCCTGCCTGCTTGGAACCTGCTGGTGCCAGGCTGGGCAGCGAATCCCGCGGGGCTGCGGGTAGCACCTGCTCCTTGTCCCCCAAACCTTCCTTCTGAGTCGCCTGGAATTCGGTTGCTCTTGGGTTTTCCTCCCAGAGGGGAGCGGAGGGAGCGCAGCTGAGCTGCCTCCCCAGGCTGCTGCCCCCAGCCCTCCCCAGCAGGTGATGCGGAGCCAGGAGCAGGTGATGCGGAGCCAGGAGCAGGTGATGCGGAGCCAGGAGCAGGTGATGCGGAGCCAGGAGCAGGTGATGCGGAGCCAGGAGCAGGTGATGCGGAGCCAGGAGCAGGTGATGCGGAGCCAGGAGCAGGTGATGCGGAGCCAGGAGCTGAGCGCCTCACCCAGGGGCTTGTGCAGCTTTCACTGCAAAGGGTGGCTTTCCAGGAGCTTTCACTGTCCGGGTTTCCCTATCCCTGTGCTTCCTTACCTCGGGCTGTGATGTCTTCTTCCCTGACAAATTTTGTGCTTGTCTGGATGGTCTACAAGAAAGCTTTCCTGTTGTGACACACATCGGTGCCTTGGAGTTACTTCAGCCTCTACACGAATGCAGCCGTTAGCGATTCAATCCTGCCAGGGGCCCAGGAGAAGCTGAAGTGCTGAGTGCCTGGCAGGATTGGGCTTCTGAGACAGGAGAGACCGTGAGCTTTCTTTGCTGAAATCTAGAGTCTCATCCTAGTTCCCCTATGGACTTGCTGCTTGACCTTGAGGTAGGACAGCTGGGGTCCGATCCAGCTCGCAGCATCTTGCCATCGCTTACGCTGGGATCTGTGTTGTTATTTGACTCTAGTACCTTGTTTTCTGCAATGAGCAAAATGGAGCGAGAGCCCACGGTTGCATTAGTTCTGGGAAGCAGCTGAGACCTGGCAACAGATGATGTGACAGAAGCCTGAGGTATCCTATATCATCTGCAAGTCAGAAGAGCAGGAAGCGCTGTAGATGCCTCTTTCCTCCCCGGCCAAGATTTCCTGCTGAAACAAGCAGCCTGCAGAGCATCATCTCTGAAAATCAAACCGCTCCATGCTAGGAGCGTGCCTCCCCCCGAGACCTAACTGGGGTTCATTTTCTTTTATTACTACTGCATATGAAAGCTTGATGCAAGCTCTCTGGCTTGGGCAGCAAGGACTGACACAAGGTCAGCCCTTTGTGTTACTAATGGCAAAAATATTACGTAGAGGAGGTTTGGCTGTCGCAGCCCTGACAGTGTGTAACAGCTCAGCTGTGATGTCATTGCAGCTCTCGGGGCAGCGTTTCACACAGCTGGGATTCAGGCAGTCCCAAAATGTTCTGTTTCAAGTGTTAGGCTGGCTCCCAGTGATGAATGGGAGTTTATAAATGGATAGAGGCGTGGGGAGGAGGGGAGCCACCAGTTTCAGTGATTAAATGGAATTCAGTGGTCTACTATCCCACTGTCTCTCTGGTCAGTTCTGCTCTGTGAAAGGAAACATTCTTCCAGGACTAGACAAGCCTCTCACCAGAGCTTTGTGTATAGCACAGTGAGGAGATTTGCTTGTACGAGTCTGATGTTGGTTACTTTTCTCATTTTGCTTTTCTGGGAAGGTGAATGAGACAGAAACAAAGTGTTGTGCCAAACAGCCCTTTGGACAGCAGAGCTGGGCTGTGCATGTTTTTTTCCTAGGGCCCCCAAGCCAGTGGGTCATTATTCTACTGTTACCCTATGGAAGTTGCTCTTTTCTCAACTGGTCCCCAAATCGGGGAGAGATGAGAGCCTTAAACCATTCATTAGGAATATCCTCTGTTCTGTGGGACTGTGAGGCAGCAAGTCTGGGGCAGGGAGGTGACTTGCTGACGGTCTTTCTACCAAGCATAAATTGGAGCCGCTCATCAACCTATTTTTTTCTGTCCCTGAGTGACAAGGATTTGTGGAGCGTTCACGTGGGCATCTGTGTAGAAGTGGAGCTTCCTCCTACGCTGAGCTCTTAAGGCAGATCTGCCAGAACAAAAGTTGTGGGATAAATCCTTTTAATGATCTCTGTCCAGCCGTTCCCTCTTCCACCTGTCTTTTAGATGTGGACATGTGAGGCTGAAAGAACTGCTGGGTTAGCTAAGACCTTGCAGCGAGCCCCTGCTGGAGTTAGAGGCAGACAGCAGGCAAGGCTCGGAGAACGTGGCAGCCTGATCTGTGGGTCAGTGTTGGGCTACGGGACCTCAGAAAAAGATCTAAAAATCTGCTGCTACCTCCTCCATCCCCGCAACATGCACCAAGCTTTCTTGATCCCTGTGAGTAAAAAAAGCCTTTTATTCCTTGCTTGCCCACAAGTAGACAAAGTGAGAGAAAACAGAATTAAGACATGAATGTTCTGAGTTCATCCTAATTTGGATTTGTAAATGAAAGTTGCCCTCCATGTGGTTGGTAGATTCCCCTGCCTCCTCCTCTGGAAGGGTAGGTGGTTCTGGGATGAAGGAGGATGTTGGAAATGGCACTAAATAATTTGGTTATTTTCCTGTTAGAATATACTTCTGCAGGTTTACTGCTTGTTAATGTTGCTCTTAAACCTTCTTTTTCTTCTTTTTCTTCCCTTATGCCTTGCCTCTCAGCACTGGAAAGCCCTGTTTGATCAGGTATGTGAAAAACTGATATATTATCTCTGTCTTGTGAGCCAAGAGTCTAACCTCTAGTTAATTTCCTCTATATTAGATTTCCCCTGCATTTCAAATACAGCCTAGGAGCAATGTGCTCCATGCTCCCAGGATGCTGGCGTGCAAGTCATAGTTGTCACAGCTGCTTTGAGCCTTTCAATTCCTCTTCAACCAGGGAGAGATGGGATCCCAGCCTGGCCAGCCCTCCTAGCACAGGGTCTGAGCTGAGGTGCTGCAGCAGGTCTTCTGTCTGCTGCCAGCTCCACTAGCCTTGCTCTGTGGATTTAAAGAACTTTTACTCTTCAAGGCAGGCAGACGAGGACCTGTAAAACCAGCGCTATATTCTTTGAAACAGCTCCTCAGCTGCTAAAGTGACTTCTGCAGGGTTACGTCCTCCAGGGAGTCCCTGCTGTGTTAAACTTGCACAGAATGAGCAAAATATCCGCTTCTGTGCCAGAGGCTGTGGTTGTATCAGGTAGACGCCTTGGGTCAGCGCTGCAGCTGGTTGGAATCAGCACAGCTTCACAGAGCTCTGGGAGCTGCTGAGCGTTTGGGTTGTGGAATCTAGTTTGCAAATTATGCTTTTAGCTGCCTTAACTGACGTGTTTGCTTTGTGGCGTTCCCTCCATCTGCCAGGTTGAAATGTGAAGGAGCTATAAACTGAAGAGTTTTTCTGGAGCTGACTCGCTTCTCAACTGCAGCACTCTTGATGTCAAACTCTTGTGCTGTTGGGTGTCACCTTCCGTAAGGGAGCTCACTCTGATGCTGGCATCGTCCTGGCGATACTGGAATTCAGATGGAATTCTTTCTCCGCTTTATGAAGCGATAATCTAGCTTCTATGTCTGGCTGAATTGCAAAGCCAAAAGCTGCCCTGCGGTCTGTGAAAGGATGTCCTTGGTACCCTGGGGGTCCTGTTATCATTCAGCTAATAACTGGCCTGCCTGCTCTGATGAGCGCTCGTTTATACTCAGTTAGCCGTGACCGACTGCTAGTCCACGTGTCTGGACTGCAGTACATTTGTTGTACAGTCAAGCGAGCTGGCAGTTGGGAATTAGATGACTCTAATTGTTGTCGATCACACCTAAATTGTGTGGTGTGTTTGAATTTGCTGGAGCTCATAGGGTACGCTGCTACTCAAAAGACGGATGGAGGATAAAGTGCTTGTGGTTTGGGCTAAATGTTTGTTTCAGCCACTTTGAATTCTCCCCCGTCTCAAACACTGGCCTTAATTTGGAGTCTGATTCTTCAAGCATCCTTTGAAGTCATTGAGCCCTTGTGGGATGGGGCTCTTGGCTGGTTGCTACCTCGGGCTCAAAGAGAGGAATCTGTAATTTCCCACTGGACTGGCTTGAATAGTAGATAGATTTTTTTTTTTCCCCCTTCTTTTTTCTTTTTTAAGGGAGAGGAGAGTTTAACTGTTGAATTTACAGAACATTACCCCAGTGGCGAGGGAATGGGCTGTAAAGGCAGGCCTTCAATAATTAGCTATATTTCAATTAGCTGAAATTTAAGCTTTGTCCATGAAGCTTTATTATCAAGGAGAATGCAACCTATGACAACTACTCCTAAGTACTGAATAAATCAATAACATCTTTGTTGCCTGTGGGCAAAGCTAAGGAGCTGACGTCTTCCTTGAGTGTCGTATCAGCAATGCAATTAGCCCTGCAGTGAATTGCAAGATGCCGTTTGTCACAGACCAAGGTTGCTGTTCCCAGCAGCGCTGTGCTGGTAGGAGAACAGAGCGTTTTGTTTCGTTCTAACCAGCATCCACGTGAAACCCGAGGACATTCTTAACAACCAGAGAAAGGCTTTGTGATGAAACTGGGAACAGTTGCAGCTCTCCCTGGGAGATATGACCTGGCCCTACGTGCTCTCAGAGTGGAACTGGGTGCCTGAGGGTTCCTGTGCATCTCTGACTCATGGGCTGGGACTTAAGTCATCGCCACCCTCTCAGCTGAGACACGTGGGCTTCTGCGTTCGCCTCCCAGGAGAGCAGCAGAGCAAGAGAAGCCTCTGGAGAAAGTGTTAGAGCAGCTGGGAATTCCCAGGCTGGGAGCCCGCAAGCCTCTTGTTTCTGAGGTGATGGAGTATGACAGCAAACAGTGTGAAAGAGGGGTCAGCGCATCCCCCCCTGCCCTTTGAGAAGGGGAAAGAAATTGCTATTAATGCTTTTTTCCTGTGTGGAGGTTTTTAAAAGTACTTTTAATTAGGTTTACTGACCCCCTCCCCCCCACAAAAGCAGGTTTCTATTTACACATACTAAATCATAAGGTTTGATTTCCCTTTTTTTTTTTTAACTGACCCCCTCAACATCTTCATGAAGAAATTATAAATTTTTAATTTAAAACTCCATCTCTGCTTTAAAGCTGTGGGGTTTTAAAATTTTATTTATTTTGGGAGAGAGGAGTAACTGATGAAGCTTTTTGGAGGAATTTATTTGTTTTGATCCAGCTCTAATCTGTCACTTTGGGAACTGTCAGAAGAAATAAATGGAACTTAAATTTGGCAAAAAAAAAAAAAAAGCAGATCCAGAACTGCTTCCTAGGGTTTCAGGTTCAAAGAAGCCCCTCCCAGGGTGAAATCCTAAATTATACTGAAGCAAGAGCCAGAATTCCTGCTGCATTTAGTGAGGTCAGCACTTGCTAACGAGCCTGGGAGCAGGCAGGCTGGTGGTTTTCCAGTGCTGCAGCCAGGCTGTTACAGTGCAGCTGCTGCTTCAGACTGTGCTTACAAGGTGCGTTTTTTATTCTGAGGCCGTGGCCCTCAGACAGCTCTAACTCACATTTATATGGAAACTTTTATAGGGATTCATACATTTATTTATTGTGCTCATAAACACCCTCCACCCCCACACGCGCATTAGCTCCGCATCTGCTGCCTTCTGCAGAGCCTGTGCTGTCGCTGAGCGCTCCGCGCTGTCTCTCTGTGGAATCCAGTCTCTGAGCACAGCAAGTCGTTGCCTCTCTCCATCCTTCTGCAAACGGCGTTATTTTATTTGTTTTTTTTATTGAGCAAACCCCTGGTTTTTGTTAATTTTCTGGTAAAGTTAAAAATCCCAGGAGCGGATCCTGACAGCCTCATGCCTCTTCGCGCTCGTTAAGATCTCCGGTTAGTTGCCTTGCACGGCAAAAGAAGAACATCTCATTGTCTGTGTTGAGGCCAAGTTGTCTAGTGGTTAGAGGTGAGTCTCCTGAGGGGCTGTTCCTGCTTCGCAATGTCCTTTCTAGGGCCTTGGGTGCCCTTCTTTGCCTCCATGTCCCCAGAGCCCCCGTTTTAGAGGCAGCTGCAGCTAATCGGTATTATCCAGCCGTTGGCCGTGCTGGGTGGAAGGGGCTGTCTCTGAGGGCATTCACTGTTAGGACAGACCTGCCTTGTGAAGGTGGCTTTTAGCCTTGTCAGATGCCAAGAGCTCGCATCATCTTTGTTTCCCCAGCCCCGTGGCTGCTGAGATTTCAAGAGTGAATTAATATTAACAGCCCTCATCTAGAAGTTCTCGCTTCTTCTCACCTGTATTCTGGTTTGTAGTCATGACAACAAACTTGTCTTAAATAGGCACTCGCAGAACTCTCCAAGAAGACCCTCCTCATTAACTGAGCACCTTGATCCTATTGCTTGTCAATCCACGCTGGGTTTTTGTTGCAGCTGCTTTAGAAACCCTGGATCCCTTCCCGAGACTTGTACGTGGGTGGGATGGCAGCAGATGAACAGAGTTTATGGGGAATGCAGAGCGATGCCAAGTTACCCAGTCTTTGTAGGCAGCTAATGAAAAACTTGAGCTCAGAAACAAGGCTGTAAAGATATGTCCTGGTCCAGACGTACACTTGTCAGGAAGAGTTCAGTTGCTGACGCTGCCAGCAGTGGGTGCAGCTGAACCTGCTCTACCATGAGACGTTGGCGTGTGTTGACTTTGCAGCCGCCTTCAATCCAGGGCTGGCTCCCTCAAGACTGAAACTGCGAAGCAATCCATAAAATTGGGCCAGTTATGATCATGGCTGGTGGGAATTATTTTAAACTTGATGACCTGTTATGCTAACCATGTCCCTTTTCCCAGGAGAGCCTTTAACACAGGCAGGATTTCTGACACTGTAGAAGAAATTCCAGGTCATTGACTGGTGCGCTGTCGAGCTAAACATCACACTTGACTTTGAAAAATTTCCCTGACTACTGTTGCTGGAAGACCTTGACAGGCAGGTCTCTCTGAGCTCTAGGCAGTGGTTTGATGACTTTACTGCTTTCTCCGACAAACTGCTTGTGTCTGCTGCTGGTTTGTGTGGGTCACGGGGAGCTGGAGGAGCAGAAACTGCCTCATGAGGAATAGGAACCGATAGTGATGCGAGCAGCAGGACAGGCAGAGGCTTGAGCACAGGCTTATACACGACCTTCAAGTCTTTGCCTGAATTTTGAATTATCGCTGCTTTTTTAGATTAGTCTTCGTCAGGCTGTACATCCGCGTTTAAGTGGAGCGATGCTGCAGAGATGAGGCTATAAGAAATAGCTGGACTTGTTACTTCATCTCTTAACAGGAACTGGAGAATCAGAGGTGCTGGTGGGAAGGCTGCCCGTGGTGATAACAGGTTAGCATCCAGGGTCTGCCTCATCCGCTGCGTTAGATGCATCCGTCAGCATGACAAGAGCTTTACCCCCTTCTTCCCCGCTACCGAGCTGCCTCTTGTAAAGGGGAAAGCTGTAACAGCTACGAGGGTCTCTTGGCAGTGCACAGAGGGGGTCCTGCATCTGCCCCACGCCTCGGACTCTAATCCCATTTACAGTTGTCAGCGTGGGCTGCTGGAGGCGATGAAAGGCAGAGGGCAAGGAGGGAGAATGGATTAGCCTGGAGCAGGGGGCACTGGGAGTGCACCTGCCGCTGCCTCCTTACCTTGAGGAGGGGCGGCAGCAGCAGCTGGGCATGTGTCATCTGCTGCTCTTTGAGGCGCCAGCCATGGAGCACACGATTAATGACTCAAGGGGCTGCGCTTTTGTCAGCGATAAAGCCCTGGGATTTAGGCAGGGCTCTCGGGCCTTTTTTTCTGAGAAACGCCATCGCTTTGCATTTCTCAAGTGGTTTGGGTCGCAGGGAGCTGCTGTCTGTGGCCACAATGCTTCCCTTTCTCCTCCTTCCCCAAACTGGGCTGACCTTTGTCATGCAGCATTAACCCTTTGACTCCTCCACTTTGGGTTACGGGGTTGGGGGAAAAAAATGTCCCTTCAAATTCATTGCCCTGTGGACAGACTTGAAGGGAAGAATGGGCTGGTGAGAGAGGATCTGTTTTGGCTAAAGGAGATTGGTTTGCTGATGCCGTCTGGATCATCAGCCCCTCGCCGCTTTCTGCCAGAGGCTCCTGAACACAGCAGCCCTCGGGAAAGAGCGGAGAGGAATTTATTCTTACTTCAGTCAAGGAGGGTAACCGAGGCATTGAGCAGCAAATAGATCTCTGAGAGACTATTCCTTCTGCTGGGTAATGTCTTGTCTTTTACCATGCCTGGATTAGCCTGTGTCCATCCCCGGTGTTGTTACAGAGGACGGCAATGTCCCAGCACTTCAGGGCTTATACCCAGATTTGGCTTTTAGCCACGATACCCTGGTGTGATAGCTCAGCATGAAAAAGCTACCTGCAGGTCGCTAATGATCTTGCTACCTCTTGCAGGATGAACAGCAAAAATTCTCCAATTCCTCCTTAATCTTCTGTTACGTCTGTTCACTGAACCCCAGCCAGCCCTTAAGCTGAATGCAGGTCTCTGGGATTGTCTGTGTTTACACCTTCCCAGCACTGTGAGAGGTTCGTGATGAGCTACCCCGTTTCCTTCTTCCCTGATTATTTGGATATTTCTCTCTCTGGTCCCATCAGCCTGTGCACAGACAGTTGGCTTTGCCTTATGCAAGAAGTTGGAAGTAGAAGCCATCAATACAAACTAGACATCAGCAAGGTAGCAAACACAGCACTATTAAGCTTGTGCAGGTAGAAGGAGCACCACAACGCACATGGAGGCTGAGTCAGCCTTACTCAGCTCATGAGTTACTAGCAGCTCAATGTCTCTAGATTTGTAAAAGCCTCAGGAGGCTTCCTACTCACTACGAGTTTGTGTACCTTCCACGCCTGAGCTGCCTGGAAACCTGAACGGTGAAGAGCGGAGTCAGGGGGACGGCGAGCTCCATCCTCATCCCAGCTGCAGTGAGAGGCTTTGGTAGCGTATACTCAGCTGATTGTGTGGGATGGGTTTTAGGCACATAGATCCTTGCTAATGCATTATTCTCAAATCCTGTGTTGCACATAGAAAATCACTGAAGCAATAAAACCATTTAAGCCTGCATGTTTAAAAACAAAGAGAGGGGGGAAAGCTGTAAGGAGAGTGGATTGATGCTGTTCTGCAAATCCGCTGGTGCATTGTACTCTGGCTGTGTGCTCTGTTATGATGGAGAAGGGAAAGAGATCATTCTGTCTCCAGAGGAACAAACCAGCTGCTTAGCGAGTAGAAACAGTTTGGAGGTGCTTTTCTACACCATCATCTCTCATGCCTGTAAGATTTATAGACCTTTTAAAGTTATACGCTACCAGACCTGGAAAGCAAGTGTTTTGTGGTAGGAATTATGATATTCCTGCTGTATTTGTAGTCAGGGCGAATGCACCGAGGTATGTTTGCAAACTAAATGCAACTCTGGGCGTGTTTGAGTTTGACAGCAGCCAAGAAAGCTGTGATCTTCCTGCCTCCTCACTAGGCATTGTACGACGTGTTGGTACCAACACCCCACGAGGCAAAGTTGATGGGGTTCAGCTGTTTTCCTGCACCATTGTATGTACAGGCTGCTGAGAAAAGCTGATCTCTGAATGCTGTGGATTTTTGTGTGATTCAAACCTTGCAGTATTCAAGCTGTAGCACTTGGGACAGTCACTTCTTTCTCTCTTTCCCCGTCCCCTGAGTGGCGGCATCCCTCTCGATTCAGCTGCTCATAGTGATGCTGGGGATATTCTATCACCAGACACGATACATCTTGATGGAATGTGTAGTGTTAAGTCCTGAATGTTTGTGATCACACAGGATCTCTCCCAGACCTTGAATTTCTTTAGCTCTAGAACTAAAAGCCCAGCACTGGCGAGACACAGAGTGTACGTACTCTTAGTATATGTTGATGTTGCCCAGGAACAGCTGTTCGCAGCGAGTCTGCATTGTTGATGAGACAAGTAATGATGTATAAAACTGATGTTAAACAAGCAAGATCGCTCTTATCCCTAGGAACCTTCCTGTTCTTTGATACTTGACAAACTCAGTGTATACTCTGGAGTTTCCCAAGTTGCGTGAGGAAAAAATAAATGAGGCTGCTCAGGTGAAGCTGTTTGTGCCTATGGTCCAAGCTGGCTTGCTCGTGTGCTGCTCTTCACCTGATGGGAACCTCCTGCCTGCGTTCATTGTCTTCCACAGTATAAATGCTGCACGGTCCCCTTCAACAAGGTACATGCCTTGGGTGATATCTGCTAGGGCAACAATAACCAGAATGTTTCCTAAAGAATTGTAACGAGTGACTGAAACAGCATCTTCCAGCCTTGTTCCCTCTCTGGCCCCTGAACTGAGAGATACTGTTGCTGCATTGATTTATGGGATCTTTTAGGGTTTGTATTGGTGGCCAAGTAGAGCTTGGGCAGAAAGTCACTTGCCAGCTGCTGATTTATGGCCCCAGCAAACGGTCCTGAAAAGCACAGTGTGAATTTTCTGGACCTTATGCAGTTCCAGCTGACTGGAAGCTCCAGGCTGTTACTTGACCACGTGGAGTAATAAAATTGCGAAAACTAATTAACTTTTAGGCCGGCTGCAAAACAAACTAGTTCATGCAAAAAATTACTCCATAGCTGCAAGCAACAGAGACTTTATGAGCTTATAAGCCTGTATTTAATGACCAAGCATGCAGTGCGATGCATGAAGTACCTTCCTTTTGCTGACTTCTGAGACTACAACAAGCTCTACTGATCGCTGAGGATCTTAATGCCTGCTTGGGATAATGTTTTCGTTGATCCTTATTAATTATGCAGCTGATGTGTGGGTGGAGATTTGACACAACGCTGCATTGGATGATTTCTGCTAGTCTAAACCAGCCTGAATTACACACACCCAGCCCGTGTCATACTAGTTCATTCAAGGAAAGGTTCTCTCTGCGGTGTGAGTGCTGTAGTCTTTCCAAGGTCGCTCTCTACTTGCTGTTCCATGTGAGGTGAGGCTGAATGAGCTCTTTCCAGAGGGAACACCGAGGTGTTTTTCTGATGTTAGCACGCAAAGAGAGTCAGCGCGGCTCAGGAGCCTCCTGCGATGAGGATGCTCTCTGTGCCAGTTGTGACGGTGCCATCAGAGAAGGGAAGCTTCCAAGTGCCTTGGTATTGGGTTCCTTATCAATGTTGTATAATTGATCCAGCCTCTGTCATCCTAAATGGACTTGGAGGGAGGGAATGACTGGCTGTTCTTCCCGCTTAATTGGATTACTGCAGTGGGACAGGAGGAGGTTACTGCTCCTGCGTTACTCAGTAGCCCTTGATACTGGATGTCTCACTGTATGGTTAGAGTCAAAGCTGCGCCTGCTGATTCCTGTTCTCCTTTGCTAGGTTCTGTCAATTATCTGGTGGTAGAGATTTGCACGGAGCTTTTGCTCCCTGGGACACGTGATACCACTTTGCTGTTCTTCTCTAAATGGTAACTCTTCACCCCAAGCATCCTCTACACTGGATGCTTTTAAGGCTCAGCTCAGCAAGGTGCTGGGCCACCTCATTTAAACTATCAATCACCTGAAAAGGTTGGCCCAGATGATCCTTGAGGTCTCTTTTAAGATGCTATATGTTTCAAAGAGCAGAGCTGGCTCTTTTGGCAGAACATGGGGTGCTCTGGAGTACACTATGCAGCTGCTTGCTATGTCTGAGCTGCTCCCAAGCTTTGGTTTTCTCCACTAAGCTAAGTGTTATAGCAGAGCTGTTATTTGACCTAAAATAAGTGTGTGTGCATACTCACTGCTATAGAATTCTGCTTTTTCACGCATCAGATCAAGTCCCTGTGGATTTTCACCTCCCTCCCGTATCTGGCAGACAGTGAAAGAGGGAGCTATTTTTAATCTGAAATGTTCTGTTTCAAGTTCAGAGTATAAAATGTAGTTTTCTCCTGTCAAGTTTCATGGCTGATTGCCATAAAACTCCTTGCCTTTAAAGGAAGGATAAAGCTTCCTACAGGAAAGGGGGAAAGTTCTGATTTGGGGGGCTATGGATCTTATTTCCCTTGAGAAACTAAAAAGATGGAAATTAATGTCCTTGGATTGGAGAATTTACCAAGCAGGAAGAGCAGAGGAGTCTAGCAAAGGTCCAGTGTAGTAGAGAGGCATCAAGAGAACCAGTTCCCCTCCAGGAGGTGAGATGATGGTCACTGGATTAGGAACCATTTCCCTGAAACAACACCTTTGGTGACCAAGGAGATCAGCATTCCTGGCAGAACTGTGCTTGTACATCTTCCTCTTGCTGTCATTACGTTTCTGTCATCCCACTGGAGTCGCTGCTCAATCTGTCCTCTTGAAAGGCTGGCAGGAGAGCAGTTGAATTTCTAGTTTAAGTGTTCTCCCTGCCCAGAATAAATGGGCATAGAAAAAGTTCCTTCCTCTCCCGGCTGGATGGGCTGTTCCATGCCTCAGCCCGGTCTGACGGGTCAAAGCCAGGAGGTCACCTTCCAGAGCAGATCCATCCTCTGTGCTGGCTGCCCACGGGCGTGATGATGGGGAGAGCAAGTTGTTTCCACCAAGGTGCAGCCACTTGTCTAAGCAATAAAGGCTGAGACTGCAGGCTTCGTTTTGCCCTAAAGGGAGGAGGAGGAGGAGAGAGAGGCAGAGCTGATCTGACCGTACAGACAGGCTTGAGCTGGGAAAGCAGCAGGCTCAGTTTTGCCAGGCAGCTTTTGGTCAGGACTTCAGGCTCGGCACTAGGCTGGGTGGCTTGGGTGTGACAGCAGCACATGTTCCCTAGTCAGCGCTGAACCCTGTCTCTCCGGCCCTGGTGGAGCTGCTTCAGTTCAAAGCCCAGCTCAGCTCTTTCGTGGCTCCCATTGCTGATGGGGTTATTCCTGACCATCCAAGCCGTCTCTGCCGGTGGCTCCTTGAGCTGGAACAGCTCTCACCTTCATCAGCACAGTCGCAGCTAATGAAACAGAAGGTAAGAGGAGATCCCTGCAGTTTTATGAGCAGAATTTTTCCTTGCTGAAGAGATTTCCAATCTGGCAGCACCCTGGGTTGTAGCCTCAGTCTTTGCTGTAAAGAGTGTCTAGCACGGTCCATTGGACACAGCGTCCTAGCACTCAGCGAGGCTTAATGGGACAGCCACACCGCTGCCCTGCAGCACCCTCCTTTCTTTTTTCACCTGCTGCAGCAGGGGAGCAGCACTTGTCTCCCAGGGCTGGCTACGTTGCTTCTGCCTGGCCTTCATCTCACTGATGTTGCTTGCCCGATACGTCACTAAGCAGCAGCAGCGAGAGACCCAGTGGCTCAGATCTAATTAAGCTCTACAACTTTATCCTGTGTCTTAACTGGATTAAATGCAGGGGGGGGGAGTTACTGATGCTGCTGGTTTGGTTTTTTTTTTCCTTAAACAGGTACTTGTCACTGTGACATCTGATGCAAGCAACAAGTTAGTGTAGCAAGGCCAGTGAATAAGCAAGCAGTGTTTGCTTCTTCCCTGCTGCTCAACTAACAGCTCCTGCCCTTCCTTTCTGAAAAATTGCCCCATGGGGTGGGTCTGGGTAAGCCCCGTGGGAGGTGTGTGGGTCTTGCCTGCCAGCCTGGATGCCAGACCAAGAGTCCCTGATTGCCAACTGCAGCTCTGTCACTTTTGTGAAGGGTTTCTGCTCAGTAATTATTCAAATCAGAATTCACTTTGCACGTTTGGTTTCTTTCATCTTTTCTCTGAGCTTTTTGGTTTCCTTCCGGGCCTGATTCTTCTGCACCTTAGGGTTTCACTTGTGTCACTGCAGTGGCTGTGAGCGGTAGGATATTTGCCTTTTTTCAGCACTGCAACAGCCCTTCCTCTTCAAGGACTTCAAAGCTTGTTCTCCAGTATCAGTTCATTTAGTTGCACAGGTGGGAACATGGGAAAAGGAGAACAGTGATCATATCCTGTTACAATGGGGGGCAGGATGCTACCGACCTAAAAAAGGAATGGAATCTCTTTGATTGTGGGATTGCCCCTCATTTCTCCAGCTTCCATCTACCTGTGCGGTGCCCAGTTGAGAAAAAGAACCTGTTTACAGGACACTTTTCCCCATGTCCATCCTTTTGCCTGCAGCACCCAGTTGCTACTTCAATAAACTTAAAACAGAAGCCTTTCTCCCTGCCATAGCTGTAGTTGGCCCTGGACTGGGCACTGAAGAGGGTCATTCACCTCCCTGGGATGACAGGAGGGGTACGTGCTGCTGAGAATCCCTCTCTTACATCTGTTTCTAGATAGCTTTGCACAAAAAGAGTGGATTGTAGGTGTGATATCGGAGCACGGCTCTGTTCCCGGAGAAATAATAGATGTACCAGCAGTACTCTTGCCATTAGAAGATCAAAAGTGCTGTTACTTTAGAGCTGGTAATGCTGCCTGGCTTGGCACAAGGGCTGTGAGATTGCTGCAGGGTTTTAATGTATGTTCAGATAAATTGTCTTCCATAGTGAGGATCAGTCCCTAAATAAAGGGTTCGGCGCTTCGTTGCATCAGGGGTGCCTTTATGGGGGGGTGTGTGGTTGTCAGGCACGGGCTCTGCTGCAGCTCATAAAGAAAATATCATCGTTAAATCGAATTACAGTGGACATGAGTTTCCTTTTTCGAATGGGATGTGTTCACGTGTTTCGTGTCCGCTGGCCCTCAGCAGCTCGCAGGCAGGGGATGTAAATCGGTAGCTGCAGAGGATGGCTGATCCAGTAACGGCTGCAATTTGATGCTTGTAAAAATGAATGCATTTAATGTTGCATGGCAATAGTTCGCTTGAGTTTTTCAGTTGCCTGAGGATCTCTCACTTGGAATTCTGTGGCTCAGGCCGTATTTGTTACAAAAGCAATACGAACGGAGAGGCCCTGTGGTTTCAGAGGGTTGCCTCTTCTTTTGTCCATGAGTATCGCTTACAGTTTGTCTGTATCAGATGTTATTCCAAGGAAGCTGTGAAAATGTGAAATGCAATGACATCTGAAAACAAAGCGTTGCAGTCTGAATTCACAGTGTCCACAGAAATGTCTGTCCTTGGAGATTTGTTCAGACACTACTTTTCAGGAAAAGCCAAGTTTTTGGCAGGTAATTTTTCAGTATTAGGCTTCCATGGAGGGATGTAGAGGACTAAAAGGATTTGATAGGTCATTAAAATAAATACAGATCTGCCAACATGGGGGTTTAAGCACAAGCTGAAATCCTGCACCCTCTGAAGGGGCCTCATTTACTTCCTTTGGGCCTGACACTAATTTCATTACTGATTTCAGAAGGGTACAGACTTCCCCTGATTTTAATTTTACAGTGTTTCTCTAAGCATACAGACATAGGAATATTCAATTTCTTCTGCTGAGGGCTTTAATAAAGGAATCTCACCCAGCGTGCACCCTTTCCATGGTAGAGCGCTCGTGTGATAAATTCCATTTTTCAGGAACATGAGGTTATGATGATCCTTCAGATACTGAGAGGCTGCGCTCTGAAAACATTGATGCTGCTTGCTTTTCCCTTTAGTGCCGTGAGACAAATGCTTAAGCTCTTCATCACTTATACCAGTGGCAAATACGCAGGAAGAATATTGTGATACGCACCATAAAGTTGTGCCAAGGAGAAAGGAATAGCCAGGCTCAGATGATCTCTTTCCCTGAAGCTTCTGTGGTTTATTTTAATTATCTTTGAAGGTGAAATGCATGATCCAAGCCTTGCTAACAGCCAGCATCTTTCACGTCAGAGGAAAAACTCTTTACTTGCGTCTTCCTTGTCTGCAGCCTCTGTAAACGCTGGTGATTTCAACGCAGAAGAGTTCGGTTGTGGAGAGGCTATTGCAATTGTAATAACGTATGACTCTGCGGGTACTGCATCCCTCTCTGGTCTGTCCGTAAGAACCTACGCTAGGGTTATACCTGTTCTCCATCTACCCCTTCCTTCCTCATCTTCCCCCTCATTAATTGTTAGCATCTGGCTTGAAAGATTGCCTCTTAGCGGGGTGCTGATGGGATCTTTCCACAGAGGATTAAGGCTGGAGTGGATTGACAGGAGCCAGTATCCGTGCTGTGGGAAGTTTGCCAGCCGTGGGTGGGCTCAGCGCTGCTGCTCTTGCGGTTCTTGCGGTTCACGTCAGGACGCAGGCGAGAGGCAGTTGCAGCTCCGTGTTCCCTCGCTGGGCAGAGGTGGCCTGATGCGCCGCCTGCTTGGTTTGGGAGGTGCCTCCTGCACCCAGCTGCTGCTGCAGCCTTTGCAAGGCTCTCGGTCTCTGTACATCACCCGCACCAGCCCGTGGAGGTGATTTCGTACCTGGCTCATCAGGTGGCTTCCACCGTGCGATCGCAGCGCTTTAATCAAGGATGTGGATAACGCTAACGGCGTTGCAGGGGGTGCTGGCAGTAGAGTCGTGGTGTCAGTTCTTGCCGTGTCACGCTCCCTAGGTGGGTAACGCGTCCGTAAATCACACAAGTGCCTTCCCGTAGCTTTGCTCTCTGTTACTGTCTCAACTGCCAGGATTTCATGGGACACAAATCTTGGGTCTTGGCAAAAGCAAGGCCTCCTTTCTTTGTAAAGGTACTCAGTATGCATTTCCAGGACCATAACTGAGGGCTCTGCTAAGGTCTCCAAGTCCAGGTGCTGAGAGATGATATTTCTTTTAATTTTTTTTAGTTTCCTTTCCTGTGGAGTCTGTTTTTTTTCCTAGACGTGCACAGGGAGCAGAGGAGAATCCCTTGGCATTTCAAAAGGCAGGATTATTCCCTTACCATTTTGGTCTCCTGATCGGCTCCTACAAGTCCTTGCTGACCCCTGTGGCTTTCCCAAAGGTGCTGTTCCCCTGCCCATGACAGGGGGGATGGAACTAGATGATCTTTAAGGTCCCTTCCGACCCAAACCATGATCTGTAGCCACAGAGTGTCTGTTACTTGCCAGGACAATCTGGGGCCTAGAGGCACGTTTACTCCTTGCTGTCAGGAGCGTAGGTGATGACTCCCTCTTTCTGTAGTTAGGACAGACTGGCAGTAGCTTTCTGTGCTTCATCGAGGGTTTCCTTGTGTGTTGATGCTGTCTGCAACCACAGCTGCTGAAAATAGTCTTTTCCCTTCTCCCAGTCTAAAGGAAAATCTTTATATCTAATCCATCTCAGGCTCGGAAATTTAAAGATAGCCAAATAAAACCAACAGTCTGCACTGAAGGGCTCAATTTTGAGTCCTTCTTGAAGGGAATGTTAAAAGATGTTCACAGGATTTGTCGGATTTCTCTTTTTCTCTTATGGAATTCCCACTAGCTGGTATTCCCATGTCACTTTAAGCCATTTGAGATAACATTTCTTCTGTTTCTCTCATTAAAACTGTTTTTATCCCGACTTGCGGGACTGTGCAAGCTGAAATTAAAGCACTGCTTGGTATTTCCTTGCCCATCCTCTCTGTTCTTCATCCCCAAATCCTTTCAGCTCCCCCCGGCTCTCCCCCCCCCTTCCCTTCCCAAGCTCGCCTTGAAGGGCTGGGAAAGCCGGCGCTGGCGCATTATGTTGCCTGTCTGATTGTTGTGGGGTTGTGTTTGTGCGAGGAAGGTCACGAGACAAAAAGACCACCGGGCAGGGGTGGGCAGGGGGGGTTCTGTCCCGCTCCATTCAGTCCTTGTGGCAATGGGTGGAAAGAGTCTTGTTTGCATGACAGGATTTCAGGGGGCGATTGCCTTGTGTTTAGGTTTCTTCCACGGCTGCCGCATGGGCCCCCGAGGGCAACAATAAAAGCAGAGCATATATATGAGATTCATGGGGCTGGAGCGTGCTGGGATAACCAAGAGGCAAAGTCGTCAGTGCAGGGGTGTCAGAGCCAGAGCCAGCTGTGGGGGTTTTTTTCTGCACTTAACTGCGTTGATGTTGTGTTTGCTTGGTGCAAGAAACATGGAAAAAGAAGGAGGCAGAACCAGTCTCAAGTTGAGGCACAGTTGCGCCTCTCATGGTTCCTCTAGCAACACTTTAAAAGCCAATTTGTAGGTTTGACTTCGCTGACGTGTTGAAAAGACAAAGTAGGGTCAAGCTTTGGGTTTAAATTTGTTTTCCTTTCCATTGTGTTTGTTTTTCAGGGTTGTGTCCTACCTTCTACTGGGTTTCTGCGACCTCTCATTTTAACTGTGTGGCAGTGAAGGTTATTTATGAGCAAGCAAAACATAAGCTCCAGACATTGAATTAGCTTTTAAATGGTTGTTTCTAACAAATATGACAGATATTCTAAACATCAAGTGAAGGGCTGTGATTTAAGGCATTATGGTAACCATTTTAGAGTGAGTCACTGCATTTTTTGTTTTGCAGTTGGGAAAATTAGGTTTGGCACAGGATCCTGTAGAGGATGACTGATAGACCTAGGAGGATAACTGACACTTTGGCCTCTCTAAACCTGCACACCCCAAAGTGATGGAAGTGTATCCAGTTTTCAGATCTGCCAGTGAGATTCAAGTATTAAGATGTGTCCTTACAAAATGCGGTGGAGGTGGGTGAGTTTTGTTCTCAGTTCCCCAAAAGACTGGGGAAAATGCCTTCTGTTTCCCTTTGAGCAAAATATTTAATTTGACTTGAGCTGAACCATCCGAGAACTCAGAACATAAACGTAAATGGCCATTTTCTAATGAAACAATTTGAAAATGATGATGTCTAGTGCTCTGGCCTCCTAGAATCTGAAGAAACTTCTAAATAATGTTCAAAGCTCAGGCAAACTCACAGGAAAGTCTTGGCATGACTGCAATCTCAGGGTTTTTGCTTGGAAAAGTTTTATTTTGAAAAAAATTATCCTTGCTTTAGAAATGGGAGGGAAGCCCTGCAAATAACACTGATTATAAATAACGTTTCTATGTCATAGGCATAAAGTGCATCTTGTCCCACCGTTAGGGTAGTGTTACACTTGCATCTCTTGGGCTGCTTCTTGTCATTATCTTGGTGCTTTATCCTATCAGCATTTTCTGCGTCTCTGGCTCAGTTTTGCTGCAACTCCCTTTGATGGAGGCCATCTGGCCTTTGGTGGCTGCTGTTCAAGTTGCTCTGGGTTCATGAGAATTTGTTGACTGGAAGCAGAGATGTTGGAGGAATTATAGAGGGACAGACGATGGTAACAGTGCCTGCTCCCGGCAGCTTTTCTGCTCCCAGGTTAAAGTTCGTGCTGTGTTCCTTGTGTCCCTTTCTCTAAGACCTTGTCAAGTCCATGCGGGAAGCCATTCTGCCTGCACTGTTTCACTTTGTGCTGCTCCTCTCTCCCTGCCTCATCCTCCTCCCTCTTTCTCCTTCCATTCAAGCGGCATCTCCCAGTCTTCCCCATTCAGGTCTGCCTTTGCTCTCTGCCCTACGTAAAACTTCCATGCCCTTCCTACCATTCATCACCTCTTGCTCATTCACCTCCCTGCTTGCCTTTCTCCATTCATCCGGGCTTCCTCCCAGCCGGTCCGGGCTGCCTTCTCCTCCTGCCCCTTCCACAACCCTCCTTTTGTGTCTTTGCGCTCCTTTCTCCGGGACCATCTGAAGCGCAGCAGCCTGGGATGTGCTCTAGGACGATGCTCTGCTAGAAGTTGGCCCCACTTTGCGGGCTAATTAATCCCCAGTGGAAGCCAAGTGAGTAGGATTGGTTTGGGTGGATTTGCCTCTCAAGTTACCCTGCAGGTGAGAAGATTTTTGTTGTTCTTCTCTTTCTTTCCACTTCCCAGAGCTACAACTCGATGCATGAGTAGGAAGAGTATTTTCATTTCCTACACTTCCTTTTCAGTCTGGTCTTTCTCTCTCCCTCCTGGCTTGTTTTCCTTTTGTTTGCAGTGGTTGCAACTCTCAGGTGACTCTTTTGGGGGGTTGTTTTGATTTCCTCATTCCTCGCCTAACATGCGTTCTTTTAATTATGCCAGCTCTCTAATTATAATTGTTACCTGCTCTTTCTCTGCTTCCTCCTTCTAATCATCTGCATTGGAGTCGTATCAGTTTTGGAAAACCATCTCTGCGCTTGAATGTGTGTTGTAAATGTCCCCTGGAAACAGAGCTTGTGAATCATAGTAGCCAGGGCTTGTTTCCAAGTCTCAGTGCAACCACAGTCCTGGGCTTGTGATGCAGACACAGCAAATACAGACCTCGGACTTCTCCCTGTGGCTCACCCCCTGGCAGCAGTCTGCAGGCATCACCCCATCCTATTGAGGAGCAGGTCCCTTTGCTGTGGTGTGCTAGGAAAACTAAGTGGGAGGTCTGCTCGCCTGTCAGTGCCCATGGGGGCTTCGGCTTTGAATGGTTAAGTTGCATTCAAGCCACTCTGTACAAGTAAAATGGGAATGTTGGCGCTTGGAAAGAGCGCACAGGCTTGTCGGAGAAGGCAGGTGCTCTTTAAAGCGTGTGTGAGCCCCTCACACACGAGAGATCTGATTAGTTCAGTAAAGGAGGTGCAGCAGGCAAGCCGGGATTGCTTGCTCTCAAGTCTTTAAATGACAGAGGTTAGAGTAATAATGAATCCTCCCAGCTCCAGGCTCCATCTGGAACCAGACTGGCTGGAGTACTTTTGAGATGGTTATGCTGTTGCACTAACCCCAGGTGCCCTGCGTTGCAGGAATCATGCGATACCTCTGTCTCCTCTTCACGAGGCTGACATTACCTTCTGCTCCAGTTTAGCTGGCAAAGCAGAAGAGTTTGTTTGGTAGCTGCTAGTCCCCGTGAGCGAGGAAAGCCAGATGTCAAATCAGCGTGAGTTAAATACACCTCCCAGTCTGCTTAGTAGGAGTTTTGCTCTGTGGTGGTTGTTCTAACTAGAACTATGGTTTGAATTCCAGTGTATTAGTTCGTTCTGGTTATACATGTGTATTAAGGCAGTTATTAGTTGGGGCTTTAAATGCATCTATTTGGCCTGAGTTTTTCTGAGACCTAATAACTTGCTTCCAGGTCAGGAGGAAAACGCTGGGATCATCTAGTCTCTCAAAATGAAGGCCAGAAGATTTTGTGAGTGGTCTTCTGCTTGACCTCAGCCACAGCTTATCTCCTAGGGAAACTTGCAGTTCAATTGTAAAACTTCTGGTGAAGTTATTGAGACGTTGAACTTGTTAATAGTAAAAATAATCAACTTATTCTAATATAGAGGTGCCTAACTTTGACCTCTAGATGCAATTATGCCTTTGTCACAGCAGAGAATCCTGCCAAATTTCTGTTCCCTTTGTGTTTCTTCTGGACAGTGATCAAGTCATCGCTTAACCTTCCCTTTCATAAGCTAATGAATTAAGCCTGTCAGTGCAGTCAGTCAGATTATGCCAGTAACAAAAGTTCTAAACGATGGCACCTCATTTACAAACCTGCAGGTCCTTTTTTCAAGGCAACGTTACCTTTAGAGCACTCAGTGTAACAAGCAGAGGCTGCTTCTGAAGATGTCATTCCCCATCCAGTAAACTGGCTGGTGTTCTTGGCTCCTGGCCACGTGGCTTTCTATTTGTTTTTACTGTATTATCTATTGTTTGCAAGCACCCAGCTTTCCCAAAAGCCCCAGCTCATGCTTAGTAACTCACTGCATTAGCTCATCTGTGAGCATCATACAGACTTACCTTATGCTTCCTCCTAAGTCACTAACGATAATTCCGTAGGAGCAAGAATGAATCCTCGTGGGACCCCATTAGCGGCATCTCCATGTGATGGTAGCTCTCTAGCTTATTTTATTTTTGAACACCTGTCAAATAGCCAGACTTCAGCGTGTCAAACGTGTGACAGCCTGAGTTTGTGTCACAATAAGTCCTCCGACGCAGTTTTGTCAGATGCATTGTGGAAATCGGTTGCAACAGCGATATCTTATCGGCACCAAGTTAGTATTCTCGTCCAGATAATCAGTGGAACATCAGCTATTTTCCATAGCTTATTCTGACTGATGTTAGATGGTCCATTACGCATTCCTCGAATCAGTCACCTGTTGGTTTGCTGTGTGTTGCTATTAGGCTGACAGACCTGCTTTATCCCATTAACCCCCTGTCACAGCCCTGTAGTTTTGGGGCTGGCATCGGTGCCTGTCACTGTGTTTGGACAAGACTTTTGGAGCCATAGTTGGAAGGGCCACATTGCTGATTTAAAGCTGGAAGAAAGGTAAAAAGCAGAACTTGATGTTCTTCCAGTGTTCCCGGACTTGCAGAAGATCTGTATTAACATTGGCTTTTTCAAATCTTTTGGATGCAGTATAACTTGACCTGCTGATTCAAACCCATCTATCTTTAGCAGGTGCTTTGTAACATCATCCTGAGTTCCTCCTAGGAAAGAAGTGTTGTCATCGTATCATAGAGATAATTCAGTGGGCTCTTGTCCATATAAAGAACAGAAACATTTCAACTACTCCTGGCTTTTGCACTAGTATCACCTGTGCCACTTTGTCCGGATAATATCAGACCAAACCTCTGTCTTAATTGAGAAGACCCATCTGTACCGGCAGAGACGCTGCTGTGACAGGAGACATCGTCAATAGCAGTGAATTTTACAGAAATGCTTGCGTATGTTCAGCTAAACTGAGTGTGGCCAGGGATCTGACCTCGGAAACTCAGCCTGGAATACAGCTCCAGCTGAACAGCTAGGCTGACTGCTGTGCTTTGATTTGGTTTCTTTTAATTTCCTCGTAGTAATAGTGATTAGAGCCTGTCTGTCTCCAGGCTGTGAGGTTGACTGCGCCTGCTATGCCTTCTGTTGAGTTACGTAGTCCAAATAAACACAGCATCCAACCCAACGTATTGCACTCCAGCTCTGAATGAAGTGCCTTATGCATTACGTCTCCTCACGATGTAGAAGCCCTGAGACCTGTAATTAATATTGATACAGGATTTTGCAGTTCTCCAGTAAGACATAGCTAAAAAGACATAAACAGTAATTATTTGGTGGTAAATGACAATATTGTGCGTCATGGTGGTATGAGTATTGCTGGTTTCAGCTTTTGATATGTAATGCCTTGTACCATCCAGATGAAAAGTAGGTTTTATTTTAATTAGGCTGCAGAGCTCATTGCCTCGGGAGATTGTGGAGCCCTAAAAATCAGAATTCAAAAGGGAGAGGAAGATATCATGCATTTGTGCATATAACAATGGGCCGGTACTGACCAGAAGATCTGGAGAGAGTGTTAAACCTCTTTCCTAAGGGTTTAAGAGAAGGTTTTAACTGTTAGAGTGGGTTTGGTCATGGCAATCAACAGATGATCTCCTGTAGGCTTTGTCTTGTCCACGATCTCGGGCATTCCCTCTGTGCATGGTCGGCACCAGGGCTGCAGCTGAGGACATCTATCCAGCAAAATGTCTGAGTGCCCACCGGTGGGTCAAGATTAAATATCGTATTTCCACCTAAAAAGAACTCCATCGCTTTTTAGAGTGCCTCGGCTTCTTCCCATTAGTCTTAATGCACATACATAAATAATAAAAGAGGAAGAAGCAGAGCTGGAGAAGCCTCAGTCTATAAACACGTCTCTTTGCATTAAGCCTCGTGGCATAATGGAGGGCATCTCCTGCCATCCGTGCTGCCTCCTTAATCACATAATTATCTCCCTCACTTTCAGTGCTGCATCTCCTTCCTCGTCAGTGCTGTTGATAATGGGGCTTCTATTTACCCTGGCTTCTTTCTGGGGAGCGGATTTGGTTTCAAAGCCAGCACAGTGGCATATTTTGAATAATTTAGTTGCGGGTGGCTTGAGCACTGTGTGTAATTCCCCAGCTGAGACTGGAGGCTGATTCCTGTGAGTGCTCTGCCAGGACGCTGATCTGGGCAGAGGCAGCAGGATCTCTCAGTGTCGTGTTTTGTCAAGACAGCAGAGGACTGAAAGGTAGCTCGGGTCCTGTGAGTGCATCTCAGCTCTGTCTTCTTTTAGTTTCTTAGCAAGGGCTTGCAGCAAGAAGCCCCTAAGCAGAGGAAGGATAGGGGAAGGGAATCACAGTGAAAATGTGGGAGACAGAAGCATGGGTTTGGGTACCTGCCGGAGTGCGGTAGGCCTGCCCAGCAACCTGTGGCTCAGAAATTTCTCAGATCTCTGAATGCCGGATTTACTTCGCCTGTGGTGGCTTGGACCAGGGGTCTGAATCTCTATGGAGTCAAGGAGCAAAGCGTGATGTCCAGCTCTCACTGGCTTTGGAAAGTCTGATACATTTCTATACCAGAAACCTTGGCAGGAGGCCAGCTCTGTTCATGTTCTTCCCATGCCACTTAGTGTTTTTGGCTTGCTAATTGCCCTTTGCCATTGCAGCTATCGTCCAGTCACACTCTGTAAGAGCCCCGCAGCCCTCGCGGTGCTGGATCGCACAGGTACGGGTATACTGCTTGTGCCCCCGAGATGGGGAAGTCAAGGGACACCTGGGCTCACTCTGGAAATCTTAGTAACACCAAGAATCAGACCTGGTCCCAAAGCCCTCTTCCCTCTCTGCCTAACTGAGCCGTGGTGCACTCCTGAATGGTTTTATTCTCCTGTTCATGTTGCATCTGTGCTTCCAGTGCCTGTCTAGATGAAGTGCTTTTGCAGAAGGGAACAACAGATGGTACTAACGTAGGTCCTTTCCTTGTCTTTGCGCCTAAGACAGTAGGAGAAATAAACTAGAGCAGAAATGCCTCTACAGATTGGCCAACTAGCTGATGGACCTGGTCCTTCCGGCTACTTTGCTTTTCAAGGAAAAAGGAATCTTCTACCAGCTCCCTCCGTCTCCACTTTGCCACGTGCTGCATGCAGAGAGACGCTTCCCCGAGTCCTGGTGACGGACAGTCGGCTCTGTGAACGCCTCCTGCCTAGGTGAGTGCTGAGCTGGGCAGCTCCGCGCTCTCTCACTGCTGCTTTCTGGGAAATGGGTCTGTCTGGGGGCCCTGCTCAGTGAGATAGAGCTGGTGTACCCTCCGTGCTCAAATGCAGTGTGGCTTTTGAGAGCTGGGTGATCTTTCCAGCCCTTGGGTTCACCTCGGGTCAAAGCAATCTCACATGCACTAGCAGTAACCCTGGACAGCCCTTAATCACTTCATAGCGTCTGGGCAGTGGTGGGTAGATTCATTATTTACAGAGGAAGAGAGAGTGCATCACTGGAGCCAGCACTAATGTTTTGCCATTCAGGCAGCTGAGATTAGGTAGTTTTTAATGGCAAGAAGCTGGATTTTGAGGTGCAGGGATACGCACTTACCTTTGACTGGCCTTCCTCTGTTCTCCTCTCACATGCACCTCTCGCTTTCAGAAGAGAGGGTAGGATCATTAAGCTGCTCAGGACATCTCTACCTCCAGGCAGTGATGAAATTCCTGTTAAACAGCCCCTGCTTTTTCCCTCTCTCACTTGGATTATAAAACAGACTTTCATATTCTGCCTTGTCATCCCTTTAACCTTCATCAAAGTAGCACATGCTCCATAGACTGCTGCCATATTGTTGTCTTGGGTTTTTTTTAAACAAAACAAAAACCAAACAAGCAAACAAAACTCCCAAAAAGCCAACTCACACCAACTCACTGCCTGACCCAACGGACTGTGGAAGGATAGAGAACGGGCTCTGGTAAAATACATGACTATCTTGAGGAAAGTTTCAATGTCAGTCTTAAATGTCTTTTCACAGCTTCAACTTGGAGTTTCCCAGTTCTGTGTATCGACTCGGAGACTCTTGATGTACCTACAGCATGGCCCTTGAGGCTGGAGCTGGTCTGGTGGTTTCCAAAGCTTGTTAGCATCCCTAGGTTGTGGAGACTGTGCCATCTACTGCTCTGAGTTCAACTCCAACAAAGCTCAGAGTGGTTTCTGAAACCCTTGGAGATGAGCAGAGTTTTTGTGCCACTGACTCCTCGTTTCCAGTGGGAAAAGGCCTCCATGTGACCAAGAAGCAGGGCTACTATTGATAGTTCCTTTCTGGTGGGAAATAAAGCAGGAGTTGTTATTTCCATATAATAGGAAGGGAAGCTAAAGCTCAGGGCGATTTATCTCCAGAATCTGCCTCCTAGTCTGGAGCAGAGCTGGGGTCAGTGCTGGGGGACCTGACTGCCAGGCCAGCCTCTCCCAGAAGTGACGATGCCACCAGACCATAGAATCATTCAGGTTTGAAGGGACTGATCCAACTCAAAGCCAACTTCCACATCACATTAAGTTGCTTGACGCCTTGCCCATTTACAAAGGTATCTTATGACCTGGACGATATCTCCTCTTCGTGCCAAGGTGAAGCCCTTCAATGGGGAAACCATGGGTGGTGGCAGATTCCCCGTTCCTGCGACAGATCCACAGTTCTCACGCCAGCCCAGGATCCTGGTGCTGTGCCCAGTTCAGCTGTTGATTCTCCAGCTGCTCTGATGCTTTGGGGTCTGTTTGCCATGGGGGAGAGGAGCAGCTGGCTGCACTCTGTGAAATGTCTGTGTTTTCCCAAGATACCCATTGTCTGTCTGAAGCACCAGCCTCCACCCTACTTGCTCACTCAGCCGTGACTGATGTGTCTTTAATTAAAGAGGAGGAACAATTCAAGATTTTGTTTTCTTTCCTCAACTGTATTTCCTATTTCCATCAATTTGCAGGACCCCTCCCCTTATTTTTGTCTTGTAGTTTTGCAGCGAGACCTTCAGTTTATGGAGCATCTGCTCTAAAATAAGGAAGAAGTAGGGGGAAAAATAGCTTGGTTTGGGCCAGGGAATTAAGATCCTGGGTCAGATGGCTGCTATGGTCATTAACATATTTACATTTTTGCTTAAGAGCCTGCTTGAGGATCAAGGGAGTTAAGCATGATTGTTATTGAAATGCAGAGGAAACCTTGCATGAAGTTGCCGTTACTGTCTATTGTTTGGGGGGGTGAGGAGGGACAAATGGCCTTCCTCATCCCGCCCTGGTTGTGCTGCACTTGTCTGCCCAAGAAGATGGGGAGAGGCAGAATTCCTACGCTGAAGGGAGCCTCTCTGCTGCCTTAGCTGCTGGGGAGCTCCCTGTGGGGCTGGACCTGGGGCTTGGGGCAAGACAGAGGTGCTCGGCTGGGCGTGTGGGACAACCAGCCCGTAAGGAGATCCTCATGGATAAGTACATGAAGCGTCTAGCAAAGGTCAGTTGCCTCTTTTATAATTGATGGACCCGAGTGTTTCGCGTGTGCCGTCTCGTGTGGGTTTTGCCGTATGTGGGGACCTGTTTCTGTAGGACCAGCTCAACTCTGATTTTTGTGGAATCAGAAATGGGGTTTGAGGCAGTTTGGAGTGTTGGCGTGGGTTTGGAGTGTTGTGGTGACAAAGGAGTTGTTTTCTACGTTTAAAAAAATTGTTTAAAATAAGAGAACCCCCTTACAGCTGGGGTTTACAGTAAAACACTCTACTCCAGGTTGTGGAAGCGGTGTTCTAGTCCCACTCTAAGACCAGCCTTTTTAGTTCAGTTGTTCATTTTTTCACCTTTTATTCTTTCATGCTGTTCAGATCCACCGTTTTAATTCAAACCTATTTCTAATTAGTATCTTTAACTTAGTGCCAAAAAGAAAATGATAGGTAGGAACGTGAAAGAGAACAGGCACCTTGGCATGTTTATCGTACTGAAAATGCTCGCTACCTTCTGCTGCTGTTTTGGTTTTGATGGGACAAGCAGCAAGAGGGTGAGCTGGGGGAGGGATGCTGGTGATTATTGGTGTGAGAAAGGAGCATCCTGGAGCAGAGGCTCCTTCACAGCCATTACGCAGGCTTCAATTGTCTGTCCTTTTGGAAAGGCAGCAGCCAGGAACAGGTATGAGCAGCACAGCCTTGAGTAAGAGGATCGTATCTGCTCCAGTGCTAGCGCGTCTGGAGTCATTATTGTGTCCTTGTGGACTGATTTGAAGCTCTGAAGCCACCGCGTTCTGTTCTCGCTTCAGTCACTGACTCTGGCCCTCAAGGTAGGGAGGCATTTAAGCCTTCAAGGAGCAACTGGTTTTGCGCTAGGTAAGATAGGTTCTGATAGGTTAAATATCAAGATATATTTAAAGCGGTGCAGTGAAGCAAGATGTTGGTTAGGAGACACGTTTTTAGGAAATGAGAGTGAGCACAGCAGTATCTATGGGATTGCAAGATTTAGATCCATTCCCTGAATGACTCGTCTCCCAGCTTCTGCAAATTCCCCTTGAGAAAGGTCATCTCAAGCATTACGCTAATAATATTTTATTTCCTGGGGATCCGTGCCTCTGGAATCGGGCGCTGTGCCCTTGTTGGGAGTCCCAGCAAGAGCCAAAAAGCATCAGAGCTGAACCTAAGTGGAGAAGATGTGATTTCAGGGTTGGTTTTAAAATTTGGTCTATTAACTCAAAACATCAGAATGGGCTGACTGGAATGTGTCTTGAGATAAGAAAACAATTCTTCACGGAGAGGGTGGTTAGGCATTGGAACAGCCTGCCCAGGGAGGTGGTTGAGTCGCCGTCCCTGGAGGTGTTTAAGGTGAGGGTGGATGAGGTACTTAGGGGCATGATTTAGGGATTGGTGGGAATGGTTGGACTCGACGATCCAGTGGGTCTCTTCCAACCTGGTTATTCTGTGATTCTGTGTGATTCTGTGATTCTGTGAATAGGGGAGCTAAACTTCTCCAGGGATTAATATTAAGCCCTTGTTTAACAGTAAAGAGCCGATGAAATCCACCTTTGGCTCTGGGTGCCGGCTGTCAGGAAGGTACATCCAGGCCCCATCGTGAGGACAGAACAACCCACGGCAGAGGATGGAAGAGAGTGCTCGACTCTGCCTGCAGGTCTCTTGGCTTGTGTGGGTTTATGTAATCCACCTGCCCAGCAGCCCCTCACAGAGGGACAGGAGAGCAGGCAGCCCCGCTCCTGCCAGGAGCCGTCGTCGCGGTTAGATGGCTCCTCCGCAAAGCAGCCAGGGATAGCGGAGTCCTCAGGAGCAGCAGGACAGAAGGAGGCAAAGCCAGATCCTCGCCGGTACTGCCGCCTCGAGCCGAGCTGCCTGTGCCTGGAGCCAGTCTGGTTTCTGGCTGCAGGGCAGTGCCAGCCCTGCCGCTGGCAGCCGGCGTCCTCTGCCGCGTCCTCCGCCGCGTCCTCCCTCTCACCTCCTCCCTTGCCAAGGCAGCCTTTGCTCTGCCAAGTCTGCTCGAAGGCGCCTGCTCAGCTTTTGTGCTTCGTTAGGAGAGAGCGAGGATTGTCAGGACCTTTTTGGCTCTGCCGAGGCTTTTTATGTCCCTAATGTTTCCATGAAAAGACTCCCTCCTGGCCACCCTGGCCCTGACAGCCACTCAATCCAGCCAACAAGCTTGATATCATTATCTACAAGAGGAGGCCAGCGAGCACCAGGCTCCTCACAGCCAAGTCTAGGAAATCAAAGGCAAATCTCCCGGCAAGAGAGAGCTGGCAGAGCTCCGGCTGCGCCGCAGCTAGCGAGGGCTTGTCTGGCAGCTTGTGTCCGCTAGTCTTCAAAGCACAAAAGGGACACGCTCAGCGTGGTGCCGGCGCTGGTCTTGGGGCTGGGGGTGAGCTGGCAGCCCCTTGCGGAGAGCCCTGGGGAGCTCAGCGCGGGCTGCAGGCTGCTGGGAGCAGTCGCGACTTCGGGCAGCCTCGCAAAGCTGTCTCTTCGGTCAGTGGCACTTTTAGGAGATGAGCTGCTTAGTTTGAGAGAAAACAGTGATGCTTTTCGTCAGAGTGGGGTTCACTCCAAGTTTCACCTGGGACTTCTCTTCTAATGAGTCTGGTTTACATTCTGAAAATGGCATGTGGCTGCCTTGTCACTTTGTTTGGCACGTTCATCTGCTTTCCTCCCAGTCCAAAAACTCCCTCTGAAAACAAAGCTGCTCAGCAGTGAAAGCTTTTACCATTTTGAAGGCATCTATAGAGGTGATCTGGAAAGGTGACTGTCAAATGCTGAGCACAGAAAGGGCTTGAGGAGGGATGGCTTATTTCTGGGCTGCAACTGTGTTAGGAAATACAGGAGTAAAACTGTTCTTGGTACGTTTTATCTCACAGATGGCTTCTCTGGTTTGCTTGATAATCCAGAGAAAGAGTGATATAAAAAAATAACCAAGAGGAGTGATGATGCAGAGGGAAGGAAGGTAAGGGAGCTGATTTAGTTGCAGCTTGTGTCGAGACAGGTTGGTGGTGTGGATGATGATGCCTGGGTTAACCCCTCTCTGCAGCACGGTGCTTTGCAGTCTCTGAGCAGGCAAAGGAAGCTGGAGATGGGGTGATCGCAGGGCAATGTGCTACCAGAGCCTAGAACAGCATCTGGAGTCCCTGGGGGTCTGCTGCAGGTGGGCAGGTGTGTGTGACACGGAGTTTTTAATTGTAGCACTTTCCCCTTCTATCCCAGTTTGATCCTGACAACACTGGCTACATCAGCACTGAGAAGTTTCGCTCCCTTCTCCAGAGACACGGCTCGGAGCTGGACCCCCACAAGCTGGAGGTCCTGCTGGCCCTGGCAGACAGCAACTCCGAGGGGAGGATCTGCTACCAGGACTTTGTCAACCTGGTGAGTGCTCTGGCTGGCAGGCTCCATGAGTCCTTGGTTCCGCTTAAAACTTTGTTGAGGGACAGTCTCTCTCCTTCCCTGTCTGTATCAACACCAGTGCTTGCCACATCCCTGCATCACGCTCTCTACGGGCTTGCTGAAACATTCAGTGATGTCTGAACTCTCGAGCTAAGAGTCAAGTTGCTGTTGATTTTTCTAGAGAAGCAAGTTTGCATGGGAAGAAACTGTAGGAGCTGTTAGAAGAGAAGCTTGAAGCAGTGGCTGCCGATAGTTTAGAGGATTTTGCAATGACCAGAGTAACTAATTTGGTCTTCCCTGCCTCTGACTTTTCTTGAATCCCCAGAGTAAGCTGCTGCTTGGTCAGCACAAATCAAGATGTTGGCATTTGCTTTTTTTCCCCCATTTGATACTGTTTGGGAAAGTGCTACCAGGTTGGCTCAGAGGATGTGAACATCTGTGCCAGATGAACTTGATGCTGAGCTGTGTGTTTTGGGAGAAGCAGTCTTTAACCACATTAGCATTTTTAGAAGTGCAGAGTGAGGGAAGGAAATAAATGTGAATCTTGAAAGCAAAATTGATTGGAAAGGCTGCGTTTGTAAGTAAAGTGGGTTATAAAACTGAAGCTGACAGGGGCTTTTAAAAAGCTTGTGCTAACTTCTGATGGAGTGTTCTGTCTTGGAGGATCAGAGCTGGAGAGCTAAATGCATTGCCTGTCACAGTGTTGTACGAGTTTAAAAATAGCCATAGACCAGCCTCAAAGATGCCAATACATAATGGGCAAAAATCCATGTTTTCCAAACCCTCCTGAGTGAGGCTGAATAAAAACCTTACAAAGGGTACTGTGCCCCACACCCACCGTGAAACTGGAGATGGGGAAATGCTACCTGACTTGGCTGTTGATCAGCTGGGGCAGCAACAGTAGTACAGGTAGCCAAGAAAGGAGGATGCAGCAATGTGGATCGTGATAACTGATGGGGAATTCAGTGGATGGAAGGCTGGAGAACGGGCCAGAGAGCTCAGCCGGGTGCATCAGCAGCCTCTGCTCTGCTTTACTAGTGTTCAGCCCTGACCTCATTTATTTGCATCGTAATAGCAGGTCCTGGTACTGGAATTCCTCGCATCCCCCGTAGATCGCCCTGTGATCATCTTGAGACTTGGTTCCTGAAGCTCCAGCCTGGTGCTCGCTCTGCATGCCTTGATCTGGCGCTAATCTCCCCGGATGGTTGTGCCAGGCCTTGCTTTGTCCTCACAGTTTCTTCCTTTTCTTTTTACCCAGATGAGCAACAAAAGATCGAACAGCTTCCGCCAAGCCATCCTTCAGGGGAACAGGAGGCTGTGCAGCAAGGCGCTGCTGGAGGAGACGGGGCTGAGCCTCTCGCAGAGGCTAATCCGGCACGTTGCGTATGAGACTCTGCCGCGAGAGATAGACCGCAAGTGGTACTACGACAGCTACACCTGCTGCCCCCCACCCTGGTTCATGATCACCATCACTATTGTAGAGGCGAGTACCTGAATTCCCTCTCTCTGGGAACCCACACCACACTGCCAAAGGCTTGCTGGGTCCTGAGCAAAGGCTGGAGTGGACCCAGAGAAGGACAAGCATGAAGCTGATAGCCGTTTTGACTTACCTGTGGGTGTGTGTGTAAGTGGAGATTGTGATCCTATCTGTCTCCAAGCGTGGTTGTTAGTCATTGATACAATTTGTATATGAAACTACAGAATTTGGGAAACTATAGCAAAATATTTGGAGGAGTGAAAATCTGGATGGTTCTAGGGAAACTGGTAGTTCAAATAATGGAATTAGGAGAAAAAAATTCCTATATTACAGAATCACTAGGTTGGAAAAGACCCACAGGATCATCGAGTCCAACCGTTCCTATCAAACACTAAACCATGTCCCTCAGCACCTCGTCCACCCGTCTTTTAAACCCCTCCAGGGAAGGTGACTCAACCCCCTCCCTGAGCAGCCTCTGCCAGTGCCCAATGACCCTTTTCATGAAATTTTTTTTCCTAATGTCCAGCCTAAACCTCCCCTGGTGGAGCTTGAGGCCGTTCCCTCTTGTCCTGTCCCCTGCCACTTGGGAGAAGAGGCTATGGATATGGTTATCTCTGTTCTCTGAATGGAGAGAAAAAGGAAGGAAAAGAATCTGGATTAAATATTCTGACCTGCTCATCTGTTGCCCAAATAAGATCTTTGCACAGTTACTGAGTAATGTGCTGGAATAAGCCCAGAGGAGGATATAACGTGGCACTCATCATTAGAGTGCCAAGTGCCTCTGACTCAGTGGTTGGTGCGACACAGGAGGCCACATATAGAGTTATACCAATGTGTTGCAGATTCCTTAAAACATGGAACTTCCATGCTGTGTGAAGCTGTCAAATAGGAGAAAAATTATAATACATTTTATTTTTTTCTCCGTTATTTTGAGCTACAAAGTGCTTTTCAGCGAGAGAAGGCATTTGCTAATCGAGGACTCTCCCTGCTCTTCTAGGTTGCCTTTTTTCTTTACAATGGAGTGGTATTAGACAGATTTGTGCTGCAGGTCACCCATCCCTTATACCTGAAGAATGCATTACTTTACCATCCGCAGCTCCGTGCTCAGGCTTGGAGGTACCTAACCTACATATTCATGCATGCAGGGTGAGTACTTACCAACTGCAGAGATTCCCCACAGTTCAGGTTCCCCTGAGAGATGGAAGAGGAGGAGGAAGTGACAGAATCAGCTCAGAAATCGATTTTTAAGCATCAATTCTAAATTGCATATAAAAATGGGAAGCTGTTGTGGAGTGTTGGGCACTAACACTCACCAGCTTCCTAAAACTCACCAGCTCGAAGCCCAGTGAACCTCCAGAGTTGCTGTGCAAGTGGTAGAACAAGTCTGCAAAGACGCTGGACTGGTATTTAGAAACTACATGGTTTATTCTTGCTAGACTTCCTAGCTGGGGTTAGACAAGTCAATTAAATTCCCTGTGCCCATGGTATGTCATCACTTAGTATTGCTGTCCCTTCTGTAGGGACTGAGATAATGCCCAGAAGCCTGAATCAACACTGAACTCTCATTTTGTACACACTGTGCAAACACCAGTGTCCCTGAAGAGCTGACGGTCTCGGCTGGCCGGGTGGACAGAGAACGGTCCATCTAATGCAAAGTGAAGGAGCACAGTAAAATGAATCCTTCTTCACCCCATGGGAGGGACGTAGCAGACTTGGGAAGAGAACACAAGGCATGGGGATTCTAAGGCATGGTGCTTCTTGGCTCTGCTAGTCCTCCCAAGATTCAAAGAGACTTAATTGTGTGATGTTTGTGATGCCATGGTGATGGGTGAGTGTGTCAGGAAAGTTCATCCCTGAACAGAACACTACCCCCTCTGAGCAGTTTCTCAGATCATTATCTTCACACATTCCTGGCAGATAATTGCGATTTTCTTTAATTCTGTCATTGAAAAATCACAGTAACAAGCTTCCTTAGCAGTAGCTTATAGTTTGAAACTGGATAAAAGCCCTTTGTTCTTAAATAGAAAGCCCATATTCCTATCAGTCAATGTTCTCCTGTGAAAGGCCAGAAAGATTGAGTCGATCTTATCCTTTTTCCGTGTCTCTGATGGAAAACATGCTGATGTCTCTGCCATGGAATAACTGCCTTGGTATATAATTGCCCTTGAGCTCAAGATGTACCTCGTATCTCTAGATAAAAATTATAGGACAGAACAGACTCCACCTAAGGGGAGAGTTGGAAAAAAGTGTATATATGTTGAAAAATGTATATGTGAAACTTCGGAACAGGCAACATCTGTATTCTGCATGCTAAATCCCTCTGAAGAGCCTGTTTTTCACAGATTTTGATCTACAAGAGAAAAATACTGGGCTTAGACGTGAAGCTGGTTATGTAAAATGAGAACTGGAAACTTCTGTCACTGAGGATGTGGGGAAAACTGGACTTATAAAAGGAAGAAACACTTGATTTTAATTAATATTAGCTCATCTGTATTGGAGTTCCTTTCTGTTGGTGCTGTTTCTCTGCTATATCACTCATAGAACCAGAGGTTGCTTCGGGGCACATTTGAAGAGAAGCACCTGCACAAGGACAGGTTTTTGCAGCATTTACATGTCTTGCTCTGGTGCTTGAGGCGCGCTTTCCTGCCCTCTGAAGGGCACCCTCTCCTGCAGCAGGGCCATGCTGACATTCTTCACATTTACCAGCTGAAAATTATCTTAGGTTTATTTCACATCTGTGGCTGGCTTGGAGATGAACCCTGGGGAAGATGTGGTGTGCAGGAAAGTCATTGTGTTCGTGATGGATTCCAAGTTCTTTAGCTACATCACCTTCAAAACAATGGAGAGTCCTGCTGGAGCAATAAACCCTATGATTTATCTGCAGTATCTGGAGTCAGGCTAAATGTTCATCTATTGCTAACTTCTGTGTGTTAAAGCTCCTTTCATATCGGGAGAGCAGATAAATCTTGGAAAGGTAATAACATTTGTTAGTGGAAGCCCATCATTCTCCTCTCATTTTCAAATGAGGCTAACACAATGCCACGGGGTCTATTGTTATCCTGCTTCCAGCTGAGACTTTAAAATGGTAATGTGGGCTGCTCCTTAATTTAGGGCACTTGGTCTGTGTTTTTGAAGAGCAAGTGACAGCCAGAAGGTGTCTGAGAAGACAGCAGTTGCTAAGGCTTGGCTGGCTGTGCCTCTAGGAAGATTCCAAAAATGCACAGGCTGTGTGTTGGTCCTGATGGAGGGAGCTTTGTCAAGGGCTGAAAAGGCAGGCGATGTTGTAAATTTTGCCCTTCTGCTTTCATGGAAAGCAGATGTTGATTATCTGGGGCCCAGGCATTTGTGACACTGCCATAACTAATGACTTGCATTGATGCTCGGTCCCATTTGTTTGGTCCTGGGGAAGGAGAAAGTCTTTAATAAATCAATGAAATTGTCATTTCAAGAATGATGCATTCAGCACTGGTGAAGGCTAATTATATTTTATGGGTGCTTATTGACTGTGGAGCCTACAAAGCTCTTAGCGTGATAGAGGAGAGAAGTGAGTGGGCTTGCTTCTGGAAAGTCTTTTAAGAACAGCTGTGAATCAGAGCGGTTACTTTAGAGTCTAGGATAAACTTTTCCAGGATCCTACAAAAGCTTCCTTTGAAAAATAAGACCCAGTGCTTTGTGTGAAAATGTCAGGTGCCGCCTCGTGCGTGTGTGCCAGCCAAAGCCTCTTCCCCTCCATGAAAAAGCTCTTGGATGTTTTGACTCTTTTCTGTGATCTCCGTTTGACCTTTGCTGGTTGCTCCTAATTTAGTTCCCAAATTCTGTGAACAAGCAGGGTGAGAACGGGTGGCAGAACGTGCCCACGCCCCATGGCTCCAAGAGTCTTGAGCAAAGTAATAAAAAACTCAGTTACAGACAGCAATTTCCCATGATGACAAATGGCAGTGCCGAGTGTCTCGTGCAAGAGAGAAATTTATCCTTGGAGGGCAATTCATTGCAAACAAACCTATTAAGATATCTGAAAAGGACTGTTTCCTGCAGTATCATTTCTAGCCATTTTTTTCCGGTCCAACTTTTAAATTCTCATTTATGAGCCTGTTCTGTCATTACCGCATCTCTCCATCAGCGTTTTCCCTGATGTATAGGGGAAATTGCTATGGTAACGTGAAGAAAGACCAAAACAGTGAAAATGCTTATAACTTAAACCAAAGATTGCTGGTGGCTGTCTGTGGGCAATCGTTTTCCTATATAAAATAGGATGGAGATTTTTTTCAATGTGTTAGTTATTTTGCACTCTTATAACAGCCTTCCAGTACTGAAAGGGGGTGTGGGAAAGCTGGGAAGGGGCTCTTCATCAGGGGGTGTAGGGATAGGAGGAGAGGAAATGATTTTCAGCTGGAAGAGGGAAGATTTAGATTTAGATTTAGATTTAGATTAGATTAGATTAGATTAGATTAGATTAGATTAGATTAGATTAGATTAGATTAGATTAGATTAGATTAGATTAGATTAGATTAGATTAGATTAGATTAGAAATTATTTACTGCGGGAGTGGTGAGGTGTCAGGTTGCCCAGAGAAGTCGTGGCTAGCCCATCCCTGGAGGTGATCTAGACCAGGTTGGATGGGACTCTGAGCAGCCTCATCCAGTGGAAAAGGGGTGGAACTGGATGATCTTTAAGGTCCCTCCCAACCCAAACCTCTCTATGATGCTATGAGAAGTTGCTAGCCTGCTATGTTAAGGGTACCACTGTGTTGTTTAAGCCTACCTGCTTTATAAGCCGGCTCTGGCACTCTTCGTAGAGAAAGCATTCTACCCCTGGGTGCAGTGAGATGTGACCGTTCAGCGAGGTCACAGAACTGTGAGCCCACAGTGAATCTCGAACACCAGGGACCGTGTTCAGGGGCCTCCTGCTGTTCATACATCACTGGAAGATCCTGCGGATGGCAAGGGTAAATATTTGTATAGAGCTCTGAAGAGCAGCAAGACGGTTTTGTTAAGTATTATTGATTAGAGCAACTGAGAACTTGCTTTGAAGCTATTGATTCAACACAGGAGAAAATTGCTGCACTGGTGTCTTTACCAAATATGCGCATCTTTGCTGTCACGCTCTCTACCTCTAGGCTGCAAGTGCAAGTTGTCCCGCAGGATGTGCACAGCAGGGTTTTCTCCAAGACTATTCTCAGCCCGGCTTTTCCCGTTGTGTTCAGCAGGAGTTTTGTAATGGGAACAAGGGTAGGTGAACAGAAAGCTGTGAATATACCTTGTGACTCACGGGGCATCTAATCAGAGATAAAAGTACCCTCTGCTTCCCATTCTGACCATGACATTGAAGCAGGTGCAGCAGAAAAGGGTGAGGGTCAGGTAGCACAAACAGTGAAGTGGAATTATGTGTCACAACGGTCTTGAGACTGCTAGGCTTAGCTCGCTCTTTGACTTAATATCCCCTCCCCATCATGGCAATGTAATGTGCGCAGGGAAAGGCTGTGTCGTTAGGAGGGAAGAAGAGAGGAGCAGGTCAAGTTTCTTGTGTCTGTTCCAGGCTCTGCTGCCATCTTGCTGATTTTTTGGACGAGTCATTTGACTTCTTCAAACTCTTTGTTTATAAAAGGGAAGTCTCACTAGGAGCCAACTGCGCTGTGAGGTTTTTGGCTGAAAGGACCTGGGTGATGTGAAAAAGATAACAAGCAGCAAGGAGGAAAGAAACGCTGCAGCTCAGTCTGGTTTTTTTCAGGAACTATTGTTTATCCTGATGTTACAATGTACTGTCATGAAGCAGTGCTATTTGATTTCCTTTCCACGATATCTCCCTCTCAAGGGTCGCAAAGGGAGACAAAGAGTTAGAAAAGAGGACAACTGTTGTTTTTCCTTGCCGCAGGATAGAACACCTTGGACTCAATGTTGTCCTTCAGCTCTTGGTTGGGGTTCCCCTGGAAATGGTGCACGGAGCTGCGAGGATCAGTTTTGTGTACGTTGCTGGAGTTGTGGCAGGTAGGTGACACCGCTGGATGCCCTAGATGGAAAAGCATCTGAAAATGGTCTGTACTTTTTGTGTAGGAGAAACTTATTATTGTGACATTTGGGTGTAGAAGGGCAGTCGCTGACCTTCTATGCAATGAAATTCTTTTGGAGGCTGGGGGTGGGAAAGCTACAACTTGGCAGCTGTTTCTACCTAGCTCTAGGCTTTGTGTTTAGGAGACCTGCTAAAAAAGCACCACCAATCTGTTACTTGAAAATCGCCTTGCTTTAGGCGGCCTTCCTGAGGGTGGAGGTCACGCTGTTGCTTTCCTCGTGTCCCGTAGAGGCTTAGAAGCAAGGTGGCATCACAGGCATCCCTGCATGAAGAGTCATTTCTTTTTTCCAGGTCTAGTGCACTTCTTCCTCCATTTGTCCTGCGTTGTCTGCTTTCTGCAGCCTGAGCAAGCCAAAAGTGTTTGGCTGAAGGTTGTGAGCAGTGGAAATTCATTTAATCATGAAGCCACGGGATTTGATTGATTTTTAGTTTGTGCTGTATTGCTTTAATTTATGTTTGGCATTTCCAGCAGTTTGGAGGTGATGGAAGTTAGCTGACAGTAGATCAACATCTAATTAAAATAGGAGGGGAGAAAAACCAAGGGCTTCACGGTGGAACTCAGCTGACAATTGACTGCTTTAGTTCAAGATTTATGGTGATTTTTTTTTTCCAGCTACACAATTTTATTTTTTTCCATAATGAGCAGATAAAGCCTTTGTAGAATGGGTGGCATTGGGTGCTAATGGATTCTGCATTCCCAGAGAGAGGTTGTGGGAAGAATAATTAGACTAGGACACAGGACTACGCACGGTACAAACACTGTGCTAGTTAATGCTGAGAAAGGAGTTCGCAGACCAGCTCCATGATCCCTTGCCTGTTATTTTAATAAGCACTAAAGCAGTCCCCAGTCTGCAACTTTCCAGACATAAGCTTCTCTACATAGATCCACCTACCAAACCCTGGGGCTTCCTTTATGTATGTGAATTTACACAGCGTATCTGTGCCAGGTGAGCAAAACAAGTGAGCTTTGAACCTGCTGCAGCTGAGCCCAGGCAAGCACTGAGCTGCTGCTGCCTCTCGGGTTCCTGTGGCCATGGACTTCGTTGGACTTCGGGCTGGGCTGAATGCCCACAGCTCTGGTTTGTAGCCAGTGCCCGAGGGTGGCTCGCTACCCACATGGTGTTATTGGTGCAGTTCAGCTACACTAATGATCCCATCTTTTTCTCAGACAAGCTGCCACGTCCTCACACCTTATGCCACATCTTTTATACCTTATGGCCTATAAACTGTGGGAGAGAGTGCCAAATGGAAAGGGAAAACTTCCTTTTTCAGTGCAGGGTGGAACCACAAGTATGACCAGACAGTCCCACACAGAAAAGCATCCCATAATGCCCTTCCTTGTTTGAGTTGTTAGGCAATTAAATACGCTTTACTCTTTGACATGTGCCAGGACAGAAAGAAAGAGGCTTACTTGTGCTGAGGTTCAAGAAATTTAAACATAATACAGCTCCTGAATGATCAGGAACAAGCAGTAAAATGTAGATGTGGGCCACAACGGCCACTCCCTACTTTTATGCGTGTTTCTTATTTGTCTGGGTTTACTAAGAGTCCACGTTGAGACTGAGGTCAGGACACTGAAGGTACATGCACAGTGCCCTTAATTGCAAGTTCTCATCACTCCTCTCGTAACTTCTCATTAGCTGTTTCCTTAGTGGCAGTGTTTAAGAGCTGATGAGTCTCAGGGTCGAGCAGTGAAGGAGGGAGCTATCAGCAGAGTTGACTGGTGGAACCTCAGCGCTTTCTTAACCCAGAATCAGCTGAGCAATTAGCAAAGAAGTTTGATAGATTCTGTACTACCGAGAACTCTCTTAAGACTTGCTGTTGTGTGTTTTTCCCAATTCCCACTCATCACAAAGATCTTCATTATCCCTGTCTTCTTTCCTGTGAAGAATGATGGAGTGCTGGAATAGGCTGCTCAGGGAGGTTGTAGAGTCTCCATCCTTGGAAATATTCAAAATACATTGTTATTAGTGGCACCTTTATGTGATTGTCGTATCATTTTGCCATCTTGTGTTTACTGCCTCCATCCATGCTATTTTTAACCAGGTTTACTGAGTTTTCTAAGTTAACTGGCTGTGCTCTGCTCCGAGGTCTGTGCTAAGTTACCAGTCCTCTGTTCCTTCTCACCATACAAATATTTGTCTTGCCAACATAGGATCTATTTCTATTTTATCTTCAGGTGAGGAGCAAGAGAGACATTCTTCTGTCTCCTGCTTCCTTGTTATTTTAATCAGGGTGTCAGTGCCTTTTTGCAGCATAAGTTTGAAGATGTGTTGCTGCCTTGCTTGGCTGCTTTTAAAGTAGGTGCAGAAGAATCGATCACCCACTGTCTTGGCAGCACTAACAGGACTGAGTTGGTTTCACACGTCAATTCATTTCTCCCCAGCTTCTCTTTATCTGTATGTTACTGACCTGCAGCAATTAGCACGGAAGGGGCAGGAGCAGGGGTGCAGGGTAGAAGAAGGTTGTGTTTATTTGGCTGGCAATTGTCACAAACCCTTGTTCTCTCTCCCAGGGTCCCTGGCGGTGTCAGTAGCTGATATGACTGCGCCTGTGGTGGGCTCCTCTGGAGGCGTGTACGCTCTTGTCTCAGCTCACTTGGCCAATATAGTCATGGTGAGTACCAGAGCGACTGTCTGACCTCCTCGGAAGCAAGCCAGGTCTGGTGGCCCAGAGGGATTGGAAACGGGGCTGCTGGTCATTCAGAGCTTGCCTCAGTTAAGAGTCTTTTCTCAGCGGTACGGTCCTGGAATGGAAATGTCACCCTGCACTTGGTAGCTTGGTATCCCGGTAACTGGGAGAAGATGCCAGTAATCCAAGATTTGTGAGGGTACCCCAGGCTATCGACTCTCCCTGCCAGGGCTGGCAAATGTTTGCAAAAGGAGCTGGCTGGCTCTGCAGAAGCTGCAGGTTTGTTTCTGTCTGCATGTGCCTGGTAGCGTTATCGAGCGCCCAAGGAAATTCAGAGTTTGGTGGATTTGTGTGCGGGATATCCCTTATCTCCATTTCTAAAACCTTGGCTGAAGCTGAACCCTAAACGTACCAGTGAGGCATCTTTGTGCCGTTTCACCTTTACAGAGGTCAGTAAATACCAGCCTTGGCATCCCTGTAAGACGTGGAAACGGGAGCTCATCCCAGGCCCTCAGCTAGGTGGTGGCAAAGCCCAGCAGATCTGCCCCTCTGAGCCCAACCTGCCTGCTGGGCAGAGCTGGTTCTGCTGACAGAGCTGGTTTTGCTGCGATTGGGATTTACGAGCGGTGGCGCAGGGCGGCATCTGGCCTGAGCCAGCAATGTCGGAGCAGAATAACCATAAAAATGATGGTAATGCAGCCTCCCCCCGGGGTCTGAGTGGGACGATAATGCGAGTTGGCTGCAGCAGAGACAGAAGGGTCTGTTATCTGAGCGCTGCTGTTATCTGAGTGTGTGTGGGGTGGTACTTGTGCCAAGCCTGAAAGAAAACCTTGTATTTACTGCTTGTATCAGCGGCGTCAGCAGGCTAGGGCTGCAGCCCTGAGAGCCGGAGCAGGGCAGCGAGTGGTTCCCTGAGCAGAATAAGTCTCCTTTGCTGCCTTCCAGCTTTTCAGAGCATGAATGAGCTTGGGGCTGTTGCCAAATCGGGGCAGTGGAGTGTCTGGCAGAGAGATGGAGCGGAGGAGAGGGGCTACCGCTGCACCTCAGGGTTTCTGCTGCTGAAATGCCTCCACGTATACAGTTATTTTCAGTCTGATTTGTGTTCCCTGCCACTGGGCCAGCAGCAGGAGGAGGGAGGCTCCTCTCTCTGGCAGAGTGGTAGTGCAGACACGGGTTTTCTTCACAGGGAGATTCGCAGCATCAGAGGGCTGCTTAGAGAAAAAGAAGTCTCTGCCAGAGAGGTGTGGAGAGTCTCGTGCCTTAGGAGACTGATTAGAAACATCGCAAAGTGCCCATCATTTCACTGCTCGCTGGCCTCTTCCGAATCTATTTAGCAATTGCTGCCTTAGCATCTGTATTTCTTCATTCTCAGCTGCCTCTCTCTTGTCTGAAATTACTTTTACTGCCTTTTCTATTCTGGTGGAGTTTTTTTTTGCTTTTCTTTTCCTGTTTTCTCTCTCTCTGCTCATTCAGTATCTAGATGCGATGCTCCCATGTGCTGAGGGAGATGCTGGCCCCTTGCTAGCAAAGCAGAGAGTCTTGCACAGGCACTTTGAGCGTGCTGGGAAGAGGAGGAGCTGTTACAGCGAGAGTCTCTTGAGTCTTCGGTTCCCTTGTGCCTCTTGGTAACCAAAGGAAATGAAAACATTCCTGCTTGTAAAAATATTCTTGGAATTAAATAGATAAAATAGCCAACAGGGGGAAGCAGTAAAGCATGTCATCCCAAGGAAAGGAGCGATGGGAGGAATTCAAAACAGCTACATGGAAATGAAAGCTGAAGGAAGCAGCACAGTATTAATCAGCGTGAGTCCAGAACCTTCAGACTGGGTTAAATATCTCAGTGGAGAGAGAAATTGAGTTATTTATTTTGTAGAGATTGCATTTTTGCAGTCACAGAAGTGATTTACAGACCGATCCTGTGTAAAACTCGAATATATGTAATATATTTGTTGCAGAATATTTATTCAGTGAGCTGAAAAGTCACTGGATGCTGTTAAAGTTAGACTGGAGAGTTCACAAGCTTTTTTTTTTTTTTCATTCATAGGGAATTTGTCACAAGAAACCTGGCTAGCTTGGTATCTCATACTGCTTTCAACAAGCAAAATTTTATTTAGTCCCTTAATAATGTTGTCATGCATTTGAGAAAGTATGACGCAATATCTTTTTTTTACTTGGAAGTTTTGAGTAAGTAGGAAAGTAGAAACGTGAACATTTCTCCCAGGATTTCTGACTATTGTTTAGAGATTTGTGTTCCACTATATTGGTTAACGATCAAGGCTGAAGACAGAAGAGGCCAAATCGGAGCTTTTTTATGGCACTGTTTCCTTGCTGTGCTGTAATTGAGGTCTTTATTTTGTGAGTGTGTGCTGGAGAGGATCCGAGCTGCAGGACTCCAGGGAGCTTGAGATACAGGTGGTAGCAGAGGAAAAGCGCAGCAGGGCTTGAGTGCACGGAGAAGGTGCCTGACAGGTGACAGTGTTGGGCTTCCAAGTGAATCACAGTGAGCTGCGTGATGTTAACCAGGATGATGCTTGTCTTGGATGCCGGGTACTGCTCAGCGTAATTGTATCTGTAGTCTAATAGAAAAGGCTTTTGCAAGGTAGGTAAATTGAAATATTTTCAGAATTTAAGGTGAAACATCATACCAACATGTTAAAAATCAGTCCACCTGAAGAACAGAGAATGGTGAGGACGTAAGTCAGTAAGGCTGCCAGGCAAAAGAGTTGCAGGCTGTCCATAACATAATGTGTTTGTAATATATCCCTTACCTTTATATTCTCTGGGATTGACAGAACTGTGTTTGGTGTGATGAGTGGAGAGTTCTCAGCCAGGTGGCAAAGGCAGTGAAATGGGATGGTTTTTAGAGGCGTTTGTTCTTGATGCCCTTCCAGCGCAGATGTTAAAGTAAAATCCCTCCAGGTTTGTTGTGTGCAGCATCACTTTGTTTTCCTTGTTTTTTTTTTCCAGAACTGGTCAGGGATGAAGTGCCAATTCAAACTGCTGCGCATGGCTGTTGCCTTGATCTGTAGTAAGTATCACGCAACACTTGGCACACACGCAACCCTGTTTTGTTTGTCCTTGTCGTAAGAGTTTGTGCTGGTTTAGTGAGTTTTGACTTTGCAGCAGTTTTGGTGCAGCTGGACCTTCTGGCAGCAGAACCGCATCACTCTCAAATGCAGATTTTGGCTTCCAACGCAAGGTTTGTAAATGAGGATTTGTTGTTAGCCAGCACCTGTAGCTTATGGCATTTGTGAAGATTTGGGACCTAAATGTCTCACCCTTGAATTCACAAACGAGCAAAGCTTTCGTAATGATAATACTTAGGTTTCCTAGAGCATTTCTTATCTGGGATGGCAGCAGCACACGCATTAATGAATTGTATTCCTGCCGTGTCCCTGGGGTGGCATGATGAGGGAAACCAGGCTGTGTATTCATCACAGCCAGTTGTCTTTGTAGTCTAACTTTTTTTTTTATGGTTTTGGTATTAATTTTGGAAGGTGAATATTCCCCCACCTGTGTCAGCTCCCACAATCCAGACCACTTCCCAGCTTCTAGGGAGATCCCATGCTCTGCTCCACAGCTCTTGCTCAGCCGTGGCTCCCCAGCCTCCCTACGCTTGCCACGCAAGGCGGTTTCTCCCACCCCATCTCTTCAGGGAGGTAGCACTGCCTGCAAGATGGACTTAAAACACAATAGTCCTAAACAATTAATTTCTTTTTCCTCCTTTGTTCCAGTGAGCTTTGAGTTTGGAAGAGCTGTGTGGCTGCGATTCCACCCCTCCGCTTACCCACCGTGCCCACACCCCAGCTTCATGGCTCACCTGGGAGGGGTGATGGTCGGCATCACCCTCGGTGTCATCATCCTGAGGAACTATGAGCAGAGACTCCAAGATCAGACTTTATGGTGGATCTTCCTCTCCATTTATGTTATTTTTGTCTTGTTTGCCATCTTCTGGAACATTTTTGCCTACAGCCTGTTGGATCTGAAGCTACCTCCTCCTCCTTGAAAGCATGGGACAGAAAACTCGAGAGCGCAAGTCGTCTGTCAGCTGTGTTAAGTGAATGAAGATGGAGGATCTATGTTTATATTTAACTTAAGGGAAGATGATTCTTTTGAACACAAGCGTGTGCTGGAGGAAATGCTTAAAGATCTCGTGGAAGAACAGGCCGATCAGTTTGTTCACGAATCTAGCAGGTACTGTAATAGCGGTTGGCCCGGACCCCGTGGTTTCTCCACTGCCAGGGCTCCTGTCGGGCAGCTTCTACCTGCGCACTTATCACTTGGTTTGTTAGCACACATCAGGATTTTGTATGAGATATTTGTGTTTTCCAGGTCAGTGCTGGAACTATGGCCAGTTGTTGAACGAATCTCCTCAAAGTTACTGAACACTGAAGGGGAAAAAGAGCAGACAATTACTAATTAGAGACTCACGTGGTGCTTACAAGGCAGCTTGGGTTTGGATTCTATGGACCTCTGACTGTTTAGCCATACCAGTGCCACTGTCTAACTACTTGAATGGTTCCTAAGATATTTTAGCCTATGGTGAAACCTGTCTTATGCACCTTTCAAAGGATTCAGCAGAACTTGATCACCCAAAGTGATGGAGGCTGATCTTCAACTACAGGTCAAATGAAATTGCACTATATACCTTGGGAACTCTTGGAGTGTTGTGGTCACCCAGCCAGAGGGGACTTTTACTGTGCATGTTTCACCTGATTTTAATGATTTTTTTTCCCTCCCCTAGCCTTTTTCTTTTTTGAGGGATGGAGAAGAGGAGTGCAAGTGTGCCCAATTGTGTGTTTATCAGCTGACAATCAGGTGCTGTTTTCTTCTCACTTTGTTTCTGGCCATGCTGATCTAGCACCTGGCCCGCCGTGGGCTCCGAGCAAGGATCTCAACTCTCCCAGCAGATTCTCTACTAGAAAACCAAGACCAGGATCACCTACAGCAGTGCAGGGTGGGAACTACCTAGTCTTTACAGCCATATGGTCCACTTGGGGCCAAATCTGTCCACTGAAGTCGGTGGCAATAAATCAGGTTGTAGCACTGGTTTCCCAATGAAGGGAAAGGGTGTTACGGTGATCATTGTGAAACAGAAAACTGGTTTTGACGCGACTGCTAGATTTTAAGGATGCCTTTTGCTGAGGCAACGGATGGGCAGGGGCTCCAAGCAACCAGTAGTTGCACTGATGCCTTTTTCTTTAACACTGGTCAACCACAGGTTTTAGCAATAGGTAACTGGTCTGTAGCACAGGCCACAGAGCTGCTGCACGGACCCGGGGACCAGACCAGAGCATCTGTAGCCCAAGCAGTGCTTATCGGTACACTCCTCTGCAACGTGCTGATGTTATTTTGCTTCTCACTTTTGAGAGCTGCCAAAATACAATCCAGGATTGTGGATGCCCTCCTTTCTCTCCCCTTTACCCACCTAGTTTGATTGCCCAGATAAAGCAGCCACAGGTGTCTCTAGGCTAGCTCCTTTCTTCCTTTATTTTCTATACTATTTCTGTACCGGTGCCCAGGCAGCAGCCACCAGAGCCTTCCACAGCGCATCTCGCAGGTGCTGTAGCAGTTTGCTCTGTAGCAAAACGTCTGTGTAGTGGGCTTTATTTTCTCAGCTGTGTAATCAGTGCTGCCAGATGAAAGCACAAGCTGGTAGGAGCCTGTCTGTCTAGAGGGGCCACTCACAAGTGCTCATCAGCTGCCCCCTTCTTTGCCTCTTACGGAAAAACCCTCTGGAAGGGTGAAGTTCTGCTCCCATAGCACATGCTTGTTGAACTGATGAATTTACTTTTGCCAAGTTCTTAAAACAACATCTCTTGTCACTTTCTCCTCATCAGCCCATGAGGAATCTTAGCACTTAAGTGGGATATTGTGGTTCTTTGCTGCTTGCTCCATTAGCAGTAGGAAGGATTTTATCAGTGGCAAAAGGCGGAGAAGTTATTGTTGTCCGAGGTTGCTGGACTAGTAATAAAGCTCAGGGATTCTTTATCCCAAGGCCTTGCTCCTTCTGATGGATTGTACTGTCCATACGTTTTAAATCCAATTAGATAGTTTCCATTTGAACTGGGGTATGAAGGATGGAATCTGACACACCTAGAGCTGGTACCAAAGTAACAGTTTCCCACTGACCTCACAAGACACCTGCTGGTTTGTGCCAATATTTATTCTCACAGGATCGTGGGTAGGACTTTCACACATACTGCAGCGAGTGAAGAGCTCAATCTCTATCTGTCTGCATAGATTCCAGCTCAGCTCAAATGCTCTGGAAACCCCATCTCCCCTGGCTTTACCCAAAGTGGAACTGGAGAACCCGGGTGCAGTTCAACACCAGCAGCCTCTGGAGGCAAACTGGGACCTAGAGAAAAAAAAGCCTCCGGGGTTTCAGCCTCTTTGAGCGTTGCTGATGTTCCATTTCTTTTACCGTAGTGGCTGCTCTACAGAACTCTGCGATACGACTCAAAAAGTCCTTTTGCAGGCACTGACGCTGAGAGCTGGCTAGAAAGGAAAACAGTGCATTTTGCAGCTCTGTAAAGAATTACACGTAAGAGAGAAACCAAGCTTCTTTAAAGGTAAATGTATTTTTAATGTCACCATTAATCATTGGCTTTTAATTGGAAAAAGCTTTCTAATGAGGTATTTCTGAAATGCTGTGGTAGCACAGAAAAATTATATTTCGGGGTACTTGACAACACAGAGCACAAAATATTCCCTAGGCTTGATTTAAGTAGCAAAACCGCCTTCATTTCCAGTGAGTTAAATAGATCCCTTTGTCATTGTCTTCTGACTCCCCCACAGTGTCTGTTTAGTTTGCAAATAAAGTCGGGTTTATGCAGCTTTTCTTTTGCGTACACTGCTGATGCTAACAGCACATCCGTCTGTTAAACACAAAGCACTAAACAATGTAATTTTCTGCCTTAAAATATTGAACAAATTATACTTTCCCGTTAAGGGCTAAGGAAAACAAAATGATATTTGCAAGGTAAGACGCTATGGTATACGGTTTCCAAATATTTTTGTATTGTGTACATTCTGTATATTTTTGTTGTAATGATATTATTTGAGCGCAGAATCCATTAAATTTTTTTTGGTGGTGGGTTTTTTTGGTTTCCTGGGATTTTTGGTGTGTTTTCTTTTTAATAAAATCGAGCTGGTTTACATCATATGCCAGAGGAAAAAAACAACCAAGAAAAACATTTTAGAGAGTTTCATGTCTACAGTTAACTCCGTGTTTGACTGAAGAGCGATTGGTTTTGAGCTCTGCAATGTAATCTTTTAATAATGACATTGATAATTCATTTTTATGTCTCTGTAAAAGTGTCTGTCTTCAAGATAAAGGGGAAATGAACCGCTGCTCTATTTCTCCATGAGGATAACAAGGTTGCAGAACCATCTTGGGGCTTGTGTTGGAATTCAGGTCTTGTCCCACCGTTTGACATCCAGCACTCGGCTGCTGTACGGACCTGGGAGTTGCAGGGTGACCGAGTGTGTCAAACTGCTTAAAATTCTTAATGGAGGCGGAAAGTTGTTCCCTTTTAACACCTTTTCTCTACTGAAAGTCTTAAAATCTCAGAGCCAACACATCGTGGTCTCTAGAATCGATAGGTGGAACAACTTCTCCAGGAAGCTCCCGTGGATCGAGTTATTCTGAGATAACTGAAATAACAACCCTTCCCCCAGTGTGGAAGGGGGAGCCTGATTTTGGAAAATATGTTGTGTTTTCGTTGGGGAAGCATTGGATTAAAGCGTGAGTTAAAGGAATGAAGCTGTAAGTAGCAGCAGTTCCCATCAGATTCGTTAGTGCTGAAGCACTCGCTGCTACCATATCTGGGACTCGGCTCTTGCTGTTCTTTTTGTGTGCTTGACTAAGCTTTTGGGACACTGAAAGTCTTTTATTCATTAGTTGAGAGCTTTCAGCAAGCCGGTAAGGTCGGTTTTGTCTGATTTTGTCAGTTAATAAGGCAAGCGTTACTGTCTGTTCGCACTAGATGTTTTTCTTGCTGGCTACAATAATTTTAGGAAGGCAAAGTTAAGGACAGGAACGTTGCCAAAAGCTGGCAGCCTTGGTACTCAGCCTTGATCACACACGCTCATCACACTCATTATCATTTTACTCCTATAGCTCCCATCGTATTCTCTATAGTACACGTTGTTCATGCATAGAGAGAGCAAAATAATTGGTGTCTATGCTCTTTCTCCTAAGGACCAAGAGGGGTGAAACCCCAAAACCTCAACCAGACCTCAATCTTTCAAACAACAAGAGATCTATAGCAGCTGAATCTAAATCTGCATTCCTAGCACAGGCCTGGGGGATGTGGGGTTTGGGTCTTCATGGAAGGTGGGAGGAGATGTTCATTCATTTGTTTGTTGTTTTGTTTGACGTTTTTTATTCCAAAGGGGTTTTAAATAAGACCTTTAAAACTACAGTAAAAATCTTGTGTGTCTGCAAATTAAATGCATATCTCAGCATCTACTGACCTTTAGCGTGCTTCATCCCGAGCTTTGAATAGCTGATGGCTGGAGGAAGTTGTGTATAATACTCTCCGGGCATTCATGCAGCTAAACCAGCTGGGCCTGCATTATTTATTACACTTTTGTTTAATTTACTTTAGTCTTGTTTTTTAAAATATAATTTCTATTGGGAAGATGCCGGTGAAACCTGCAAATTCAAGGACTGCCAGGCTGTTTGTCAATATGTGTGTCCTTGGTAACCATCTTGAGTTTAGTAGGTAACTGGCAAAGTCACTGCAAAGCTGGCAGAAGCGAGATGATGTTGAAACAAAGGCTGCAGAAAGCAAGGAGAAAGGAACTTAAAACAGGAGAAGCTGCAACGATGTTTGAGAGTATAAATTCGGTGGGACAGATACCAAGCAATGCAGTACTGGCGAGAAGCCCCAACAAGGCGAAGTTGTACAGTTAAGAGTAAAAATATGTGGATTTTGAAGAGCGATTTCTGATAATATACCTAGCAAACAAACAAAAATCTTATTTAAATGAGTGTAGGACAGGATAACAAATAATTCCAGTTACGAGGACCCTCAGGAAGGCTCTGGTCCAACCTCCTCGTCACAAGGTCAACAATGAGGTTAACACGGGTTGTTCAGCACTCCAGCCAGTTTATTATTGAAAGCTCCTCGGGATGAAGGCAAAGCGATTGTGGTGGCACTTCTGGAGAAGGTTATCCCCACCAGCACTGACCTACTCATTGTAAAGGTGAAGGCCAGCACTGGGGCTCTGGCCCAACTCTCCACCCTGTGGCACCTCAAGGAACAGGACAGCACCAGTGTGATGGTTCCTTACGCTCCCACCAGAGCAGAGCTACCTGTGCTTTGCATCCAACTGCGTTTTTCTGAGCACTGTGCCCTGCCCTGGCCCCTGATCAGGCATAAAACCAACTATCAGTGCTCCAGCCTCATCGAGGACGTACAAGAGCAACAAAGGGTGATGTGTTTTATTGAGTGGTGCTGCTTTACTCACTCATGAATAAAATATTCTGACGGGAATCATTGTTAATTCTCAGAGGTCCCACCAAGGAGAGAATGAGGGGTTTGGTTTCTTTCCAACTACTTTTATTTTCAAATGACGTGTCACCTCTGTCGCTCACAGACTCCTGCACGTTACACTAGCAGCTCTGCATTGGGTAAATAAGGAGATTTAAGCAGGAGACAAGGACAACAGTTGCTTCTGATTTAACACGGACACAGTAGGAAGGATTTGAATGTGGTTTATTGTAAACTCTGTTATAGGTTCAACACAGAAGTGTTACAGGAAAGCAGTCAACTTCCATCACCACACTAGACAGCACTAGTAGAAGAAAAAAAACTCAACAGCACTGGTAGGACTTACAGTTTAGTGTTTTCAGAAGAGGTGGTTGAAGGCCCCTTAGGCCCTTTGACACATCTGATGCAAAGGATTTTCACTTACATCAGGTTTGCAGAAATAGTCCTCATCTACGTGGCCTCTCGTAAGCCTCCTGAGGTTTGATTCCAATCACAGCCAAAGATTTTCTTCAAGTCTGCTGCTATCTAAAGGTCCTGTGATGCACTAAGAACTCGTTGCTGAGATACAGTAACGAAATGTTTTAAAGTCTGAAGTATTAACTTGGTTTATCAATTTCTGAAGAAGCTTCTATGAATTTAAAGTTAGTATTTAATCTGTAAAATTTTCAGGTTTAATTCACCACAACTCCAAAACCATGATTACCAACAGTTATGCAAAAAGGGTCCTAAGAACACACAAAGAAGTTGTTGATCACAACACAAACTAATTAAGAATAGGATTCATCAACCAGCCGGGCTCTTTAACGTGTCTGTCCAGCATATGGATGCATACATATAAGTGGATTCCTAGAATTGTTTGGTCATAAGGCTGTTCTGTTTCGCACTCATTAACAAGTCTTTTTATCTGCCAACATGAAAGCAGAATGCAGAAACTAGCTATTTGTTACTGATGTTCTCTTGTATGAACACATATGATGAATTCCCTTACTAGGCTTTATCCAGGTGTTTGTGCTTATTTATTAAAACATAAGTAACCAGATCTTATGATTAAAAATGATCATTTAAAAAATACTTAAAATTTTTAAAACACTGAAATGCTTGCCCGGTAAGGGATTTGGGTTTTTTATCATGTAATGAGTATAGAACCCAAATGTCCCAGTTTCCTCAGAAAACAAACAAGTCATTTGGGGAATCAGGTAAGCACTGAAAACTATGGAGGAGTTTGTATGATCTGATTTTTCACATTAAAAACAGCTCACACTGCTTTCCCTAAAAAAGGGAAAAGGCAAACAAAACTACACCCTAGCTTTGAATTAGGTAATACTTATAAGTATAAATTAAAAATCCTGCAATAGGGAAACTAATCTGCACAGAAAGAATTAATGATTTATACAATGCCCTCCAATGAGTGCAGAACCATTAAGATCATTTTAAGCTACTGATGTTTCTCTCATAAATTCCTCAAGGACAGTCACTACGTTTCTGGCTTCTGGCATTTCTGCATGTTCTACTTTAACGATCTTCAGAAGGACGTCTCCGCTGCCACAGTTCTTCAGAAACATGTAACACTTGAACAAGGCATAGTGGTTCATTTCGGCCTGGCGGATAAACCTCTTCAGGTTGTTTATGTCTTGTATAGCCTGGGAAAAGAGTTACAGAGCATTTTATTACTTTTTGATGCAAACAGCATTTGCTCCCTCACTAACCCCGATGTCTTCTCCGAGTCTTTAACATGAACAAGTACCTTCAATTTAAAGTTTTCCAAGATTTGCCTGAAGAGAAACGGATTTCCACCTTCAGCCCCATTCACAAAAGCCTGCATCCAGTCCTCACAGAATCTGTTGTTTCCTGTTAGGTGTTCAGGAACACAGAGAAGAGATAAGAAAAAGTAAGTGACCTCATTATAAACATACAGCTCCGTTCACCTGCTTTAATCATTCTCACATAACAGCCAATAATAGTATGCTTGGGCCAGGAAATAAATCGTAAGCGAAACAATACATGTGGAGAAGAAAAGCAAGCGTAGCTACAGCAATTACAAGATTTTCTGTTCTGGTTGTTTGATCCCTTTTCACATTTGTCAAAATATACAACAGGGGGAAAAAATGGTTTGCAGCATCCCTGAAGTGTACAAGTCAGAGTCACAGGGTCTGCAAATTAAATGCCTTGTGGACTTTATTGTCAACCATTTTCAAACCAGAGCTCCAGTATACCTGGTAAAACAAACTGCTCTGCTACCTCACAGGAAACCTGATGTTGTAGTTTCCAGGTGGAATCCAAGCTTTCTGGGCATGAATTCACGAGCTTCTGAATATCTCCAATGACCTCTAATGTCCACAACTCTCAGCAGCTAGAGCAGAAAAGCAAGTAACATGAATAAATATTTGCAGCTGTAATCTCACCTGCATTATGCAGCTGAGGCTGAGGTCCACTGCAGTCTATAATCATTGTCTTGTGCTGTTCCTCAGTCATGGCAATGCACAAGGAGGTCATCGTGCCTTCCTGAACTAGTCCTTGGAGGCTGGCAGCTGCCAGAAACCTAACACAAAATGCTCACGTAAACTGCTTGATTCTTTACAATTCCAGAACAGCAAGAACAGAGGGTGGCACCCCCAAGAGCCTTACTCACAGCTTCCTTGGTGTCAACGTATCTTTACCTGCTAATGTCTTTTTTTGTTCTTTCATCTGCATTTTTCACTTCCACAGGAGTGTAACTCAAAGCCTTAAAGCAAGCAAAGAAAGAACAAAAAGGAAAAAAGCTAAATGCAACTTTGATATTACTTCTGTTGCTACAGCAGTTACCAGCAATAAATACATAATGTGGTACTTGAAAAATCGTTCTTTCCACAGAGAAAGAGTAGAAGCTAAGGGAATATAATCAAGATCACAGTTCCTGCAGCTGGTTTTGTACTCAGACGAAATACAGCACTTACACTCTTGGCTATTCTATCCAAAGCTTCCTCAAATGCAGGGACTACAGCTAGGATTAATTTCTTTTCTATTTCCAGTGAATTACAGAAGGCACACAGGCAATATAAAAATCTATTCTGGTTCAGAGGAATTATAGCAGCAAAGGCTTTCTCGTGCTGTTTCTCATTTCAACTTGGACACTACTATGTAATTGAAAATGTGTTAACTATGAAAACTCATAGAAGAAATTGCTGTGTGCTTCCTTAGCAATAAAGCAGGAGAAAAAGTACTTGTGCTGAACTCAGAAGAAAAAAATTGTTCATCATTTACCCCCAGGTGGGAAAGCAAATGCAAGAAATGTTTTCATAGAATCATTAAGGTTGGAAAAGACCTCCAAGATGATCAAGTCCAACCATTAGCCCAACACTACTGTGCCTACTAAACCATGTCCTAAAGTGCCAAAACACGGTCTTTTTTTAAACACATTTAACATGTTGGAGCCACTACAACTCCTTCCGAACCTGTTTTAGTTATCCAGATGGAAATACACTTACAGCATGTAACAAAGAGGCGAGTTTCTCCTGGAAAAGCTGCACCACTCTCTGAATCGGGCACACGGCATTCTCAAACCAGCTTCTCAGGTGAGGGTTAACAGAGTTCTCCAAGGATTTTTGCTGTAATAAGTCAAAACATTACAACTTTAACTACAAGTTCGATTTCTACACAAATAGAAGCTTATTGATTATCTCGTCAACCTAAGTTATCTGGATGTCAGAGCCTTCTTAATTTCAAACCACAATAGACTAAAATAATGAGTTGAATATTTAAAATCATGATTACGTGGAATATCAGCAAAGAACATCAGCTTCACATTTTAAGAAGTAAACAGAAATGTAATATTATGCTATATACAAAGACCATACAACAGCAGATGTGATGAGAGAGACTTAAAATGCATAGTTTTTGTGACAAGACAGACACTAGAAATCCTTCTTTAACATTTAGAAGTGCTGAGAATCCAGGCAGACATTAGTAAGTTTCTTACAGACTACTACTTTTTATTAGTCACTCTTCTCTCTTAATCTAACTAACCTTTAAGAGATTTATGAGTGGCACAAAAAAGTTTGTGCTCCCCGTTTTCCCTTTTGACTTGTGTGGTTAGCAGCACTTCAGACATTCACTGTCACTGCAGTGAACCAAGGATCTCTTGAAGCGTTTCATTATGGTACTTAAAACACTTATTTTGTCTCTACAGACTAAATGTTCCAGATTATTTTAGTAGTTAATTTTCCCCACTTAAAAAAAACCCAGAAGTTAGACCTTACCTCCAAATCCAGATTTATCTTCAGACCTTGAGTGTATTTGTCCAGCTCAAGCCTGAAAGTATCTTCTTAAGGAAAATAAGATGCAACAGTTAAGACCTGCATTTTTCTCTCACAGCAACCGGCTGCTACAGACGTTTTCAGCTACAGGACAGTGTGAACAAACAGGCTGATTTCAAGTAGGAAACAAACAAAATTAGAACATAATTTTTACATCACTTCCCTCTGCAGATAGTTACAGGTAAGGATATAGTTCCAGACCTTTCTCTGAGCCACCTAAGAAACAAACCACATATTCTGGAGCACTGATATCCGATTCCGGTGTTGCCATTTCCAGAAGATTTTCATGTTGGAAACGACAGTAATAACAACCAACTTTACATTCAGGTATGCTGTGAAGGAAAAAAAGAATTATTTTGTTACAGAGACAATAAATAAGTGCAGGAAGCAGGCATAGGTAATTTCTGTGAAGAATTTTCACCCTGTAGCACTGGTAGCTCCTATGGTAACATACAGAGCTCTTCGACCTTCTCTTTCCTCGTTTGTGGTGCAATCAGAGTAGTTTAAAAGAAAACAGCCATAAATTCATATAGTATCTTTTAAGCGTTCAAACAGTAAACTATTTCCTATAATAATTTTCCTCAAAGCTACCTAGAAAAAGGGAAATTTGATTGCGTAAAGCTGTTAGCAATAAACAGAGAACATGGAATTGAGACTAAACCTAAGTGCAGCAGCAGAGGGCGAGATGTGCAACGCTGCCAGTGTTTCTTACAGCTCCTCACTCACTAATTTGTAAAATTTACCTCAGCTCCACCGGCACCACGTTCCCCATTCTGTCAAACAGGGCTCCTTTACTAAGGCGCTTCGCGATAAAACTGCGCAACTCGGTCTCTGCTTCAGGTGGTAAGTTAGTGTCCAGCAAGGTGAGGCTTTAAAAAAAGAAGAAATCATTAGCAAAAAAGCAAACGTTACTGGTTTGTTGCTCTGAACAGGCATAGAACCACCTGCTTCTGGAAGGGGCACCACGGCGATCTCTCTCTAGCTTACGGCTCGCTCGCTCTGTGACTGCTGGCCCATCAAAAGCCCAGCTGTGGTTTGCCCACTAGACTATAAGCCTGGAGTTGTGGTGTCAGCTGATGCTGAACTCCTCACTTTATTACCATTTCCCTCACTGTACTAGAGCAACAACTCCACCGCAGAGCTCGTAAAATAGATGATGTCTGTTTAAAGCTGTTTAATAGATTTTGATTATCATATACGCGAAGACTTGAGTTAATACAGAAATGTCAAGTAACTAATACTTGAGAACAGCAAAGAGCTCAAACTCAAAGATGATATTTTATGTTTAATACATCACCTCCCCTCTGAGGCCAGGCAGAGAGTGCGGGGGTTGGTCAGCCTGGAGAGAAGAAGGCTCAGGGGAGACCTTAGAGCAGCTCCGAGTGCTGAAAGGGGCTACAAGAAAGCTGGGGAGGGACTTTTGATCAGGGAGTGCAGGGATGGGACAAGGGGGAAGTGTTTTCAGATGACAGAGGGAAGACCGAGATGAGATCTTAGGGAGAATGTTTTCCTGGGAGGGTGGTGGCTCCATCCCTGGAGACGTTCAGGGGCAGGTTGGATAGGGCTTGGAGCCCCTGATCCAGTAGGAGGTAGGAGGGTTGGAATTAGATGGTTTTGAGGTCCCTTCCAACCCAAACCATGGTAGGAGTTCAGCTCTGCAGCTGACGATGCTCCCCAGGGAGCACCCAGAGGGTTTCAGACGAAGGGATTTCAACCTCCTGGCTCCCCTCACCCCACACAGCCAGGGCTGGTAGCGGGTGCTCGGCTTGGAACCGGCGTTACCTGAAGTCCTCGCTGGAAGGAGCCTCGGCCGCGCCGCCATCGCCGCCCGCTCCCCGCGGGGACCTGCGGAGCGACCCCTGAGCTCGGACCGACCCTCCAAACAGAGGAAAGGCCCGTCCGAGGGGGAGGAAGCGAATCGCAGGGGGAAAGGGCGAGGGCAAAGGGCCCCGGAGCTGCGGGAGCCTCACCTGCCGCCGCGGTAGCCGTAAAGGCTGTGGTAGGAGCTGCCGTGGCGCTCCGCCCGCCGCTCCTCGCCGCCCTCCTCGCCGCTCTCCCGCTCCTCGCCGTCCGGCAGCGCAGACAGCATCGCGCCGGCGTCACGTGATCTCGGGAGGGGGCGTAGCCACAGAGGGGGGGCGTGGTTTGCCTGGATGAGGTTGTCTTTCGGTTTGGGCCGTGGTTATATGAGGGGCGTGGTCCATTAGTGGGCGTGGCTCTAATGGGGCGTGGCCACAGGAGGGCCGTTGTTTATAGGATGGATGCTGTCATCTATTTGGGGCGTGGCCCCGAAAGGGGGCGTGTTCGTGGTAGTGACGTGATCAGGGGGCGTGGTCATGGAAGATGGCCGTTTGCTAAATGGGCGGTGTTATGGGGGGGCGTGGCCTATCGGGGGCGTGGTCAGATGAGGGGGCGTGGTCAGTGGATGACGACAACTACAGGGGAGTGGCCATTGAAAGGGACATGGCCCAGCGCGTTGTGGCGTCATCGAAATGGGGCGTGGCTTGTCCGGTGGAGGCGTGGTCCGGCGGGGCCCGGGCGAGGGGGGCGTGATCAGCGACAATGGGGAATGGTCTCCATGTGGGGGCGTGGGTCATGTATGGGGCGTGGCCCTAGAATGGGGCGTGGCTTCCATTAGGGCCGTGGTCGTTGAGTTGGGTGTGAATTAGAATGCAATTGCTCAGATGAATCATAGAATCACTAGGTTGGAAAAGACCGCTAGGGTCATCTAGTCTAACCGTGAACCATAACTTTAGCTTAAATCAAAACCATTGCGCTTTTTGTAATAGTATGTACTTCTTGTGTCAGCACAGAGGCTTCCTGCCCAGCCGGATTCCTTAAGGAAAAGTAGTTTTTGCTTACCGCTCAGAGCCGAGTGGGGAAAGGGGCTCGCGGGCCCCTGGCGCAAAATGGCGGCCTCACAGCGCGAGGCCGCGCGGGAGCCGCGTCACGTGGGCGATTGAGTCGCGTGGCCAACCCCTCCCGCCGCGGTGCAGGCTGGGAGCTCGGAGGTGGCGGCCATTTTGTGGCCGCCTAGCTCGGCTCCGCGCGGGGGGTGGGTGTGGGCGTTGCGGCTCCTGAGGGGAGAGCTCGGCCGCCTCCTTGCCGTGTAGATTGGGGACGCCGCCATGGGCCGTAAGAAGAAGAAGCAGCTGAAGCCTTGGTGCTGGTATCCTTCTGCATGGGGCGAGGAGGTGGGGAGGGGAGCGGCCTTGCGCGGCCTGGTCTGCGTCCCGGTCTGCATCCCGGTTTATGTCCCCCCCGCCCACCTCCTCGCTGGGCCGGGACGGGGCTTTTTTCTTATTTTCTGTTCCATTTCTTCTCCCTGCTCGCTTCTGTTCCGTTTCCCCGCTTCTTGGCGTGGGAAGGACCTGTTCTGCCTGCCCCCCGCGCCCGCCTGCCTGAGGCCTCTCTTCGCGTTACTTATAAAGCGTTACCGGAATAAAGCTCTCTGAGAGCCTTCTTGGAGTTTAGAAGGCGGGCGTTCTTTAATTCGGCGCTGGTGCGCGAGATCAGCGCCTCCTAAAGCGTTTCCCCAAACACGAGCACTGAAGCTTTTTATCTTCTAGTTACGTGTGTGTGTGTCTTATTTCTCGGAAAGGCTTTACATATTCACACCGTTACTCGAACTAACGTTAACAATGGCACGCGTTATGCTTGGTATTCCTTCTAGGGGGTCTCTGGTGGGATCCAGGAATCGCTTCCAAGTATCTTTTTGTCGACCTGGCCCGTTGAGCATGCGTGGTGGAGGTGGTGTTGTGCAACATGTCTTCTCTTCAAGGTTGATCTCCAGCCGGGCGGTTCTGGCTTTCTCGTCACACAGTGTTCCTTTCTTCTCATTTATGCAACTCAACCACGCGAAAGAACACGTTACTCTAAGCAGTCATTATTGTACATAGATACAAATCTGAACAGGCTATCAAAAGGCAACACAGGGTGCAGCCTTTCCCGCTGCCTGCCCTGGCACTCTGGGCCTGGTGGGGTTGCCAGGATCGTGGGGAGAATGGAGAGCACCTTTATTCCCTGGGGGAAGGATGTTAACGGATGAAAACAAATAAATACAATTATTCAAGAAGTGAGGCAGATATGGTTAAAGAGTCTTGAAAACTTTTTTGGGGGAGGGCAGGCCTTTGAAATTTGTGATTGCCGCATCAAATTGTGTGTGATTTCTCAGTATCCAGAAATACTGGTGGATTTTTTTTGATTGCTTCTTCACAATCTGCTTTTTATGGGGGATAGTGACAGGATTACAGATTTACCTTTTCTCTAAAATGTTTCTGCTCAATCTACAAATATTTAATAAAGGAATTTATAAGCTGGTCTGAGATCTTTTACTGCTTTATACTGGAAGGTATCTGTGCTTTTGCTTTAGGCATTAATATACTTCAGGTTTTGGTGGAAGCAAGGGGTACAGCTTAACAAGAAATGGCTGTAAATAACAGTTGTGTATTTGCCTTGCTTAGGAAGATGTGTAGAGTGTGTGTTGGAGTATGAATGCTGACCTGCAGAGACAGTTTGCCTCTTCTGTTGCATAAATGTTCAGAAAGCTGTTCATTGACAATGTTTCTGTTTAAAAACAGAGAATTGCTTAACAACCACAGTACACCATGCAGTGTTGTAGGGATTGGTAGCTTGGTGACTGAAAATGGAAAATTATTAACTAAAACCTTTTTCCCTTCTATAAATGTTACCTACTGATACTTGTTGGACAGGCATTTCAAAATAATTCATATCACCTTCCTTCCATGGATTTCAATTTTATTTCTTCTTTAATGCCTCTGCAACTTTATTTTAATCTGCCTGTATGCAATCAAAGAACTGAGTCTGCTTAGAAATAATTAGAAATTGTAGAGCATGTGTGAAAGAATATTGAATCAAATGATGATTCTGATTGCATGCGTGCATCTTGAGAGGAATGCTTGATGCTAGGAGGAGGTCGTTTGCTTTTAGGCACCTGTGAAATACTTGTTCTTTGAATACTCAGAGATACTTCCTATGCTTTTTCTTTTCTTTGCTTTAGGAAAAATCACAGTATTGTTAATTAACTTAATGTTGGGTCACTTTGAGGGTTAAATGTTTCCTTAACAGTCTTCAATAGGTATTGTAACAGGGATTTTGATGATGAAAAAATCCTTATACAGCATCAGAAAGCAAAGCACTTTAAATGCCATATATGTCATAAGAAACTGTATACAGGACCTGGTTTGGCAATTCATTGCATGCAGGTAAGTTTTAGACTTATATGAGCTTTTCTTACGTGTATCTAGAATAGGAATTAATAGTGAGCTTAAGATGAGATTTGAGGGTTTCCAGCATCTTAAACTGCTGAGACGAGGACAGCGATGGTCCGTTGCCAGAGCAGGAGCCCTGGCATGTCAGCAGTCATGTGGACAATGTGCTCTAGAGATCTTCCCCCGTCACTTTTTGGGGGGGGGGTAGGAGGAGCGAAGGAGTCATACTGTCTTGGTGTTCAGAAGATGAGTTTATATAAACTGGTTTTAGAAGCTAGTAGTAATTAACAGTGATTAGAAAGCATGTATCAGGAAAATGTTTGGCTAGAGATTCTCCCCATTAACGATGTTTCTTTTGAGTCTTGAAATTGGCTGAAGAATGCATAGAACCTGATGTGAACTGTGATCAGGAGGATTTTTTTTATATATATTTCTTTAGGTACATAAAGAAACAATAGATGCTGTTCCAAATGCTATTCCTGGAAGAACAGACATTGAACTGGAAATCTATGGCATGGAGGGCATTCCAGAAAAAGATATGGAGGAACGGAGGCGGTTACTTGAACAAAAAACTCAGGGTAAAGTGTAATCTAGCGAGTTGACTGTTATTTCCCTGGTCTGTCTCTTGCTGATACTAAGCTTTGCGATACAGGTCCCTCTTCTTGGAAGAGTAAAGGCTGGGTTTAGTTCCTTCTTTAACTGCAGCCCTAGATGTTTTCCAGTTGTGTTAGAAGGATGAGAGGGGTTTTCTTTTAATTCCTATTCAGAAACAGCTGCATGCTAGTGCAGCTTCAGCTCTTACCTAATGCATGTGGGGCTGGTGATTTTATTTTTGAGGACAAGGGAGGAAAGGTGGGTGATACAAGCCTGAGGATGCCCAGAGATTTGGATTTCCTTGCTGTTGAAGTATATGTTTGTTTGAACTGCTTTGGTGTATTCTGGACAGTGTGAGGATGATACAAAGGAAGGCCCCCGTTTATGTTAAGGGTCATTAGTGTCAGTCACTTCCCTTCTCTCTTTTATTTGTTTGTATAGGTAGGCTCACATAATTCTTTTTTCTTTGTAATTCTGTGAATTTTGAAAACACTGGTAAGATTTGAGTTTTATTATTTTCATTTTAACTGGAATACCTGCAATAGAGTTAGTTTCATAGACTCTAATTTAGCTTCAATTTGACCATATGCCTGTACTGTTCAGCAGAGAGCCAGAAAAAGAAACAACAGGATGATTCTGACGAGTATGAAGATGATGAATCTGCAGCTTCAACTTCATTTCAAGCCCAACAAGTTCAGCCACAGCAGGGGTACATCCCCCCGATGGCACAGCCAGGTTTGCCCCCTGTGCCAGGAGCACCAGGGATGCCTCCAGGTGAGGTTGTCTTCTACATTAGTTATTGAAAAGCTGAGGAATACAAACTGCTGCTTGCAGGCTGGAATAACCATCTGTACATTCTCACATTGGGTGTTAGAACAGGTCACAAAATAGTTGTGTAAGTGCGGGCAAGTGATTTCTCCATGTTTTTTTCCTTCGCTTCAAACAAGATTATTTGCAGATAATCTTTTATATTACATTGTTTGTAAGCAAACATGTTATTTTAAAAAAGTAGTCTTTTAGAGCTTCCTATAGAGTGCATATCCAGTCTGACTTTAGTAGATAAGACTTGTTAGTTACTGTGCCATCAGAGTTGTGTAAAATTCCTTTTCCTTCCAAGGTATCCCGCCATTAATGGCAGGTGTTCCACCTATGATGCCTGGAATGCCTCCAGTTATGCCTGGAATGCCACCTGGGTGAGTAGCAAAAAGACGTAATGTGATGTGTTCATACTGTGCATTTTAAACTGTCACAGAAAAAGTCAAGGTAATTGGAAAAAGTGTGTATGGGCACTAGTGAAGTCTGTAACCTTAATGTTCAGACTAGCCGAAAAAATTGGATGGCTGTAAACCAACATTAAAAATATGACCAAACTCTGCATTTATGTATAAAGTCTGTTGCTCTTCTCTTAACTTTATTGAGTAGTAATATAATGATTTAAGTTTTGGTGTGTTGGTTTAGAGCCTCCTGTGAACCACTGTTCCTTTGGGTATTGCACGTGTGCATCTGGTTATCAGTCGTGGACCTAAAAGGAAAAAAAAAATGCTGGTTGCTTTAACTTTGTCTTGTATTTTGGGCGAAAGTACAATGTTGTTTTTTTATGCTTGTTTGGGGTTGACATCATACCCTATCACAATGTGTTTTGAAAATCACAGTTAGATTTTTGATTTTGTCATAAATTTTCACAGATTACATCAGCAGAGAAAATACATGCAGTCATTTTGTGGTGGAAACATGTAAGCATCTCATTAATGTAATTATAGGTACATTCATTATCCCATTTTATGTTATGTTTTTTGATAAGCTTGAAACTGTCTTACTGAAAACCTCTGAATATTGCCTAGGAATTTGGGGAGAATGTTTAGTTCTGTTATTGTATAGTATCTGAAGTTTTTATGCTTTGTCTGAATGATGTTACAAGGCTACGTTATGATTCTATATATTCTACAAAGTATTAATGTAATAGACTCATAGGGACTTCTAGCCTCTCTTGAACCAGAGTACAGCTCCTTGTGCTATATCTCTTACACTATAGGAGAGACTGCAGGAACTTCACTTCTAAATGTTAAAGTTCATTGAGATGAAGTAGTGTTCTTTTCTGAGACATAAATATTCTTTTAACAGTCATTGAATTTAAAAATCATGTCATAGTGAAACAGTTGGTGGATGCTCAAACTCTAGTTTTTCTGGATGGAAACTGAATAGAATTCCATCAGGCTTAGTCCTCCTTAAATTCTTTAAGTTGAGATGATTATGTTATCATCTAGACATTATATGCCAAAAGGCACAATTAATTTGCAGAAATTCACTGCATTTCCATTTTGGTGAAATTTTAGGCTGGAGGGCTTGGTGTTACATTATGATTTTATCTAGTTCAGTCTAAAATTTTGCTTAGTTACCACGATGATACTTTTAGAATGAGCAAAGAAGATCTAGGAGCTAGGAAGCACCCTTGTTTCTAGTGTGACACTAGTTCTAGCGCTTTCCCTGCAGCGTATATTAGGAAGTTGCCTTTCTGGTGGGAGCTGGCATTGAACATCCAGCCCTTTCTTGGTAGAGGGTCTAACAGGGGGTTGTTAAAATGCGTGCACGGCTGACTTTGCCTTCTCCAGCAATGGGCCCAAAAAAGGGGTGATGATACTGTATTCCCAGTCGTTCCTGCTTCTGCACTGCTGGTTCCTTTTGTAGCAGTGGTAGATGAGAAGGAAAATAGGACTGGTACGTCATTTGCTTTGCAGAGTGCATGCTCCACGTGTCTGGGAAACTTCAAGCAAAGTTAACCTACTTTATCAAGTGATCATATTGATAGCTTCCCAGTTTAAAAGTACTTGGTGTTGTAGACAGCTTTATTTTTTATGGAGTTGCAGCTTCTCATTTAAAAAAAAAATTAAATCCCAGTTTTCTATCCTTAGCCCAGGGAATATTTAACTGAAACTCCAGAAGCTGCCTTACCCTGTGGTCTCTGCTCTGTATTTAGTGGATAGTTTTACAGATTTGGGTTGTCCGCAGTTTACTTACAAGACAGAGAATATGTTAAAAGAGTATGAGGTTACTGTAACTACGCGTAGACTCATAGTGTCAGAAGGGAGTAATAGCAGATGTACAGCAGTTTTAGTATGATTAGAGTTAGTTGGTTTTTCTGCTTAAGTTTTTCTGAGTGTACTGAAATCAGGGTTTGGGACAGTGCTGAAACTAGTGGCCAGAAACAGGTTTCAGGTGGAACTCCAGTTCTGGAAATCTGATAATAGTGGAAGTGAAAGCTTGAAGAAGTGAAGTTCAAATTAAAAGTTTTTTGGGATTTTCTTGGGTTTCTTGTTTGTTTTCTTTTCTTGTGGAAAAACATTTCTAACTGTGGAGTCAGCTGGTTTTGAATTGCCTCTGTTGAGAGCTTCTTGAAATTATTTACCGTATGTTTTTATCTGATACAGGTATATGCCAATTGTCTTAAGAGTTTATCATGAGTGTTCATGCCAGTGCTCATTTTCTGTTTAATAGGATGATGCCGATGGGTGGAATGATGCCTCCTGGACCAGGAATACCACCACTTATGCCTGGTATGCCTCCAGGTAAGTCAGAGGTGTCAGACTCATTCACTGGTGAGAGCTAAATTATATTTATTTGTTTGTTTATTTATTTACACAGAGATTTGGATGTATATACAGAGTATGCAGACTTACGCCACCAGCTTGGTGTAGATTGATTGTCACAGAGGCCACTGTTGTGCACAGTTGAAAGAACTGACTTGGGACTTTCAAATACAAATAATTATTTGTGTTTGGTATCATTGTAATGGTAAAAAACCACAAGTTTGCCTGTGCACTTCCTCTGGCTTTTGTGTTGTTTAGTCTCTCTTTATCCCTTATTTAATATCCGTGGAAAATCATGGTGATTTAAAATGTCGTGGAAAATGAGAAATACCCAAGTAATGAACCTGCTGTGTGAAGAGCTGTTTCTCAAGCTTGTGCAGCTCTTAAGCACCCTTAAGTTCTGAGATTGTTCCACCAGACCAGGAGCTGTGCTGCGATGGCTTGAGAATAGCTGGGTTGCTTGCATTCCTCACTGGAGGAGGAGGCATCAAGGCTCTGGGATAGTGCAACCACTGCATAGAAATCAAAGTGAGCTGTTAACTTACCATCTCAGACCTTCTCCTAGAGCTCTGCATGCAGGAAGTGCATGTGTTGTGATGGAAGGCTACAAAAATTAGCCTTGTGTTACTGTTGCACTGTACTAAAGATCTGCAGCAACATTGATCCCTGTTTTGGTCAAAGTTCTGATACTTTTCATAATGACTGCATCTTTTGGATTTTGTAAGTCTTATGGCCCACTTGGCAACACAAGTGTGTGTGATGGAAACAGTTACTGCTTTAATTACATTTGTTTGTTGAGAGCTGAACTTGAAGCTCTAGTAGAAAACACAGCTTAATTGAGCACTTTAGAGCGGTGTTGGAGGTTTCCTGGACTTTTATTGGTGACTACTGGGATTACCCTTTGTCACGTTTTATGACATCTTGCTCGAGGGAGACTTTGTTCTGAGGAACACTGAACAGAATCCTCTGCAGGAGTTCCTCTTACTTCCTCCGGCCTCATCCGTTCCTGGTTCTCTGTGGTTTTAGGTATGCCACCACCTGTTGGGCCCCGTCCTGGGATGCCTCCAATGACACAAGCGCAGCCTGTTACAGCACCAGGCATTCTGAACAGGCCCCCGGCTCCTGCTGCTGCAGCACCTACCCCCCAGCCTCCAGTTACTAAACCACTCTTCCCAAGTGCGGGGCAGGTAAGGTATCTCATAGCCTGGAACCTACTGCTGTGTCCTTCAAACTGCCACTGTCACAACACTGTCCATTCTTTATTATTGAGGAGGCCTGAGAAATGACTGGTTAAGTTTCTTGCTTGTGTTGATTCTTAAGTTTACTTCAGTGTAGTGTTGAATGAATTTTAAAAGATTTTTTTGTTTGTCTTGCAACAGCCATGAAACCAGACAGAAGTTCTGTAAGCACGGGGGAAGGAGGGAGTAGGCAAAACACTTCTTTCTTTAATCCCTTTAGTCTGTCATTAATAAGGGTGCTGTAGGTGGGCGAAGGGGTGTATTAACCTGCTACCAGAATCTCCTTGGATGACACTTTACCTAAAATTTCCAAAGTATAAATCTTCATGTGACTTTTTCTCTCCTGTTTGTTTCATAATGGGCTATCTACCTGTAGATGGACTAATTTATTTGATAGTCTTGTTGAAGTCGTTAAATATTGCCTGAATTAGGATGGTTTTTATTTTAAAAGGTTTAGGAGTAAGTTAGGATAGTAAGAAGTTGTTTAATTGTTTTTTTGGGGGGGAGGAGATGGGGAATAGTGGCTTGTGACTCCTACACTTTTATTGCATTCGTGTATAAGTCCTGAAGCTTTTACTTAACTTTCAAGTATGTTTCAGAAACCGTCATAGTGTACTGTTTGCATTTTGGACATCTACAGGGAAGATTCTGGTTTACAAAATCACAGTCCTTTAATAAAAAAGGGCTTAACACAAGAAATCCTTTCATCTGGATACTTTCCACCCATTTGTTTGGAGACTTTTCACTGTTTCCTTTCTTTTATGCTACAGATGGGGACACCTGTCACAAGCTCAAGTACAGCTTCCTCCAATTCAGAAAGTCTGTCAGCATCTTCTAACGCTCTGTTTCCTAGCACAGCACAAGTACGCAGGAAGTCACAGTTAAAACAAATTGCTTTGCAACTTAACCCTTTGGACCGTTGTGTAGAATCTAAAATTGACTAAACATCTTCAGATAATTTCTGGTTACATTCCTGATTATGTTTAGCTGATAAAACTGCTGAGTCCTTGATTGAGAGTTGCATCTGACTAGAAATAACCATGTCAAAGTTCTCACCTGTTCTTAATGAGAAAATGAAATGTTGCATCCTGGTTCTAAAGGGTTAAAAAAGCATGAAAGCAGTTAAATGCATTTTAGCGGGCAGTGGTTAGCTTGATGCATGGTGAAGGCTTTTTAGTTTATGTTGTTTGGTATGGTAGGGAAATTTGTAATTGGCATAATATGCAAAAGATTGAAATGTTTTGCTTTGATTGGAAAGTTCAGGACTGTAAACGTACAGTGACTGGAAAGAAAAGCATTCTCTCATAACTAAAGCTTGCTTTGGAGTTTGCTGCATCTTCAGAGAAATCCTGGTTAAGCACACTTTTTTTTTGTCTTAAGTTTTAATTTAAGAAAAAAGTAGGAAAGATATACGGGAACCTGTAGTGGACCTCTTATCTGCCTTCAGTTGATTCTTTATTCACAAATGAGGTTAAAGATCTATAGAGAGCCAGTACTTTGTGAAAATATTGCATTGTTTTTATAGAGAGAACGCTTAAAACAAAAACCCTGACACAATCGAGCTTTCTTAAATTAAAACATTTCTTAAATGCCTAATTTTAATATATACTAACACTTTGAGCTGTACTCTAATGGTTGCTGAAGTATGCTAATAATTTAGTGAGAGAACAATGAGTTTACACTTCTAGGTTATGAATAAATTTAGGAAAGATTTAGATATATACCAAACTCGGTATTTGAGATAAAAATTTTGATAGTGGGGTGTTTTTTGTTGTTGTTATTCGTTTTTTCTAGTTGTGGCTTTTGACCTGCAAATTTTAGACTTTCCTCTGTGTGTGTGTGTGTATGTGTATATCCTGGGTTTTATTTTGTCTTGTTTTCAGTTGCTCTGGTATGCAATAAGCCTGAAGTTTACTTTTATCAAGCTTGTTTTAATTATATATCTCACTGGAAGGTTTCAGAGGTCTAACAGACAGTGAATTTTTCTTATGCTTTGAGAAGTAAATATTATTTTCTCTGTTTCACAGGCTGCAGCAGCTGTTCCAGGTCCGGTTGGTACTGATTTCAAACCTCTTAATTCTACACCTGCAACAACAACAGAACCCCCAAAACCAACATTCCCTGCTTACACACAGTCAACAGCTTCAACCACTAGCACGACAAACAGTACTGCAGCTAAACCAGCTACATCTATAACAAGTAAGCCTGCTACTCTCACAACCACCAGTGCAACCAGTAAGTTGATCCATCCAGATGAGGATATATCACTGGTAAGTTGTAACATTTTAATTGTCTGACTGAAAAATGCAATTAAATTATGGCTGATTAGGTAGAATTTTTTCTGTGCTTTGCAGTGCATATAACAAGAGTGCGAACTGTGCTGAGTTAATGGAATGGAGCCATGCATTGAGCAAACTTCTTGGTTTGCAAAGTCATGACTGGCAGATTGCAGTGATCCTGCTGTAGATCTAAGCCTTGGTTTTATTGTTGATAGGGCAGTACTCAACCCAAAACATAATTTCGACTCTTTCTGTGTGTGACTTAAGGTTGAAGTTAAATAGCTGTAACTAATGGGTGTAGGGCAGAAGGCTTCACAGATTGAAGTGGGCTTGATGTTTCTACAGCAGTCAAATACAAGAGTTATAGATAAAACAAATAAACCTTAATTTCAGTTCAGGTACCTTTGAGTTGTGCTTGGCTTTTTTTTTGTCTCAGCTTGTTATGAGGGCAAGACTGTCCTTAGATAAGGAAGGGGGAGGAGAATACGTTGGATGCAAAATGCCAGACTGGCCAGTATTAATACTGTAACTTAGAAGGAAGAGGGGGGGGAAAATCCAAATGCTGTTGTGTAATCTACTTCATTATGCTTTTATTTACTTTGCTCTTGGTGAGTTTTAGTCTCACCATGTGCTATGGTTGTCTGTTCCTGGTTTTAGGAAGAGAGAAGGGCACAGTTGCCTAAATATCAGCGTAATCTTCCTCGACCGGGACAAGCTGCCTTGGGTAATCCACCAGTTGGACCAATTGGAGGTATGATGCCACCACAGCCAGGAATTCCTCCGCAACAACAAGGAATGAGACCTCCCATGCCGCCTCATGGTAATCATAAGTTTTCCAGTTCTCTGTTCTTGAAAGGAATTATCTTTATAATGCAATTTTTTTTGAAACTTGAAGTGGCATAGATGGGGAGGAAGGGTAGAAGCTTTTCACAAAATGCAACTTCTACCCATTTAAAAAAACAAACCAAATCTTTGCATCTTGGATGTTCTGTTTATAGGTCAGTACGGTGCTCATCACCAGGGCATGCCAGGATATCTTCCTGGAGCAATGCCTCCATACGGTCAGGGACCTCCAATGGTGCCCCCTTACCAGAGCGGACCTCCTCGTCCTCCGATGGGAATGAGACCTCCTGTCATGTCGCAAGGTGGCCGCTACTGATGCTACTACACGCGCTCTAATAGGTTTGGAGATTAAACCTTTTCTCATCTTGTGCTGTTAATATAGCCGAGCTTCCGTCAATTAAAGCTTCATTGTGACTTTAAAAAAATAAGTATCTTCCCACATGCAAGGAGCTATTGGACATTCTTATTTTACATGGGAAAAATTATTTGGAATAATAACAGGAACTTTTCCTGATATTGCAATTTATACTGTATGGCTTCTTTTTCATGTTTCATCTAGGTTTTTAGAAGTGAAGTATAGTAAATATGGTTCGTTAAATTGTGAAGGCGCTGGAATTACATGAACATACCACCTTAAAGGCAAGTTCTGTAACATTACGTTGCTATTTGTGAAATGATGCCTTCACAGCACTTCAAGTGCTGTTGGACTTCATGTCCCCAACATAGTTTGGTGAGGGCTGTAACTGTTCCCAACTACTTGTACATTGAAGTCCGAACTTGTAACAATATTTAATGTATTTAGAGTTCCTCCTGTTGCAGGGTTTAAGCAAACTGACCCACTAAGGTCGTGTGACTTTTCTGTACTGTTATAAACTTCATTGTAATAAAAGAAGAGAAAAATTTATATGCCTTTTCATTCATGACCAGCTGTGGACAACTGCCCAAAAGGTTTGTACAGATGCATGCCATGGTAGCTATTGGTGTAATGAACACAGTTATTGGTGCTGATTCAGTAAAATCCAATATCCCAGTTCTAAATTAAGTCTCTCCTTAGCTGCACGTCTGAGTAGACAAAGACCTGTACACTTATTAACCAACTCCTCAAAAATGAGGCTGCAGGAGGCACATCTTTACTCGTGGTTGTATCTTCTCTTAATGCATATGTATGTTTACTTGTGCTTTCTTGTCCTCAATAAATTTTAAATGATTTCTAGTCCTGGCACTTACTTCTAGGATGTAAAAGTGATTGGTCTAAGATGCATCCAAGTGCCAGATGTGTCCTGTTAGTTAATTCTTTGACTGATGCTTTTTAATGTGCAAATGCATATGAATTTCAGGAGCCTTTTAGATCAAGATTTCTAGAAGCTTAGGTGCATGTCACATGGGTGAGTGACTTCCATTTGATGTTGTATTGAAGTTGACCTGCAAAAGAGAAAAAGTAGCTTGACTTTCTCAGTGTAATAGAGAGAGGGGCAGAAGGAGTATGGTTACATGCTGCATTTTTACTTTAAACTTTCAGAATTTCAGATCTGAATAGATTCTAAAAGGTGAACCATCCGTTGTGTGCTGTGATGAGATGTTGGCTGAGTTTCTTGAGATGTTTAATTAAAATGTCTAGAGTAAGACCTTTTTATTGGTTCTGATTACAGTTACCAAAGAGAAGTCTTCCCCATATGAATTAGTCATTTATCTGTTTATAAGAGTGGAGTGATAGCTTGCTGTAAAGGTCAGAATTCTCTGAATGTCTGACTTCCCTATGTTAGTTTGCTATATTTCTGATGAGAATGAAAATGTAGAGGGAAGGGAGGAGGTGAGAGCTTCCCTGGTCTCTTCATAATGGGGTGAAAAAAAGAAAAAAACCAGGAGTGGTGAATTTTTCATTTGCAGGTCAACTTTAAATACACGTTCCAGCCTCAAGCCTTATCTGTGCAATTTAATTTATGGGGATATTTCTTCTTTTAGAGTAATTTAGAAGATTATCAGCATTTTTGATTGTTTGTTCCAGAGGTGTGTTTGAGGATGGTGAAGGATTTTTTCACTTAATTGTAGTAGTAGGCATTTTGGCTCTTTCAAGAAAGTTTAGGACTTAAGCACTTAAGTACTTAACATGCCTTTATTCTCTACTGTCTCTTAAGAGTCCAGAAATGCAGTACAGCTAAAATATTACATTGTCTGTCAGCTTCAAACCTTGGGCCATAGAATGGCTTTTAAAAGCACTAGATCACCTAGTACACTCAAATTGCAGCTGAATGGCCTTAGTTAACCATTAAGGATTATCAAACACTAGTGTTTGGCAGTTTTAAGACCATAACTCCAAGTCTCTGTTGAGAAGCAGTTCTCTCTGATCACCTGTCAGATATGCAGTATTTGGCTTGTGAATGTGCTGAGTGGGCATTGATGTCAGATCTTTTGTTAGCTCTTCATCTTGCTTTAAACATAAGTCTAACAGATAAAACTGTTTTGCTTAGGCAGTGCTCTTATACTCTGATTTTTCTTCTGTTTCTCTATTAAGGATAATTAGAAAACACTAGAGATATTTTTAGTGTTACATTCATATTTTTTGTAATACCACACAAGTCATACATTATAAATGGTTCCTAACTTTTGCTTTGAAAACTATAGAACTTCTGGGTTTTTTTTCTGCAGATTGTATTGCTGCTCTAAGGACGCTTTCCCCTCCTGCCCCTAGCGAAGTAAACACTTTATCCCTTTGGTGTCTTTCTGTAACTCGGTGGTGTGTTGTTTCCAGACCCGTACTTTTCCTGGGATAAATACTTAAAAACCTTACTACATATACTGTTAACTCAGCATATTCTGCAAGTTGTATTGATTAGTTTCCCTCTTTTAAATAGTGAATGTTTCATTGTTCCAATGTAGTACTATTTTGTAGCTATAGACTTAGAACTTGGATGCATTTTAAGATTAAACTGTTCTTAGTAGAAATAGGATGATAATCTCTCAATTAAGCACTGCCATGTTATGCACACTGTACTCTAATAATCCTCAGCAAGCAGGTGAATGTTTTTTTCATGACTTGTCACTTACTTTCCTGCTCCTGTCATTCCTGTGCTGCAAGAGCTCTGATGTGGCTGTCTTTGGTTACTCTCCAGCATGTCCTATTCTGTTAACAGACGGGATTTTCAGTGCATATGTTGTCTGTCAGTCCTGCCTTCATCTCTTTGGGTACTGCTTCTTAATGAGAGTTGGATTTATGGTGTATTTTCGCAAGAAGAAAACTGCTTTGAATGTAGTAATTGCTTTTATGAAAACTAAGGCTTGGTTTGCAGTACAAAGTTTAATTGATATTGTTGTGCCAGTAAAGTCCCTAATGCAACATAGCTGTGCAGACAGTTTTTTAGTTAATTTAGTTATTTTCTCCTTGGAAAGGGTGCAGAAGCTTTTATGATTACAGAAAAACATTTCTTTTCTGTTTGTTGCTGGCCTCTAGTGGTATAATTACCTAGACAGAGGCTTTGTTTTTCAGTTGTTGCCTAAATTTGCCATGGCAGATCTTACAGTAAAATTAAAACTTGCAACTAGATTTTGATCAGTCTTTAAATTGGAACGTAATGTAAGTATTGAATACAAAAAAAAAAACAGGCTGCAAGGAAACGTTCAGGCACAGGTGAGAAAATAAGTTTAGCACTTGTTTAAAAGGTTCTATATTATTTTCTGGTCTCTCAATATCAGTATCTTTCAACATCATTGTGAGAAACCGATCTCATACCTGTTGAGTTTTAGAGTAGAAGAAGCGAGATGGGCGTGAAAGAACCTTGGAAAAGCCCAAGCCAGTTCCACACTGCCTTTACAGTATCTCTCTGCCTTTGGCAAAGGTTGTTTTAAATAAACTCTTGAAAATTTAGCTGGCTTATGTGGACTACAAACTAATTCTGGAACTCCTGGGTTGGTTGGTTGGTTTGTTTTTCCACAGTTGAGATTTTTCAGTGGTGATAACAAATTTGAGGCTGGGATGTCTATCTAATAATTTCATTGGCTAACTATGCCTTGCTCTGTGCATGCATGGAAGAACATGAACAAGCTTCTAGAAACACATTCAACTGCATCTGCCTTCTATGGTTTCTGCAATTATTTTAACGTATGGAACTCTTGAACAGTCCTTACGTAGATCTGTGTAACTTACTTTCTTAAAACTTGGATAAAATTGAATGGAATGTATAACCTGCAGTTACTTCATAGGAATCAAAGAATTCTGCATACAAGATAAAAAATAAAATATCAAGATTACTTCAGCTTTATAAAGAGCAAGAAGGGCATTATGACTCTTCAGTTAAATTGAGACACTGATGTACCAGTCCATGAGCTGGGGCTTCAATCTAAAATGGTAACTAATGGCACTTAATGTGTAAATGTCTTAATAATTGTACTGGTCTAGCTTCTACATAAAAGTTACTAAGGTGAGGGTGAACACTTGCAGTGGCTGACGGTAGCTCTAACTCTACTTTTTGTGAGCTAGTACAGTGAATACTATCAGTTACAGGAAAAATGCCCCAAGACAACTGACTTCTGTGTTCCATTGATCAAGATACAAAGCAAAATAAACTGTCCAATTCAGAAATAGCTACCAACTGTAAAATGTTTTGTGTGGGGCAAACAAAATAGGTGCTATAGCAGTCATTTTCTTTTGTTTACTTGATCACTGGAATTTTGTTAACTTTGAATGCATGTCTTTCACTTAATTGGGTCATGTTTTTTCTAAAATTTAAATTTTTCTTCTTCCTATAGCCCTGCCATAGGACAGGCTGAGGCAGAGTCTCAGTGTTGCCCTGTTCAGTCTGAGGCAAGTGGGATTTATTTTATTCATTCTGGGGGCTTTCACAGCTTTATGGCTGTTGGATATTTACGTCCCCAAACTTGCAGCAAGTTTGGTGAAGGCCCCTAAATTTATTTTAATTTAGGTTTTTTAATACCTTTTGGTATATGGGCTCTATATTAATATTTCTTTTTGTTATCATTGTGTTTTTAAGAGGCTTAGGGGGAGGGAACATGTATTAAGATATTTGAGTGTCTTTTCTCTTAAGGGAACAGATTTCCTTCAGGGCTGCTCAGGTGGTCTAGCCACACTGTTCTCTTCCTATCTCCCTGTGCGTTGCATTTGTGCTGTACTCGGGTTTTTTTGGTAATGTGACTTTGCGTAGTCCCTGAATTAGTGGCATGTAAATGTCAAAAGCATCTGTTGAAGTCCTTAAAATACTTAGGTTTTAACTAGTAAGTGACATTCGTCACAAAATTGTATTGCCTAAATTACAGAATACAATTTCTTTGGAGGAGGTTGAGATGTTAATATGCTGCATATGTGAGCTGCACCAGAACAAATATTAATGTAGAGCCCTGTGAAGAAACAGAGATTCAAGTTGCTAAAGTAGAATAGAAGAATAAGAAATTGAAGCTGCACATCTTTTGTTTTGCGGTTTCAGGGAAAACCTTTTGGTCAGCCTCTCATATAACACCAGAGTTGACAGAATATTGTCTGTTGCAACAGTACTGAAAGTTGTAGCACTTTTTTGAAACCTAGTCGTGTTCTGTTGCATCTTCGGTATTTGCTTGAGTATTTGCTGATCTGAAGCTCCTTCCATACAGTGAGTAGTAAAAACATTCTACCCTTCACAAGGAGAACTTGGCTTTATTGTTGCTGCTAACTCTGTTGCAGACCTTGGCTTTGAATGCTTGAGGTTGCTCTAAGACAGCTTCAGAAGATAAGGCTTTGTCCAGAGAGGTCTTGCAGCCTTTCAGCAGTGAAACTGAAAATTAACAGATGCTGGGGTCAGATTTTACAACTTAAAATATGTGATATTTTTTTACAAGTATAGAGAGCGTGGCATTTTCTAAAGACTAAATAAAGACTCCCTCAGTGTGATTTCCATTAATTTTAAATAAAGGATGGAGCTGTAATTCTTAACTTAGTCACAAGAGTGGATTTCATGTTCCTGTTGTACTCCTCTTTGTACTCTGCCCTTGAATTTTTTCCGTAGAAGGCCCTCCAAGTTATCTAGTCTGGCTGGAGAATTGACATGTCCTGTTAACTGTTGCAGAATGATTATTGAGCATGGCATTGCTTTTCTAACTCTTATCGTGGTGCTACGCTTGATAATAGTGAAGATGAAAATACAAATTCAAGATACAGTACTGCAGCTAGCATTTGTTTCACATTGTTAGTCTGTAGGAACACTTTCCTTGGCTCTTATTTCCCTGGAATGTCTAAGGAAACCGTTTCACCAAAAGTAATAGGCAGTATGTCTTGCACTTCTTGCTTTAAGTATCTGAATCTCTTAGAGACTCAAAATGTTTAAGAGGCAAGCTTCAAATACCCGATACTGAACTTTGTTATATGCGGCTTGTTTGAGCATGCAAAGCTAAAGTCACATGTGTGTGCAGTCTGGTGGCCAGTGGAGAGCCCTACTTAGATCCACACGTGGATTAGGTCTTACAAACTGATATCTTGGCAAAAGCTAAAAGTTCTCAGATTTGGAGAAATACCTTTGATCTGGTTTTGTTGCAGCTAACTAGGTTTGATGTGTTCATGGATAAACCATCACCAAAACGCCATACCTGTTTTCATTGTGTCTTTGTTTAAGCTCTGTATACTAATACTTTGGAGCAAATGAACCATTTATTTGTCTTTTGGCATGTTTTGTGAGCAAAAGAGCATTTCTCAACACCACATCACTATAGATTTTTTTCTTGAACCTGCTTTTCCACAATTCCACTACCTGCTTCTGAAAAATGCATTTGACATTAAAACAATTCCGTGGGGTTTTACTGTATGAATTAAAGGGCTTGGCTTCTGGTTTTCCTTCTACACTGCAAATACTGTTTGTAACTTCTGGTGGGAAGTTCACTTATCTTTCACTTCCATCTTTTATATCCCTGTCCTTTCTGTAAGTCTCTAAAGGACTGGACTGGACAAATCTGTTCCCTCTTGGGGAGTTGGTAGCTTTAGCAGATCGTGTTTGTGTTAATCTGATCTGTTACCACAGACTAATATTTGTCCTTACACTTGCAGCAAGTAATGTGCATTTTCTGTTAGCTTTGTGTTTTGTCCTTGAGGATACATGTGCGAGTGCTGCTGTCTTTCTAGTCATATGGCGTAATGACTCTTTGCATTTTACTTGGAGTATCTCCTCGAGCTGACCTGTCACCTCTTCAAAACTTCTAAAATTCTTACCTAGTGCAAATGGTTCATAGTTTGCTCTTCTTGTGAAGTGATGTTACTGACATTTTCCTCCTCGTGTGGATCTAAGGGAGACAGTTTAAAAAAAAAATCACATTGTAAGCAAGATTTCTTTTATTTTGAGGGATGGAAGTGCTTACTGATACTCCAGTATTGCAGCATTCTGTATCACAGTTATACACCTCACTGTCTGTGGAATGTTTCTAATGATGATAGTATTTTAGTGACTTGTATTGTATAGATATTAAATGAAGTTGGTCTTGGAATTTGAGGGTTTTTAAGCTTAAGTAGAGGTACTTAACCTTTTTAAAAGGGAAGAATCGCTGATATTCTGCTAATTTGAGTGTATTTGCACCAACTGATTTTAACAAGACAAGTTAATGGGAGACACAGCAAATTAAGTACGTACCACACACGAGGTTTCAGCTTGATTTATAAAGGTGTGGCGAGTTCATAATGTCTTCTGTTCATTGCTTAATAAATATTGTAGCCCTTAAATACTTCAGGGAATAGGCTACCTCCAGAATTTTTTTAGAAAGTGTGTATATTTGCAGTCAAAGTAATCAGGCCAGTTAAATAATGGTAGCGATTGGGTTCTATAAAAATGCAGTGACTACTGTAGTTGGGATAGCTGGATGCTAGTCTAAAGAAAAGTTTGGAGGGAGCCTTTGAGTTGAAGTGATTCTTCAGTGTAGTGGATGTAACATTTATTTTTAAAGTTCTGAAAAAGCAGAGTTCTCTTACACTCTGCAAACAGCAGCCTTTCTGCTGTCATCCCACTGACAGAGCGCAGAGTCGCAGAAAGGCTCTACTGAAGATGCAGTTTGACTGCCATGCTCGTAGGTTCTGTTGTATCGTGAACGCATTTTCACTTCTGTCTTGGGAAGGTCTGTTTGAGGGAGATAGGCGCATTAGTTTGCTGTTCTTGCAGACAGCCGTATCCTGTCCTGAACCACAGGATCCAGGATGTTGTCCTTAGTCTTTTTTTTCCTGGCATCCTAGTGAATCTGTCTTGGCTGTCCATGTATGAACTGTCTGAGGGCTGGTATACACATACCTGTTTGCTGTTGAGAACAGGGAGGCTCTTGCACCTCCTGAGCAAGTTTAGACTACTTTGTATTTTTGCAGGTTTTTTTGCAGTAGGAACAGTCAGCACTGCTGCTGTTTTAGTGTCAGCATTTATTTAACTTCTCCATAAACATAGTCTTAAACCTCTCTTAATGTTTTTCTTTCTCAGGGCGTTAAAGAAGTTAAAAAGTTTAGAGGAAAAAAGTTGAATTTTAATGCTTATATCATCTCAACTGAAAACAAATGAACAGGCAACTTTGAGAGCTTGAAAACTTTCTTAAAAATTATCTTTTTAGCAGGTAAAGCATATTGCTCTGGCTAACTGCCTTACACCAAATTTGGGCTTCTGACAGCTCAAATTTTATTTCTTAAATTTTGTCTAAATCTTAACCATGTTCCCAGGTGCAGTTCAGAAAGGGGGATGTGTGCATGTAGAATTTCAACTTCTGCCCTTAGCAGCCAAAATATGTAAATTATTTCTGCTAACAGCAGCTTCAGATTACCAGAAATTAATGCCATAGAACCAACAGCAACTATTTCACTTTTTCCCAACTGAGGAAGTTTTGCAAGGCTTTGAAATAAAAATGTCATGCAGAGCTCTTTTCTTTCTCTTTTTTTTTCATGGAGTTACTTGCATATATGTTACTTGCACAGAATTCTTTAGGTTCTTTCACGTAAATTGTTGTGGAAGAAAATACATCTTGCTTTTCATTTATAAAGTCTAGAATAAGAAAACACACTTTATGAGACTGTTTAATGAAGGAACCTGGCAATGTAAGTATTGTAATTTCCTTTGTTTGTGGTAGGCAACAGGATTACTTTGTTAAATTTCTGGCTTCTGATCGAAAAATAACAGAAAACTAAGGGCAAATTGAAAGTAGTTTTATAGTTGCCTTTACTTCATATGCTTTTTATTAAGCAGCGTATTGTAGTAATTGAAGTTTGGCAGCTTTTTTAATGAAAAGCTAAATTATGGGTTGAACTCCTTGGTTTAATACAATTTGTGTTTCTGTTAACTAGCAGCAGAATTTCAGCATTTGCTACTTACTGGTAGAGAAGAAAAATTCCACTGCACTGCCAGTACAGGTTAGTTTAATCTGTAAGTACCTGATGTTCCTTTTGTGAAATAATTTGTTCAAATGATACTACTTAAATTCATGAGGGGAATTTTGGTCTCTGAAATGTGAATGTATCTGTTATCTACTACTGTTCTCAGTAGTGAGTGAACATGTAGAATTTTTTGAAGATCAGTAACGGTTTCAGCAGCACTTGCAGATAGGTGATCTCTGCATGTGCTTCTAAGGAAAACTGAACTCGGAACCATAAAAATAGCCATAGGTGTTACTGAAAAACATACAAAGTCACAGTCTCTCCTTCAGTAACGTGCCTGTTATAAAAGAGACTGTTCATCAGCAAACTGATTAGAGGATACAGTGTTTGCTGTGTTGGGGAATAAGCATTTTTTTCTTTTTAAACTCTGTAGCAGTAATGAAATCTTTTCTTTGGTTTTCTTCAGCTGTTGCTAATAACTGTCTCCTACCAACGGATTTTACTTTGTTAGGCCTGTAAGCAAGGAGCTTCTTGTTCTGTTTTTTGTTTGGTTTGGGTTTTTTGTTAGCACGTTTGTGCACTTCAGAGGCTGCTTACAAATGCAGGTTTGCCCAGCTGTTTTATCTTTCTTTAGGGTTACTGCTCTGCCTCTATTCTTTTTTCTTCTGTTCTGCTCCATAGTCCCAGAAATTTTGGCATTTTGTTTTTATTTTATAGAACACTTTTCAGACAAAAATAGGAAAGAGTCTTTTGATTGGATGAAAGAAGATGCAATTGTCTCCAGAATAGATGCATACATTTATTTTTTCTTATTTAAGCTTTTCGTAGCCCAGAGCATAGTTTCACAGCTGGATGAGCTGTAAAACTCTGCTTTAACCCACTTCTCAATGGCGTGTTACCACACAGTGAAACTGGGGGGGGCTTTTGACATCAGTGGTGGGTAATTCTATAGAAACTAGGTATGGAAAAGATTATCTCCTACTGTGGGAGCTGAGCAGACCGATCAGTTTGGCCAGCTCATCTGCAGGGTCTAGGGTGCTTCCATGAGTGGCTTGACACTTGCAGCAGTATTGCTGATTTTAGAATGTTGACATCTTGCGTGACACAGCAGAATTGATTGTACCAAAACAGGAAGTTCACAGGGTTTTACCATAGTTTAATACATGAAGCCCGTCTCCTGGCATCTGCTCTCAGTCTCTCACACTAAATTACTTTGTCTCCAAAACGAGCTGTGTGCAGATTTTTGAATCATGTTGTGTAGGTGTCTCTCCTTAGTCAAAAAAAAAAAAAAAAAGGAAAGTGGTATAATAAAAATTATAACTTGCCGTTACCCATATTTCTTAAATCTTAATGGCAGTTGTGCTCGAATAATAGAGATACCTTAATGTGAGGCTGTTGTTGCATTAACAGAATGTATGCATCTTTTTCCAACTTCTGTGGTCGGCCCTATTGGATGCTGAATGCCGTGCTTGGTAATAAGTCCCCGTGAGTAACTGATTGCTTTTGGCTGCTTTGTGAAGTCTCAGCTTAGAGAGCGGCTGAGTGCTGCCCCCACGACTTACGCACCGGTTTGGCAATCAGTGGGGGTAACTGGAGGGCAGTGATGTTCCCTAGTGTCTTATCAACAAGAGTATCTTAGTCCAGGGTAGATCCTAGTATGAACTCTGCTAGAACGGCATCTCTTTGTGAAACTTCTAATGGCAATTAATTACGGTACTTTTGGGTAGAGTTAAGTTTATTTGCTTTTGAGATCGGACCAAAATAATACTAGGAATTTGAGCTTTCATAACCAGGTGAGTCTTAAGCTGTAGCTCAACTTCTGATGCACCATTACTGCAGCCATCCAGTGTAATGTAGCTCGGAAGTCTTCCTTCCCAGTTCTGATACCCTGTATATGGAACAGTGAGTTATTTCATACCATTTTCTTTAGAATTCTGCTTAATGCCTCCGAATAAGCCTTTCAGGAATTCTGGTCACTGGCAAATGCAGACTCCAAACTGGTTTTAATCTTGTGAAACTACCTAAAGCACACGATCGTCCTCTGGCAGTGGCCGTACAGCCACAGAAGTCCGTGTGTCCTGAAGTCTTTTTCTGTAACTTCGTACTGCTTTTGTGTAAGTTGTATGAAAGGGATGAGATCTTTCATCTTTTTTCAAAGGACAGGTGGCAAAATATTGATGTTGAATTTCATTCGAGAAAATGAGAGACTGGTAAGTATGTGCATCACTTTAATGCATGCAAATCATAGTAACAGTAACTAGCTTAATTTTATAGCATTCAGTTTACAAAGAAGAATCAAAGAAAATACAGAGCTAACGCTGCTTGCATCGTAGGGAACTCTGTGAACTGTGCTTTGGGAATGGATCATTCCACATATACATCTCTGTAATGTGTGTCTATCACTTTGTAACAATCTCTGATTAAAAAGAAGTGAACCACTGTTTCTGTGTGTTTTTTCTCTTGAGAACCAATGTCAACTGTTATTGCAACAAATGTTACCTGTCCCAAAGCGCGTGTGAGTAGGAAAGCCACTTCTGCTCATGTAAAGGCTGGAAAGAAAATGAGAACTGTTTTTTCCTTAAAGCTGGCTACAGCAAGGGGGTTTGTGGTGCCTGGCCACTGCCCATGTTCGAGTTATCAGACTCGGAGTTTGAGTGTGACTTGGGAATGAATAAGAAGGATGCATCTGGACTTTCTGCCTCAGCAGCTTGTTCTGCAACGTGGGAGCTGGGGTAAAGTCTGTAGGTTTGTGCTTTTTCTCTACATTTTTTATTTTCCTGTGGGGCATGGGGGGAGGGTTGTGTTTTCAATACCCTGGTAAGAGTTTGGATCCAAGCCTTTAGTTTCTGAAAGCTAGAAAATGAGATCTCTGAAAAGCAAGGCCCCTGCTTGGCCATCAAAGACAGACTGGAGCCTGCAGGCTGTGGGCTACAGGGCAAAGGGTGGCACCCAGTCTGGTACCTGCAGGCAGGAGGGACAGAATTTGCAGGACCTCTGGCTTTAATGTTTCATCAAGGTAATCATTTCTTTTTGGAAACAAAAGCTCTGCTTTTGCCACAGCACTTGAACAGGCTGAGGAAGCTGCTAGCTGCATATCCCAGGCAAAGAGCGCAGCCCTGCTTTGCTGTTGTGTTTCAGGGGTCGAGGGCAGGGGTAGGAGATGGGTATTGCCTGGCCAGCAGTCACAAGCTTGGTGTCTGCTTCCTGAGGCCAGAAAATGAAGACTTGGACTTGATACGCTAATCTCTGATTTCATCCTGTTTGAGGTTTCATTTGTGCTGAATTCATAGTGGCTTGCAATTTCTTTTACAGTTTTTGGCTGTGCCCAGATCTAGACTGAAGCTGGAAAAGCAAATCATACATTGCTACTGTTAGAACTACATCTTCAGGTAGGGCAATTTAGACTCGTGTAGAAACAGTAATTGTTCCTGAAGGTTATTAGATTAAAATATCAGCTATGTGACTTAAGCGGTATTCTGGAAATTTAGGGACAATGTTATTATCAAACAACACAAAACTCCTAAGAATAACATGACTTTATTATTAGAAGCTTAATTTGGCAGAGTAGTTGCAGAGACAGTGCTGTCAACAAGAAGTTAAAAAATTGGGCTAGACAAAGAGTTTTCATCAGGCACACCCAGAATTTAGCTTTAAATCATCTATGAGCTGAGAAGAAAGGAACCCACACTGTACTTGTTTATTCCAGAGCTCGGTTCTTAGATACCTTGAAATAATAGGTCTCTTGTGCTGAATCCCCAAGCAAATATTGCAATTATTGCTGTCTTGAGCTTGAAATCTTGCTTTTGCTGACTCCAAAACTTATCAAAGCTTTCCATTTTAAGGTATGTTTTACTCACAGGTTTCAAATTTTTTAGATGTTTTGTCATTGCAGTAGTTAAATGGATATCTTGCTACCTGATGTTCAGCCAGCGAAGTCCACACTTTAAATGTGCCAGTGGATGCTTCCAGTGCTGTGTCTTCTAACAGCACAGTTGGTACTGTTTGTGAACTAAACAGCTGATGTTCTGCTGGCAGGTGAAGCATTTTCCACTTCAATATTGAAGGCAACAAGACCATTAAATGAAAAGCCTAAATAAAAGGTCACGTTTTCATTTCCAGGGGGCACTGAATCATGATGGAGTGGCAAGATACGGAACTCTTTAACATGACCACGCATAAATAACTTTCTGTCCTTGGTCCAACCTGAAACTCTCTTGAGACTGTCACGAATCATGGGAACATTCCATATAGTTCCATGTAGCCACTTCATTCTCCTCTCGTGTAAGGACCCCCTAATTAAATTATCAATTCTCGTTTTGTGCACAATCTTGGCCAAGCCATAACCCTTTCCCAGGAAAAAGTGGGTGTAGATTCTTTTCTTTCTGGTGGGAACGTCTTTCATCTTGATTTCATATAAGCGTTTCAGGGTTTGAAGGGCTGTGTTTAGAATTTCGTCTTTTTCCGGGTTAGGCTCTTTGTCTAATGCCTCGTCTGGCCAGTACAGCAAGGTGAGCAAAAAATAGGCGCTGGCTGGATATGGTCGTCTTGCTTTAAAGAATCTTGCGCTGAGCTCACGAAGAGTGTTTGCAGGCAGAATTTTGGCTGATCCTGGCGACAAGCACGCCAGTGTGATATGGCACAAAATGTAGTTGATCAGATCGGTGTCCTCCAGTCTCTCCTTCAGTGGGTTTTCTGTATAGCAACTAAGGATCTTTTCTAGTTTTTCAATTGACCTGTTCTCTTTCTTATCTGATAGGAATGACAGGATATTAGTGACGCTACCTCCACCACTCCTATAAATATTCATGCGTCTAATCAGTTGGCTCTCGGGACTGCTCTGGTTGCCCTCAAAAAGGGATGTTGAGATGAAAAACCTGGCGTATACCTCAGACTGTCTTTTTAGCCATTTTCTGGGGTTATAAATTTGTTCTTCCTTTTCATCTCTTTCATCTTCCTCTTCATTCTCCTGATTTTTATCTGTTTGGAAATAACTTAGGTCTTCTGAAATCCATTCTAGAGCATTGTACAGGTTCTGGCGTAAGCCTTTTAAGCGGGAGTGAAGCCTTCCCCATGGTTTTGCAATGTCCTCGGGAATGTAATCTGTGATCAGGTATTTCACAAGCTCAGAATATTCCCCATCTGGACTTCTGTGAAATACCTGGATCGTGGACAAAAATTTTAGAAGACGACATCCTACTTCTACTTCTCCAAAATAGCCGACATTGTTCATACTTTCCCGTTCAGCTTTTGCAGCCTGTTGTGCAGCCTTGAAGCATTTCATGGCTTTAAGAGCAATCTCTATTTTGTGAATGATGCTTTCAGGATTGTCATCCTGTGACATTTTATCCACCATGAAACTAAACCATTTCCTGTAGACTTGACCTTCTGTATCTAAAATGTAGGAATCGTTTGGCAAATGAAGTTTTGCAACCCCTGCCCAGTGTTCCGCGTCTTTAAACTTTTCATTATTGTAATGCAGCCGGGCGAGCTGCTGGGCAAAAAAGGGATCTTTTCCAAGGAGTTCGTATGCCGCTTTTAAAACAGCGATAGCTTTTTCACAGTCTTCAGCTTTACAGACGTGTTCAATGAACGGAGAGAAGAGAGTGTCAGTGTTGTCACCCCTGCTTCTTTTGTCACGTCGAATAAACAGATACCTGATGAACTTTATGAATTCCTCTCGTCCAAATCTGTTTTCAAAGAGCGTCCTTTCCTGAAGGAGGGTCATTGCGAGTTGACTCTGGGGTTCATTCCCTGAAAGCTGATGCAGAATTTCTTTTGCAACTAGACAGTGTATTATCTGAACAGATGAAATATAGGTGGTGCTTTCCCTTAGCTCAATAAAAATCATTCTTGCTTGTTCGCTTAAGTGACTTTTGAAATCATATGCTCTTGCTTTCTTTTCTGTATATGCCCCCAGTCCCAGAAAAGCCTCACAATGTGACAATGAAAGGTATGAATTTGGTACATAAAAATTAAGCAAGGCCACATAACGCATCAAGCAAGTGTCCCGAGAAGAGCGGTCTATGCCTTGCAATATGTGCCCCACAAAGTCTCTTACATATGTTTCATTGAACTCCTCACACATCAGGACAAACGTGAGTATAAATTCTGGCTTGACATCTTTCTGCTGCAGTTTGTCAAGTTTACTTTTGAACAGACTCTTCTCCAAGTCCGTCAGCTTGTGCGTGACAGCAACTGTGTCTGTTGGAGAAAACTTGCAGAGCCTTTCAGGGTCATTGGATCGTCGACAGCACATGAGGATGAAGGAAGGTCTGGGGAAAATGGTTTTCCTAATTGCTACAGCATCCATTAAATCGTTCTTTAGTTCGTCTAAGTAGTCTTCATCATAATCCTCAATCAGGAGGAGCACAGGCAGGCAGTGACTGATATCTCTCTCTTCATAATCTCTAAATGCAAGTGCATGCTCACAAACGGTTGCAGGTAAATACGAAGTCTTGATAATGGCACATCTGAGGTCCTTCCTTCTTTTCCACAGAACTTGTCGTGCTATCGTACTTCCGCCACTTCCAGGATGGTGGAATATTTTGAGTTTAGCCACAGAACAGTTGAATCCTCTTCCTTGTAAAATGTCATCTAGGAGTTTGCTAGCATCCTCACATGCTTTGCGTTCAATGATTTCTCCACAGCGTTTTTTATCAGCAAGCCAGAAGTTTTTCCAGATGATTTTTCTCCCTCGGTAAAAATTTTGTTCTATTTCTTGTATTTCTTTTTCAGACAAGAGATCTAATTTGATATCATCACACTGGTCAACACAAAGGATTTCTAGAGAAAAGAGCTTCTCTTCTTCCAGGGAAGGAAGCACACACAGGCCTCCAGTGGAAACTGGCAGATGCCTGGGCTGTGCTGTGGAAGGCAGCATTTTTTGAATGGTGGCATCTATGTGACTTAATTTCATACCCACAACACTGCATTGTTCGAGTGTCTCGATGCTGCAGGATGCCTGAGCTAGATAAGCCCACTTCTCATAGTTTTCTCTGGACTCTGCAATGCAAACAATGTACTCCGTGCCGTTCATCTCTGTATAGAATTCCTGGAAAGTGTCCACAAGTGGTTTCTGTACTGGTGACAGCAGTAGGAAAAGCACAATGAAAGAGCCCTGTGGCAGGATTTCATCACAGATATGAGTAATGGCTTTCTTAAGGTACTTCTTTTTCATTCTAATCCATGTATTTTCATTGCAAGGTTTTTCATCCCCAAGGAAGTCACTGCGCCCATTGCAGAATATCCAGCTGGTCTGATCAAACAGGCACGAATGTTTCTGCGAGGCAGAGGCACCAGTCTTGCTTTCACTGGCAAAATCCCATGAATGTTTCTGAGAGACAGAGTTACTAATCTTGCTTTCATTGGAGAAATCCTGTAAAAAAAAAGGCCTGGTCGCGTGGTGTTCTTTGTACCTGCTGTAGAGCCCTGACACACTAGAATCTTCATCAAAGTCAAAGACGCAGAAAATGTTCAAGTGCATTAAAAAGTTGATATAGTTCAGGTCCTGCGTTTCACATCTGTTTGTAACAAGGATGTACCGCAGGGAAGTGTCCATGTAGCTTTTGCCATCATTTAGTAGAATTGATAACTTTCTTCCTAAATTTTGAGGCACTTCTGTATGTACTTGAGCACTGGAGACTTCAGCTTTTTCTCTTTGAGCATCCCTGTCTGATAAACCCTGAATAAAAGTAGCAAGGTCATTATGTTCTACAGGTTCGGACTTCGCTCCCAGTCGCTGATAGAGAGTGCGCTGTTTTGTCAGGATCACCTTCTGGCTGCCTTCATTGTATTTCGGCAAAAGCACTTCAAAAAATTTGCTTTTTACTAGGTTGGATATTGGTTCAATGTCGACCTCCACCACAAACCTTTGTTCTTGTTCTTTTGGAATCACTTCAACAAAAACAGGTGGGTGAATACATTTCCTTGCAACTTCTTGTACGTTTTTGCTGAAGCATTTTTTTATATAATCATCTAATGCACCAACGTAGTGCTCTCGCTCTTTGACCTTTATGCCAATGATCTGCCCGTGATTCCAGCCATCCTCCTCAATGCTGTCCATGACACCAAAATGGATGGTGCCGTTTGTTCGGATGTTCATGCAGGCTGAAGCAAACCGTATCACTTCGCAGGCAAATTTTGATTGCAGCTGATTTTTGTTCAGTTCTGCAGCAGTGGCAAAAGATTTGTATTCGTGGCAAGGAGCGATTAAACCATTGACTCCCGTTTCTGGAGAAAGAACCTTGTCTTTCACATACTTGAAATGGGTATTCTGACTTCTAAATGGGCGACAGTTGCTGAGCTGTAAACCCTCTTCGTTGTTTTTCAGTGGGGAGTTGTTACTCTGCCTCGTGCCAGGAGCAGAAGCTGTGTTCTCTCTGCTGGTTTTATCTGTTGAACTACTGCTGTCCCCACTGGAAGATTTTTGAGCAGGAGTCGTTTTGGGTCGTACTGAATCTGTCTGTGTAGCAGTTTTGTTTGATGTTTTGCTGCTGGGAGACTTGGCTTGCTGTGCATTTTCCAGTAGTTGCAGAAGTTCAGTTCTCTTGCGGATTAATATGTGGATTTGGCCTCCCTTCATCCCCATCTTTCTGAGGAAAGACTCATCCAGTTCCCGTAGTACTGGACCTGTTACTTCCTCCGCATGTAGTTTTTCTGCATATTCTTTCTTGATTCCAATAGATTCTAGCCAACTTTTGACATGATTCTCGTCCCACTTACTCAGAGGTAGCGTTTCGTAATCTAAAAGTTAAAATTACGTCTTAGTAATACAAACTAAAAACATATCAACCTGCATGACAAGGTACCATAATCCTTGCAAAAGTGGCCGTGCTGAATGCTAGTGAGCAACCGTGTCTTCTCAAATATGTCAGTTCTGGTGACTAAGAGCATCCTAAACGTTCATCAAAAGCAGCACTAAGCAACAGTATGGGACCAATAAATCAGTGGAACTGCAAACCCTGAGGGAGGGTTAGAAATTGCCCTTAAAGGGAGTAATGGAGATAACTCATTGCATCATTCCCTTCCAAAACATTTTAAGGTTATTGGTTAACTAGAGAGGTTTGGGTAGGTCATTTACCCACTTGAGTCTTTATTTTCTGCTAAATGAAAATGGCATCAATAAAAAACACAAGAGCACCAATTAGTTCCCCACTAGCGATGAATCCTTAAAATGCAGATACTACAAAGCAAATTGCTACATAGAAAGTAGGTTTTCTGAGAGCAAAACATACCCATTGCCTTTGATGGGGGAAATCCTGTTGTTAAGGATCAAAAACCTAGGGGGGTGGAAAATAACACTTCAGATTTGCAGTTGATATTCCTGTGTTAGCTAAAGTTGGCTCATTTCTTCTGTTTCCCCAGCTGCTTTCCCACCTGTTTGGTCCCAGGTAATTCCTGTACATCTGACAGGCTGATCTTGCCGCTAGGCTGCTTGTTCTCACCTGTACTGAGAGGCTGGAGCAGCCGCTAACGGCAGCCGCGCACGTCTTGGGTTAGATCGTGGATGACAGAGGCCCAGTACTCCTGGAGCCCTGGCTCACACAGTGTCTCTTGCTTCTTGCTACTTCTCACTTTCTTCCCCTTTCCCTGCCTCTTGCTCGTCCCACTCCCTTTTTTCTCCCTCCTCCTCCCCCCCATTTCTTTAGTGGGGACTGTCTGCCTTTCTCCCTTTTTTTAGTTCCTCTTTTGTTCCACATCTGTTCTGGGGCTCACTGGATTTTCCATGAAGCAGTTCAACTTGTTGCCCAACCCAATGGATTTTTATTTTTCCAGGAGGTGTCCTGGCCTCACAGGTGACCTCCTTCATTAAGAGAGGTTCGGTTTTGTCCTGCAGCGGCAGCTGCTTCTGAGCTGCAGGAGGAGCCAGGCTAACACCCTGCTGCCTGGAACCCCCAAACCGCACCATCAATTCCCATGGTCAACAGTAAAGGGGCATCACGAAAGAGGGAGGGGGGGGCGTTTGTCTTACCCTGTTGCGACAGCTCTGTATCGCTCCAGCAGGTGCCCGTAGCCCCCCAGCTCCGTCCCTGCTCGTGGTCCGACAGCGATGCCCGCAGCCCTCGCGTTCAGGCATGGACGGAGCAGTCGTCCCCAGAGCCAGCAGCTCCCTGCTCAGTCCGAGAGCACAAATTTCGAAGCCGAGGGAAGGTGAGGAGCCCTCGCTCCCCGGATCACGGCTGGGCTAGAGGTGAGCTCAGCAGGAGCGGCTGGTGAGGGTCTGAGCAGAGGGGATGTGGAGCCTGTGGCCAAGAGCTTTGGTTCCAGCTCGTGATGTGTTCGGGGGCTGATTCCTGCTGATGGCGGCTGCAGCGTCTGTGGGAAATGGGGCTAAAACTGTCCCTTTCGGTGCCTTTGCCCCCCCCAGGCTGTGATTGGGCTGACGCGGTTATCGTTCTGCCACAGCTGCGGTCAGGGGTGACGCCTTTTTGGAGAAAATGAAACTGGGAGAATAGAAACCAGGGTGGAGTCATGAGGGGAGGGGGGGCAGCTCTGGGGAAGCGGGTCGGGGGCTGCAGAGCTCGAGGGGCTCCGGGTGGGAGCAGCAGCATTTGCGGCTCTCGCGGCCTGTGCACCCAGTGAGGCCTGGGGACCCCTGGCTGCACCGGGGGCAGCAAAGGGATGTAGCCATGGGTCTGTGGGGACAAAGGGGGCCGAGCATCCTTTTTCCCAGTGGGATTGGGGAAGAGGGGTGACGCGGCAAGATCCTTGCTTTTCCTTGGTCTGTTACTCGTACCCCGCCAGGCTGAAAACAGCCCCCACCACCCCCTTTCCCACCCCACAGTCGCTGCCCCAGACCCGCACAGGGCTTACCTTGCGCAGCTGCGCTAACCGAGCTGTCCCCGGGCTCTCCTGCCTGCGAGGAGAGTGTTTCTGAAGGAGGTCGGAGAGGGAGGGAAGATGCTCCAACCTGCTGCTCTCCAGGCAGGAGTGTGAGCCTGTGGATGTATCCGTGGGTCTCTTAAATGATGCGATTGAGACGATAAAAAGCGAAACTGCTTTGAGACAGTCCGAGTGATTCACCAAGTCTCCACCCTCGGCAGCGCTGTTGCTGGGTGGTGCGGCCTTTGCCCTGGGGTGCCTGTGCCCACTGCAACCGGAGGGAGTTTCGATGCCAGGTGCTGCCCAGCCTTCTCCTGCCGGCTCCCTTCCTGGAAATCACATGCTTAGTTATCAGCTTCGTTTCCCACCAAAATATTTTACTGGCGTTACCCTAGCCCTGCATCTCTTCTCCTGCAGACACGGAGGAGGCGGCTGCTGCCCGGGGACTGTCGGTTCCAGTAAGAGAAGGGGGCTCCTGGCCCTTGGTGGAGGCTCAGTGTGTTTTTCCTGCCTCTATCACGCTCCCTGGGACCCAAGGGGAGGCCGTGGCTGAACCAGGCCCCGCATGGCGGCATCCGCTGAGCTCCCTGGCGCAAAGCATCACTACGAGGTGTTTGTTTTTTTTTTTAATCTGAGTACAATTCTTTATTTAGGAGACTTAGAAAAGCACTTTACATGAGAAGTACAAAAATATGAAAGAGGCTTTGAATCTTCTTAGGTAAAACTACCATTTTTTTTTCAAGCTCTAGAAACGCGTAACTCACGGTTGGCAGCTCCGTTAATCGCTCTCTAGGAAAAACAACTGTCTGTACAGTAGCTGCATGTGCCCAGTCGTACACGGCTTAAGACACGGTGGCAGTCATACAAATTCCCACTCTGTAATCTCTCCTTTACTGAATTCCGGTGAAAGATGCAGCATTGCTTTCCTCTTCCAGGTGTTATAACATTACTAAATATAAAACCAAAACCCATTAAGAACGATTTGTCATGCTTTATACTTGTACCTCTTGGACTTGATACCACGGTGTAGTAAAAATTAAATAAATATAAATACGTTAAATAAATACATTGTGAAAGAACTTCCCCCCCCCATCAGATCTTGGCATTTCTTCATTCTTTGCAGCCCCTCAATGCTTCGTACAGCCCCGGGGCCAGTGAAAAGGACACAGAGGCTGGCTTGGGTGTATCAGCAACCCCCAGGGACAGGAAAGGGGGTTCCTTAATGCCTTCATCGCACCCATTGCAAACACCGCCAACGATTTCACTGTTTGTACAGCTCTCATGGCTCCCTATTTAGCTCCTTTGCCCCAGGACTCGCCTCTCCTCCAGCTCTGCAGCTGGTGACCCTTTATCAGAGAGCAGGGAACATTTGCAGATCAGCACTTGGCCTCGGGCGAGCTGCTCGCACCTGCCAGCGCTCTATTTTCTGGTTACCTGTGCGGATCTGTTCTGATACTGCGATTTCAGCCGAGGGCTCTTCAAGCTCCTCTGTGAATACTGGTCAATATTTAAACAGTAAAGCTTAATTTCAACGTAGGTAAACGTTTCACTGACTTCCTTTTTTCCAAGTCAGTATTTTTTAGAATTTCATTTTATCTGCCCAGGTAGAGGGATTAATGTTCCACGGGGGGTGCTGATTAAACACAAATTGTACTCTGCCTACTGGCTTTTGGATGCTCATAAATGATTCCCTTTACAATCCCAGGGCCAGCAGCAGTGCAAGGGCAGGTTCAGATGATTTCCCGCAGCTGAAAGGCTCCTTTTGCAGATCCCAGTCCGTAGCATTTCTATTATTTCAATCGCTGGATTTTAATTCTTCGTAGTAAAACACATCGGTTATAAGATCATGTACAGTACAGGGATATTGGGTGACAGCTACACCCAGCTCTTGCTCTCCATTTTCACCATCTTGGAAACTGCCCTGGAACAACTCCAGTGCCAGGGTTCATTGCTTGTTTTGACGCCACCACTTGCTCCTTGGGCTCCTACCATCTCCCCGTCCAGCGCAGGGAGAGGGACAAGGCACTTTTGGGAAGCTTGGTTTCTTCAAAGAGGGAGAACTCGGCTCTTGGCTCCCACTTTCCCCTGCTAAAAGCGCGTGTTTCACGGCCCGGTGCTTGGAATGTTTGTCCCAGAGATGAAAGCTCCAGCTCTCCTCTCAAACAGCCTCTCCGGCGAGGCTCAGCTCGGCAGCGTCCTGAGGGTAGTACTGCTGAAAGAGCCTCTCGTGGCAGCAGATACGCATAGCGTGGTACGTGTGCAGGAGCAGCCGAGGGAAACGAGCTGTGAAGTAACACACAAAGTCATCTGGGATGGAGCCCAGCGTCGCCTGCACGTCGGGAGGCAGCTCTCTGTAATGGTGCTTCTGTACAGGAAAAGAGAACAGGGAAAATCTCAGTCAGATGCAGGGGTTCAAGGATGCTCTTTGAACAGCGCTGTCAGTCCAAGATACTTTTCCATGGACAAAGTAACCTCATATTCATCTACCGTAAAGCAGCTCGATACCGAAACCAAGGTAAGTGAGAGAGAGCCTGGCACGGCAAAAGGAGGCAGAACCACGGCATGCGTGTTGCTTACAGAAAGAAGTCCTTTACCTTATTCCTCATTGCCCTCAGAAGGTCCCGTACTGAGCCTCCTTTATATGACCTGAATTTTCTGAGATCTGCAACAGAAATTACGATATTTCTTTTTGTGTTTGAAGCAGTTTTAGTCGCTTGCCTCATCTGTAAAGTGCTTGCAGGGACAGATCCTCCTAGGTGGGTTTCAATATCTAAACACACCCTTCAGTTGGAAGAGGTGACATGTAAAGGTCACGTGTGCCAAAATCGGAGATGGTGTTATCCTTACTTTCCTGGCAAACCAGGAACAAGAGCATCTAACTCCTTTGCACTGTGATACGAGTGTCCATTACCTGTCTGAAGGGGAACAGTGATGTGCTCTCTCCAGTCCATTTTCACCACCTCTCTTCCGCCTCTTTCTAATTGCTTGACTATTGGACCATCTAAAGACTCTTTCTCTATCCGGTCACTAACATCCTGGAAGAGACATTCAGGTTATTTCTGGTTTTATTTCCACACTTTTCCCAACAATGTAAAACTGCTGCTTCTGGCCAACTGCAACTTGGCTGATAAGGAAGTTGCGATTCTACTCTACTACGTGACAAATTACAACATACTTGGGATGGAATACAGACATTTCTGAGATGAATCATCTCACCCTCTGCCAAAGCTTTTTATCACAGAGCAGAAGGTTGGGCTGGAAAGAACCTCAGCCCCTCCGCCCGTTCCCTCCCCACACCAGAGCAGGTGTGTACATTCTCTCCCCTGTTGGTGAAACCTTCCCTGGCTCCGTGTTCTCCTGCGTTGCTGCTGGAGCCCTTCCTCGCTCCGGCATAAGCCGATAACATCACGCTCCAGCCCCGCTAGAGAAGAGCTGTGAGATGAAGCCAATTTCTCAAGAGCTATCAACCAGGTATTAAAACTTTGCTTTTTGTTGATTGTGGATTCTATCACCTCAAACACCCACAAAGCGAGGAGAGGCTATAGTCAAGGTCTGAAGAATGTCTACAGGAGTCCTGAGAACTGAAAGGATTGAAAAGGTCAACACAAACCTGAAAAAACTGGAGTTGTTTTTCTAAACTCCAAAAGAATGGGTGTTTTAGCACACAGGTGGCAGACGGACGCTTCTGAGGGTCCATGCTTATCATTTGCTCTATTAAATCACGAGCAACTATGTCTTCTGCAAGGAAAAGGGGGATAATTCTTAGGCTGTAGAGAAACCTAATGTTTTCTACTTCAGAAAATCAATATTTTCTTTACTTCGTCCAACAGGACCCTGACACCAGCCTCACTGCTCAAGCACCACCCTCAGCTACGCTGGGCAGCTAGTGCAGTCAGTAGCACTAAGTCAGAGTGATGATGAAGATCAAAGTTCAGCTCTTTCCTAACCTTTAAATACATGAAATAACTACAGTCAAGCTTGCAGGGTTCCAAGTTTTGTATCCCAGAGCTCAGAGTACTAATTCTAAGAACTCTCGGAGCTTTACTTCAGGAGTACAACCTTCACCACGGCTGGGAATCGCTGTGGGTCGCGGTCCTGTCAATTCAGTTGGTATTTTCACCCCCACAGAAAGCTCCCCGGACTCTGGTGTTTCGTGTTTACGGCTCCTCTCTTACCGTGTCTCCCTGTGCTCAAAGCCTCCAGGCTGTATGCGCCCAGCAGGATGTTGGCTTGTCGCTGCAGGGATTTCCCAAAGGGGTGGCTGCCCTCAGATACCACATAATAAAAGACGCAGCCGGCTGAGAAGATGTCCACGGTGTACGTCTGCAAAGAAACAACCTTTCATAGCAATAACACATTTTCTCTCCCCTGAAGACTTTGGTCTTCACAGAGCAGTTATTCTGCATCTAAGAGCAAAAGGAAACTTCAGAATCACATATTTAGCTGCCAGCCAGGATGAACGCCCCGGCACCCAGGACTGACTGCAATAAACCATAGAATCATAGAATAACCAGGTTGGAAGAGACCCACTGGATCATCGAGTCCAACCATTCCCATCAATCACTAACCCATGTCCATCAGCACCTCGTCCACCCATCCCTTAAACACCTCCCTGGGCAGCGTGACACCCGTTGGTCGTGCTGCCTTCCCCTGGGGAGCCTGATGGGAAGATGGAGACTTACAGGGTTCTCTTTACAATCTTCACTCAGCATCTCCGGCGCAATCCAGCCCTCGGTGCCGGGCACACCCGACCGACGGCTGAAGCTGTGCCTGCCCACTGCCAGCTTCTTGCACAGCCCAAAGTCCGAAATCATGGCTTTGACTTTCCCGTGGGCGTTGGGCATCGAGATGAGGATGTTATGGGGCTTCAGATCCCTGTGGACTACAATAAACACCCTTTTGCCCTCTCCAGGAAACCCCAGCAATACTTGTAACTTTTTAATGTACTTGCATTGTACACGTTTCACAAGGCTGAAGCCCTGTTTGTTAAACCAGAGTCCCAACCTCAAACAATTGCCTTTGGTAGAGGCTCAGCACTTTTTCATTCCACCACCACTGGTCATTACGTTTTATAGGACCAAAAATGCAGCACCTTGAACCAGCACAGCAGAGCGTTACAGGGGCAAGGCCGTGGACGGCCAGACACTGCTGCTGCCGGCACTAGCTGGAGCTTCTATGACTCCCTCTTCTGGGATGGAATAAACAAGCTCCCAGCAACTGACCAGCTTCTCCTCTTTTTACAGGCAAGAAAATGTACAACTCTCCATCTACCACCGACACAAGAGGCACTCTTACCAATACTAAGGGAGTGCAGGTAAGCAAGACCAGATGTCGTCTGTTGCAGGAGAGCGATGGGCTGTAAGCCATGCTGACTGAAGGCCTTCTGCTCAACGTACTGCAAATCACAAGAGAAAACGGGAGATTCAGCCACAACACTGATCCTCATTAGCCCTTGCAGAGGCACCGAGTCCCTGCACCCCCCAAAACCAAAAGTAAAACTTGCAGGCTAATGCTAGTGCTAACACACACAAGAGTCGTGGTGGGATTTTCTGGAAGAAGGTGATCTCTAAACTGTCATTCAGAGCGATAAATCTATACAGCAATGTGCTCCAAAAGAGAACTTGGAGGATCTTCAAAGTCTGGATGGCAGGAGTGGGAGGATGACTAGAAGGGAGTTCATCAAAAGAAGGAAAATCAAAGGACAACAGCTTCCATTCTTAAATCAGTACAGGATCAGGTATGGATTTCTGAAGGTCTGAAAACACCCTGATGTAGGAAAGTGGAATTGTCACAGAGGTGAGGACAAGAGTCACTAGAACACCTCCTGGGGCTGCCACTTCCACAACTTTAGCTAAAGAAAAGGGAAGGCCTTCCAGGGAGAAGATTTTCTCAAATCCTGTAGGCTTGCAAGCGAGCCATCACCTCCTGTAAAGTGGCGGCACACAGCTCGATGGCGATGTACTGAAACTGCCGGTCCTTCTCTGTGCAGAAATAGCGGATCACGTTGGGATGCTCATCTGACTCTCGCAGCAACTGCACTTCACGATCTGCGAAGCTGAAGCACTCAGGAAGGATCCTTTTCACTGCAACATCACGGTTATCAAATGTTCCCCTGCAGACAGGAAGGAAACCACATTATCCTTTTATACTCTGTAGGCAAAGCCTGTACAAAGCCACTGACAGCAGCAGATATTTTCAGAGGCGCGTTAAAGCATTTCTCATGCCGCAAACAGATACATTTGGTCATTAAACATTTCTAAGGGAACTACAGTCGGTTTTGCTTGTGAAGAAACACTGCATGAAAATAGACCAGACATGAAAATACTTTTGTAAAAGCTTCTACCTGTAAACAATTGTCCCTTCAGCTCCGTGTCCCAGTACATCTTTTGGGTTGAATGAAATCTTGCCAACGATCACTCTGCTCACATCTTCATCTGAACAAAACAAGAAACGAGGACTGGTTTAGGATGGGTCAAGTCAGTCTTTTACAACTGCACATCCTGGGCCAATATGCAAAAGTCTTTTTGCTCATGTTCAAATTAACAACATGCGTGATCAAAAGAAATGAACATCTGCATTTTGGTCCTCGTGCCGAGTGACCAAACGATCCAACACACAGATTCAAACACATTCCGTACACAACACCTAGTGTCAGGTCTGGAAAGACCACGTCTCAAGGCAGGGTGAGAGACTAACGGTTCACAGCAGAAACTCTAGGTTGAGGCTTTGTTGAATTTAGCAAATGACTGACAGGGAAGTGGGTTTACAAGCAGTTCCCCTCAGCAGCCTTGGAAGGGACAAATGAGTGCATGGGAAGGCCAGGCAGAAGGGCAGGCTACACAACATAATCCTTATTTTTCAGCTCCAGATAATCATATAAATCACATTGCATCAACTTTACCTCCCTCCTCTTGCTCAGTGGAGAGGCAGCTCCCAACATCAGATGTGGAGATGTTGGAGTACGCAGAATGGTTTGAAGCTCTGGGGGACATATTGGGTGTGCTCATGGCTGAGCTCTCCGTCCGTCCACAGGAAGTTTCCAAGAAATCTGCTTCTGGGGGCAGCTCGCTGGGAGCACGGAAGGGCAGCTGCTGCTGCTGCAAGAGCTGGATCTTCTCTTCCAGCTGATGCTGCCTCTGTTGCTGCTGATGTACACTCTGTGAGAAAGGACCCCAGTTCTGTAAGTGGAGTGGATTTTCTTACAATCATGTCACGAAAGGGAACTCTCCAACTATTGGGGTCGCTACAACCAAAGGTGGGAGGAAATCTCTCATGATGACACTATCAGACAAGCAGGCTGAGGAACTTTCACTCACATGCTTTCAATTTCATTCTGAATTCACACTGCAAAGCCCAGAGACCACACTGGTTGGTTAATGTGGCAAAAGCAAATTGTTACTAGGTTGACTGGGTGTCTTCAGACCACAAAGGATAAAGGCTTTGATCCAGAAGCTGGAAAGCCTGGCAGTGGTCCAGGTGAGGAAGAGAGAAGCCAATGGTGTTAGGATGTCCATGAAAGGAGTAACATACAGAACCTGGAACTGGTGGGATGAAAAAAATAATCTCCAGAGTTGGCACACAGGCTCAGAGAAACCACTGTCCGGTCAAATTTGTAGCCTTTCTACCCCCTGCACATCCATGAGGCGGGACCGTCCCCTGTAGCGCATCACTGTCTAACTACTGTATCATTTCCTAGGCTGCAACGTGTTACTGACCCTCCCTGAGCTCAAAACACATCATGAGTCGGCATTACCATTGGGTAAGTGATGATAAAAGCCACCCAGCCCACGAGCAGGAAAGTGCTGAGGATGATCGTGGCTGTGTCCTTCAGCATGGAGTCCACAGGAGCCTCTGGCCGAGGGACAGGCCGAGACGGTTTCTCCTCAATATCCTTTGGGACAGCAGGAGGGTCTTCTGCTGAGGAATCCTCAACTATGTCAATAACCTAGGAGGCAAAGAAAGCCCCGTTAGCTCGATATTTTCATGGGTAACAGAGCACCTATATGCAAGCCTTTCTGCTAAACTGTTATTTTAATTATTTCTAATCCTATCAAAGTCAAAGAACCTTTTGCATGCGGGGGAAAAAAAGATCAATTAAAAGCCCTAAGTCTGAACTAAGGAATGACCCATCGTCACACCAGTGATTCCAAATGCTAAGCACATGAAAATCTGACACAAAAACCATGAAGCTATTCCACACAGCTTTTCTTCTAAGTCCTTCCCCAACTTCTACTGCTTTACATTCTTCAGGCACCCAGTAAGATGAAGATCCCCATCACAGACCTTTTCAATAGTGGCTTTATCAGAGTCAGCTGGAATCACATTCTCAGGCCTCTTGGGTAAGTTGCTTGGGAATTTCTCCAGGATCTTCGTAGGGGCAGATAATGGTGTTTCATGGTGCCCTTTAAATAAAACACATGTAGAAATAAAAGTTGTCCCTTTTTTAGGAAAGTTATCCTTGATTTCAGCATCTTTGCTGAAAAACATATAAAGATGAGGACAAAAGCTCAAACTAGCTTTCCACATACTGAGCTAAGCACTCGTCATCCTCTGCACTGCATAGAGCAGGGGCCTTGGAAAAAACAGTATATGGTTGTATGCTTAAAAATATTAACTCATATGCAAATAAAGATGAATTTGAAAGAATTGCTACAATTCAGTAATTGCTGTCAGAGTTCAGGCAGTCACAGCGACGGATTTCCAGCGGCTGAAGAACTGCTCTGAGGTCTGGGTTAGCAGAGCCCGCCAGAGGGCAATGCCACCCTGCGGAGCGGCACGGCCACATGAGGCCTCACCTACCTATCAGGAGCCAGTCGTTCCAGTAGCTGAGTTTGGTCTTGGCTTTCAGTCTGCCTGAAAACTTCACATCCGTGCTGGGGGTGATAACACACTCGCCGTTGTCTTCAATAGTGACTCCTTCTGTTTGTGGTCCCTCCAGCAAGGGGAAGGCGCTGCCGCGGGGCTAGAGAGAGATCATCGTTACAATTAAGGGACGGGACCACCTATAGTATTTAAACAGGCAACTAAATAAAAGAATGGAGTTCAAAATTGGTGGACAAGCAAAAATTACTGGCAGCAAAGTCACTGTAAGTAAACACTGACATTATGCACTCGGCAGCTGCTTCAACAACCTTGGACATTAGACCTTCCCAGTTGCAGGTTGCCTAGGAGAGTAGATTACTCTCTTTTTTTAGGAAAGCTAAACAGGAGCTTTATTTCCTATCTGGACAGGCACAGCATGAGCAAAACAACTTACTGATACCGTTTCCTATCTATGGGGAGTGACTTTGATGAACAAAACTTCAATTTTAACATTAACCACAATGCACCAACAATGCTGCATAGCAACCTCAGGTCCATTCCTGCTAATCTTGCCTGGCACTGTGCCTGGTGAGCTACAGTTACCTCTTTGCAGTGTTTGAAATGATTCCTGAAATATGGTCAGGCATTCTAAGGCTTACTGTTAATTGTTTCATTAAATATGTAATTTGTGATGCATTTCATGATAGCTACTTGCAATTTAAAACCAAATTTCTGTTGATGCACAGCTTTCAGTGCTTCATTTTCTGTTTTAACAGGATCCCTCTGCCAGCCTACCAAGTTGTCTTTTTTAAAATATATTTTTATCTATGTTTCCATTCCACCTTTTTCTTTAAACCCAGGACAGTCCTAATTCTGCAGGTGTCAATCAACTCTTGCAGCTCCCAACTTACCACAACAGTTACTCCTTCATGCACCATGGATGGCGACGCATACAGACTTGTGGAGTATCTCCCTACGTATAGAGTTGGCCTGGAAAAAAAAAATTGTTAGAAAGGAGCAGGCAAATGGATGTTTTATCATCTTAGCTAAAACCCTGGCAGCACAATCCTGCAGAACTAACACATGAGTTTCTCAAATCAACATTTATATCTTGAAAACCCAGACCAGTAAAATTATTTAAGCACTGCCAGACTACGAAGCCATTCTTTTAAATTATGAAAGCACCATTAGTTGATTATTCATGTCACAGTTACTCATTTGACATAACTCATCTCCTCTTTCTGCATTATTCAATAACTGAAATTTGCCAAAATGCTGCACACGTTTTTAATAATTTGAAAGGCTTAGCATTATAAAAACCAATTCTATTCCACATCATAAGAAACCATTAAATCCAGAGCATCAGATAACAGTTATGAATGCACACTTGCTAAGTTTTTGAATTTTTTTTGATCACTGCCTTTAGACAGCAAAAGTTCACATATGATATAAAATAACAGCTGGAGAACTAGAGCTGCTTTTATGTATTATTTCACCATCCTGAAGCTTGTAGAACAATCCTTAACTGAATGTATGTAAACCAGGTTTTAATGACAAAGCTCTGACAGACAATGAGAAGAACAGGAATAGCGATGCTCACATCAGTTTGCTCTTGGTCTCTGTTTCCTTTGGGAAAGGGTATTTCCACTTGGTAATGTGTCCAACCTCCCCAGACATGAATGTCAAGTATCGTAGAGTTTCTACGCCCACGTTTGTGTGCATCACTTTCCGTAATCCTTCCCGTTGCCAGATGTAAAAAGCTACCACAGGAGAAGCGTAATTCTGGATCCAGAGCACATCCCCCGACTCGCTGTCTACGGTCACCACCAGCCCGTCTCCATTAGACACAAAGTGGGACATCTCTGCAACACACAAACACACAGGAGATTATCTGGAGTGCTGAAGATGCACGGTTAAACAACACACGTTAACAGTTCAAGCCTCAGGTTAACTGTGGAGCCCCTTATACCTCACATTGCAAAAGAACAGCAGATTAGAGAGTCAGTGTTCACAACTGGGTTGATAGAAGACCAACTGCAACACAACAGCACTGCAATAGCGTTCCCTGAGTGCGCACCACACCTGAGATATGATTCCTCTCCTGCCATGTGTCACTAAACTTTAAAGAATCACAACTTCATGACCTGCACATTTTTTAGATTCAATTTACCTGAAAGTATCTAACAGGGTCTAGATGTTATCTGTGACGGATAAGAACTGGCAGGTGCATATCAACTGCACAAAAACCAGGCAGACAGCTTGACTTATTCTTTATAGAATAAAATCAGAATATTTTTGCCTGTGTGCAAAACTAGCAGTCAATGTGTGGAGGGGGGGTAACAAACCAAAAAAGAAAGCAAGTAAACTCTTACTGTATTTTATGTCTTCATCAGGCAGAGTAGCCGCATAATCAAAATAGGTGGCATTCCATCGCAGCTCCTTCTTCTTGGTGTCATACATTGTGATCGTGTATTCTGTTAAAAAATATACAGTCTGTGAAGCAAAAAAACCTGTGAGAGAATAGAATCAATCATCTCAAATCTGAGACATTCTTCAAAATGCCACTGACTGCTCTCTGCATTTCAATTTCCCAACACTCCTAATAAATAAACATTTCAGAGCTGTTAAGGATAACACCCGATCCACTCCACAGATCTTCAGGAACACAGGCACAAGCCCTTACTGCACAGCTTCTCCTGATGTGCTTTGTTTTATTTACAAGTTTCCAATCCCTGCATTCTAAAATGCTGTTGGTCTAACTTTAACAGTTACTTAGAATGCTGCTAAAGTACAAAAAACTATCTTTCTGCTGCCGTCAATAGTTAATAATTTTTCTGTGTACAGCCTAAAATCATAACTTATGGAAGTTTTTCTAAGAAATAAACTTGAAAACCTGAACCAATCACAAGGTCATCTGTTATGAACCTGAAATTTAAAAACAACAACAGCAGCATTTTCTTCTGAGCTGCAGAGAGAGAAGCATATGACCTGTTCTCCCAAGATACAGGAGGGATGCTGATGGGCAAAGGCTTTCTGCAAACGAGGAAGTCAAGGTCTGTTGTTTCTCCCCAGTCATGAGGTCAATCACGTACCAAATATCCTGCTTTTTACCTGAAATCATAACATAAGCCTCATTAACATTCAGTTGGAAAACTGCACTTCCACCAAGGTTTGGAGCCTTCTCTTTTCTTTACTAGGCTCATGAACTTAACATGACTAAAGCATTTTTAATAAAACAACTTCTCACAGCCAGGCTTAGTTTCATCACTGGCCACTACTGGACAATCTCAAATATCGACAAGAAAGACTGATTACAACATTTGGAACAGTAAATACTAAAGGGTCTATTTTTTCACACTGATGAAATGTAACAGAGTTCTGAGTGTAGAAGATCCTGTGAGCAAGCAGAAGAAGAGACAGAAGTGCTAATGTCAAAGGACAGCCGGTGGGAAAAAAAATATGAGGGTCTGCACATTTCCAATTAAGGACTGTAATCCTGAATTCCCACTCAAAATTATGTGAGCTACGACCTTAAATATTTCTTTGATGCTAACACAACTGGTCTGTTTAGAAGCTTTGAATAAATATTTTTCACTCCTTTACTGGAAAGACGCAAAGTGGAGAACCAGGAGCAGATATTGGCCCTTCATGAGACTAAAAAAAATACTAAATTCATCCTAATCCTTTACAAGTTTACTGTTGCAATAAGTAATAACTGTCCTTCCTTCTCCTTTTCTCCTCCTAAATCCATCAGCAATGAGTCAGGACAGTGAGCCACAAATTTGTTATTATTTGTAGTATACATGAACTGACTGTATCTCAGACAATGGAGGACGTCTTATCTGTGTTGCAATGGGATTTCTAATTTAATTATAACTATCAGGCACTCAATGACATTTAAAAGCATAAGACGACTAAGTAGAAGTTGCCTTTTGTTGAAAGACAGCTTCTCAAGAAACTGAAACACTCCACACAGGCTATTCACTGCTAAGAAAAGCTGCACTCTCCTCCAGTAAAAGTAGTTGTTTTTAATCTTCAAACAGTAATTGAATTCTAGATTTTCTGTCATCAGAAAGGTTGTTCAAAAACTATTAACTTGTATCTAAAATAAAGCGTATTTCTATGGAGTCTGTCTGGCAACCCGTACATTTTCTAGTTGCTGAACATATTGCAGTCTAAAAGCAACAGAATTTGAGCTCACCCATATACAGGATTCCATCTGAACTGCGACAGGGAGATGCCTGCACCAGCTCTGGGATAGTAAATGGAAGTTTCTAGGGAAAAAAACAGTGACAAGAAGTTTATTCACATTGGTGTGATAGTCTTCATGTTTGTTCACAGAAAAGAGTGGCCAGAAAATTTCAGAAAACTCAGATGACAGGTTTTTATTGTTTGTTTGTATATTCTCAGCACCTGCGAACTCAACATGTCAGGTCAAGGCCTGCTCTGAAAACCCAGAACACAGAGGGGTCAGATTTTAAACTGGAGAAGCACATGTGGAATGGAAGAACTCCTTGCAGCTGACAGGTTTGGAGGCCAAGACTCTGTGGTTTTAAGGTCATCACTTAAAAATTGCCTGGCTTCAACATAATGTGGTTCAATTGTCTCCTCCAAAATTGACATCAAATGATTCTCCATGTGAAGGTCAGGCCTTTGCTAAGTTTATGTCTGCATGTTAAAGTCACTACACTCTTACCTAAAACTTTTATAATAGTGACTCAAAACAGAAATTAAATTACTTCAATTCAAAAAGAGAGGAGATTAGCAGAACAAAGGAATAGTTTAAAATGCATTCCTGCTTCCTGGATTCACCCAGGAAAAGAACCAAGAATCATTTTTCAAGTTTTAATCTTGCTGTACTGGGAGTGGAGGAGCAGTGAGTAAATACTGAAATATTTAACTATATTAAAGGTCTTAAGAGAAAACATCGCAGATGCCAGAGAAAAGAAACTTCTGGGAAGCCAAATGTTTTATCTGAGTATCACCACAAAGTTTAAAAATAAAAGTCCGACGTTAGCTCAGATCTGTGGGTCACAGGGATTGGTGACTATAACACTAAGTGTTGTTAGTATTTTCAAGTGGAAATCACTTCCTGATGATCACAAGAAAGATAGTAACTTTCTGCTCTAATAAAATAATTATGTTTCTACTCTACAAGGGTGGTAGCAACACAGCACAGGGCACTGTCCCTCAAAAAACTTGTATCCTAGCACTGGTAGAGGCAGTGGACGCTGGGGTTTGGCTGCTCTGATCAAGCTCTTCCAAGGAACTGGTGCCCCTGTAGAACCTCACAGTTCTGCCATAAAGTTCCCCTGGGGACTTCATCTTCGTGTGAGCCTGATCAAGGCACTTTCCTAAGAATTATCAGAGGAGAGAGTTTTAAAAAGATACTTACGGTCAAGCCTTCACTATTCTTGCCACCAAGTGTATACAAACTGCCATCGTTTGGGTCTGGAAGGAATGCAGGCCTAGGATTTAAGCAGCAACTATAAGTGATAAAAAAAATTACTGTGCATCTCTGAGAACAGGAGAGCAACTATGGCTTTGCAGAAAAGCTAATCAACATTAATTTTCTGACTTAACACTATCCATTTTTTGAAGTTTCATTTATTAACTACGAAAATGAAAAAACAAAGATGTTTCAGAACTGATACTCTGTAAGGTTACAAATACGTTTTAAAGTTTAAAAGGTCTACATGGGGCAATCAGGTGGGTAAGAGCATGGAAACAAGATCTAAATGCTTTGAAAATGCCAGAGATTTACAAACAAACCAATCAAATAAACAAAAGCAAAAGGAAGGCAAGTAACAAAGGAGTTACCAGAACCAAGTAAATTTGAGAAACAAAGGGAACTCCCCCAATTACAAGAAAACCACCCCAGACCCTAACATCAAAAACAAAGCTCAAAAACCAAGGATGTCATCACTGAGTTCAGAGATACAAAGCTAAAGCCCTGGTTCCTTAGTTCAAAGAGAGATTGCTATGCTGAAGGAGCTACTCTGAAGTAACAGCTTGAGGGTTTCACCGAAGATTCTGGTAGCTTCACTATTTTTAGTCTTTTATTCTAACAGAATAGACACAAAATGCAAAGACCACTCCCAAGCTGTTCCTGGCATTTTCTGTTCAGTTAAGATCGTGGGGCAGTTTGCACACCAGATCTCTAACCCTGAGCAGGGGCTGGAGGGAACAGCCTGAGACAGGATGTTTCTCCTTAGCACTATAAATAAGAGAATTGTATGTGCTTATTTATATCCTTTCTGCATCTCCTCTCTAAACCACCTCACACTGATGCCAGGTACACAACCTTTCTAGAACACGGATTGGTTTGTTTCATTTAACTGAATTTAAGATGACAGTGAATTCAAACAAGCAGCAAATGAGATAAAGGGAACAGACTTACTCTTCCACATGTATTGGCACTTGGAGAACAGGGTCTGCATAAACAGAAAAAGAAAAATTCATAATACTGGAAATTCAATGCCTTGAACTTGCTAAATATAGGATTGTGTCAGTATTAACTTGCTCCTTTTTGAAAGGCTCATGTACGCAGTTTGAAAGCAGCCACCTCAGCAGCCTCCACGGTCTCCTGCTTGGTCATGAAACTCAGTTGCTAAAATGCAAAAGCACAAAGCAACTGAGAAGTTTTAAGTCTTTTCAAGTTCTTTGCTCAGTTTCACCCACATCACCCGCAGCAGCCCCTGGGGCAGATGCGGATCAGACAGCAGGACTGTCCTGTATCTTGGGTCGTCTTCTTATTTCTCACCTGGGCAGAGCACACAGCGTCTGTCAGGACTGCCTGTTCACATTAATAAAACCTCCCTCTTCCCACATGTGTGTGATCACTGGTAGCTCAGCAAGCAACCGCTGTCACTGTGCAGGCTTCTAGAACCGATCTTACTTAAAAACCAGCTACAGCTCATGGAAATCTGCAGAGACTATGAGAACAGCGATACTAAAGTCCCTATCTTGATATTTTCATACAAGAAAGCCAACCCAGTGCGTTTTTAATCTCTGTTTCACAAAACTTTGCTACTCTGATTCAAGTAGCTTGTGTACCAGGCAGGCAAGCACACGCTTTCTAGCCTACTCCACATTTAATTTGAAATGCAAGGTACAAACAGCAAGCCTCGTGCTACCCTCGCTGAACAGAACGGGCAGACTGCCAGCGTCTGACGGGCAAGACTGATGCAAGTCACAGAAAACTTAGTTCCACTTCGCAATCCAAGATAAGACTTCAGTGAAAAGAAAAAGAGAAGTCTGCCACTAGCTACACAAAATTACCTAAAACCTGATTTTTTCACTTAAATAACCTTCCCACTAAAATTTATTCAAGAATCCACATTACATAAAAATCAAAAGGTTTGGAAACAATTTCACAGTTGTTAGTGTTCCAAGTGATCTGAGTGATTTAGTTTTCATCAACAGAAACAAGTCATGAAACTAAACCTGAAAATGCTAAATCTAAATTATTTTAAATTAAAAAGTAAATTAAGAACAATAACTTGTTTTTAAGTGAGGTGATGTGACCTCAAAATTACTACCCAAGGCCTGAGAACCCCCTGAATCACGTGATTTTCAATCCTGATGCCAAAAGCACGAATGTTCCCAGATTCATACGACATCCTCCACAACTTCCAAGAAAAACTTATGCCCTTATTTATGGGTATATTGGCAGAAAGTAACTCTAAAGACTTGAGAACACAAGGAATCTCCACTGCTGCAGGGGAAAAAAAAAAAAAAAGAATAGGTCTGAGTAAGAAGATAACCAAGCAAACAAATACTGTTTTTTCACCTGCCCCATTTCCATGCAAACAACGTGATGCAACAGGATGAAAACAGGAACAAAACCAATGATTTTGAAAGCTTCTGACTGGGAAGCTGGCACAGATTCTGGGCAGCCTGAGTGTACTGTGGTATTTGCAGAGCTAAGCAAGACAAGAACAAGAAATTCAGGGATCATTACATTACAAAGTCTCTACCACTCTGCACTATATCACATCAGACAAACTGCTGGGTTTGATAATGGCCTTTGTCCCTTTGTTTGTAAAAACCTTGAGAAAATCCTACCCAAACAGATCTCCAGCAGCAATGCAGTTGAAAAAGGCACGAGTACATGCACCAGAGACATAAAGAAAGCACAATATGAGGATTTACAGTAAAGCTGCTTTGATTCTCATTAATTTCTTTCACAACAGCAAACACGCCCAAAGCAGCTTTGTTCAAAATGTAATTACATTTTTTTTTTTTTTTTTTTTACTCTTTTCACCTAAACAGTGTTCCAGACATCCTCAAAGCTGTCAGAATAAACTACTCAAAAACATATTAAGCTTTTGGGAACAAGCCCATCAGCTGGAGAGGGAGTAATGCTACTTCAGCACTGGAACGTACTCCAGCAAGCAAACTCGCTGCTCAGCAAGTAGGCTTTTCGAGATCCACGCTTGCCCCTCTTCTCATGGTCACTTGCCACTGCACTGGCAAGAACAGCATCAAACATCAAACATCAAATCCCTCCATCCCAACAGATTCTAACACAGGGAGCCTGCAGAGCTGTGTCCTAGCTCTGGGAAGAAACCCAGCGGAGAGTGTATTTATTGAGAACTTAAGCACACATTAAAAGTTCCTACTAATAATTAACATTCAAACAAAGGAGCTAAGTGATTCATTGTTACATATCTGCCTTTACAGATGCCATGGCTTAGTCAAATCTTTATTCCATTAACTACATCGAGCAATTGTTTTCTATCCCTTGTGCGAAGAAACTGGCTTCGGGCTACATGAGGAGTGATCTCCCACTCCAAACTTACAGTTGAATATATGCCAATTACTTCTCAGTGTTTGCTTCAAGTGTTCCATGAGCTTTATGTTATCTACTGGAACACATGGTGACTTAACCTACTTTTAAAAAAAAATATATATATAATATAACATAACATAATATTTACTTGCATTAAGCTTTTACTGCCAAGCTTATACTTCCAAAAGCTGATAGAAAAATGTCACTTATAACAATTTCACTAACTCTAAAAATGGCAGAAATCCCACGAATGTCCCTTCAACTTCTCTAGAGAGTTTTTCTGAAGCACTCTTGCATCTCAGACATGAATGAAGCTTTATGAAAAGGTTCAAGCTGTTCAGTTGTGCGCTGCACAGAAGCATCATGCTTATGAAAAGCCCTTAAACTTTTCTTTAGTACCATGTCTTCAATATCAAGAACAATAGTGTTTCATCAGAAATGGAAAAAACTGCTTTTACTTGTTTTCTGAGTAACTGATTCACTAACAATGATAAAAAGAAGTAGATGGAACAGATTAAGATGTTATTACAAAGCAGCAGGAAATTTTAGTACTTACTGGCACACAAATTAAAATACTATGATGGCTTCCTGCAACATTTAAGTGTTGTATATGAACGGTTAGAAAGCACTGATTTTCAATAACTATTTCCATGCATGAGACTATTCACAAGTGAACACAAAATGATGGAGTTCATTTTCTGAAGAGAAAGGAATTCCTTTGCTACTAGCACCTGGAAAGGCGAGCCGTGGAGAATAATTTCTCTACATTTTTAGCTACCAGGGTCATGTAAATTTTCTCATTTTCTTAACTCTTTTATGATCTTAAACCTTGGGGAACTCCTGAACTCTGAAGACAGATAATGAACTCCTCACATTCACTTTCATGTGGTTTGGGACTTATTCCAACTTTATTTCAAAGTTTGTTTTGAAATCAGAACTCCTTATGAAATAAAAAGAGAATCTTGAGTTTAAATTAACGTTGTCAAGTCTTATAGTATTCTTCATATGCTTGAACAGAGACTCGTAAAGAATGAGTCATGTTATAACTGACGTCAACTTTTGCTCTACAACGGATCAAACGGAAAAAGTTCTTGCAAAAGTCAGAACCGAAGCCTTATCTTCTCTTCAACAGCTCAAGTGTTAACATGCTGAATCTGGAATCACGTAATCCTGCTTTCAAAATCTCCCTGAACCGCAGTTCCCTGTAATTAGCCAAGTCATTCTAACAGGCCCCATCTGTTCCAACACCAACAACAGCGATAACCACAGAACAAAGCGGTCAGTATTCTGTATAGGAACAAAAACTTTACAGAGAAAATAGGATAGAACTGTGATAAAAAATCTGTCTTCCTCTCCCTTAAGCTTCCACTCCCCATAGCAGGGAAAAAGGCAATTTCTTGTAACATCCTACATAAAACTTTTGGCACAATATCCTGTCCAAAACCTTTCCACTTTCTAGACTAAGAAAACAAAGATGTCAAAACAATGTGGGAGGGGGGAGCCTCTCAGAAATTTGGGAGGAGGAGGAGGAATGGGGGTTCTTTCCATAAACTTCCCAATCATATTCCAGCTTTTCAAGGCCGAGGGAATGAGCAGCATCAGTTACCTGGCCACTGAAAAAACCCAAGAGCTGTCGGATCATAGAATCCATCAAAGCCAACAGGAAACGAAGGTATTAAGCGCCCTCAACAAATATGCCCACAATCTCACTACACATAACTGTGGGGGATGCATCTTTGCTCCTGAACTACCAGAGTCTCATTACTTGACCGAGCCATTTTTTGCCTGCTTTATGGGGAGCACAAGTTGTCAATGCTGCCCTTCTTGCCAGCACACATGAAGGCAGAAAACCCAAACACATTATTGTGGTGATAACCACTGGCTCATTTACTCCGCATACCTAAGATAAGCTTCAGCACTGCGTTAAAACAAACCACACATGGCGAGATTTTCATGTTTGTTTAAGTACTGCCTGATAATGAACACTGCCTTGTTTTTTTTCTCCAATGAAAATAAATTTTATATGAACTGCCCTTTGTTAAATAACGTGCTGCTTAAGCGCACTAATAAAATGTTCTCTTCCTGATGAATGCCAGTGCAGCACTTCAGGTGACTTCCACAGCTTCTCAAAGCACATGAACTGTGAGGCCTGACATAAAAAAACCCAAAGACTGACCCCACAGCTCAGGAACCAAGAGTGGGAGCTCTTGGCTCAGCTCAATTGCTTCACTCAGTACAAGTGGATGTGTTCAAACAGAGACATTTTCTTACCCTTGGCCAGAAAATGTTGGTGTGCAAGAGTAAGCAGCAAGTTCACATTAAGACACTGCGCCAGCCCACAGTGCTTTGTCTGTGAAGCCGTTTTCAGAAAATAACAACATCTCTATGCTTAAGCTCCCACCCATTAGCCAGACCTGGCTCCCCCTTCCCAAAGATTCAGCTGAGAGGATGAACAACAGTTGAACTACAAGTGAAAAACTGTTAAGCTTCACTTAACACCGCAGTAGCCTAGCACATGGATAAAAGAGGAGGCTGATGACTATTTTTTTATTCAGGGAAAGGAGAGATCTAAATTTAAAAAGGAGACAGGAGAAAATATAATCACACCTACTACCCAGGATCCTTCAAGAAAATACTTGCTCACCCCATTCTTACTCCAAGAGGAACTACAAAACCATTCTTTGCTCATTTATGAAATTAACATTTAGTCTGGTGGGTTTGCATTCAAATATGAACAGCTTCGCAAGTAAGAACAACTGGTTTGTACTGCAGACATCCCATAGAAACAACCCATTTCCTACCATTTCAGCTTTCCCACTAAACTGACATCAGGTTTAAAAATAGAGGGCAGAATGATGCAATCACTGTAACTCCTTTCCATTTGACCTGCTTTCTAAGTTATTTCCAGAAGGGAAGAAAGAGTGCTACGACCACTTCTACCATACATAATCAGAGTCCCACTAAAACAAATTTGTATTACATACTGAATTTTTCATGAAGACAGGAGGAGCTATCTCTGCTCAGAGACTGAAATTACAAAATCACTTCCAGTCATTGAGAGATGTTCTATTTCCTTACACAAGTGCAGCTCTTTTCCTTAAGAGACTGCTCTGTTCCTAAACATCTATCATAGAAAAAAAAGACCCAAGGTTCACACAATATCCACTGTAGCAGTGGATATACCACAACAGGGTATTCCAAAGCTGGATTGATGCAAGTCCTCTGCCACCAGTTCCACCAGCTGAAACTCTCATCTGACATCTATTCTGTGTTACTACTGTTACTGAGTCAAGGACATCAGACACCTCCTGCTCACCTTCTTTTAAAGTCCACTTGATTGCTCCTGTCCTCTTGCTGACAGCATGCAAACTTCCATCAAGGGTTGAAACAAACAATAGGGTTTCTGGCACAGTTACTGAGCTGGTGTCCTGCAAAAGAAAAACCCATACGCTTGAATGTAATCATTTACCTCAGAGTTTACTCCTACCTCTCATACAGTAGGTTGTCTAGAACGTCACTTGTTTTTAATCGCACAGACTGCACAACTCTTTTCCCTTTGAATTCAGTTAATTCTTTTTTGCTTCCCTCTGTAAATGTAATGGAACTGCTCACAGTGCTAAGTTCCCCTACAGATAAACTGGGAGATGCTTTAACTCAACCTATATCTTCAATTTTATACCAAAGTCTTCTTGTACTCCAGCTGGCGAAACCAGAGACAGGGCTGATCCAGGAAAGAATCAACACAAAGACCATGAGATAAATTAACCGCTGTAATGAACTCAGGATGAGGTCAGAGAGCCTAAGTGTTGTCAAAACCATGCTACTACCAAGCAAATAGAACATACTTTTGCCAAGGTTTAATTCCCTAGAGATGAGAAGACACTAGCTTGGTAGAACATGGATATATAAAACTGAAAGGTGATGAATATTCTACAGTGCTGACTGTGGCTGACAGACAGGATGGAGCTGCAAGCGTGTATGCTGTCTCTGAACAAGGGCAGAATACTTAGGGTAGACATAGCTTAAAGGCTGGAGGAGATCCATACCATTAAGCCTCTTAGTTATGTTTTTATACCTGTCTCCCAACACTGTATTTCTGCAGCAGACAATAAATAACACTGTTTAAGAAAGCCCATGTGTTTTAACACATCCACAGACAGAAAAAAACATGTTAAATTACTGTATACTCTTCTCTTTCTACCTAAAGATGATCCCATACAGCCTACAACTGACCTGTTTCCATTTACCAAGTGTCAAGTTATTGCTCGAGTAACTTGTCATTTGTAGCCTGCATCTGCATCACTCATGTGCGAGCCACCTGCCTGCTTCAGGGAGTTTCACAGTTAAATATAATCCTTACTCCATCACAGTTCATGAAACAAAAGTGCATGCATTTCACATAATTAATAATGTCTTCAATGACTTAAATTGTAAAAAACAATTATCAGTTATGTTAGAACTACTGCAAAGCAAAACACACAGCTGCCAAATTAAAATGCACAGATACACAAATAACTTTCTTTGGAAAACTGTATGTTTTTAATGCAACTCAACCACAGCATCAGATTATCGGCATAAAAGAAAAAATAATACAGTAATAACTTGCCAACTTTCAGGTCACACCTACAAATATTATACATGGTTCTTGCCAGTCATAATGAAAACAGCTGGAGCAGACAACTGTAAAACACACAGCACAGAAAAAATGAAAGTACAAATCAACAATACACAAACAATAGATCAGAAATAACTGCTGGAGGCCCAGAGAAAAGATGTAGCTTAACACAAATATAATTTTCATTATCTGATGTAGTTAAATTAGGCAGGCTGCACTTCAATCGAAAATTTACAGCTCACTAAAGCTGTCTGCAGGGCTCTGGGCTTACAAAATATAAACAAACCAAAACAAAAAAACATGAACCACAGAGACTGAATGAATAGTCCAGCTCCGAATTTCAGCTAATTGCCCAAACCAGGCGTGCCTGACAGGTTAGCAGCACCTCACTAACCAGCATCTCCCAACTGCCAGCGGTTGCCCAACACCAGCCAGCAGGCAGCCGTTGAAGCCCACGAGTGCGAGTCCAAGGGAGAAATCACAATGAACAGCAACATTTAAGCAACTTCTTACAAACTGGTTTTTACCCAGGCTTTTGACAAGCTTATTTCAGCTCTCTCACATCAAACAAACGTGCATTTTCACTGAATCTATACTCACAAAAAAAATCCCTATTTCAGAGAATTTAATTCTTCCATCAGATTCATAGATAAGGCAGAAAACTTTTTTTGGCAGTTTCAATACAATATGCTGTATGGTACAAAACCTGCACATTATGCAGAGCATGGAACACAAGAAATACCTGCTTCTTTGTGAAGACCTATCTCCCCCAAGCCTGCTCCATGAACTAAAAACATGTAATTTAAAGGACTGAAATGACTCTGTTCTATCAGAAAAAGCACACCAAACCCATCCATCATCCAAACCGTTTGTTTGAGTTAACAAACACAGTGAAACTGCATCTGGAGTGAAACACTAAGTTGAGCAAGAACATCCAACAGTTAAAGGCAGGAAGTGAAAATTCTTGAAGTTCCTTTAAACTGCAGGTGGGAATTTGACACCCAGAATGGACTGACTGGTGCTGAAGTTTAGTTGCAAATAAAATACAGCATATAGCAATCTTCCGTGTATACAGACCAAGACTGTTTTTCTAGGCTACTTTTTACTCTCTGCACAAGTTTTTCTTATCTTTCATCACCTTATCTTACAGACTCAGATTCTCCACAGAACACGTTTTTTTCCTGTTATCTTATCAAGAAGCACAGCACGCATCATCTTTACAAAAAACGTGCCTATAAAACAGCCACCTATGGCTGGGTATCAAGTTCCACACACTATGTGTTACTGGTATACTACTTCGTGTAGATTTAATACTTTCATATTTAACATTTGAGTATCTATTTGTTGTGTCATCAAGGCTATTGAAATTATAGAATTAAATGTGAATTAAATTGTCTTGCAGATTACTGACATTTTAGAAGGCTCTGATACTTGGGATCAAATAGGAAGAACCAATGCTCCGCACATTGTGCAGTCAGAGAAGTAAGAGAACTTTTCTGTACATGAGCATCTAGATCACATACAAGCTGAATGATAAAGAAAGGAAACCAGCGCTGAAGTTTTTCTGTTGAAAATCAGATAACGCCTGAATGTTGCCCACAATGACCTAGAAACTTCTCAGATGTGACAAAGATCAGGAAACGTGGGGGGGGGGTTGAGCTTTACAGTGTATTATCCTTCATCTGAGAGGAAAAATGCCACTCCCGGCTCCCGTGCTTACGGTGCCTACCACCCCTTCGTGGTCAACGGGAAGGTGGGAGCTCTTCCTGAGGTAGAAAGTGCTTACGGCAAAGCACCAAGGGAACAGCAGGGATCAGTGCTCTGAAAGCCTGTTAGGCCCAGACAGCCAGAGGGATCACTTTCTCTTCCAAGGGCTCCGGGCCACTGCCCAAGGAGCAAACTCAGCACAGAGGCACGCGGATTCCACTGACAAAAGGATTCTGCCACAGCATGCACCTCTTCCCTTCCAAATGCAGCTGGGCAGCGTCACTGCTCCTGCTGAGCTCATGCTGCCCACTCGAACCCACGTTGTCGCAGCGCTGCTTTCCTTCACCTCCCCATCAAGCTGTGTTTAAATTTTACTGCTTTTGAAGGGCTTCCTTATATTTACCCATCAAAGTCGCACTGATGTGGTCATTGCAACCCTGCGTGTCACAGATAACCATCTTTTCTGCGTGAATAAATCACTAATTTCTTTAGTTCTTCCTTTGCTTCGGAAGTTGTATTTGCACACAGATAAAAATATATAAAATACCATATATTAAAACTCTTCCATTCATGCATACTTTTCAAAGCAGCTGATAACATGCAGTTGGGAATAACCAGCTAAGGAATACACCGACACTACTGAAACTTATGCCCTAAATGTAAAAAATCCAAATGACTCCAAACAATTCTGAAGGACCAATGGAGCCAAACGAAGGTCAGCGCAAGCTGCAAAACAAGTTCTGGTGTGTTTGTCTGTGGCACGGTTCAGCATCAAAGATACTATCTCCACTCACCACAACATTTAAGATTCTCCTAAGCTTAGCAGAGCTATGCTATGTCCTGCACTGTTTCATCGTGTTAGAAGAAAACAGATACTCACAGGAATAATTTCTTCCATTAATTTATCTGCTCCGTTCCTTGAGGTTACTGTTCTGTAACCCATACATATGTTTTGGTGTGAGAGTGATGCCACAAGAGGTCCTGCAAGTATGGATAAAGAGTAGGAAAACACCTCACAGTGACACGGGGTGTTTGGTGGTAGCACTGGCTCTGAGAAGCGGTACTGATTTCATAGAAATAATTGAGTGCTCACAAGTAAACAAGTCACAGTGCCACGTGTTAGCAGGTACTGACTGTCTGTTTTCAGAGTCTGAAGTAGGCACAGATATGCACCCAACTTAATGTGTAAGGTCTGATGGATGATGAAGGATGGGTGCTTTGTTGACTACAACTTACATCCTCATCACTTCTCTGGGAATGCCTGGTTTACCAAACAAAAAAGTTGACAACATATACAATCACTTGAGGGAAAAATCCAACATTCTTTACTTCATAATTAGCCTAATAGACATCAGGTGGTACATTTGCATTTTACTAGAAAACTAGGAAATAACGATTTCGGCATTACCAGCACCAGACACTTTCCTCCCAGTAAGAAGAGGCCTATACCATCATTGCTGCTACTGGAACCACATCAGTTAACTGATAAGGAGGCAAAGCATTTTTAAACATTAGCAAACCCTGCAAGCAATCAGCATGTCCATCACAGACAGCTCATGATTCAGTAGCCTTGTTTTGACAGCCATCCTCTAATTACATTGCCAGGCTAGAGGCTAACATCATGCATACAAAGCTATGCCATAAAGAAACTCTTTATGAACTTCAGTGAAATGCTGGGGGGAGATTTTCAGTGTAACTGATAACAGAACTAATATAGGAAAGCAAGCTGACAAAAAATAAACTATATCTTCCTTCAAAACTGAAATCAACTCTACACATCTTTTCATCTTAAATTAAACTCCAGCGTGTCTTTGTTAGCCATTTCTTAACACCACTATGACCCAGTTCCAGTGACTTTTCATTCATGTACCCACTTGTACTACAACAGGAAAAACTGAAAGCTATGAGAGGTCCACTCCAAACACCCTCTGACCTGACTGAACTTAGAGTGGTGCTCCACATCACAAACTCCCAGGTGTTTTCAGACTTGGGTCTCTCTGTAAAACCAAAACTTATTTCAATATTCACAAAAACACCAGCAATCACAATGAGTAGACAGACAAAGCTGCAAGCACACAGATTGTGTGCTGTAGGACAGAGCTGCCCATGCTAATTTTAGGTGTGGAATACAAGTTTGTCCCACTCTCCCTCTTGCCTCCATAAAAAAACTTGAACCTTGAAGTACTATTTTTTGAGTGACCAAAGAGATCTGCAAATCAAAAAAAAATATATAGTGATGTTAATTGACATAGCAACATAGTGATTGAAGATATTGTCTTTAAAACCTGTTGCTGTCTCACACGGGTTTTCATGCTTATCAATTGATTAACCAGTCAAACACCTCCTGCTCAGATAAAGAACCCAGTAGAAGGCAACACACCTGGCTAAGGCCAGGGTTTTTCCATGCCAGGTGCAGCCTGCACATGCTGCCCGCACACACCAGGTCACTGAGCACTCAAACCAGTCCCCCAGCCTGTGGGAGGGAATGGACCAATGTTCCAAATGCCAGTTTAATCCCAGAGAGGTAGTTATTTTTGAGTTGCACTGACTTCATGTTAAATAATAAACAGGCAGAGTTTAGAATGCCCATGGCTCAAAACAGCAAGTCCTTTTTTCAAACTACAGAGCTGTAAATTATTACTATATGATGTTTGCAGTGAGTGCTTATTTACTGATAGCTCTCTTACATTTCCTATTGAGGTATCTGAGATGTCACCCTTTTATAATGTGTTCCCATCATCTCGAGGGCAATTCCAAGGGCTACGCACTATGTTACCTGAATAACAAGAAATAACATTTCATCTTGTAAAGGAAAGACAGGAAAGAAAGCTCCTGTATGAACATCTATAAATTGTAGGAAAACGATATTAAAGCTGGGTTATAAAGCAACAAAGAGCACATTTACTGGACAAAGAGAATACAGAGCAGCAGATCATCACCAGAACACTTAAGTCTATAGAAAACATAATCTGCGCAAATCTTCAGGAAGTCTCCTGTTTTTCACGTGACCTCAATACCAAGAACTGTATGCAAGTCTTTTTCATGGGAATTTATTACTCAAGTGAAATTAATAGTTCTAAATAAGTCTTCCCAGTTAAGTGGGTTAATCACAGGTGAGATGACTGGGGCTAAGTTCAGAGAGATGAAATCTAGTTCTCAAAAGGGCCTGTGGAACAGAACAGATTGCAGCTTGGAAACCACAGTGTGGACTGCAGCTGGCAGCACAAAAAGACAAGGCTGAGAGCCGAGAAAAGAAACAGAGAACCTGAGAACCCAAGATCGGATACTGATCTGATGTAAGGGGGCAGGGCAGCCAAGGGGAGAGAGAAATCCACAGAAAAAAAAGGGGCTGGGGCTGAATTCTTCCAGGGCTGGAGTCCAGTTTTTGTAAATATGTAAGTAAAATTGCACACAACTCAGAAAGCCTGTCAGGACCCTGCAGAGACCTCAGCCCAGCCTTACAGCCCAGACTAAGACAAAGACGTCAGCACTCTGCAATAAAGATTTTAAAGCAATTTTTGTCGACAGCCTGCATTTAATTTTTTCCAGTTTCCTAATGAAGTAACAACAGGAGGTACAGCACACAGCTGCACTACAAAATGTGTTTACCTTTAAAGAAGGGGAGTGCTGCTGTTAGATCCCAGGCAAAAACCCAAAGCTTTCAGCTTCGCTTAACGTGAACTCTAACCCCTATATTGCACCAGCATTTTCAGGTAACAATGAACAATCCATCAAAGAACACAACGTAAAACTTTCCTCTGCTACACTTCCCTGTAATGCAAACAGCGAATGTCAGCTGGCCTTTTCATTATCTACTAATCCTGAGAACTTACAAAGAGCAGGACCTTTCAGAATTGTATTTTGGAAGACCTGGTGTTCCATCTCAGTACACACACAGCAGACTGCACCCATTTTACAGTACTCTGTTTAGAAGTTATTACCTCTGTACAAATAATATGCTCAGCATTCCATCTGCTTCACACCAGTTCCATCATTCCCAGTGCTTTTATTGCTCTACAAAATACCTTATAACTGACCTGGTTATTTCTTAAGAGGTTTTGTAGGGCAGCAACTTGTGCACTTTGTTTCTGACCTTTGAATTTAGAACTGTAGTTCCTTTTGGATACCAACCAAACCTACATACACCGAGAGCATGCTGCTGTCTTTGCTCTGGAAACCAAACGATCAAAATCACAGAATGGTTTGGGTTGCAAGGGATCTCAAAAGCCCATCCAGCCCCAACCCCTGCCATGGGCAGGGAGACCTCCCCCTGGATCAGGTTGTTCAAAGCTCCATCCATTCTGGCCTTGAACACCTCCGGGAATGGGATCTGTGGGTTCTGCTTCATGGCAAGTGAGAATCATGGAACCAGGAGATGGTTTGGGTTGGAAGGGACCTCAAAGACCACCCAACTCCACCTCTTGCCACGGGCAGGGACACCTCCCAGTGGAGCAGGCTGCTCCAAGCCCCATCCAACCTGGCCTTGAACAGCTCCAGATACGAGGCAACCACCACTTCTCTGGGTAACCCATTCCAGCACCTCCCCACTTTGATTTTTAAGAATTTCTTCCTGATCTAAAATAGACATTGACATTTAAAGCCATTCCCCTTCATCCCATCGCTCCACGCCCTTATAAAAAGCCCCTCCCCAGCTTTCCCGGAGCTTCTTTCCATACTGGAAGCTGCTCTCAGGTTCCCCCTCAGCCTCCTCCTCTCCAGGCTGAGCAACCCCAACTCTCCCAGCCCGTCCCCGCACAGGGGGAGCGTCTCCAGCGCTCGGATCGTGCCCGTGGCCTCCTCCGGGCCGGCTCCAACAGCTCCCACGCGGCCGCCCCCCGACCCGACCGGCTCCCGGCGGCCCCTCGATCCCCCCCAGCCCCGCTCACCCCGAGCCCGGGCGGCAGCAGCAGCAGCAGCGCCAGCGCGAGGCGGCGGAGCGGCCCCATGGCTGCGGGCTGCGCGGCGGGGAGGGGAGCGGAGCGAGCGTCACGGGGGGCGGGACCGGCACCGGCACCGGCAACGGGACGGGAAGGAGAAGGACCTGGGGGTGTTGGTTGGCAGCGACTGAACGTGAGCCAGCAGTGGCCCAGGTGGCCAAGGCCAATGGCATCCTGGCTTGGATCAGACACGGCGTGGCCAGCAGGTCCAGGGAGGTTCTTCTCCCTCTGGACTCAGCCCTGGGGAGACCGCTCCTCGAGTCCTGTGTTCAGTTCTGGGCCCCTCACCACAAGAAGGATGTTGAGGCTCTGGAGCGAGTCCAGAGAAGAGCAACGAAGCTGGTGAAGGGGCTGGAGAACAAGAGGAGCGACTGAGAGAGCTGGGGGTGTTTAGCCTGGAGAAGAGGAGGCTGAGGGGAGACCTCATTGCTCTCTACAACTACCTGAAGGGAGGTTGTGGAGAGGAGGGAGCTGGGCTCTTCTCCCAAGGGACAGGGGACACGACGACAGGGAATGGCCTCAAGCTCTGCCAGGGGAGATTCAGGCTGAACGTTAGGAAACAATTTTTCACAGAAAGGATCATTGGTCCCTGGCAGAGGCTGCCCAGGGAGGGGATTGAGTCCCCTTCCCTGGAGGGGTTTAAGGGACGGGTGGATGAGGTGCTGAGGGACACGGGTTAGTGATTGATGGGAATGGTGGGACTCGATGATCCGGTGGGTCTCTTCCACCCCGGTGATTCTATGATTCTATGGAATGGGAACAGGAACAGGGATGGGGACGGGACAGCACCGCCCCTAGCGCCCGGGAGCGGGTCTGGGCAGCGCCGCCCCCGGAGAGCCCCGCTCCGCCCCGTCCGTGCGAGACCCCGCAGAGCCGCGGGGTGTGCGGAGCGCCCGGAGCCCTCGGCGCTCTCCGCCAGAGGCTGCCGGTTTGGTTTTAAACACCTGGGATAAATCCCGCCTCCCTCTGCCCTGCCCGCTGTGACCTCGCTGTTGTTTTTTCGCTTTCAAAGCGGATTAGGACGAACACTGGGCGTAGCTGCTGTTCTGAGAGTCACTGCTCACCCTAGGGTGCCCTGCAAGGCCTTAAATAACTGCAAACAAAAGCACGTGTCTCTCTTAACCGAAAACCAGGTCCAAGATCCTCTGAACAACTGAAAAAACAAACATAAAATGTACTAAGTCAAAGGGGAGAAGAGTTAAAAAGAAGAGAGTAAATTTACACTGCTTGGCAAAGACCTGGCTTCCAGATGCCTGTTTCTGTAACAAAGCCACTTTGTCCTTGCTTCGGATTGTTTGCTTTTTCATACTGGTATCACCAACAGAGCACAGCGCGTACTGAGGGTGCGATGTGCACGTAACAGAGCAGCTCTGCTCCAGGTTGATTATAGGGCCAGGAGGCATAGTTCTCATAGAACATAGAATAGTTCTGGTTGAAGGAGACCTTAAAGATCATCCAGTTCCAACACCTTGCCATAGGCAGGGACACGCCTCACAAGATCAGCCTCCCAAGCCCCATCCAACCTGGCACTGAACACCCCCCAGGGATGGGGCAGCCACAGCTTCTCTAGGCAACCTGGGCCAGCGTCTCACCACTCTCATAGTGAAGAACTCGAGTCCTGTGTTCAGTTCTGGGCCCCTCACCACAAGAAGGATGTTGAGGCTCTGGAGCGAGTCCAGAGAAGAGCAACGAAGCTGGTGAAGGGGCTGGAGAACAAATCTTATGAGGAGTGACTGAGAGAGCTGGGGGTGTTTAGCCTGGAGAAGAGGACGCTGAGGAGAGACCTCATTGCTCTCTACAACTACCTGAAGGGAGGTTGTGGAGAGGAGGGAGGTGGGCTCTTCTCCCAAGGGACGGGGGACAGGACGAGAGGGAATGGCCTCAAGCTCCACCAGGGGAGATTTAGGCTTGAGATAAGGAAAAAATTCTTCACGGAGAGGGTGGTTAGGCATTGGAACAGGCTGCCCAGGGAGGTGGTTGAGTCGCCGTCCCTGGAGGTGTTTAAGGTGAGGGTGTATGAGGTACTTAGGGGCATGATTTAGGGATTGGTGGGAATGGCTGGACTTGACGATCCGGTGGGTCTTTTCCAACCTGGTTATTCTGTGATTCTGTGAAACTCGTCCTTAATCCAATCTAAATCTGCCTCTCTCCCGTTCATACCCATTGGCCCTAGTCCTGTCACTACAAGCCTTTGTAAGCAGTCGTCCCCAGCTTTCCTATAGTCCCCTTTCAGGCACTGGAGGTTTGAAAAATGTCCTAGAGCTACAAACCATACTGAGATTTCCATTTTGTAGTACGGACACATGGGTTTCCTCAGGCTAGTCTTAGATCTTAAGCACTCACACGCTTTGCACGTGCCATGGCAAGAGCAGACACGGGAACACATCAACCACACTTATGAAGAGCCCTTGTAACCACATGCGACAACATGTAATGCAGGCAAATGCCTGTGTGAAAAGCACATACCATGCTGGGTTAAGAACTCAGCTTACCCTAAGAAGAAAGCAGGGAATTTGCTTCTGCCCTGTTGCCTCCAGTCATCTCCCAGCCCTGGGCACTGCTGGTACAGCAGGACGGCGGCATCTCCTTTCCCCCCAGTGTCCATCTTCCCTGGGAAAGAACTTCGAGGGTTGAGCACGGAGCTGCTGTCTCATCCTCAAGTCTGAAAATTGGCTGGATATGATTTTAAGCATCAATTAATACCCATCCATGGATATGATTTAAACAGCGAGTTTTGAGCTTCACTTTGCACCACACTGCATTAAGCAGGGAATCTAATATTATTATTCTCTCCTACGCTCCTTCCATACCACATCACTTACAGAAACTTCATAAAGCTGCACTACAATTTAATTCTGACAAACGCAAAAAGGTAAGCAGTTAAAGGTTGTCCAGAAGTTCAGAAAAATTTAACTTCTCCCTATTTAACGCTTTTCTGAAGACTGAAGTGAAAGGACATCTCTAAGAAATTGAGTATTTCCAGTAACAAAAGAAATAACAGAATCATGGAATGGGATGGGTTGGAAGGGACTTCAAAGCCCATCCAGTTCCAACCCAGGACCCCTCCTACCACATCAGGAGCTGCTCAGTTGCACAAATACTGCCACCACCAAGTAGCGATTGACCAGAATTGCCTCAAAAAGCCCTCAGGAAAAGCATCAAGAACCAGAACTGTGGCGGCCATGGTGGGAGGGTGAGCACGGCCTTGCACCATCCCGCTCTCCTCACTTCTGAGGCGGGCAGCTCCGAGGCCCAAGCCTCTGTGGGTTTAATGCTATTAAGCCCTATTTTTAACAGACATCAAGAGGCAAGCGGCCCTGGTGGAGCCTTCACCTCCTTCGCCTCAGCCCCGCCTAGAGCCCCCGCGCGCCCCCATCACATGACACAGGAACGCCAGGAAGAGGCGGGGTTGCCCTCTATATAAAGGCCCAGCCCGCGCACACCACGTGATCAAAATACTTGACTCCTATTGGTCGAGTCGGAGTGGGCGTGGCCTCCTCACTATATAAGGGCGCTCGGCGGAAGCTCGGCCTTTCTTTTGGCATGGGGGCGAGGTGAGCGGTGTTAGCGCAGGGCGGGGGCGATCGGGGTGGGTGGCCCGGGCTGCAGTGATGTCTCTTGACACGTGTTAGACTGCTGATGTGCGTGAAGCAAACCTACTACTGAGCGCCCGCGCTGCCCCGGCGGGCGGGGCGGCCGCGTGGCACCGCGTTTGTAACCTCCCGTTTTTCTCTCGGTGTCTTGCAGGGCGAGCGGCGTCGAGCGGCCGGCGAATAAAACTGTGTGCAACCTGCGAATGTGTCCGGCTGGTTGTTGCGCGCGGCTCCGCGCGTTCCGCACTGCCTTTGACCCGGCGGGGCTCTGCTCGCGGCGCCGCCGGCCAAGCAGCGGTGCTAGAGCAAAGCGCTGATTCATAACTGGGGCTGCTCGGCTCCCCCCGCGCCGCCTTTTTAAAAGCCAGCGACAGCCGGTACCGGCGGGGACACGGGGTGTGTTCTAAGAGGGTGGGTGAGTTCAGTTCGCTCCCACCAAAACAGCTGTGTGTGTGTCTGGGTTCTTCATCAAGGAGTGCAGAGAGAGGGCATGGGCTGAAAAGGGAGAGATTCACCTTCCCTGGAGGTGTTTTAAGGCACAGGTGGATGAGGTGCTAAGGGGCATGGGTTAGTGTTTGATAGGAATGGTTGGACTCGATGATCCGGTGGGTCTCTGACCCACCGGATCATCGAGTCCAACCATTCCTATCAAACACTAACCCATGCCCCTCAGCATCTGAGCGTGGTCAGACACTGGCACACTCTTCTACAGACCATAAAGTAGCTTCCAGTATTGAAAGAGGCTCCTGGAAAGCTGGGAAGGGGCCCTTCCTCAGGGAGAGGATGAGAGGAACAGTTCTAAACTGAAAGAGGGACGATTGAGATAAGATATTCCTAAGAAATTTTTCACTGAGGATGGGGAGGCACTGGCCCAGGCTGCCTCATCCCTGGAGGTGTTCAAGGGCAGGCTAGACGGGGTTTGGAGCAACCTGGTCCAGTGGGAGGTGTCCCTGCCCCTAGAAGGGGTTGGAAGTGGATGGGTTTTAAGGTCCCTTCCACCCCAAACCTGTGACAGCCGCACCAGGGCTGGCTATTGAGGAGAAAAGGATCCAGTCTGGGGGTCCTTCATACACGCAGCAAGTGAGAACTTGGAAAAAGATGAGAGCTTGACTCACGATGAAAGCTGTAGCAATGGAAAGGGCTCCATCTTCTCTCTCCGTTACACACTGTGCTGCAGGTATCTAGTGTTTTCTGCACACAGAAAAGGTACATCTATATGCACCCTGACAGCAGGATTGGACATGGGAGCAAGAGTCAGGAGTGTAAAAGCAGCTGCTTAAGCTCAGAGGTTTCACTACCAAACCCAGTGCAGAGGGGGAACCTCTGTTCCCCAATTCCTGGTAATCCTCAAGGTCTTAACAGGTATAAAATGAAAAAGTGTTTATAGAGCACCTTCCTCACATCAGCACTAGCAGCTGCAGTGAAATTTAGAACCATTGCAGTAAAATTCATCCATTTAAGCATTTTTAATAGTCTGCCTTGGTTAAACCTGAAAAAATCATCACCTGCTATTATCAAGTACTTGTAACCAATCTGAAAAGCACGCAGCTCACCCTTATCTGAGCAAGTTGCCTCTCGAATGAGTGTCTGAAACAACTCAGAAGACTGGGGCTAAGCACTGCAGAAATAAATTTTACCTGAGTGACTGGTTGACATGGGATAGATTTATTTAATAAAACAAAGCAAGCAGATTGTAGTTACCCACAGTTTATGAAGTGCAATGACAATCTTGTGTAATAAGTCTAACTCTGCTTACACATTAGTGCATCTAGTCCTTTGACTTTAGTTATTGCACATAGAAATTAAATCATATAAAAGACCTGCGTACAAGACATGCAGACTTCATGAAAGGCAAATAATGCCTACATCAGAGCAAACCCCAGAATATACACAGCCTGGAATGGTCAAGGAGGAGTTCAGGTAACAAATATAACCTACTAATATTTCAATTAAAAGTAACCAAAATAGGTGTTCAAATATAGAATTAATTTTAAATATATTAAATGCTAGTTTTCTTTTATGTTTCAGGCAAGGTGCTGTTTAAAAAACCTTCAATATAATAGCTTCATTTAGAGATGGTAAATCATCAAGTTACACATGGAAATTTTGATTTACATCAAATGTGACAACACAACATACAAAAATTCTTAAAAAATTACTCCTAAAAAAAAAGCAAATCATGTTATAAAAGGAGAGCCAAAACTCACCTTCTTTGTAAACTAAAAGTTTTTCTGACATCCATGAACAGTTGGCAACATTGAGCATCAGAAAGATTTTACAAGTGTTGAGCAGTGGATATGTAGTGTTGAAATATTGGATTTGCTGCATACGTTTAGTCTTGAATCATCAGAAATTAAAGGCAGTTCCCCTCCTCCTTTAGTTTTGGCCATTAATTAGCAGAAACACTTCAATTACATTGCCATCAGCTTAAATAACTGTAATGCTTGAATTCCTATTCCACGAAGTCCAAAAAAACCAATGCATGGGGGTCAAAATCTTTCGGTCACAGCTGTTTCCAGAGGCACCAAGGACTGTGATGCCTGGAGCCTGGTGGCTGTAACCTGAGAGTTTGCTCCCATGCATTGGGTGTAAACACAGCGCAATGGAGAAGACTCAACAGCAACAAACTCTTCTCTAGGAAAAAAAATGGGGTGTGTTTTGTTGTAGCGAGAGGCTCTGTACACAGCAGGGTAACTCAGTACTTCTGGTCATGTGCAGTGTTAGACGTTTATGTGTGTGCTCATGTCGTTATAAACATTCAGAGTTAATCATGACCCAAGGTGATTGTACCTCACTATAAGGCGGCTTGCTATGGTTTGGTCTCATGGCTTTACTGACTCGTTTTCTCCTCATTTACAAAAAAATGTGACAGTCTCACCTTCACTAATAAGTTGTGTGTTTTATGGCTACTTGCTTCCCCAAAAAAAGCACAAGTTCTGTATGAAAAAAAAGTAATATGTATATACCACGCTGAATCACAATATTACCTATACATCCAATTTACATTCTTTTATCCTGAAAGCATTTCATATTTCGATTGCTTGACACAAGCTATTGACTGCAGAAGTGAAAGAACATAAAACAGTTCATTCTACACCTCCAACTGCCTGAGAAAGAAAAATATTCCTCCAGTTTTATAAATTCTTTCCTTATTTAGGATTTTTTTTCCATTTGGCACGCAGTTTCTCTGCTGCCAAACAACCTTTCAATGCTTTAATGCACATTAACATAGCATGAAAACATAAGCTGAACAAAAGGTGTGTCAGCAAGCTCCTTGATCTAGTACAGTTAGGTTCCTCCTCCCTCCCCTAAAGAACAGGTCATATTAGCCTCCGAGTTAAAATCCCGATGGCAGCCAGAACAAAAATAAATCAACTGCTCAATGGAATGAACCTTCCATGTAGCTGAAGTACACAGGAACAAGAACCAGGCAAGTGAGCACAAGGGGATGGTTATAGGCAGTCCTTGGCGGGGGAAAGTGGCACAAGTTAAGGATGAGAACTACAGCACAGTTTATAGAACCATGAGAATAACTTTATAATACTGTAAACTGCAAGAGTTTTCACATGTCACGGTTGATCAGCAGCCTCTGTGATCAGATCTTTAGGAGGGCACGTGGAGGAGCGGGGATCCATGGCTGAGTGCATTAAAGGAATATAAACATCATCCATGTTTGGCATGACAAAGATTTTCTGTGAAAAAGATGCAATTAAATCAAGTTACATTTCATATGCCAGTTGAAACCTTAGGTTCCAATTTGTTTAATTAAATAACGCATAAAAACTTCCAGATAAAAAGTTCTTGGGTTCAGCACTATTTGATTCAATGCCTGTACTAAAGCCCCGTGTCCATTAATTCAAGCAATTCCATTGTGTTGCGTTATAGGTAAAGCTCAGAAATATGATCTCTGCAATTCCCATTAAACTGGAACAGCACTACAGGAAACATCAACTTTTAACTCTGCTACTTTCTCAGCTCTTACCCATCCACTCTCAACCTGTGCTTTCAATGAAATAAGCAGGTTTAATTTCTGGTTGATTGTACAGGTTGGGGTCCAGAATGAATCCGGTCAGAAAACCGTTTTCCTCTCCTACAAGTATCTGGGTTTTTTCCTATTTTGCATTACAGTCAGTGTGTTTTTTTAAAACCATTTTAAAAGAAGTGGTAACAGGACACCTTACTGCCTCATCTGCTCTAAATTTCAGACAGCAGTTTGGCCCATCTGGTATCATCTTTTTATTTAACTACTACAAATTCTGACATGGTGCCTGTTTCAAAGAAATGGCATTTTCGCCTCTGTAATCATTCTGACAAGTGCTGAAACAGATTTCCATCCAGGTCCACACATGGGCTTGAGACCCTCACAGAAGTTAGTTTCAGCTGAATTCTTACCATCCTTTCCAGTGAACAGGAACAGCGGAGGATACTAACAGGTCTTGTAAGAAACAGGGAATGCACTAAAATTAACCCTCCATCCCTCTAACAGACCAAACCTATCATTAACGAACACGTAAAGGAAACACACCTGAAACTCTTGCTCTAGTTTCTTCTCTATCCAGTCTGTTACGTGAACCAGGGTCACTTCTCTCTCCCCGAGTTTTGGCCGAGCTTTTAACTCCAGGTAGGGAGGTCTTCGAAAGCCATACCTGAGGACAGCACATGCAATAGGTTTTGTTATAAACACTTCAACAAAGCATATACTTACATCTGCTAAGTGTCAGTGTTCCCTCAACAGCAGCTCCTACTTCATTTACAACCGGTTTGTATTACACCTCTTCCAGACCCCCTTCCAGCTGCCCTTTACCTTCCCTCTTGGCTGCAATCCCTTAGGACACACCTGAAACGCTGCCCAGTTGTGCAGCATCCTCTTACCATATTCTGTCAGTAGGTGGAGGTGGAATGTTAATTACTAGCGTTCCTCTGCACTCTTGTACTTCAACTGTTAGCAGCAATGGAGTATTGGAAACCTCTTCAATTTTCTTCTTAATAAACTCAGTCTCTGTTGCTTTCTGGAAGTATTTTGACTTAGTAATTTTATCCACAATTCTCATGATCTTACTTGTCCGATGTCCTCCAACATACCTTTAGACAGAGAACAAAAAAAGAGTACGTCAAGGTAATTTTCTCAAACCGACTGTTTGCCGGGACACTCATAGATTTCCTGTTAAAGCATTACAGTTTTTAATATAAAAAATCCGAACAGACATGTATTCACATATCCAAGCAGCACCTACCAGCGCCTGAACTCAGCGGCTGCGCTCGTCAGCTACAAGTGTCTGGCAGAAATTCTGTCCAGTCTCAATGTGCCTCCTTCCCAGTTGGAATGCAACTTTATAAAAATTGCAAATACGCCTGTGTTATTTATGCCAGTAAACTGGCATGAGAAGTGACAACCTGGCTGCTACCAATCTAACAGACTGTCAAAAGACAGAGAGACAGAGCCATTTGCACAGAGCAGTATAGAAGCCCCAACCATCATGTCTAGTATATTTAACAGCGCATGTCAAACAAAAACATTTTCATTTTAAGGTATCGTAGCATTGACAATTCAGGTGGTGAAAAAAAGAAGAGGAAGGAGATTTTTGGCAGTAGGTGGGATGATATCCCCAAAATGGTTAACTATGCCTGCAAAAGAGGCTGCTCTTCCTGGCAATAGTGTCAGCATCCTAGCTTTTAAAACAGATGCTTTAAGGACTGAACGTGTCTTTTCTCACACCTATCCCATTTCAGAAATACACACTCTAAGAGCAGCACGTTTGACATTTTCACACACATACCCAATTGTGGCTCTTGATGTTATGCAGTAGAGGCAGCCCTGCTAAGGAAGTAACATTTTCCTATCCTACAAAAATTCATGTTTATTCAGCCGTTTACAGATCTTTTTTCCTTAGCATGAGATAAGATGAGAGACTCCTCGACTGATAGAGAGGGGGTGAATGAATTTCAACTGTTGACTTTACACTCTTAACTTTACCCAGGTAAAGTCGTTACTCTCTCATCAAATTCTACAGTGATAGTAATGCAGATTTTTGGAAGGTGTAAGGAAATTCCTTCAGTATTTTACTAAAAAAAAATTGTTCTTTGTTCTTAAGAGTTCTTCATACGATCTCTCTATTTTTTTAAAGATATGAAATGCATCTATTGAAATAATTTCAACAACTCATCACTTACTTTTCAAACGGCTTTAGGAGTAAAACTTCATGGAAATTCCCTTGAACATTTTGAATATGTCAGGAGGCCTTTTGGTATACTCACTGTAAAATCAGAGACATGTTCAGACATAGAAACACTGTGATTGTCTGAGACATTCCAGTGCTGCTACAAATTTCTCTTTCCATGGCATAATTTTGATCAGATTTAAAAAGGAAAAAAAAAAAAATCAGAATAGCAGCCAAACCAAGGAATGACGTGGCAAAACTGACATGAGGAAATGTTCTTTAGAATTCTTGCACAACATCAGAGGGCAGTATTGCACAGCCCTGACACCCAAAGTCCTTCGAGGAGAAAAAAAGAAAAACAAAACATAAAACCCTGAGTAAGAAAGCCAGGCTTGAATAACAGGCCAGAATAAAGAAAAGAACATGCTGGAAATAAGGGATCAGCAGGATCAGTATGGGTATAATACCGCATACAAAGAAAGTACTTCAGGTTCACACACAAAATCCTGTTCTTGGCTCTGCTGCCAGGCAAGGCACGCTGGGGAAGGTCCCCTTGGGTTCTCGTCCTAAAGACTTGGCTCTCTCTGTAACCCTAATAGCAAAGGAATTAAGAGGCATCAAACGGAGCACAGGTCACCCTGCGGAAGTGCTGTGAACGACGCACCCAGCATAGTAAAGCGCTCAGCAGAGCAGCTCCCTTTCAGTCTATAACACACGGCTTGATGGCTGCTTTTTGCTCCAGAAATGGGCCAGTTGTGTTTGCTTAATTGCCTGGAGACACTCACACTCTGCCATCCCGTGTGACAATGAGCACTATAGTGCAGGACCAGGATATCACTTACACCAAGCCTGGAAACGCAGCGAGGAGGAAAGGATTTACACACACTCTGTAGACTCACCCTTCTGCTCCTGGAGTCACCTGCTTCTCTCCTGTCAGTTCAGGAGCATCGTCCTCCTCGGAAGACCCAGCGCTGGAGGATTCCTCATCGCTGTCTGCAAGACAATACGCCCTTGGCCTGAAACTGAAACAATGCAATTTCCAGGTCAAATGTAATATTCTTAAATAGTTATTCATCATGCGCAGCTTTGGCTGACATTTCGTGGATTTCTGTTGGAGATTCTGAAATAAACTCTATGTAAAAGAACAAAACCAGAGCCACTCCGAAGCCAGTCTGTCAGAACTCACTTCAAAGCACAATGTTTCCTCCAGCAGAACATAATCCTGTGTAAGGATCCATACTTTTGTCCCATACCAATTTAGGCTATAATCTCCTTTTAGTATTTTGCTAGAAATATTCCTTTTCCTAACCATATTTGTAGGGAAATTTGACCTTTGAAGCTCCTCTGACACAGTGTGTGATGTTTTAAGGTTTTAGTTTGTTTTTTCTGAAGAGAGTCCAAGGTGGAGTAAGGCAAAGAATGTCATGGGGAGAAGAGGGGGGGAAAGTAAAGTAATAAAATCAAACAAGTGCTGCACTTAGGATACAAAATATCACACAGTAGTACTAATTCCTGGATTTCTATTATGGAAGAATTCATGTACACAATCACAGAAAGAATTTCAAATCTCTTAAATGGATTACAATTAGGGAAGGATACAGTGAATACACTTCAGTACTAAGAGATCTCTACTGAATGCAAGAGCTTGAAACAGTTACACAACACAAGCTTCAAAAGCACATGGGTTTAGCCCTAGGGACTATACCCAGCACTACAAAATTCTACATCTTGTTCAGAATACAGTTTATAGCTGTGTTTTCTTTCTTTTTTTTTGTGTGTGTTCTTGGAAATTTATTTGAAGCATTTAATAACCTCACACAGGGCATGGCCTGAGGCCACTGTCTGCTGTTCTGTACGCAGAACAGGCTGTAGTGGCTGCATCAAGTCCTAATGCAAACGGACAGATCACATCCAGCTCGCGGGGCAGAGCCCTCCCCTCCTCACTGCCTGGTTTAGGACTGGAGCAGGAATCCCACGCTCTCTCTACGCTGAAGAATGCGCTACCCGGGCTGTGGAATCACTCATAACCTCTTCTTCTTACCCAGAGATGCATTTCATACATGCAGAAGAGCGAGAGCGCTGCACAAACCAAGGTTGCAGGCAGGGGCGTGGATGGCTCTTGTCACCAGCCCGAACAGCGAGGCCAGAGCTGCATCTCAGAGAGTTCACTTCATGTCACATCACCGGCCCAAATCGCAGCGCTGGCTCTGTTTCTCAGAAACCAGTTCACATTTTCAGGTCAAACTACATATTTTCTGCCTGGGCATGACCTTGCTTCACTTCCTTCTGCACCTCATACTACCTAGTTCCAAGTGTGCCCAAGGCATCTTCGAGGCTCCCAGGGGTGTCATCTCCTCACAAGGAGAACTTCGTTTGCCTGGGTAATAACCTGCCCTCTGAAGTGCCTCCCCAGGCACTAAGGGCACAAGACTTCCTCGCATTAAATGTGACAATAAGCAAGCTCAAGTGAGATTTCAAGGGTTCTCTGCATACAATGGACTGTTTATACGACACAAACATTGGCAGAAAAACACCTGGGAGCTACAGGGTTGTTCCTGAGCGGATTGCAGAGTATTTTATGAATTGCCATTTGTCAGTTTGTTTTTAAATAGCAAAAAGAATAGCAAAAAGGCCTGATGGGGTAAGAAACGGTGGTAACTTTGGGTTAGCCTGCCTGCTTTTGCCTCATCTCTGGTACGGTAGAACCTGCTACTGTCTTAATTTTATAAAATTAGCAGTTAAGTAGTTTTCTACTCTTTTTGAGAGCTGCTTTTTTCTGAGAGTGCATGCAAGACAGACAGCATTATCCAGCTGTGTAACAGCACACACAGTAACACAGCAGCAGCGATCAAATGGACTGCAACGTTGAGCCTCTCGTCTCACTTAACTTCAACAGCATCTAGGGACAGTTAAAACTCACTGCTGTCCCCCCACCCCTCCTCTTTCTGGATGAGTAGCTGCCTTTCTTACTTGAGTAAGGTTTGTTCCAGGCTCTCGAGAGACAGAAATGAGTGTAAGCAAGCAACATGTATCGCTTACAGACAACACGACTGCGGACGCAAGTGCATGCAGAGCAGTCTGATTTGTCACAGCAACTGCAAACTGGTAATTAAGAAGGCCAGCAAAATCAACACACGCAACAGAAAGCATAAATGAGAATCCAACTGTTCTATACTTCTCAGAGTCTTTAATTTGTTTGTTTATGATACGCATTGTATTTAAAGGAAAAGAAAAACAACCACCAAGCAACCAAGAAACCTCACTCAAACTAGAATATGTTAGACTGCTCTTTCTGTGAAGCTGGCAGGGAACCTGGCCTTGAGCATTTGAAATATCACAGCCTGTGCAGGGAGGAATACAGTTAATGGTTCCACCTTCCAGTAATTGGTTGCTTAGCTACAGACATTTACATTTGCCTTGCTGGGGGCCTATTGCTCAGCCAGAATCAAGCTGATTTTTACATATGAAATCAATTTGTTCACTAATTTTTTTCTGAGGCCATTCCTGCACTGGACAGATATAAAATACACAAAGAAAACCCTGAAGGGATGGGGAAGAAAAACAAGAATTCCATTTGTAGAGCATTTCATTCTCTGTCCCCCGTTTTCTGGCATGACAATATTAACCAATCATCTACCAATTGTACTGATGTAAATTCAGAAATATTTATTTCAAATAGTGATGATGAGAATTTAGGCCAATTTTAAAACCTTATGAATTTCCACTAGTGTATGAGATCATTCAGCCACTAGTTTTTTCACATTTATTTCCTTGTCATGACTCCACTGTAATGTTGCCCTCCTAGAAGCATTACTTCACAATATCTCAGAATAAACGCTCAGGGCCACGACACAAGTATGCAAAGCATTTGTTTTCTTAACTCTGAAACACTACAATATTTTATTCATATCTAAACGAATGGCCAGATTTGGAGCTGTGCACTAAATCAGAGACTACTCACTGTTCAGGGACTGCATTCTGAAGAACACAGCCCTAGAATAATTATACTACAAAAGCCTTTTAAGGCAATAATCAGTGATATAATAAAACATTAAAGTTGCACAGGAAGGCCACATCCTATGCTCGCATGTATGCAACCTCTCAACTCCTTTCAATCTCCTGCAGAGCCAGAGCTACATATATGCAAGGAAATTTGACTTTATCAGTATGAAAGTCTCTCTTGACTCTGCCTTGACTCTTACCCTTCTTTGCCGATCTCTCCAACTTTAAGGGCTTCACCAAGCGGCTCTTTACCAAGTTTGGTCAAGTTCATCTTGGTCTCTAGGGTCATTAGAAATGATCCATTGTAGGACATATCCAAATCAATCCAAAGTCCTAAAATTAACAACAATAACAAAAATATGTCACTTCAAAATAAAGCAAATGTGACCGTTCCTACTGTCAAGCCAAAACTTGTTTTAAAATCAGTCTACATATCACTTTTTCCAAACAGCAAAACTACTTTTTCATCAACCAATTATATCATTAATTACAAAAAAATTCAAAGCTTATCAAAGCAAGTTTTCTGTTCACTTTAACCTTAAGGAACAAGTAGAATGTTCAGATATGAATTGAAGCCACGCTGAAAGACAGATCAGCGAGTAAAGCTAATGATCTAAAAAAGGAGTGTGATTTACACACACCTAAACTGCTTAAGAGATCTGAATCAAGATAAAGAAAATAGAATATAATCAGGGATTCACTTCAAAACTATTTACAGTACTGCTGCAAGCAAAACAGTAATGGGGACACTCATCTCTATTGCTTATGCTGCCCAAACGAAGCAAAACTTGAAATCCCTGAGTAATACTGCTTGTCGTACATCACAACCTGCAGTCTCCTTTGCTTTCGACGATGGTGTAATCAAACAAGTATGAAAAGGTTCACTCAGTAAGTCAGCTATAGACGTTTTTTAATGACTCACGGCACAGGGCCGTTACTTAGAACAACTCTAGATGTGTAGGAATAAGTTAAATCCTATTGTGTGGGCAGAGTATTCGCTTATCGCAATCACCAAATGAAATATCTTGGGAATAACTGCAAAATTAGGTCCTGCCTCTTGAGTGACACTCTGCAGTCCCACTGATTAAAAAAAGCTGTAGGGTATTTGTGATCCAGAGATTAGAAATGAGATGCCACTAAGCGTAGATTATGCATCCTTACGCATTTCTTTTTCCGATGTGCAGTTTATTCATAGGTCAACTGACCAATAAATATATTTATCCTTATGAAAACCAGCATTTCCAGCTATCATCCCTGTATTCATGTCCTTTTAAGTACAATAGCAAAATATTTTTTTCAGTAATTATTCACTACAGACTTTAAAAACTCAGACTCTGACTTTATGTGTCATTCGTCAATAGGAAAGAAGTTACAAGATTGTCATAAGTGTTTGCTTGTCACAGTCTGACTGAACAAGAAACAGAAGGAGCTAGCTGTTCTCACTGCTGTTGTCCACAATTAATTGAAGCTGAAAATTCAGCAGTCTCCTAAATCCCATCTCATGACTTCAAACTGCAGTCTTTGGTTACAGCTAAAGCTATGAGAACAGAGAAAGGAATTCAAAAAATGTTTAAATCCTGGCAAAGGGGAACACTGACAGAGTGTGTTTATTTAAAAAGAAACCACAAAACCACTTGACAAGCACCACACGTAACGATTTTTTTGAAGTTTTTGCTTTGTTTTCTGTAACTCAATAAAATTTCTCCCCATGGTGAAGCCAGTTGGCTGCTGGGAAGACCAGAGGATGTCCCACATGCTGTGGAGAACCCACTGTCCCTTGCATTAAGCACACAACAAGAAGCAGCTATGTATTTTAGTTCCTGAGTACTGATTGCACACGATCTTATTCCATCTATTCAGTTTTCATTTCTCTTATTAGATGGGGTTTCTTCCTAGTGACAACAAACCAATCTGCTCTTTTCAAACATACTTTATTTATAAAGTGGAAAACATACTTTCAAAAGTTGAGAGCAAAGTAACTGATGTTTTAGAGATAAGGCTTTTCTCCAAAGAGTTGCAAGTCTCAAGTGAAATAAGGGCAAGCAATAGCATCTAGTATGTGTTTTCTGAATCACGCTTCTCAGAACAAGGCAGCTTCTCTTGAAGAGAGCCAAATCCATTTTCTGCTATAGTACAGAAACAGATCTGTCTTGAGATGCGTACTGCTCTCTCTAGCCCATGACACAGTATCAGATACAGATCTGGATGTAAATTTTAGTTTAATTCAGTAATTATTTCCAGTGGAAAGACATGATCGTACTTCCATATCTATAGAATTATGTTTATACTAAGCTTGATTCTACTGATATTTGAGATAGAGACCACTCAGTATCAACTCAGAATAAGCTCTAATTATGTGTACCTTCTTCTTAAGACACAGATACAGATAAAAACTCTGTTCTCCGCAGGTATGAAGGCATGAACCTGGCAAACCCCAAAGAGAAAGCGTGTATTTTACCTCTGTGATCAATAGAAGGTTTGAAGGCTTGAAGGATCTTCGGCACTGCTATCCCCATGTCAAGCTCGGTAAGAGTTAGCTCATTCATGAAATATGGCAGCTAAGAGAACAGAATGTAAAAACCAAATCATGTTGTAGAACTAAACATCGTTGGTTTCTTCAGAGAAGAGAGGTCATTACACTTTAGGAATGGATCGAGCTGAAAAGCCAGCAGTGAAAGAAAGAAATACAATTGCAGAAATTTCTTCCAATTCTAGGATTTCACAGTTAGTAATTTCAAAATAATACTCTAAGGAGAGATTCAGCATTTGAACTTGTTATGTTTTTAAGTGACGCTGAAGTGCAGGTGCTGTCCTCAAACCTCCAGCCTACTTTTTAGTCAAGAACGAAATGTAAATCATACTTTACTGTGAATGAAAATGAAAGACTTCTTTGGAAATTCAGTCACATATTTTATAGTTGCAGTTATATCAAAATTTTATCTTTGGCAAGTTCTTTCATAGCACATTAGCTTTTAGATCTGTATCAATTTCAGTCTAATAGAGGCACAGAATCACAATGGTTTTGGTATCTATTGACTGTAAGTATTTCTAATTGACGAAATTTTATCTCCTGTGAAGAGACAGCGATTTAACCTATCAAAAATACATCCACCCTCCATTCCCAGTCTTTCCATTTAAACCGTTTCCAATTAGAAGGTTGGGTACTGTGTTGTCCCAATTGTGGAAACAGCCAGGGCAGAATTAGGGTATTGCTTATTTCCCAAAGCACAGCAACACTATCTCAGATATTTCAGAGCTTTTGTCAGCAAGAGTACATCTTCCTTTGCCCTTAGGAAGAGGCAAACTCCTCCCCAAGCATCAGGAGTTGAACAGCTCACTGATTAACTGCTGCTGTTCAGAAGTTCAGAATGCAAAGGGAAGACCCAGAAGTCATTCAGAAGCATCACTCCTCCCTTCACCCTTTGAGTTTATGCAGCTTGTGTACAATTTTATCCTGTCAGCCCACAGACAACCCTTTCCCTGGCTTTTACTCCCACTAACCACTCCCCCAAGCAGCATATGTCTGGAGTTAACAAGAGCACATCAGAATTGTGGTTCCCTGATCTCCTCCATCTGAAAGGCAATATACTATTTCCCAAAGCAGATTTCAGAACTTACAAGCAGTTCTATTTATCCCTAGAGTAAACACAGTAATACTTCTACTTTTTACATAAAAACTTCACACATAAATAGTTAATCCAGCTGTAATTCATTTGAAAATGAAGAAGCAAAGTTAACATGTTGATATCCTACAGCGAAATGGATAAAGCTGAACTGGAACTCTGCATCACATTTTTTGACTTGGGTTTAACATACAAGTATGACCTAAGCATTTCTTCTACTATTTTAAAAGTCAAACATGGGATTCTTTTCCTCCAAAGGGAGTGTGTAATGCAATTCTCCAAAACAGTTACCTTTATTTTGCTAAGTTTCATCTGGATCTTCTTTGATACTAGATCAGACCAATACTTTTCTCCTAAAAAATCCCAAAATATTCTTCCAAGCAAAGCATTCACCCAGGCCTCCTGTTCTTCATTTTCAGGTTCCACTGGGGCATCTGGTAACTGAAAACAAAGAGCAGGTTATTCAGTAGATTCTATAAACTAAGGCCAGATAAGGCCTCATATACACTGGGAAGTTCAGGGTTACAGCTCGTGTTAGCCAAGAACACTAAATGTTCAGCACAGACAGCAGCTTTACAACCATATCAGCTGGCTTGACATGAGCTTGCTTGTCATCATCCTGACATGCAACAGAGTGAATGAGCCCACACAGCTACAGATTCACCTCTGGCAATGAAATGAGAAAGTTGTATGTAATTAGACCTCTGGCAGAAAAAGCAGATAAACCCAGAGTGGGCAGATTTAGAAATGTGTCTGTAGCAGAGACATTCTCTTCCCAACAGGATCTAGAACTCTACTCTTCTTTTGTTTTATTAAAAAAAAAAAAAATAGGAAAGCAAGACCTTGCATCCTTAAATCCAGTTTTGAAACATATCACAAATAGATGATAACCAAATGCAGGGAAAACAAATTCTTCTTCCGGCGTCTGTATATAGGATTCAGGAAACCTCATCATTCCATCTGCTGCATTAAAGATTGTCTCCAGTCCAAAAGATTATGTCTTGGTCTCAAAACACTTCGAGATATATGTTCAGATAATGTATCACTGACATGAAAGCAAAGGCAGCTGAAATAATTCTGGGTGTGTACGTGCCATCATGCATTTCATTAAAACCAGGAGGTTTCCATAAAGAAAAGACAACATACTTAACGCCTCTCAACTGCCTGCAATGAAAGGAGAATTTGCCTTTCATTATTACGGGCAGAAATCCTGAAGCCAGCAGAAAAGCCATGCTTTCTAAGAGGAGTCGGGTAGATGCTACAGTTCTGAACATCATTTCTTGGCAGTGACTGTTCCTGATGGCTGCAGCCTCGCGCAGGCAGAATTGCTGGGTTAGTAGCTTCGGCTGTGACGCAAGTTTCCTGCCAGCACTGCTGGTCTATTTATAGAACAATTTCTGACACGTGCCAGATTCAGCAGCGAATTCATCACTGCTCTGTGGGTTGTCAGGGGCTAGAATATCTTTTTTTTCCTGGGAGAACACGAGATGTGTTTATTTGTATGCTGCACCGTGGCCACCTGCTCCTCTCTGGACAGCGTATCAAAGTCTGGCAACAAAGCAGCATGACATTAATTACATGTTTTACATGAATGGTATCACTTAACGTTAAGGATCCATTTATTAGGAGTGTCATACTTAATATTAAGGTTCTGTTTATTAAGAGTGATTCAAATGCAGCCCAAGAGACCAAAGGATTAGTCAGAGCCACAGCCACTGCTCGCTATTATGCTGCCACGTACTACACAACACTAACATCAGCCATTCAGTATTGCTTTACAAATCATTTAAAAAATGGAAACCATACAAACCATCCATCCATGCTTTATGCCTTTTTGAGCAAGATTGTCCAAATCAAGCTGTAGCCTATACAGGAACCGATCCCATTTCTGTCCCCTGATCAACCCAAGGAGCAGGAATACTGCAGTAAAATCTATCCCACTGTCGCCAAAGCCACAGGACTATCAGTACATACTAAAAGCAAACTCCTAACCCTGCTCATGGCAACAGGGCCAGGACATCATTCTTGAGAAGAACTGAAGAGGTTAAGCACTTTCTAAAACACACAACAGAAAAAGAGTACTCAGGTCCAGGACAGAAAAGCACTGCCTCGTGTGATTTAGTGTGGATGAACAAAGCCAAATGTGGGGCTGAAAACAGATTTACAGTGTAAGAGCTGCACTGAGCAAGTGCTACGAACAGCATCCAGCTTATATTTGTGTTACGTGACAATTCCACCCCAGTCAGATGCTCAGATGCACTCTGAAATGGCAGGCAGCCTTCAGCTCCCCACAATCAGTAGAAAATCAAAATTAATAGTACTACCAAGTACTAAAAATTCCACTTACATTGCTTCAACAAGCCAGGACCTCAAAAATACGCTTTCAGTACAATCCGCTTTAGAACACTTTTCCCTACTATTGGGAAGTGAGGCTTGCAGAATTGATTGTCTGTTTTAAATGTAAACATAAAATATAAGTTCTTTTGGGACCAGTGCTTTTCAGAACACACCTGTGCATTCCTAATGAAGAACATCTACAGCCTTACTGCCTTCAGCTGTTCAGTTTCTCAGGTACAAAACACTGTAAAAGCCACAAAACCAAACATTCTTGGGAGATTAGAAATCAAACTAAATCAATAAAAAAACAACACTGACTTTATAAAAAGTTTAGGTCCAACCTGTAATTAAAGAAATTCTTTTTTCTTTCTGCATAACTGATTTTTAAAGTAGCAGTTAACAGGATAAAATATATCACCACCTCTGATGCACCTTTTTTGGGAGAAGCATTACCTTCTTCACAGCTGTAGGGCTGCTGTCTGCACTGAGAACTGGGCTACCTGAAGGGCTTTTCTTTTCCTGTGGAACACACTTTGCCATATAAATATTGTAGTCCAGAAGCATCTTCTGCCGCACGTTGCCAGCCAGATCCTTGTGCTTCGGCTGGGACGCAATTTCTTCTGCACTCCCCTTGCTGCTGCTTCTGCTGTGTGTGAGAACTCCAGATTGACTATCGCTTCTACTGTGTGTTGGCAAGATCCCTAAATCAAAAGGAATAACAACTGTTTAATAGAAAAGGAACCTGACGGTCAAACAGCAGAGCGTACAAACACGGGAACATAATTAGGTTGCAAATTCAATTTATTCTGAAAATTCCATTAATTCCACTACTGTGTGCTTAGGTGGTCCTAAACCCAAATTAGTCAATATTTGTTGCAATTCAGCAGTCAACAGGATGTGTGAGTGTAAAACCCAGCTGATCAAAAGCATATTTAAACAGGGACAGTCACATATGTACAACATACGGCAGAATTCCTAACAGCCCTGCTGGGGAATGGCTAAAATAAAAGTCAGGTGATTAAAATGTGCATGTAACTAAACTCTTTTTTTTTTTTTTTTAATTTCGTAACAGACTGTTACAATTAAAAGGATTGGCAAAACCTTGTAACTGTTAAAATTTTAATTAGCCGTTAATTTTGCTTTTGCATTTCAAGATGTGCCAAAAATAATGATGGTTACCAATTTTTAAAAAGCTTCCTGGAGAATAAAGACAGAAAAGCTTGAGTCATTCAGATTTAAAATTATATCAGAGGATGGCTTAAAACTAGTATTTCAAACACTTGTTCAATACTGTAGACTAACACATTTGGTCATTCAGATATATGAACTAGCACAGGATTTTTTATTTAAGCAGAAAAACATTTATCTGCAACACTGACCCATAAAAAAGCTCTCCATATTTTACAGGAGTCTAGAGTAGAAGGAAGGATGGAGGAGGAAGAACGGATAATAGGATTGAGTCTAATACCGCAAATGTTGATTTCAATTCCAACAATGCAGACAAAAAAAGATTGATCAATTCATCCTTACAAGAAATACCAGTGTTGTCATAGTCACTGAAAAGTAGTGTTTTTACACAAAACAGGCTAAAAATAGTAAGAATAGTTGAGGGCATATGGCCATGAACGTAGCCAAGAGAGGAAGAAGCAGGGTGGGAAGGTGGGAATCAGAGGCCAAGGTAAGGAGCAGCAGAAAGCCTTAGCATTATTTGTCTGCAAAGATCATTATAGCTCCACAGTTGCTATAACTACCACTGGGAAAAACATAAATTTGACCTGTTTCTTTTCACAGACACTTTTACTAGAACACAGAACGGGAATACCTGGCTTGCTCCCACATAAACTGGATGGCTTCTTTGCTTCAGACTTCTGCTTAGATGCAAGAAGGAACCTTCTGAACCATTCCTCCTTCTCCCTGCCTGTCCTTCCAAAGAGATAAAGCACTTGATCCTTCTGGCTAGTGTGCTTTGCTCCATCCTTCTTGGATTCTTCATTGTTCAAGTCCACTTTTTCAGCAGATAACTTTTCCTCTGCATTCTCCTTATCAGCCTGGGCCTTAGCCATAAAGTCATCCTGTCTAGCAAGTTCAATGCAAATAGGATACTTCTTATTCCAAATACGTTTTCGCGCCAGACTCTTAGGGACCAAAGAAATCTGAAGAACAAAGGAGAAGATTAAATTAACTTATATTTCCGTCGGATATCCTCTGTTTCTGTAGCCACATAAAGAACATAGGAACACAAGAGATACAGATACTACCTTGGACTGTTGTTAAACTCAGGCCTAACTGAAGCACACCCACCTTGCTCTCTGTAAGCTCATAGATTTTCTGGCTGACATAGGTGACTTCAGGCTTCGGCTCATTGTACACAGCCCTCCTAGAAATATTTTTATTGGGTTTTGAAAGCCTTAAGGTGCTTCCCTCGAGTCGCACATAGACAGAGTGAGTCAATGTAGCATGGTACGTTTCTGGATCATAATTATAGATTTCATTCATCCATCCCTAGAGAAGAAAACACTTGTTAACAGGCTTTTAAGCTGCTGGAAAACCAAGTACAGTTCCACATCAAAGTTTTAAATAATTACCGAAGCTTTGCCAAAGTTGTGTCACTTATTGTACAAACACAACAAAGCAGAGAACGCCCTCAACGAGGCGGCACCAAAGTGACAGAGCACGAGATGAGGCCTGTAGCCCAAAGACACACTTTGTTTTCATAAGTAAATCATTTTGCCCATGCAGTGCGCTGCTCTCCCATCTCCTCTTCATCGAACGCTGCGAGATCTGCAGACGCAGGCTGGCTGGGGAGCGCAGGAGGCAGGTGGTGAGGACACGCCGCAGAGCTGCCCGCCTGCTTCCAGCACGGACATTTTAATCACCAGCAGCCCAGGCAGAGCAAACAGTCCGTCTGCTCATAGACAGCCCTGACATGCTAATCACCAACAATTAAAGACTGAGTGGAAGACCACAATGGAGCTTGTTTTAACACACCATCACCGTTTAACATCATTTAACACATTGTGTAACGGCCGGCTTACAGCACAGAAGTCCCACACGCTAGGATTAAATTTCAATCCTTCCTGCCAGTGAAAGAAATGGAAAACAAACCAACCAGCCCTGCTGTAACAAGCCCATACGCACTGACTCTAACCATGAGGGTTATGCTGCTCCTCTAACACCTGTAAAGAAAATGATAAATAGGGCAGAAGCCAAGCCAGAGTACTCATTCAAGGGGGACGTATTTTCCTTCTCCTAACCTGCCCTGCAACATCCTTTGGCAATTACTTCTACCTGCACATTAAAAATTTAATTTGGCATACTTGATAGTCGTTAATGTCAACAGAAAGCAAAGGAGAGGGAATTAAAAACTAGTACCGTGGATCACAGAAAGGCACATTTACAAATACCTAGGTGAGCGTAGCTGGGGAAAAGCATCTGCGTCTGGGACGTGGAGCGAGCTGAGCAAGCATCCCTAGTGTTCTTCAAAACAAAAAAAGTTGTAACTGCCTTATACAAAACATTCCAGAAATTACAGCAACATTTTAACTTATTAAAGAAGTTTCCACCCACACATAGAAACATAAAAATTATTGTAATGCTCATTTACTTCAGTGCTGTATCATTCCTCAAAGTAGACAGCACAGACTTCCTTAGGTTCCATAGTAACAGTGGTATCTATATTTTGCTTACTCCAACATCTAGCTCTATTTTCACTATAAACCCTGAAAAACCTAGATAAATTAGCATTTCTTTTATGTTCAGGAAAGATTAATTCATTCGTCTCTGCTCAGCTGTGAAGCAGACTACCTCTTTATTAGCAAAAATATCTAGACCAACACGGGCTCTCTGAAGTAGCTCTGTGTTCGGGTTTTTTGCCTATAGTGGGTTATATTACATAGAAATACAGCGCATGAGGAAGAGTCTTCCATAAACCAAGGTTCTGCACAGCAGGGTGGTTGTATGCTTGAGCATATCCCATTTCCTTCCCAGAAATTATTCAGCCAAGACATTTTTGAGCAGATAGCAATTAATTTTCAGCCAGGAACTCCAGCTGGACTTTTTGAAGCACAAAGACATCACATGAGTTGCCTAAAGCCACCGTGAGCCATTCATTCTGTGCAGAATTGGAATATCCATATGGTCCACAGATCTCTGGAGAGATTCCCACCTGCCTCCCAGATCGGATCTCTGAGCTATTTCTAGCGCAGACACTGAAGTCTGGAGCCTGCGGCCAGGCAAACATACCGACAAAAATGTGCTGCCTCAAATGTTTATCGCCTTCTCCTGCAAGGCGGTCCAGCCGAAGACCACACAGGCTGGCATGGAGAAAGGGACACTCGGAAAGTTGACGTGTATACGGAGCTTAGCCACACCAGCCCTCGTAATTCTAACAAGCTGTAGCGTTCTTTTCAGCAAGAGGGTTGGAAACCTCATGGTTTGTGCAGTACCCAAAAAGGAAGGTCAGAGTACATCTCAGGTTTCCTTAACATCTTGCTCGAGATGGAATAGGCTGGAGTTTTCCAGCACCAACGCGTGAGCTCAACGGAGGCCACGCAGCAATGCAAACAAGGTATGATTTACACTTCATTCTCTTGACTGCCATGTCCCATAGTGAGAAGAAAAAAAGTAATCCATGAATATAGCTTTAAAAGTGAAAAGCTGAGAGTTGAGATGACAAACAACTTCAGACACATATCAGGTGCACAATGTTTGCTATATGTGATCATTTTTGAGGTTATCCAAGAAACTCCCAAATTCACCTGAAAGTTCTTGCATTTTAAGAACAATTTTAGCAGAAATGTGTCCTCCCCTCTCTTTGTGAAAACAAACTGGAACACAAGATTCACAGCTTACAGAAAGCGTTTTGCAACACTTCTAAACAGAGAAGTTTTGTTACCATAACATGCAAGAAACAGATAAATTTTCCCAAACTACTGAAACAACAATGGATTTCCTTGTGTAGGAGAGCGGTGACTGTATGATGGGTCTTTTTTTGTACTAGCAAAGTTCTTAAAATAAGAAATTTAGTAATTCTGGGAGGACAAAGACTATAGTCACACGCTACCCTGCAGCTGCTTGCCATTCACACTGACCCTGTGATCTCTGTAATAGTCAGCAGTTGCTCTGGATCCACAGCTGAAATGGAGAAGAGAAGGCTCCAGCGAGACTTTAGAGCAGCCTTCCAGTTCGTAAAGGGGGCTACAGGAAAGCTGGGAAGGGGCTCTTTATCAGGGAGTGCAGGGATAGAATGAGGAGGAACAGTTTTAAGCTCAAAGAGGGAAGATTTAGGTGATGAGGCACTGGCACAAGTTGTCCAGAGAAGCTGTGGCTGCCCCATCCCTGGAGATGTTCAAGGCCAGGTTGGATGGGGCTTGGAGCAACCTGATCTAGTGGGAGGTGTCCCTGCTCGTGGCAGGGGTGGGACTGGATGAGCCTTAATGTCCCTTCCAACCCAAATCATTCTATAATTTTAAACTGGGAGGAAGTGCTCGTCACCAGACACGTGACTAACCTGGAAAAGTATCAGGACAGAACACTGCAATAACAGCCATGTTGCTCAAAGGTCACCGCTGCTATCCGAGAGCCCACACGTGCTCGCAGGATCCGGGCTGTTTGTTCGCAGACTGAGCCGGCTCTCCGAGCACAGCACGTCGCCTCTGGCACGGCAGCGCTACCAACCCTGCCAGCCCGCTGCCAACACATGAGTCTGAACACAGCACTGGCATAAAATGGCTTTAAAAGGCCCACGCTGGTTTTCTTTTCTTCTTTCATGACCCTAGGCTGCAAATTTTTTATTCAAACTGCAGTTTAACAGAGTTAATCCATGCGAGTAGGAACAGCAGAGATAAATCCCATAGAGCATCAACTTTTTATTGTTACTTAATTTAAGATTCCAGGCATCTTACACCTTAACCTGAGAAGGGGAGATGTGAGATCTGCAAAAGGCCCTTACAAAGGACCCAGGGCTGGGGCCACAGAGCAGGTCTGCAGGTAAAAATAAACAAAAATCATTACTTCTATGATATTTTCAAATACATAAAGGACTCAGCAAGTCAACTTCACAATGAAAGCTCATATTTGGATTATGACTTCCCCCAGACATGGTATTAGTGGTATTAACAGATTGATTAATATCTATTATCATTAAAAGATATAATCAAATGCTGCAGCGGTCTTGAAAGGCCATCAATCGCTCAGATGACACCACCTGCATTAGTATCCCTCTCATTACAACCATAATATTTTTCTTGATAAATGAGGAAGAATGTAACAGCAGTTTTTTGAGAATCTATTCATAGGGAATCTAAAGACAAAAAAAAAAGGTCTAAGGTGGGCAGATGTTTTACTGTTCGGAATTCTGCAATTGGGAGACTATTATTTTAATTCAGAGAGAGAAATTAGGAGAGGCAGGACAGGACAAAAGCAGCACAAAGCCAGTGAAGTAACCAGGTACAGATCACAACTGGCTGTGCCAGATGTATGAACCGACAACAGCTTCCAGTTGTGAACCAGAAGTAGAAATGGGGAAGGGCAAAGAAGGAGAATAGATTTTCTAAGAGCTCTATTTAAAACCCAGCTCTCAGGAACACATTTAACTGAACTGCAATCCACAGTGTGCAATAAAATATTCAAGACATCAGCACACGGCACCACAGACATCATAACCTGTGAGTACGTCTCAATCATCACCCATTACTCCTCCCATTCTAATTAGCTAATGTTTGAGAATCCACACGCTCTCCAACTATTTATGCCTTACTTTAAAACAACACTTTTGAGTCTGCTTGGACTGAAAAGGCAAGACAGACAAATTACTGCCCAGACAGTAAAATACCCCAGAAACAAAATACAACTCCCAAGATGCAGCTTAAAGCACAAATGTTATTTTATAGGCTAAACTCTGACATCACTTGCTTTCAGTAGTTCAACTGTATCATTTCAAATCCATCAGCAGAACCATTTGCCTTTTTACTTTTGAAGCAATCCTGTTTGTCTGCTAATCCTTAAGGACACTGAAGCCTACCATATTCTTGGATATTAAAACATTTGTTCCCCCTCCAAAGCCATCTGACCACAAAACAATACTCTGTTCACAAATGGGGATAGTTCACCTCATTTCCACCTTCAGAATAAACCTAGTTTACTACTTTTACATGAAATAACATACACAGACACGCATGCACAAAATGCTATGACCTCACCTTCAGTATTTCAGGTTCTTTGATGTCTAGAGCTCCTGTATTCCATAGCTTTTTCATACTTTTATGCAATTTGTGATATTCACGAGTACGTGGAGTAAGAAGCCAAATCACACAGACAGCTGTCATAAATCCAAGGGCCACTCCAAAGAAGAGTCCGCTTAAGTAGCCAGGGAGAGGGGTAATAAAGTAAGCATAGACTAACAGTGTTAAGAAGTATAAAGTTTTCACTGGTACTTGAGGTTGCTGCACACATGGATTATTTTCATCTTCACTACTGAGCAGAGTACCATTTTCCTCAGTCAGCTCTGGATCAAGCACAGTTTCAGCGGGTTTATCATTTTTGCTTTCATCCTCTAGCAAGGCGAAGTCTTCAGAATACAGTTCACAAAATTCCTCATCCTCTCTGCTGGCTAGAGCAGACAAAGAACATTTTTCAAGTACAAGTGAAGTTTTTGAACTCACGTCCTTTGTGCTTACAGACTGAGAGCTTTTGGTCTCCGTCTCCTTTGCATGTTCCTCAGCCGCTTTTGACTGATCGTTCTTGTTCAGGTTAGAGTCACTTCCATAAAAATCCCCTTCAGAATCACATTCCTCTTCCTTAATGCTGTAGTTGTTATTGCTTTCCAAATGGCCATTCAAACTGGAAAGGTTTGAGAGTTCTGAAGCACTTGAAGATAAGGCTTTGGGCCTGTGGCTACTACTTTCATCACCCATTATTTTACTGAACAGCTGAAAAGGGTCATAAATTACTTCAGAAAGGCGTCTTTTAGTATCTTCAATTTTAGCTTCCATTTCAGGTACTTTAAAAAAGGAACGAGTGTCAGAGGGAGACGTTAATGGAGATGAAGGGGCAGTTTTAGAATCGCCACCTGTAGCTCGAGGTTGAGTGAACTGTTTGAAGAGATGCAAGTTCAGCTTCGAGTCAGGTGGCTTGTAAGACACAGCTTCAGACTCTTGTTTAGAAGTGTCTGTAGACAGAGACTTCACTAAGGTTTTCATTAACTGTCTATGTCGCATCGGTGGGGTGGGTTCTTTTGGCTCCACATCTGTTGAAAGGGACTTGACTAAACCCTTACAAGGCTTTGAACTAGAAACTGTGGATGATCCACTAGAGCAGACAACTGATCTGGAAGGGGATGAGGATGAGGATGGTGAAGACGATAGGCTGGATTTCTGTTCCACAGGTGGTGGTGTGGCTGATGAGCTAATTGTATGACATGAGTGGGACGATGGAGATGGGACTGGTGGCACTGCACTGAATACTTGGGATGTGGAAGGAGAATCCAACAGCTTTACAGTCTCTGCAGTTGGTAGAACTGCAGGCGATGAGGACAGTAGTGATGCAGAGTTGGCCATGGTAAGCGAGGTAGCTGGACCAGAAAAATCATGGCCGGTTTGCTCAAAGCAGAGGTCTTCCTTGGCTTCAAGTGCTGTTACAATGCTTTGGTCATCTAGTTCCTCATCAAGAAATTCTCTAAATTCCTCTTCCTCCTCTTCTTCCTCCTTCCCAAATGCAGAGAAATGAATCGTGATGGTTTCTCGGGAGATAGATCGTTGGACCTGCACTTTTGGTGCTGACTGCTTTGAGGACATTTCACCAGTTTTCTCTGCATGGCTACTGTTCTGACTTGTCATTGCAGGTCCCAGAGATGTCACAGAGTCTGTGAAGAAAATGTAATATTATGTTAAATGCATTTTTATCCCCTGCTAACATCCTTATTTTCAAGCATTAAGCCAAAGAAGAGACAAGTTATATTCAATAAGTCAGTCAGATGAAAATTAAAACACCCTGGACACTCTTAACATCACCGGATTTAAAGCTGTCTGGTCAAATGATGGACTGTTACTAAAGAAGCTGACTGCACACGTATTTCATTGCATAAAACATATCTATAATTTAGTTAATTGCCCCTTCACATCTGCTTAACTACCTCATTCTTAATATCATTGAATACAAGAGCAAATTCAAAGAAAGACAAGGAGAAAAACATGCTTAGGACAACTGGCCACCATGCACCGGCACAGAGAGCATTATCAGACCCTCTCAGATGATCTTGAAGAATCCGACACAATTTCAGGTAGAAAAAAACCCCCACAATCTACACAACAAAAACAAGCAGCAGAAAACAGTTATGCTCAAAATCACAGATCTGGGTTACTGTTTGCTAGTTAATTTATTTCCACATAGGACAAACTGGCAATATGAAGATGAGCTGTTAAAACTCTTGGATATGGTTAGATCTTTAGCACACTACATCTACGCTGTACAGTTAATTACCTTGTGTTTAAACACCAGTTGCTATGTTGCGCTAATGCAGTGCTAATTACCTGAAACAGAAGAAGTCTACTTGCACACACCAAATGTACTGAAAAAAGATATTCCTACTTACTGAACAAAGATTTTTTTTTAAAATGTTGCAATGAACTAGTTAACACAGAAAGGAAGGAAATTCTTGATTAGCCAACATTTGCCTATCCTTAAATATGTTGCTATACTATGAACTGTGTCTTATCAAAGCACATTCTGAAATCAGCACCGTCAACAGGGCACCAGCAGAACATTAACACGATGTCTGCAGTTTGGCATCCTCACTCACCAGATAGCTCTGTAGTACCCAATGCCCTCGACACCTACCCCAGAGTGGTATTTCAGTTGAGGGAATGGGTTTCCAGGAACAAGCATTTCCATTTGGGCAAATAATCATTTTTAGCCTTGCTGGAACTTCCTAAATCAACCCTGTTGACAGGTTGGCTTTGCTACCAGGCACTTCATGCTTTTCCCAAGCTGCTCAAAGCTGTATTTTCTATCTAAGTTTCAAACAATTGGTACATAAAAAAACCAGTGTACAAAACAGAAGAAATACTGTAACACTGCTTACTCAAGAGAGCACCTGTGTTTTGGTCAACATCAGATATTTCATTACAGGCCTTCTGCATATCACTTGGGATTACAACAGGAACGCCTTCTCTATGTTATTCCAAGCTTTAAACAAGGGAAGGAGGTTGCGAGCAAAATAATTCCTTTCCCCAAAGAGTTTGAACATTGGACGCTTTTGTAGGGTTGAATGAAAGAGCTGCCAACTAACTCATTACTGCCACTTTGGGCGTGAAGGCTCTGCACCCCCTCGCCCACATCACAGCAGTTTAAAAGCAACGCCTGTAGGTGACGATTGTAAAATGCCACCACAAGAGGAAACAGCAAGGCAGGCAAACAGGGCGGGCGTGCTGCCAGGGCATAAAAACCCACTTCTTCCCTAGCCCTGTCCTGCTGAGCTGCGAGGCAGCACGGTGCAGGAGGTGGGAACGCTTCTTTACCTGGCTGAGGACACATCACCATGCTGTGATCTGTCAGCCGATGAACAGGGACACCAGGGAGAGACGAGGTGTTGGGTCAAGTCACACCGCGACACATTTTGTGAGCGGCACTACAGGAACATCTGCTCCTACCTGCAGCAGGAACAATGGCCGGGAGGGTTTACAGAAAGAGCCAAGCACCCAAGTCCTTTTGCCCAGCAGCGCCAACAGCCTTCTCCAGAACCACGAGTCCGCTTCCTTGTCCCTGCAGCAGGCAGGCACAGCCCCACCCCTCGCTCAGCCTCACAAACCACCTCGGTCACAGCACAGAGAGAACACACCGTGCACTGAAGTGCCTTAGACAAGCACACTATAAACTTTATAGATAAAGCAAAGCCATTACTTTCACACTAACGATTTAGAAAGTTATTCAACCAATGGATTCAGCAAACTAGGAGCTAACTTATAAGATCAGGTAAAAGTTGCATACACCACACTTATTTTATCCGCCATACCTCGGCTCAATACAGCCACATCCACTAATTAAGTAAGGGATATTCAGTAAAGTGATTCAATGTTTTAGCAATCGCTTGGTTGGAGAAACCCGACAGATTGAGTAACAAAGTTCACACACGTTGCCAATAGCCAACTATTCCAATGCCACTTAATGCAGACCTACACCAGAGGGAAAGGGTTCACCGTTATCAGTAAAATGCACTCATAAAAACCTGCAGCAAGGTTGAGAACTTGTCAGAGTATTTTCCCTGCTCATTGCTGCTAAACACAGACCAGAAAAAGTGTTTTCCACAAAACAGAAATTCCTTTCCTGCTGAGTAAAGTAGTAATCTTACAGGTTACTAATAAGCATCGCAACTCTTTCCCCCGTCTTCCACTTGCGTCAGAAGAACGAGCCCTACATGCTATTGAGGAAGGCACTATTTTGATTATTGATAATGCTACAATTTGATTGCATGCAGACTGCCATCACTGTTATGGATAGTGACTTCCAACCATCAGACTGAAGACAGATATATGATGCACTTTCTAAATCTATCTTTCATTTGGTAGAAAGGAGAAGTGATGTATTTGTTTCCAACACCCATGAGGTGTGATGGAAGAGCTACAGAAGATCTGGCGTTAACAGAGACAGGAGAACCCCACTGTGTTAAGCCGCTGTTCCCAAACCAGGCAAGAAGCAGGTTAGAAGTTACCCCACTTGGGAAAAGCTGCACACGCTGATGTGATCCGAAAATCACATTTGCTCTCAGAAATGATAGCTTCCACTCGATTTACTAGAGACCTAGCCAGTATCTTCCTTCCAGCACTGCAGGATATGGGAGGACTGTTGCTATTCTTTATACTTAATAACAAAGCTCTCAACATCAGACAAAACTCCTGTTAAAAGCTATAAGTCTTCATTTCAGGTCTTTCAAAACAAAGCACAGTTTTAGTGATTCTTATGGCTTACAGTCTATTTTAGCCATGTTTTAAATCGTGGGATGTTTACATCTCCAACAATCCATTAGCAATACCTTGCCAGGGAATTATTCTAAAAAGACCATTCCCATTTAGCACAGAATGGCCTCACTGAAGCAGAGATCACAGCCACTGGGTCAGTATCGGTCACAAATTTCATCTCATTCAGCAGATTTATACCATAAAAGACAAAAAAGGATACAAAAACCCTAAACTTCACCATCCTTTCCAATCCCTGTTCAAATTTCTAATCACAACAAATTGGAGTCCCCTGGCGTCTCCACAAGTTAATGTATTCCATGACTGACACCCATTATTCCTTTTACATCCACTAGTCATTACTTTTAAACGAACCACATACAAAGTGTTGGTAATTGCCATCCCACATCACCCCGTGAAATCTTTGTGTCAGGGATCCAGTTACCCTGAAGACAATACTTCAAAGTTCACTTTCCAACAGGAGTAAGAAGGAAGTTTTGCTTCGCCTTTCGAGCCCGCGCAACAGGATCTCAGACGGGGGGTGGGGTGGGGAGAAGAGGAACAAAAAAAACTAGTAAAACCTGTTATAAATTTAAGCACAGAAACAAAGAATTTTTATCAGTATCACGTACTTTTTAAACAATGTAGTCCAATGTGTTCAAGACAAGTCAAGACTAGGATCGCAGCCAAAACAGACGGTGCCATTCTCTCTCTACTCTGCACACAGACCTTCCACAGCACCTGCCTCTAGCAGAGGTCAACCAGGTTGCCACAACTAAGCTGGTTAACAGCCAACATCCCACCCCATCAGGAGTTCCTTCTGAGACCCCCCCCTAAAAAAGATTATATTTTTGTGCAAGTGCTTTTAAGGTAAGAATAATCCAAGTTAGATAACTAGTTGTCTAGGTGCGCTTAGGGATGCTTAAATCTAAGATCCTAAGCAAGACTTTAAACTATTGTTAATGAGAATACTTTTAATGAAAACTGTAAGCTTATCAGAGAGATACATAAGAGGGGTTGTCTACTGAAGCCTATGACAGAAAGGTCAAGTAAATGCAATGGCAAATAAGGAGTCTTCAAATTTACTGGGTTGTTGTTTTTTTTTTTTTTAAGAGCAGCATTGCTAATAAGGTCCTTGGTAGAAGCTTGGATTTACAATGCTTCAAAAATAATCCAATAAAAATTGTTTAATGCTAGCTAAGCGAGTCTATTCTACATTAACATTTTCCCCAAAGACCCAAGAAAGGTCAGCTACCACATTAGTTCCTCTGCCTTCACCAATAAAATATTAATTATTATTCTTTCCTATTCTCCCCCATGACACATCACTTAGAAAAACTTCACAAAGCTGCGCTACAGTTTAATTCTGACAAATGCAAAAAGGTAAGCACGTAAAGGTGTTCTACCTCCATTTGCAATCCTAAGTAACTGCTGTCTTTGTTCTCTTCTAAAAGGGAAGGGAGACGAAATCAGAACGTGCTGGAGCTGTAGATGCTCTGCATGTGGACATAAAGTGTTTCTATTATTACATGATTGTATTTATCAAAAGCTTACACATAAAAAACTACATGCTATTGGGAGGGTAAATGGTGAGGTAGAATATAAACCCAGCAGCATTGTAACTCGCCCTTTTATCCCAATGGAAAGGAAAAAAAAAGAAAGAATCAACTCCTCATTAATCTGATGAAAGATTATCTAAAACCTCTGTGGATTAGCCCACAGTTGAAAATGTTGTCCGCATCACTGATTAAATTAAAGGTCACTATAAAATCTTAAGGGAAATTTTTTACTGAGTGACTTATAGAAAAACACGTTTCCAAAATGAAGTAAAATAAGCTGCTTTGACTCTTAAATTAAAATGGGCTTATCAGAGTTGCATTAAGGACTCACTTTTTCCCCTACCAATTCACATGCACATCAGGAGGTAAAACGGCCCACAGGTAACAAGTAAGCCTTAAGGATTTTGGCATTTATGTTCATTTCTCTAACAAAAAAAAAAAATCAGCCAATATTCACAGCAGCTGCAAAGTTAAAACCACCACTCATCAGATACACTGATGAGCGGCACCAATTAATAACTCAAACTGTAGGTTTAGCATACCAGGTGGAACTAGTGCTTTAAGGTTTTTTTACCTGACATAGTACAAAATAACAGTTTCTTTATTTCTCAGAGATATTTTCAGAATTAGAGGAGGGGGTATTCTCTGGTTTAACAGAATGGGACTAATATTTAGAAGTATCTAGGTCTGTACCAAGCACACATCCTTAATCAGCAAGGTAATAACTCTTAAAAAAAATAAAAGCTACAGAACCATGATGGCCAGTGATGCCACATTTATCTATTTTACTGTCTAAGTGCAATCCAGAAAGTCAACAGCAGAGCAGGAAAAAGGTGCAGGGGGTGGAAGGGAATCCTTCCACTTGACCTCTCACTGACCAACTCAAGTGGAGTATCTTTGTCTCCACCAGCAAAGTCCTCACAGCTTCACTTACACAAGTCTCAGCAGGGCTGTTTGCCATTCTCCACTGCCACACATCCATGAATGTGCCTTTGCAGGGGAACTGGGAATGGATGGGCTGCTGTTTCAGCTCCAAGGAAAATCCATGTTGCAGACCTACTCAATTACATTGAGGTCTGTTGGGTTTTTACCAAGGTAACTTTACCTAGAAGCAGCACATCATCTCCAGCTCGTTCAACACAGCCAGGTCACTGCCACTGCCTTCGCCACCACTGCAGACTCTCTGAGAAGCACAAGAAATACAGAAATCCCTGTAGAAATGTAGATGACTTCACATGCCAGGGACCTTGGCAGGACCCAGGCACAACACAGTCATTATCTGAGGATTATCTGGTTTCTGATCTTCCTCATCCGCAGGCTCTTGTGGTACTTTTTCAACTCTTGCATCCCCAGGCAGTTGGCAAGAAAACAAGAACAACTAATGAAAGCACGGCCACTTTCAGAAAGCTTAAGTTGTCTATGGAAGGAGGAAGGCTACATCTGCATTTAATACAAATAAAAAAGTATTCATATCTGCATAGAAACGTAGTTAACACGTGAAAATTAAGACAGGTACCTGAAGATACATACCAAGCTACGACTATTAACATAGGGAACTACCATTAGAGGGCATGTTGATTACATTTGCTTACTTCCTTGCATCTCATCTATCTAAGGGAAGCAAAAAGTCTTTGATAAATGCAGAAAATGCATTCCAGATAGAATGGAACAGGATTGCTCAGAAGTTTTTGCAAGCATAACCCCAGAGGGTCCAAAGGACAGAAAAGCTCAGGAAAATATCAGTAAATAGGACTTCACAATAAGCAATTCTTTTCAGAGTTGCAATCGAGTTTGAGAAGTGGTGGGACAAAAGTAATCCGACCCAAAAATTCAGACTGTTCCACAAGGTTTCTCAAAAAAATCGTTCCTAGAGGTCTGGGAGGCAGTTTGGCCAAAAGCTTAATGCCATTCACCAAGCAGTCTTGCCTGTCATTGGACTCCAGGAATTATTAATGGAGAAAGGTTATTACCAGCATTTCATGCTCCCTGGAAACTGTAAAGGCAAGAAACATAAATCAGCACCACATGAACAAAAAGGTTCTTCGTGATCTGATTCTGGAAGGAAGGAAATGGCTTATGGACTAGACTTCCAGACTTCTCTGAAACACTTCAGCAGGTAATCGTGTTATTTTCAGTTGCAATACTACTAGGAAGTTGAGAAAAACTTTTCTTTAACTTGCCTCACTGAAGACTCATGTTCACACAGCACACTGAACAAATAATATCATACAGAATCACTAAGTTCTTAAAATGGCAACAGCAAAGTCTAAGAACCAAGTTAAAGTAGCTGAAGAATCATATAACCCATCATATTCTAGCAACAAGTGCTAGTAGTTTATGATCTCCACACAACTCCTCTGCTTTAAATTCTATAAACTTGTAATTCATAGAAGGACCCCTAGGCGTTTAACAAAATGCAAAGTCAACTCTGAAGAAACTTTGACCTAAGAATGGCAGGAAAACAAAATGTCAAACTTGGAACTGGCAAGTACCAGACATCTCTCTCTGCTTAATGCAACATTCATCTCATTCCATCCAGGCTTCTGCTCAGCTCAAATACCTACAAACTACAAGGCAAAAGTTCAGCAGCATCACATTTTTCCAGCCGGAGGATGCCGTGCAGTGATGAGGGCAGGAGAACATCCAAGATATTGAAATGTACCCAAGACTGAAATGGAACCCAGATGGCCCCTAGCAACCAGAGTTTTTCCCTTGCAAGAGACAGTTCTTGTTTATTAGAAAAACAACCTAAACCAAACAACATAGAAACACAACCAAACCTCATTTAACTGTGGCCATTTAAATACATGTTTTCTTATTTTTCACATAGTTGGACTTCATGATCTTAGAGGTCTTTTCCAACCTTAATAAGTCGATGATTTACAACTCCAAAGGTTTCAAGGTGCAAACTTATTAATTAACAGAGTTGGCAAGAATCCTCCCTGGTCTTTGTAGTCCAGAACAGTTGATTTGCATCCTCCTCTATTCCTTGCATCAGACACAGGAGATAACAATAGTTAATGGATCAGTTTAATACATTAAAGCTTTCTGGTGGTTTGGGTTTTGTTTTCTTCACTTCCCCAAAAGCAACTGCAGTAACTCCTATTTCTGAAAGCTGTGATACATCTTAATTGCAGCACATGCCAGGTCAATTACAGGCTGCCTGACCCTAACAGCTGCTTTACAGGCTGACTCTGACTGAAACCCACTGAGTCAGAATGTGATGAGCACCTCCCACAACATGTTTTTTCAATCCTACTCACTAAGAAACTATGGCAGGTAGCTACATGAAAGAAAAACAACTTCACTAGCCATCTGAATTAGCAGGATCATTTTACAGAAAAGCAGATATAAAGACATTGCATTTCTCATAAGGAAGAAACTGCATTTCTCATAAGGAAAATCAGTGCGCTGGGATGACACAGTGAGGGTGTTACATACCTTAAAGACTGTTGCTCACACCCGTAAACAAGAAGAATGTGAGGATCCTTCCTGCTCTGTTTTTCTCTCACAAAATGAAGGTACCCTTAACATGCCCAGACAGATAACTTGTCACGTGAATACTCTCAAAAAAGCAAACGAAGTAAGACTGGGAAGATGACAGTGTTCTCCTCCCCCTTTTTTCAGCTGATGGCTCTGCCCCAACATGGTCTTTCACTGCATGAACCAGGCCACAAACTAAAAAGAAAAATATTTTTAGGAAAACGCTCTAAAAGGTTCAAGTTAACAGTTTTCTAGTGTTTCCAATGCCCCTTGAAAACTGTTCTCACTTTCCCTGGTCAAAAGTAGTTTCCAAAGATCAATAATGCAGGAAGCACCACAGCCAGCCATTACTCATTCCTTCTCAGCTCAAAAAGCAATTATTTGTTCCTATACAGTATAATTCACTCATACAGCACATGGGCACAGAGGTGGGTCCTTATCTCAGTGGAAAGCAGACCTCAAGTTAGACTAAGATGATGGGACAACATCTGTAAATGAAATCACTCCTCTAGGACTCTGTTTCAGAGATGCAGATATTAAATTCTGATCTGCTACATAGGGAGCTGTAAAACACACAGGCAAATCTCACTTTTGCAAATGTTAATCAACGTATCTGTCTCCAGGAATCCCATCTGACAACCCCACAGACTGAAAATGGAAAGGTCAGAAGGTGGGTGCTTGGTGGCTCTACACACCCCGGTTCCCTGCCCAATTCACAGCGCAATATGAAGAAAAGAGCTGAAAATAAAAAGTTCTTCATGAATTTTTAAGAACAACTCCAGATCTACTTTAAATTCAAGTAGTGTTCATGCAAACTCTCTACTGTCATTCTCCTTTGCAGTCACTTCCCCATAAAAAAGGGCTAAAATCTTTGTCATCCTATGATGTTTGCTATTCAATAACCAGGTACCATCAGCAGTGTTTGTCCAGCAAATGCCTTTGGCACTGTTGCAGACAAAAATCACATTCACTGTCTCAATTACTTTAGATAAACAGGTAAGATCAAGCACGCTCCACAGTATGCAGGTTACACTTTGTTCATGCACAAGCACAGAAAGAGAAGTGTCATTAAAATAGCTTCAAGGAAATGAATTTTAGGTCATCAATTTTAAGGTCTTGATTTGCTGGGAAAAAAAAGATCAGCAAAAGCCACCAGATGGATTCAAAAGGGCAAAGGGAAATAAGTGTCTTTAAGCTATATCCTGCCTCGTTCCTTTGGAGTGTTATGCAGAGAACTCTAATTTCAGACATGTGGCAAGGTTCTTACACGCATGCTTAATAAATCCACCACGCATTTGTTTATCAAACAGTCAAGCAGCTACACGAGTTCTGAATTACACACACTTAGTAGGTGTTTGAGTACATACATACTCGCTTCCTCGTTCATCGCCACACACCGAGGGGTGGCTGCTTAGCGATGCCTTTAATTGCCGAGAGGTCATATCAAAGCTGCATGAGTGGCAGCTACAGTTGCCTTCCAAGATAAGGTGACACACGGGTGACTGAAGTGCGAGGAAGCTCCACCTAAGGAGCCATCTCTCTCATGCTATTTACAGCTAAGGTTGAGACAATGCAGGTTGCTCTTTTGGGGAAACTGAAAATATCAGTACAAGTGGAAACCTGGATATGGGATGGAAACCGTTTCACCACGCTGCAAGGCAAGCTCGTCTCTTAAACCACAGAACAGCCTCCACATCCCTTCAAAAGTTCTCTAGAGCTACGTGAAGGAGTCAGAAGCGTGATCATAACAGAGAACGCCTTCTTTACTGGTCTGAAACAGGATGAGAACACACAATTCAGCATTTATCTGGCTTGGGGCACTGGAGGAGGAGGCCTGAAAAACCACTGTTCATGCCATACTCTTCTAGGACCAGAAAGGAATCTGCAGGACAGTCAACTCATAGCAGTTTTCATTGGTAAATAAATATATTGCTTAGGGCATCTGGATAAGCAGATTAAAAAAATATATATATACACACACACATTGAGAAAGTAAAGTACTAAAACAACATTCAGAGTGCAGCACAGTGAATCTACTCATTTCTGTCACTTTAAATGTGGAGTTTTAGCTTGACAGAAAAATAATTATCTAGCTACAATGAAGCTGAAAAGTTGTCCCAACTCATCAGAAAAGCAAGGGTTCATAAAGGCTGATCAAGACTCAAAACCAATTACCAATCGACATCTCAAAGCTGCCTGACAAAAGAAATGGAGATCTGTACAACCAAATATTTACGCTTTTAAATACACACATCTCTAAATGAATCTTTTCAGGCACACTCAGAGTTTCCTACAACTGTTAGGCAGGGATCTTCAGCTTGCCTGTAACCTCTAGACAGCACTACAGCATCTTGAAAACTCAAGTCTGTTGTCAGAAAGGGAATAACTACTGGAATTGCAAAACAGGAGATAGTTCACATGCACAGCTGGTCCTTTCTCCAACATCATCTTTTGTTATTCACTAAAAGAGCAGATAAACAGTACCATTTTTTTCCATAAAACCACTTTTCTAAACTTGTCATTTGTCTGCTCAGAACGTTTATTAAAAACCTAGGAAAGCTTTTATTAACTAGCGCATTTTTGAGCTGACAGACGTTTAGGTTTATCTCTCCCCTTAGTTCTTGCCCCTTCTGCCAATTCATTTGTTTAATACTTCAAGTCAAGTTGAAAAGGAAGACATGTGAAAGCGATTAGACAAAGGAACTGCTGCTGAGAAGGTCTTACAAAGATAAGCCTTATCAAACTTCACAGCTATTACAAACAAGAGAAAAAACGTATGGGTCACTTTCATTTACCACCAAAACACATTTATTTATGCGTTAAACCCCAAACGCTACATAAGGGGAAAAAAAAAATGAAAGTGGGAAAGAAAGTGAGGCCCCGTCAGGCAACAGAAATGACAGATAACATTTTGGGAGGGACAGAAATACCCAGCTTGGAAGGCATCCAGGGCAGAAATCTTCTCCTTGCACAAGACCTCTAGGGGTAGGGAGCCAGGAACGAGAGGTGGGACACGGGAATGGCAAGGGAATTCTGTAACTTGGCTGTGCAGTTACTGTTCCCAGCCTCAGCAGAGGATGCTCTCAGCAGCCTGGCAGGTCCCTCACGCTCAGGAGTTTCAGAAGAGAAGGTAACACAACACTGCAGCTCCAAGCTAAAGGACAGAGAGCAGCAAGCCTACATCATGACTTTCACTGTCTGCTCTTAGTATCACATGTTAAGCAAGGTTTCCTAATCAAGCTACCACAATCACAAGTGTGTGAGCATGACCATTCCCCTTCCTCTCAAAGAAGCCTTATTCTGGGCTCATAAAACGGTTTTATTGCCTCAGTCTTAATCCTGACTTCCAGTGAAACAAAATTATTTTGGCAGCTCTCTATTTAATTTCAGATCAGAACTTTATTGCAGCTCGTCACAGGCTTGCATTTACATTTCAGACCTCTGTCATCCGCTTTGACATTCCCAGTATCAAAGGAAATAGTAGCTCGGTTTGTATTTTTGCCGTCCTATTTTACAACTGAAGTATAATTTAAACAAAACACAAAATCCAGAGTGAAATCTAGAGTCTTAAAGTCCTCTGCATAAGCCACTAAAACCCAATATCACAATTTTTAGGACTCGGACGGCTTCTTTAGATCAGCACATCAATTCCTGAAGGTGCATTTTCAAACTTTTAAGCTCGACCGTCCTATCTTCCCACAGCATCAGGGTAACAAACCTGCACTGACAGGATAAGTGGCCCAGGACACACAGAGCTTTTACCAGCACTAAGGGACATCTCCTGCAATGTCATCCAACACCAGCAGGGTCAGAGAGCACAACAGATTTTAAACCACAGGGACACTAAATAATGAATATTAAAGTGTAGTTTGTATAACAATTCATTTGTGCTACCCTCCTGGCCTTCATGGGAAAACACCACTGTTTACTAAGTTTTATTGATCTTCTATTATCCTTTGTCCATCAGTCACCTTGTCTCTTAGAAGCCTAACTTATCTGCTCTGCTATGCATTGACTTGGACTTTGCACAGCACAATGACACAGCTTGCTAACTGGAAAAGAGAGTTAAAGAGGAGAGAAAGACAATAAACACAGCTAGGAATTCTGAGAGGCAGGAACGCAAGACAGGGAACATCAGGGAATAAACCCTTTTTTACCATTATACTCTCAAAGACACCAGCAATCGGCTTCATCAGAAACAACAGCTCCGAGTACCCGGAGAAAAACAACTGGTAAATAACCCGACACCGTGAAGCAGGAACCACAGACAACTGCAGAACTTACAGTGATTACTGCACGTTGCAGATATTTCAGCCCCTCTCACCTACTCTGTTGTCAAAACTTGCTCCTCCATTTCCCAACAGCCAGGATTTCCAACTCAGGCAGGGCCAGCCTGGCTTACACAGGAGATTTTTAAGCAACTCCCCTCAGATGCCTTAATTGTGCAATTTCAACTTAAGGCACTTTCTTTTTATTTTCCAGAGATACTGGTCATCAAGGACCCCATTAAAGGAAATGGTGATGCATCTGTTAATTAGGTCTTAAAAGAGTTATATCCGTAGCCCTGGGGATCCAAAATCATTCATTACCGTAACAGCCCTGCTCCACAGCAAGAAACTACAGAGAAGGCAGACAGCACAAGAACCACACAATACAAATACTGTGTTACAGAACTTGGCCAACTGGAAGCTGGTCTTTGGGCAAATTGTTACCATGCTGGCCAAACAGAAAGGGATTTTGCTCTGTAAGCACCCTCAAAACTCCTCGAACTAAGTTAGCATATGGCAGCCTCCAGTGCAAAATTACTCCAAGAAAGAACCTGGGCGAAAGAACCTAAATATTACCTTAAAAGACTTAAAATTTCATTTTCCAAGTAGGTACACTGCCCAAATCCAAGCAACTCCACTCACTTCCAGTTCTTCTTCTGAAGAACTGCTTTAGTGCTTCAGTGCTGCCTCCCCAGGTGGTTAAATCTCTGTCCTCGTGATGCTCCTGAGCAAGCAGACACGCAGAGGATGAGGCCCTGGGCTGAAGCCATTCCTAGCCAACCTGTAGTCTTCACGTTTTGTTGCCTTAGGCAGGAATGGGACCCTGATCAATAATCATTAACTTTCTCCCTCCAAACATCTGGGCTTGCCTTGTCAAAGGAAGCTTAAAAGAAGTTACGTTGTCCCAGACTAGATAATTTACAGTTCTGACAAGAACAGCAGGACATGTATTTCTATGAAACAACAATTGGGATTCTGTCCCACACATCCAGAAAAGAAGCCAAACTCAACCATTTGCAGTTCAAAAAAACCCAAACCCTTTGCTCTGCGGATGTGAACCATTGACCACAATCCTCTACATTGAGATGAATGGTACATTTTTTTTTAAATCGGCAATCAACAACAGCTTTACACATACGGTAACGATATGCATCAGCGCACTGGAGGAATAAACACAGAGCAGGGAATACTAACTGCTGATCCCAACGCTGTCACTACTCACCACAGTGCCTCAGAATGCCTTACATCCTGCTCTGACACTAGAGAGAGATTTCTGGGGGACAGACAACACTTCATTGCGCAGTTTGCTCCCTAAATGTTAAATACTGCTTTTCCTCAAGCTATCTACGGCTGTGTTACTAAGCTGAATTTAGATCCCAGACTACACATATCCTCACATTTGCAGTTCCCATTCCAGACTGTAATAAGAAAAAGCTTTTCCAAATACAAGCTCTTTTCTGTATTCCACATCCTTTTCCACCAAGCCTAATGAAGATGTTGCCTCCCCTACAGACCTACGCAATACAGTGTGAAGCAATGATAGAAAACACTTCGAAATAATGAAGCAACAACAGAAAATACCTAAGATAACTGTCTCCATGTCATAAACTTCACCAGTTTCTCAAAAACACAACATCCAGACAGGAAGCAGCATATCTAAGACAGCAAAAGACATCAGTGAAAAGATCCCAAGCATGAAGAAGACCAGTAGGGCTGAGTTCATGCACTGTTCCCACCAGCTGAGTCTCAGAAGAGCTCTACAGAGGACCTCTTCCTTTTAGAAGAACGCTAGATGTGGTCCACGTCTTCACCTCAGGATGGTTTGAGAGCTATGAAGATGCACCACTCTGCTTGCTTCAGCAGTTTACTGTAGTCTTTTCTCCTGCCAAACACAGCGATTAATTCTCCTAAGCACCAGTATTAAAGACTTGTACAAGGCATACTGACTGACAAATCTCTACCATAAAACAAAAAGGAGATTAAGATGGAACTAAGCTAATGAAATGTCCTGGTTTAAAAGTACAGTATTCCAGAAAGCACCTATCTGGTACACAGAACACACAGCATTTTCTGCCTTCAAAGTACACTGCTAAAAATCACAACTAAAAGCTCATACAAGATCTTCCTTTACACAATACATACTCCTCTTGAAGGGCTGACTAACACGCTCTCTCTTAAATTCACAAACAGGACTCTTGAGTTGATAACTACAGCTGAAAAACACCAATAAGCAAAAAGGCACTTGGAATAAAAGTTTTTTTCTGCACACAAAGCAGTGGAGAAGAGAACTAAACTGCAGGAATCAAGACTAATAAAAAATATTAAAACTACTAAACCGTACTCCATCAAATTCCCTTTTAAATATCTCCTTTGTCACAATGCCTTAAAAAAGCCTAATAAATGTATTATTAATGTGCTGAAATCACTGCCTGATCGTATTGTCTCACTATTTCCTTCATTTAGTCATCTGTTGCCTCTTGAAATACCAGCTTTTTAGAGAAGAGAGAATCTTTTCCAATCATTGTACATTGGAAAATTAAAAGCTTTTCATGAACAGAGTTCCTAGATGCCATATGCTACTGCAAATAAGTTGGTGTTTTCTCCAGGAACATAAGTGAAAGTTTAAATTATAATAAACCATTTATTTGCTTATCACCTGGAATTTCAAAATCTGACAGGGGCGTTGCTCTGCGGGTAGCTTGGGACTCACATTTCTGCTTGTCATTTCTCCTCTATACGACTGTTGCAGAATCACAACGTAATTTATGCTGAAAGAGACCTCTGGAGCTGGTCTGGTCCAACCTCTTGTTCAAAACCTGCAGCTTTACTTCAAGAGGAGGACACAGGATAAGGTCGGCTGCACGCAGCACTGCAAGTCAGGACTCTTGAGCTGTCAATGCGAGAGAGCACATCAAAGTTCAGAGAGCTCTGTGCAGAGGCTTTTCTTTGAAGGAGTCTCTCACTATCCAGCAGGCACAAAGCCAACACTGCCTTACTTAACTCCCTCATTCGCCCCTAAGAGCAGTGTTCTTCAGCAGGCCTGACACATAGTATTGTTCTCTCACTGTTCTACCATCCTCCCCCTTGAACTCGCAACACACCCTTTCTGGTTTTCACACTACCCAGAGTAAGAGTAGTCGCTGCTCTTTCCCTCCCCTGGGCACACATGGCATCCTTACGCATTTCCAGAGTTTATTTCTACTCTGAACACGTTATATCTCTTCTCGTACTACATACACATTTACGAAGGCTCATGGTATTAACATGCATCTTTATTTCTCTAATCTCTAAGCCTACATTACGTTCTTTTTTTCCATCATACATTGTCATCTGATTGTTTCATTTAGAGCAGTAAGTGCTGCTAGATTACGATGCCTTTATTCAAGGATAAGTGTTTTAGAGCACACTGAAACAACATTAATACTCACTGTGGATGTCTGATAACACAATTTCCATCTTGCCAAAGAATAAAAATCCAGAGATTTGTGGGACTTTTCCAGGCTCCAAGACTGTGTTTAAGACCAGAATCAATTTACCCTCCTCTTCCTTCTTTTGAAATCCACAGTTTATCCTAATAAACAAGCATTATTTTGATTCAGCTCCTGAGCAGGTATGAGTGACACTCTGCACGCTCAGAACCACAACTGACTCATCTCGTGAGCCATAGCAGGCTAAACCTGGTACCACAGGGAGAACAGGGAGGGGAACAGCAGCACAATTAAACACGTCCTTGTGAGCGTCCACTGCCCTGCTTGTGACTGGTCACCTGCACGCTCACACAGGACAAGGCTGGTGGCCTTCCAGATGCCTTTTGACTTCACCCAACGGATCGGGTCGAGTTCGCACAGAAAGGCGAGGTTAGAGCCACACAGTCCCCAGATCTGTCCACTACGAAGCCCTCTGCATACAACAAGGCATCTTCAGTCCTCTGGCTACATGATTTTAAATTGATGTCAGGAGCATTACCCTTTTGTTCACTAGATAAATTTCTCTACTTCCCATTACTTTTTTATACATCTAGCACAACAGGGAAATTACTGGCATTACACCTGCTGCCTAGGTTTCCCACTCCACAGTCTTTACTTTGTAAAATATACAATTGAGCAATCGCTATTAAGATCTGAAACTACTAAGTGCTATTTTCATGCAAAAAAGAAGTGTGCAATTAACACGCGTGCTTTATCAGGCTGTGCTCGTCAGGTTTTCACTTTGGATTTTATTTAACTGACTGTCTTTTCTGAAATAAAAGCAATATAGGTCGTTCAAAGAAGCTCTTTGCATGGACCAAAACCAAAGTTCACAAGAGATGCACTCAGCTTACCAACACAGCTCACGGGGTCTGCCATACCCTGGTAGAGTCCAGGGTAAGACGTCTCGGGGCACAGAACAACCTCGTCTTTTGCTCAAGAGAGAAAATGCCTTGCCCAACCCTGCCTTTGAAACGCTGCCTCAAAACTCAGCACCTTCTTGGGGCATTATTAACCCGCCACCCACAACAGAGCAGCTTTAAAGTCAATCAGAACAGTAACCTCTCATAGATCATAAAAGACCCTGGTGTTAAGAGTCTGTAAAAGTCAATGCTAACATCAAAAACATCAGTTTATGTTCTTTTCCTTGAGTTAAAGTGCTTTTACCTGTAATTCAGCACACTTTCAATTCAGAGAAAATTGAAACAGGGTACTCACTCACTCTGCCTGAGTTTTATTTAGACTTTAGGGATTTGGAGTTATTTTAACACCCAAAAAAAACTACCTCTTCCTGGAAACACACACCTCCCCGAGCTGGTGAGCCTGCCTTGTTTTTCCTGAGTTATGCAGGCAAGATCATCCTGAAAGAGGAGTTGTATGAAGGCAGAGTATGACAAAGCATCTTAACAGAGGATAATCTTACAGCACCCGAGCCTGACACTGATTTATGTCGCACTTAGGAGATGGAAGTTGCCCGCAGAACTTTGATTTAAACTTGGCTGCGTACCGAGTTCCCCTAATTTGGGGCAGGAGCTCCTTCGGGCCTTGCTGACAGATGCAAATCACCGACAAGCCGAGCAGAGGCACTGAGGAGAAACTTCAGCACACGCCGAAGGGAAACAGTAAAAAGATGTAAACACCGAACCGCAACAAGACATCGAGAAGCAGAAGAGAAGCACAAACTAAAGAGGCGACCGCGGGGGTAAGAGGGAAGGGAACAGTTTCAGGAGAGAGAAAAACTCTTCCTCGATGCTCACAGCCGATTGGAAACCCTTCCCCGGCGTCCGCTCGTTTTCCAGGGATCCCTTTACTCCAGCGGCGCCGCCAACACCGGCGAACCTGCCCGGTGCCGCCTCCCCCGGCGGCCGGAGGGGAGGGCTCAGCCCGGCACCGGCGGCAACGGCAGCAACGCCCGCAGCTCGGGGGGAGCCCACCCTGCAGCCCCGAGCTCCCCGCGATTCTCGGGCTCCACTAGGAGTGTCCATCCCGCAGCTCCCGGTCTCCCCGCAACCCCAGGCTCCTCCAGGGGTGCCCAGGTGGCAGCCCCCGCGCTCCCCGCAATTCTCGGGCTCTCCCAGAGGTGCCCACCCTGCAGCCCCTGGGCTCCCCGCACCTCCTGAGCTCTCCCAGCGGTGTCCATCCCGCAGCTCCAGGTCACCCCACAACCCTAGGCTCCTCCAGAGGTGCCCACCCTGCAGCCCCCGAGCTCCCCGCGATTCTCGGGCTCCCCTAGGAGCGTCCATCCCGCAGCTCCCGGTCTCCCCGCAACCCCAGGCTCCTCCAGGGGTGCCCAGGTGGCAGCCCCCGAGCTCCCCGCAATTCTCGGGCTCTCCCAGAGGTGCCCACCCTGCAGCCCCTGGGCTCCCCGCACCTCCTGAGCTCTCCCAGCGGTGTCCATCCCGCAGCTCCAGGTCACCCCACAACCCTAGGCTCCTCCAGAGGTGCCCACCCTGCAGCCCCCGAGCTCCCCGTGATTCTCGGGCTCCCCTAGGAGCGTCCATCCCGCAGCTCCCGGTCTCCCCGCAACCCCAGGCTCCTCCAGGGGTGCCCAGGTGGCAGCCCCCGCGCTCCCCGCAATTCTCGGGCTCTCCCAGAGGTGCTCACTCCGGCAGCTCGGGGCTCCCCGCACCTCCTGAGCTCTCCCAGCGGTGTCCATCCCGCAGCTCCAGGTCTCCCCGCAACCCTAGGCTCCTCCAGGGGAGCCCACCCTGCAGCTCCCGAGCTCCCCGCAATTCTGGGGCTCTCCCGAGAGATGCGCACCCCACAGCCCGAGCTTTCCCGGGGGTGCCCAGCCCTGCAGCTCCCGAGCTCCCCGCAATTCTCGGGATCCGCTAGGAGCGTCCGTCCCGCAGCTCTCGCTCTCCCCTCACCCCCAGGCTCCTCCAGGGGTGCCCACCCTGCAGCCCCTGGGCTCCCCGCACCTCCCGAGCTCTCTCAGGGGTGCCCGGTCCGCAGCTCCCGGTATCCCCGCAACCCCAGGCTCCTCCAGGGGTGCTCTCCCCGCAGCCCCCGAGCTCCCCGCAATTCTCGGGGTCCCCTCGGAGCGCCCAGCCCGCAGCTCTGGGCTCCCCGCAGCTCCTGAGCTCTCCCAGAGGCGCCCACCCTGCAGCCCCCGAGCTCCCCGCAATCCCAGGCTCCTCCAGGGGTGCTGGCCCTGCAGCTCCCGAGCTCCCCGCAATTCTCGGGCTCTCACCCCGCAGCCCGAGCTCCCCCCACGGGGGGGTTGCTCGCCCCGCAGCCCCCGAGCTGCCCGCAATTCTCGGGCTCCCGCCGGGGCCGCCCAGCGCGCAGCACCCGGTGTCCCCCCGGTGTCCCCGGCCTCTCTCGGCCCTAGGCCCGGCTCACCTCACCCCGGCTCATGGCACCGCCCGGCGCGCCGTCCCCGGGCCGCGCCACCCGCGCGCGGCGGGCGGCGGAGGGAGGGGGGGGAGCTGGGGGGCAGGGGGCGCGGAGGGGGCGGCGCCGCCAATCCGGGCCCCGCGCGGGGCGGGGCTGACGAGGGGCGGGGCGGGGCGGCCCGGGCCCCGCCCACAGCGGGTGTGATGGGGAGGGACCCGCGGCACCCGGAGAGCTGAGGCGGGGCTGGAGGTGTCGGAGCGGGCCCAGAGGAGGAGGGAAGGGCGGGAGGCAGCGACAGGCTGAGAGAATTGGGGTTGTTCAGCCTGGAGGAGACCTTAGAGCGACCTCCCAGTACCTGAAGGGGCTACAGGAAAGCTGGGGAGGGGCTGTTCACAAAGGCTTGTGGGGATAGGATGACGGGCAACGGGTGTAAACTGGAGAGGGAAAGATTTAGACTGGACATAAGGAGGAATTTCTTCATCATGAGGGTGGTGAGGCCTTGGAACAGGTTGCCCAGGGAAGTTGTGGCTGCCCCATCCCTGGAGGGGTTCAAGGCCAGGGTGGATGGGCTTTGGGCAGCCTGATCCAGCAGGAGGTGTCCCTGCCCAAGGTAAGGGGGGTGGAACTACATGATCTTTAAGATTTCTTCCAACCCAAACCATTCTATGATTCTGTGATTCTATGATTCTACGCCCCATCCAACCTGACCTTCAGCATCTCCAGGGATGGTGCAGCAACAGCTTCCCTGGATAACCCATGTCAGCACCTCCCCACCCTCATTAGGATGAAATTAGAATTTCATCCTCATGTCTCATAGAATCACAGAATAGTTTGCTTTGGAAGGGATCTTAAAGATCATCCGGTTCCAACCCCCCTGCCATGGGCAGGGACACCTCCCACTAGTCATCTAAATCCTCATCTAAATCTTCATCTAAACCTTCCCCCTTCCAATTTAATGAACCAGAGCACACATCATCACTGGTTTCCCATGGAAAATCACACTCAATCATGCTTTCCTGAGATAGGAAAAGGAGCGGCTGTGACTTTGCTGGGAATGAAAAGAATTTACAGTGACACGGAAGAAGAGTCTGTTGGTTTAGAGTCAGAATCATGGAATAGTTTGGGTTGGAAGGCATCTGAAACACCATCCAGTTTCAAACCTGGACACCTCCCACTCAGGATCAGGTTGCTCCAAGCCCCTTCCAACCTGGCCTTGAACATCTCCAGGGATGGGGCAGCCACGACCTCTCTGGGCAACCTGAGTCACTGCCTCCCCACCCTCACAGTAATACATTTCTCCCTAAGATCTCATCTCAATCTCCCCTCTTTCGGTTTAAAACTATTTCTCTTGCCCTATCTCTGTGCTCCCTGATCAGGAGCCCCTCCCCAGCTTTCCTGCAGCCCCTTTCAGTGCTGGAAGCTGCTTTAAGGTCTCCCCAGAGCCTTCTCTTCTCCCGGCTGAACAACCCCAACTCTCTTAGTCTGAAACCAATTCAGTGCATTTGCCTGCTGCTAAACTGGTTCATGGCAATAGATCACTTGTGGCAGAGATCACATCTTCTATATGTAAATTTATACAATGGATCCATGAAAGAAGGTTGTAGCAAGGCAGGTATTTATCTCCTCTCCAAAGTTACAAGTGATAGGATGAGAGGGAGTGTCCTCAAGATGTTCCAGAGGAGGTTTACATTGGATATTAGGAAATATTACTTCACCTAGAGGACTGTCAAGCACTCAAATGGCTGCCCAGGGAAGCGGTGGAGTCACCTTCCCTGGAGGTATTTAAAAGACATGGAAATGTGGTACTTACAGACATGGTTTAGGGGTGGACTTAGTAGCATCAGATTTATGGTTGGACTCCATCTCAAAGGTCTTTTCCAACCGAAACGGTTCTGTGATTTATTCTTTGTATTTTCCAACTTGAAGCAGACTGAGAAAAAAAAATCTGTGAAAAGGTTGTTTTCACAATAATAGTCTCATGCAATAAATTACAGCTTTAGCTCTGCTTTTACCTGTCACTTAATTGCACTTTCCTCTGAAGACAGTTAATAATGAGCTCACAACATCTACACTGGGTCAGACCGAGGTTGGCCTTGGCTGCCTGGGCTTCTTACTCACCCTATGGATTAACCTGGCTGTGTGAATTCTTCTCACTTCTCTTTAACAACTTCAGATCTAATTAAAATATGAAGAATCCTATGAGATCTTTCAGACTCTATTTCCTAGCAGTGCTCAAATCGATGATACTTTATGAGGTGATGTGGCAAGGTTTAATTTATTTACTAGCCAACTCTTAGTAGGATACGTGAGCAGAATTCAAATTGCTCCATACCAATTAATGCAAAGAGTTAAATACACAATATTAATTTTCAAATGGTTTCTTATCTTATCTACAGCTTTCACGCAGTCATGTTTGGAGTCTGTTACACTAGGCATTACATATAGGATTAGGCCATAGGGTTTGCAGTATAATTCAGAAGTAGGTGCAAGTCACACTCACGCTCCTTCCTTCTTTACATTTCAGGGACAATTCAGTGCTTGTGGGAATGAGTTATTGCTAGGCATCTTTGGTTTCTTTGAGGCTTTTAGTAGCTGTTTTTAAAACCAGGATTCCTGAATGTAACTGTAAAACCGGAGGTGAACGAGGGTGGTGAGCACCCGGCAAAATCTATGTCAGTGAGGAAAGACCTGAGCTCACCAAAAGGAGGGACAGATCCCTCAAGCTGCAGGGTGTCCAAGCAGTAAACTCAGCAGCCTTAAGTCTCCTTGAGTTGAAGGAACCCAACAAAAAAACTGCATTGTGAGATCATCACTGTATCACCCTTATTCTGCAGTAAATTTTAATTCAAAACATTGTATTTTAAATATTTGTGCAAGTGTACTCAGTCATCTAGGGCAGGTTTCTTTTCATAGCTGTCATTGCATATAAGGCAGATGTTTGAATCATTATTCAAAGCTGATGCCAGTGTTTCCAGAGTCTGAAGATAAGATAATGGCTGTTTGCCTAAAAGGTTTTCTCCACAGGAAGAGAGAATGTGGCTGAAACTGTGGCTGACAGGTTGGGTTGAGCTGTGTGAAGCTCTAAACAATTCACTAGAATTTATGAAGCTTTTTCTGCCCTCTCTTTGCACCTACATCAAGCAACACGTGGCCTAGCAGGCCAGGTCTCAAGAGAAATATTTTTGCAGCTTGAAGTTAGATGCTCAGCAGAGGCTCTTCCAGAGAGTGATACGTGCTGAGCAAAGGCAGGAGCGAGAGCCGCTGGGGAAAAAACAAGCACAAGGTTACCTGCCCCCTAGCTTCATGGTGTGAAGCCTCTTGGGAATCCTCTTCTAAAGGCAAATCCCAGTCAGATGGAAGAGGGGAAAAGGAAGAATCTCTGAATTTCAGAACCATTCAGTGCTGTAAGCGTAAATCCTTTTGTTGGATAATTTATCTTCTACCCATCCTACAGCAAGAGAAGAGAAAAAAAGTATTGCTTATTTATTTTTAATTTTTCAGTATTCCGTGTATAAATATGCAGTCATTCTGAGAAACAACAGGCTTGCAGGTCTAGAAATAGGTATTCATAGTCAGGAGCTGCTTTTGAAAAAAATTACTTTAATCTTTCGGAATCTGAGAAAGAGAGACATTTAAATGCCTTTTAAAAGCAGTGCTTGAGCAGGCTGTAAAATAAGAAGTAATATTCCTCTCCCAGAGCTGCCGTTAGGCTCAGTTCTTTTCTCTGTAATGCCCCCATCAGAATTTCACAGCTCAGGGCAGTTAAAAGCCTGTATTTTTGTGAGAAAAGAACATGACATGAGATTTGGGTTTCGACATGGTTTTCACAAACTTCTCATTGCCGCCGGATCAGGGAAGATCGAAGAACCACAGGACATGACTGCGGCAATTTTGTGCTGAGAAGCCTCGAAACGAATGAGGCAGCAGCTGTGCCTGCACGCGTGCATCTTGGCAGACGTGGGTTTGTGTATGTGAGAACAGCTTTACTCTTGTTTGCTCTCTGTGAGATATTAAACACAACGGGAAGAGGCTTAGCACGGAAAAAACAAACGAGCCCCCCAGCCCACTCAGTGTGTAGAGCAACCCGACAAGCGCTCCGGAGGCCAAGGCTTCCCAGCAGGCTTCAGATGGTTCTGACTGCGGGTACAGAGGAGAGGACGCGTTTCCTGAATGCCCCACGCCTTCCATAGGGCTTGCAGACTTATCTTCTGCTTGTCAAACACTGGAACGACAGTGTCCTCAGCACCTCCCAATTCTTTCCCTGCCAAATGGCTTCACTGTTGTCTTTGGACCTGAACTTTGGAAGCTGCAAATGTGCCCGTCTTGGCCTCCAAGCCATCGCTCCTCCCCACACGCTGATCCCAGCCCCTGAGAGCAGCACTGCTGCCAGCTTCCCAGGGGCACAGCGGGGCTCCGCCAGCCCATTCCCTCCTCGGAGAGTGTCCCCAGCCAGCTCTTTATTTGTCCTTGTGATCCTCCTCTTTCCACCTCTCTCTTTCTTTTTTTTTTTTTTTTCCTTTAATTTATTGAGGGTTTCTAGATTGCCAGGTATCTCTAGAGAGCAGCTCTGCACTACTCCTCACATCAAGATCTTGCATATGCTCAGAGGAGACACATTTCCAGAGTCAGAGGAGGTCCCAGGCTGCCCCCATCTATCTCCCTGCAGCTCTGAGTTGCTGTACTGGTAGAAGGCAACAGCACAGCCGCTCTCAGGAGGCCAAGTGGCTTCAGAACAGGCTAAACCAAGGTCAGCAGGGAGTGCAGAGCCAGAACCGAGCTGCCTAGCTGACACCCAGAGACAGAGCTGTTCCCAGGGACGGTGCTTTTCAATACAGCTGAGGTTAAGTAGTTTGAACGCTGTCGATTTGCGCTGGTTTCTCCGAGGCCTGCAAAACCTTCTTGATGTTGCTCGCAGAGGCTAATCTCCTCCAGACACTGAATCCAGACCTCTGACAGTGGTGCTGACTGTCTGTGGGGTAGAGCAGAGTCCGTGTGCCATGCAGAACAGCCACGCGCACGCTGCCAAAGTCACATGAAGGTTGCAAGAGCAGATATCTGTATTTCAGTGTACCTGGCAAATGCACAAAACTCTAAAAGCCTGAAATTTGATCTGCACATGATGGAGAAGTCAATACTGCTCCCTCCACAGAGACCTTTGTGAGTCTGGCTGAGTGCTGGAGTACTTGAGAGTGCAACTGTGACAAAATATGCAAAACTAGGGGAAGGCAGGGGGGATACGATGGCATTACTCTCATTTTATCTGCGCAGGCACTGCACCAGAAGCCCTTGACAACAACATCAGAGGTTACGGACAATCTTCTATTAATCAGGAGAAGCAAAGCACAAAATAAACAGCAAATGTCCTGACCTTTTAGCAGTCAACTCATTCACCTATTTTAAATCTACAAGTAAATTTAGTACTCCTGATACAGAACAGCTGAAGCTGTTACGTATTTAAACCAGGCACCTACACTGCAACTTTTCCACATGCACAGCTCTGTTAGAGGAACATGAACACCAGCCAGCACTGCCCTTCTGCTCTTGCCTGGACAGATGCTATGGTTCTACACTGATGTGCTTAACATAAATGGTTAGTAAAGACAGAAGAGCATGGACTTTAAACTGAAAATGAACAGCAACTTTCAGATCCAGAACTGTCAAGTATTCTGGAAGAGCTAGGTCCATAGTGGTTTGGAGTAGGGAAGAAGCAGAACCTACTGTCAGGTCACCTGTGGTGATTCTACAGTCCCTTGTCTTCACAGGGAAAGTCAGAAAAATTAATCCAAATTAATGGCAAGTGTGATTTGAAAGTGATTACTGAAGTTACGCTGGAATACTGCATGAATGTTGTTACTCAGAATTAGTGGCCTTCATTTGATTTGGCTTTCTTCAGTTTCAGAGTGAAATGCACTACATCAGATTAACGTCACTTAATTCTGAATATGAATATCTGTGGAGGATTTAATAGAATTGGGCTAATCTGCTTTAAAAGATAATTCAGGTAAGGTTTCCTGAGTGTCCCCTTCGAGGAAAGGCTCACATCAATAGACTTAATGGGAATTGTTCCTGGATCATGCTGGCATGAGGTCAAAACATCAACACCACCATAGAAATAGCAACAGCTTGCTCAGATGTCTTTGTTCTGCAAGCATTAACATCTGATCCCGAGCTGAGTGTATACCTGGTAAAATGGAATCAGAAATTGCAGCATGAAGGGAATTCTGAGTTACCAAAGAAGGATAAAACACTGAAGAGACTTGAGTGACAGCTCCATTCTGGCCCATTTCTCCAACAGATTTGGACCCAGCCTCTTAAGCCAAATGTTTGCAGTGCATCCACAACTGAATTCTTTTTCTGGACTTTGTATTCTCCTTTCTGAAAATACTAACTGTACAGCACCTGAGGATGAAGACCTCAGCATAGAGACATATTAAATAACATCGCACACTGCTAATCATTCAGGTCACTAAATAGGGAACCTGTGCTTCTGTTATAGGCAATGAAAAGGGACAGGCACCTCCAAAGGGCATCTCCAAACACATCTCTCAGTGATTGTACTCGAGAGCAGAGGAGCTTCTTTGCTCAAATATCGAGGATAGATGTCTAATACAAGGCACTGAGAATACTCCACTCAGCTTCACTTTGTAATTTTAGTGACCTGGTGCATAATCCAGTCTCTAAACCCGCCCAGCTGCTCTGCTTCCACAACCACCTTCTATTGGTACCTACTGCAAATAGCGTCACACTACACAGGGCAACATCTAGCTCCATATAACCTGGGTTTTTTCATACACAGGAGCTGTTCCCTGTTGTGCAAGAGTGAGTCATGTCTTGTTCAGAGTATCATGAAATCTTTTAATTAAACATTGCCCAGTAATCCGCCCAACCAGAATCCCTGAGTCAAACCTTCAAGTGCTGATAGATAATATAATTTTTCATGTAAACCCAGTGAGCTATTCTAAGGAATCTGATAAGTACATGCACTACCTGCTCTGGAAAAAAAAAACAAAAACCAAAAACCTAAACACAGTCATTCCTTAAGCTTTTAGAAATCAAATCCAGACTCCAGCCAATATCTAAACTTCCCAGACTTGAGCAAGACTCACCAGTCAGTGCTGCCTTCTGTTGCATTTAGACAGAGAATTAATCTTGGTATTCAAAGCCTCCCAAAACTTGCATGTTTAAAAATAGCAAAATGTATTTCTTTTGAAGTATGGGCCTGTTACAGCTATTTAGAAACCTCTTACTGAACTCAGATGGATCTTGAACCTCCCTTGGGAATGGTTTAGATGTCTGTGTTCATTCATTAACAGATTGGAAGCCGTCCAGGACAATATTGCAAGAAAACACACAATGTCCAGCCTTTCTGTTTCTTCCTTTCTTAAACAGGACTTTCTGTGCAGATCTCTACAAATAAATCCAAGGTTAAACATGATGAGTAGGGGAAGGAATGCAGAGAAACTCAATCCAGAATTAGCAATGCATGCTGCTTATTGGTCACCAGGGTGTTTCTCTCTAGTGGCAAGGGGAGCAGATAGTAAAAACTTCACTCAGGCAGCAGGAATCTCATCTTGCCCCAGTTCCATCACATATTCCTGCTCTTCATCACCGACAATGAGTGCGCACAAAGACACATACTGAGTATCTAACCCAAATGCCAAGCAAACACAGAGTCCAGGCAAAAGATTATGACCCCGAGGAGTTTAATGTTGCCTTTCCTTGGATATTCTCTTGTGTAAGACACAAACAAGCTCTGGTGCAGAAGCAGACAGCTGAAACAGCAACAGCCACCCTGAGAAAGGAGGCAAAAGGGCAAACCTGGAGAAGAATCTAATGCATTCAAGGTCTCTCCCGACTGAAATGTTGGCCTTTGAAGATGCAGGGAGGAGGTCAGTGCCTGGAGGAGCTGCGTGCTCCTGCAGTCTGGCAGGAGCAGCCTTCTCTCAAACCAGGCAGAACCAGATAAACTCTACAAGAGTGACCTTGAGAAAAAAATCCTGATGGAGTGCTTTTGGAGAAAGTGCTGGCTGAAAGGTTTGAAATTGCATGCAGGGAAACTGTTCTTTATTGTCTGGTTCCTCCTCTATTCAAGGAAACAGAATTTCGTACTTTGTAAATAAAAGGGCTGCATCAAAGTACCTGAGTGATCAATTTTGCCTGCTATTAGAAACAATCCGCTGGCCCTAAAACCACCTAACGTGCTTTGTTCAAAGACAGGGAATAAAAGCTCCATTCATTTCTTCACGGAAAGGCAACAGCTTCACCCCTCTGACTTCAGCAGCACAGAGCCTGAAAAGTCAAGGATGGATGAAGTACGATTGCTACGATTTAGGCAGCGCCAAACGGGGGACGTGAGCTGTGGATGCGATGACAGCTGACACCCATCTGCCCCCAACCTTCTCCTTCCCTGACTTCCCTGTGTGAGTACAAAGTAGGTGTAAAGCAGCTACTAATTCAGACTGGTGGAAATTACTCCAGAGCACAGAGCAATTGGGAGAATCGGTTGGTGTGAGCGCACAACCCCATCCCTGTTTGTAAGGAACGAAGAAAACAGAGATGTGACCTTTGTCAGCCAGTCTGTGCACTAATCAGCGTGTCAGAGATAATAACCATTAAACATGAAAATCTGACCTATATGCACTACAAAAGAGGAAAAGGCAGCAATTTACTGAAGTCTCTGTTATACTGTTAATGATAATAAGCTGAAAAACTAGACCATAATGCAGGAAACTCGTAATTAAAAAGCATCAATTATCATTTTTCTCCTTGTAAGGGACATGAGTCAGGTTTGCTTTCCACAGGCCCATGTGGTATACAGATAGACAGGTAGGACCGTGTGATTCATCCTGGAACAGTCAGAAAGAAATCAAGTCAGCGGGAAAAGATCAGCTTCAGGGGGGAAAAAAATAAAAAGAAAAGGAAATGAAGACAGTTAAAGAAAACCCTTTCAGGCAGCGTTTCTTGTTTGACAAAGCACAGGTGTATGTCAGGACTGTTTTCCAGGAGGGCAGTCTTGCCTCCCTCCAGCAGTGACTAAACTGGATTTCAGCAGCGTACACAATGTTCTGAGGTTTCAGGGCTGAGCCAGCTAATACTTTCAGTCATGCTGAACATACCATTCAGCCCCCGAGGTCCCAGGGACGAACATGAACCTCTCTTCGTAAGTCTCCAGATTTCCCCTCTCTGCTCCCTGCAGGTCTCTGACTTCCAGCCAGGGCACAGGGCTTGTCTGGAGGCTGTTCCAGGCTCAGCACTCACAGGTGAAAACAGTGTTTCAAGAGAGCAAACACAGGGTGCAAGTACACTTAGATTTGTTCTTCCAGGTCTGAGAAATACCCTGAGTCAGGGCTGAGCTCTACTCACCAAATCTGTCTGGAATTTGCAGCCGCGCCGGTAGTTCACTCCCATTCTCTTTGTCTGTATGTGGGCATTTCCAGGAATCCAGGGCAGTGCAAAAAGCTAAAAACCTACCTGGAGGCCACAGCTTGAGTGGCAGTGGCCACGTGTGTGAGAGCTGTAGGGTACCTGGCACAGCAGGTCCAGGTTGCTGTGAGAAGTATAGTCATTAATGGCCAAAGTAATTGGAACAATGCAGGCCATCGAGTCCAGATCACCTGCTGGGGTCATCTGAGCACAATCAGCGCCTGGAAAATCCAATTTATCATTTTGCACACAAGGACTGCTTTTAGACACACTTAGCTTTACCTGATTTCAGCTCTGCCATGGATTTTTATCTGATTTCAGCTCTTTACCTGTCATCTCTGTTCATCTCCAGTCACCTCTGAGTGTCTACCCCATTACAGCTTTTGTAGCTTTTGGCGTTCCTAAATAAGAATGTCTTGCTCTTTAAAGCTTCTGTTTCTTTAAAGATCATAAAGTTGAAGCAAAATTATAAAAAAGAACTCAAACAGCAATAAAATCAAAATTAAGTTTTGCATTGTGGAGACTTTGTAATATTTTCATTACAACCATGCTTTAAATAATTTAAAATAATTCAAAACCAATCTATGTTTCCTATTGATGAGCTCATGTTAATTTAATAACCTGCGTGGCTGTAATTTTCATTAATTGACTTACACTCTGACCACATCTTAATAGGCTTGACAATTTTTTCTTCCATTAGACTCTCCCAGCCTGTTATCAAGCAAGGATGCCAAGCTCAGCCCTTCCAGTAAGGCTGTGACTCAGCCCACTTAAGACACAGCCCTCATCTTTGTCCCATTGATGTCCCCTGTCCCCACCGCTCCTGAGGGCAGGCCAGCAGCTCTTATTTTCACTGCCTCGGAAGCACTTACCTCCAAACAGAGCAGAGTTCCCTAGAGAAAAGCTGGGGAGGGAAAGGGGTGATTGCGTTTGGGAGAGGGCACATTTCCGCACCGCACTGCTGGTTGGAGCCTGGAAGGTCCCCCTAGAGAACAGCCTGGGTGGATGGGGAGAACCACGGGGGAGTCCCGGCAATTGGCAAGGATTAGTTCCATGAAGACAGCACTCAGTCAGGGATCTCAGTTTGGCAGCTCTGAACAACACGAAGTTCACAGGCAAGACTTTTCTGCCCTTGTAGCACTGTCTCATTGATTTACAAGTGAAACTGTGTCAGTCACAGCAGAGACTTGGCTCTGCCTGTGGCTAAAAAGCCGGGGCAGAGGACCGAAAGCCAAGCTCTCCCTACGCAAGGGTTGGCAAGTGCTTTGTGGAACAGGCTCTTTCAGCAGCCGCAGTTCCCCTGCAAGCACCGAGCAGGGCTTGCATCACAACAGCTACGTAACAGTGTAGTAAAGATGATGTTTTCTTTTGAAGACACTCAATTCCAGCATCAGTATCCAGACAGTGCCTCACAGCTACAAATCCCCACTCAAGACAACTAACTGCACATCCAGCAGCAGCTGAAATGAACCCGTTATCTTTTCTGACCTATTGAGCTTTTATCTGTAAAAGTGACTTTATTAACAGGCGTATTTTCTGCTTCTCCTAGCGGTCACAGACCACTACAACACACAAACATTTGGGATAAGCCTCCTCCACAACACTGATTCTGCCACAGGACGTTCCCCAGAGCATGGCCAACACCTCCAAGCGTGGAGCCATCAACACCTCCAAGGTGACTGAACAGATGGGTTGTTTCTTCCAAAACCTTGCCCAGTTTGGGGGAGTTCTCTCCCCCAGCCCTGCTCACTCTCCCCTGTCTTTCCTCTCATCCTCTTTTGATATTCATTCTTCCCTGTAACAAGCCTTAGCTCCAAGAGCTCCTTTATCTCCTGAGCAAATCATTAGAACAAAAAGACAACTACAGAAGAATCAGGCAGTAACTAGAGGATGGTGACTGTCACACTGGTCACTGCTGGGTTCTGTTCAGTGAAAAAACTCTCATTTTCATGACCCAGCAGGAGGCCCCAATTTCATCTGACACTCACATACATGCAGGATTACACAGAAATGTATTACTCATCTATTAATAGCAGAGCCAGAATCTGTCTTTACTGTAACAGTTTGTTTGTGGAACTACTCAAACAACAACTTTGGATCTGAATTCCTGCTAACCATGGGAATTATGTCACTCCTACAACACCGTGTGAGATCCATTTCTAAGAATCCCCATTACAGCTTCACCCACATTCCGAGGCTGCTGCGGATCCTGGGTCACTCGGGGCATATTCCAAGTGCTGCCTCAACATCTGCTGGTTTGTGCCAAGTCTTTCATTTCAGGTTCATGCTGTTATTCTGTTTGCCTGGCATCAGACTTTGCAGGTGACTCCCTCCCCGAGAGACTTATGATTTCTTTTGCTATTAAATTTAACATTTAGCCACAGTGGTTATTTACTGCAATAGTGAGATTTTTTTCAGCCTTCCCACTCAGCACGCCTGTAGCTGGTGAGAAAAAAAGATTACCTGTATAAATATAAATGCTCAGGTTTAATTGATGCTTCCTATGCAAACCAAATTCTCTGATTGCTGTACTCTCTAAGCTTTCTTTTTTTTTTAATGGGAGCACCTGTGATTCAGAGTGGAGCACTTCAAAACATGAAGACAATAACCCCATTCTTTGTCATTCTTTAAACATGACAACTTGCTTATTACCTCCGAAGTAACAGTAAAAGCAATGTTTATTCTGCTTTCACCAGTCTATTCAGAAAGGCCTTCAGATTCTAAATCACAATATGTGCTAGCATTTTAAATCTGTGCCGATTCTTTGTTGCTTTCAGTTTGATTTCTAGTTTAATCGGTGGGTTTCTTTTCATTTGACGCCTGTTTTTCACAAGCTTTCTATTCCTTCCATCACAACGGGATGGCTGTAGCCAGTCCGGCAGCATCGCCCCCTGGCCCCAAGAGCTGACGAGGTGAGGCAGCTCAGTGAGGAACCGTAACGCGAAGAACGTGAACTGAGCCAAGCTCACCAGGCAGCAGTTAGAACAAGCACGTAACACCCCAGAACAGAAAATAAACTCTGGATTTGGCTTACCCATGGGTGAATGGGGTGTTTAGTCTGCACAGGAGTGCCCAGCATTTGCCAACAACTCATTCACCTGTGTGAGAGAGACAGAACTCACGGTTGGTGGGGGGATGCTGAGAATCATAGAACAGTTTGGGTTGGAAGGGACCCTAAAGCCCATCCAGTTCCAACCTCCTGCCAAGGGCAGGGACACCTCCCCTAGAGGCTGGCCAAGCCCCATCCAACCTGGCTTTGAACATCTCCAGGAATGGGGCAGCCACAGCTTCCCTGGACAACCTGTGCTGTGTCTCACCGCCTTCACAAGAAAACATTTATTCCAAAATTCTCATCTAAATCTCACCCTTTTCATCTTAAAACCTTTACCTTTCCTCCGATCCCTGCTCTCCCTAATACAGACCTGCTCCTCAGCTTTCCTGTAGCCCCTTCAGGTACTGGAAGGTCGCTCCAAGGTCTCCTCGAAGCCTTCTGTTCTCCAGGCAGAACAACCCCAACTCTCTCAGCCTGTCCTCATCTGGGAGGTGCTCCAGCCCTCCGATCATCCTTGTTGCCTCCTCTGGGCCCGCTCCAACAGCTCCATCTCCTTCTTAGGCTGAGGATTCCAGCTCTGGACACAACACCCCAGATGAGGTGTCTCCAGAGAGGAGCAGAGGGGTGGAATCCCCTCGCTGGCCCTGGACGCGGCCCAGGACACGGGTGGTTTCTGGGCTGCGAGCGCTCATCACCGGCTCATGTCGAGCTTCTCAGCACCCCAAGTCCTTCTCCTCAGGGCTGCTCCTCACCCCCATCCCCAGCCTGGACTGAAACCGCGGACTGAGCTTTGAAAACTGCTCTTCAAGCGCGTCCGAGGTGGGGATGAAGGGCTCCCCCGGCTCCCTGCCAGCAGGGCTAAAGGCCTGAGCACCTGCCCCAGGAGCCAGGCCAGGCCCCGCTGCCCCACGGTCGCCCCGGTCCCCCCTCCGGTGGCCACCAGGGGTCAGCAAGGGACCGGCTGCCGGGGGGGACACCCGAGGGCAGGGGGACAGGGACACCCCGCCACCCGTGAGGCAGCTTCCAGCACGGGCAGGGACACCTCCCACCGGACCAGGGGCCCCAAGGCCCATCCCGCCTGGCCTTGAACGCCTCCAGGGATGGGGCAGCCACAGCTTCCCTGGATAACGTGGGTCAGCACCTCCCCACCCTCACAGCGAAGAATTTCATCCTAATGTCTCATAGAACCACAGGATAGTTTGAACTGGAAGGGACCTTAAAGATCATCCAGTTCCAACCCCCCCTGCCATGGGCAGGGACACCTCCCACTAGTCATCTAAATCCTCATCTAAATCTTCATCTAAACCTTCCCCCTTCCAATTTAATGAACCAGAGCACACATCATCACTGGTTTCCCATGGAAAATCACACTCAATCACGCTTACCTGAGATAGGAAAAGGAGCGGCTGTGACTTTGCTGGGAATGAAAAGAATTTACAGTGACACGGAAGAAGAGTCTGTTGGTTTAGAGTCAGAATCATGGAATAGTTTGGGTTGGAAGGCATCTGAAACACCATCCAGTTTCAAACCTGGACACCTCCCACTCAGGATCAGGTTGCTCCAAGCCCCTTCCAACCTGGCCTTGAACATCTCCAGGGATGGGGCAGCCACGACCTCTCCCCTCACAGTAATACATTTCTCCCTAAGATCTCATCTCAATCTCCCCTCTTTCGGTTTAAAACTATTTCTCTTGCCCTGTCTCTGTGCTCCCTGATCAGGAGCCCCTCCCCAGCTTTCCTGCAGCCCCTTTCAGTGCTGGAAGCTGCTTTAAGGTCTCCCCAGAGCCTTCTCTTCTCCCAGCTGAACAACCCCAACTCTCAGCCGGAAAGCACTCTCGTGCTAAACTCTGAAACCAATTCAGTGCTTTTGCCTGCTGCTAAACTGGTTCATGACAACTGACCACTCATGGCAGAGATCACGTCTTCAATACATAAATTTATACAACGGATCCGTATGGTTCATCACTAATAACAAATTCCATAGGTGCCCATTTGCAAGTGATCGTTCATCTGAAATGCAACATCCACAGTGCAAAGTTCAGTTCAGAGTTTTCTTTATTAAAATACATTTTCACATTCCTTATACTAATGCATTTGTATGGACACTCATGGGATGTAGAAAGAACATTTGTCGACAGAGTAGTGCTGTGAAGTCAGTCATTTGTGAAAGGCTTATGATACAAACAACATGTGCATAGGGAACAATAAATTAGAGATATTAGCCAGTAACTGGAGACTGAAAAATTAAATGTGTGGAATGAGGATATAAAACCCTTTTGTATTTCTTGCTGGTTTTGTGCCTTTGATGCAATGCTTAAAGCAATAACTATATATGTATATACAAATCCATGTCCTCTCTTCCACTGTTTTCTATTAAAATGAGAACCTTCTTACCTGTGGCCCAGATCTTGTAGTAATTTAATCTGCAGTAAGAAAAGGAGAGCAATTGCAGTGTCAAAGACCAGCTGTTTAAGGGATTGGGAGCAACATTTTTCTGTTTTGTTTTGAAGTTCTTTTTTTAAACTAATGCAACCGAGATAAACATGGGCTGCAAAGATTAGATCCAGATCCAAACTGGACCCATATTAGTGGTTCATCATACTACAGAGAGAAAAGACATGTATGCAGTTCCATACTGGACAAACTGGAGACAAGTAAGAATTCATATCTCTCCTGAAATCAAAGGAATAAGGATTATACATAACAGGATTTTCAGGTACAAACTCACTGACCTGGGTGCAGTATATCCACCCACTCAAGATCTATATTTTGCATCATCCAAAATAAATGTGATCGGCAACGATTCTTTGAAGAACCATCACACCAAATTAACCAATGAACATCAGAACTTTTGAGGGGGAAAAGCAATTTGGTGAAGAATAAAGAAAATTTGTGCCTCTCCTGATAGAAGCACTTGGTGAAGTACTGAATCTCTGAACAGTTATTCAAGTTTTAGAGAGCCCAGAGCTCGCTTTTCCATTGGGCCCTGACTGCAGCGTAGCATCCAAGTGAGCTATAAATTAGCCGGCTCCAAGACTGGTCGCAGTCCAGCTGCTGCAGCACAGGGAGTTCAGCACAAGCTGCAAGATCATGTCAAAGTACGTACATGGCTGGCCAAGCTGTGCTGAGCTCTGTTCTGCCACAGTAGGATGGTACTGATAACCAAGTTAGCTAGCTGAAAGCAAGCTTAGGTATTTCTACATCCTACTTGCATCACAGTAGTTACTGCACTGCAGAAACGGGCTTCCTCGGCTGTAGCTTCCCCTTTTATTTCCTCAGAGCATGATGAACTGGAGGCTAGAAAGGCAAAATTGCATTAGCAGGAGAAATTAAAGATAGGAACCTGTGTCAGTGGTTTCTAGAGCCACTTCTGTATGAGAATTCTTATTTGCAATTTTTTCCATTAAATGCTTTAGGAACCTCTGTTGTTCCCTCTGAGGAAATAAACTTCAAAAAGAAGAGCCTGGAAAACTCATAAATAAGTGCTGGAGAGCTTTTGAACATTTACATCATCTTCCATCTTGGCTTGTGTTCTTCTCCCAGGTGATGTTTGAAGTGACTTTTCTAAGTGGCATCAGGACGCCCGTATATTCTCTGTGGGCAACAAAACCAAAAAAGCAAAAAAAAAGTTATGAGCATAAATGCCCTCTCCTGTCCTTTTTAATCAATACAAAAACGTTAAATAGAGTAACATACTCCTTAGAGCACTGGACAGCAAGGAATAAATACTAATAAATACTCATAGTTCCCTGGGGAGATATTAGCATTATCTTCCTCAGATAAAAACGGAAATAAGACAGTGGGAGATTTAGGTTAACAATGGCAGGCTAGACTGTAATACTGTTAATCACCATCTTACTGATAAAAGTTGGATTCTTACGGGAACTGCTGGCACTCAACGATTCTGAAAGTCCTTACTTACAAGTAGATGCCCAGTTGCTAAATTAGGCCCCCATCTTGAGTCCCACAAGAAGGAAAACCTCTTCCCAAGCAGCACTGGAGTATCTCAACAGTGAGCACTGCAGCGTTCAACTTCTAGACGCCCTGTTTCGACATGAGCCTGCTCCTTCCAGTAGGTTATCTACTCAGCACACAGCCGGGACACAGAAACCTGGCACCAAGAACCACAGCAGGCAGAGTGCATCGTGTCCTCTGTGCTAACCCGTGGCAAAAGGCACTGAGAGATCCCAAACCTCATTGTCTTTAAATTACGTGGCAGAAATAATTCTGCCCGCTGGGGATTCACAACTGTCAAGTCTTTCCTGACACCAGTTGCCAAAGCAAGTCTTCCTCCAACAAATATCTGCTAAGAGTACATGGTGGCCTCTAACCTAATAGCTTAGTCTGTCAGCACTGAGGCGCCTAATTCCTTTTGTGGACTTACCCCCAAAGGATTTGCCCCATGAGTCAGAAGCAGGAATTCCTGGTTTATAATTCAGTGTTTATTTCAGTGCATCACCTTGTTTTTCATATCCTGACTGCCTGAAATCCCTTCCCCAATTCTAAATGGACACATCCTTCATCTTCCTTTCCTGTCTGAAACTATTGTGCCATGTTTCTGTGCACAATTAAACACGTGCCAGGTCCCCCTTTGGAGCTGGCAATGTGAAACAATTCCTCTACCACTGAGCATTTACGAAATAATTTTGAGATCATTTGAGTAAGCTGAGAAAGTAGCTGAAAATACTCCAGAATTTTCTCCAACTACACTTAAATCGCACATGCTGCTGTCTCAGAGGCTGAACAAATAGGCAGCTAAAAGTACACCGTGTCCTGATCGAGGCTGCCAGCCCTCATGTACCCCTAGGACAGAATCAAACAAACAAACAAACACACACTTCTAAGAGGTAATAGGGGAGGAGGAGATATGAAGTCAGAATGTACCACTGAGGTAGATTTGACACAACACCAATTAGTATTTGGCGAAGTGGCTATCTCATTGTTAAGATATTTCCTTCAATATGTTTTCAGAAACTGGGACCATTAAATAACTTGGAAAGATTGCCAACTCTGATTTCAGGAAGGAAACCTCCTCCCAGTTCCTCTCTAAGTAATTCATTTCTTTTGCAAATACTTCCTATGGATGGCATTTAAGATACAAGTTTCTGAAACAGCGGAGAAAGAGGGAAGAAACCCCCATCCCAAACCCTTGAATTCATTTCTAAATGACCTTGAAATCCAAGGCATCCACATTCAAGGCACTCAGGACTGCAAATCAGTCAGAATCCGTACTGAAATGGGGCCTTTATACAATTCAAATAATCCAACCTTTAACCGACTGTTTGTTTTTGAAATGCACCACCTTTCTTGACACAATACAAACACTTCCAATGCCTCTGTGTAACACAACATGGTCATTACACAGTGTTTGCTGAAGCCTCGAGCTCAGTTTTCTAATGGTTTCTCAGCACAGATGAAGTTCCTACATTTCCATGCTGGATTATATTTATTCTGACAGATTCTATGTAGGGTCAAATGCACAAGAGCAGTGCTAGCACTCATCAAAGCCATTTGCTTCCCCTTTCTTTCCCAGTGTACACTATTCCGTTTTGCCTGGGACTTCTGGAACACCCATGCAGAACTGAATTAGCCAACAGAGTTTATCTGAGGAGTGGAAACCACATTGTTATTTGAATTTAGAGAGTGAAAAGGGCAGCAGGATCTGCTGTCGAGTCTCTACCATCATTAGTAAAGCAAAAAGGTCGCATGTCCTCCTGTCTCTGGAAACACAGCTCTTTGCAAAAAATTGTTCTCTGCCATGGTGTCCTTTGTCCGATACTTCTGGAATATCTATTACTTCTCAAACAGAGTCAGATGTTACAATGTTTTTGACAGGTCACTCTAGCTAAATAATCCATCTGGCATTTCATGTGATGAAGATGCCAGCTGACCAGCCTGGTTCCCGGTGACCTCCTCTCGCTCACAAGTTAAGCGAGTAGCAGATCGAAAGCAACTTCACCTCTGAGCCAAATTCTTCATTTGGCTGTAAAGAAGCAGAACAGCTGGGGAGGAAATTTAAACCACTTGATCACTTTATAAGGAGCATTTTCCTTTTCATAAGTAGGATCAACAACTTCTCATTTGGACCAAACCTCTGAGATTCATCACAGTTAAGCATTGTGTGAAAATGAGCTACAGAAAAAAAAAACCATTTGCAAGAAAATGATAGAAAGCACCTTAGTAGCTCGCTGCCTCTTCTGTACTGCCTGAAAAGTGCTGAGAGGCAAACACAGAAGGGTGTGGAAAATCTGTAGGGAAATTTATCTGTCCAGCCCAACTTTAGGTCACTGATCTGGAGAGTTCAAAATAGGGATGGTGCTGACTTTTGTCACAGGCTTCATGGGGAATAGAAGTGGGAATTTAAGAAGCAGGAGGTAGGGATCTGTTTTTTTTACTATGTTCTTTAAAGCACTAATAATTTTCAAAAAAGGAATAGTTACTACATTAAGTACATAAATAGTATCTGAGGAGAGGACAATGTCACAGATGTAAACCCAGTAAGGGTATTTCTAGGAAAACTTGAGTAAGATGTGCAAGTGTTATAAACGGGACTTTGGGGTGTTTCTGCAAATGGGATTAGTTTGACAAAGTAACTAGTTTTATTACTGTCCTACTGTTAACAGGAGTTTGTACAGCTGACACTATTCTCCCTTGAATCTACAATTACTTTATAGATGGTCTGGCTTACCAAGCTTTAATAGCCCAATTAATTATGATGAAAGTGATTTACATGGGGTAGTCAGCATACTTTCACTGAAGCGGCTTCACTGGAGAGATTTTTTACTTTCATGGAGAGATTTTTTTACTCAGTTTTGGGCACAGGAAAAGAAAGAAGAAAATCTTCTTAAACTTTAGGGTTTTGCCTAACGTCTATTATAAATTACGTAGGGTGTGGGGAAAAAAGCAGACAAAACCTCCTGCCTGAGCTTACACCAGATGTCTGTCACAGCTACTCTTCACTAGTTTTCCTTTTGCATCGGACAGAGACAAACTTTCTGCGTGACTCTCCCAGGAATGCCTGGTATAATCCACAGGAGGGTTCAGCTCCATTTATTTTTAGAAAATTGAGGGCAAAGAATAAAAACAAACCTTTAAACTAAGAGAGACAATGATGCTATAAACCTTACTGGCCTGTTAACATATGTCTGTTTATTGTAACACAATCTGTGACCTTCAGTGCACTGCCAGTGTCTGTAAATAATACAATGGGCTGCTTTTCATCCCATGGGGATGCAAGTGCTGATGGAGCTTTTCAAAACTCAAATGGATGCCATAAGCTGACGTAGACTGTGCTATTGTGATTCTTGTTTATGACTCTCTCTCTTTTTTCTTTTTTAATTACAAGTCCTAAAGTCACAAAGGGGGTGGCAGAAAAAAAACTGGCTTTCGAATTATCATAGAATCATAGAATAACCAGGTTGGAAGAGACCCACCGGATCATAGAGTCCAACCATTCCTCTCAAACACTAAACCATGCCCCTGAAATGTACTCCTGATGTAAGTTCCCTGCCTCTTGGATCTCGAGGGCAGAGTAACAGCCCATTCAAGACATTTATTCTTTTTTTAGGAAAAAAAAAAATCATCTTTTTCACCAGCTTCTTCTCCCTATTAAGCTCTTCTCCACCTACAGAACCTTCACAAAACTCCTAATTGTCAAGCTGAGATTCCGCATATGTGGGTGGTACTGTTCTCACCTCTTGGTTAGAGCAGCGTAACGCATCTATGTACTTGGAGGTAAAAAATTGTTTGCCTTTAAAATTTCTTGCAAGGTCCCACCTTTCCACCACCAGCTCTTACAGTCATCTCACGCACTATACCAGGGGATGAAAACTCACACAGAAGGGAACAGTCACCACAGTGAACAGAAGTGGCTTCTGTTCACATTCAGGTGATCAGATGTTCCTCCTCAGCGTAACTCTTCATTTCACATCTTAGGAAAGTCCTCACTTCTCTGGGTATTCCAGTCACAGAATGTATTCGTGTGCACGTGGGCAGGCACACCCTGAGGAGATTCCCTGGCACTAAACACCCTAGAGAGTTCACAGATGGAACTGGAACAGCAGCTCTGTCCCCAGTGACACATTAACCAGCTTAGCAGGTTTTCACAGGCAAATCTTGAGTGCCTTGGGTCCACCAGGAACCTGAAGCAAGCAGCAACCATCCCTGCCTTGTGCCGTCCTGTCAGCATGAATGTGTGTGGCACAGACCCAAAGCTGCGCAGGTTGTCAACACAAATTCTTGGAAGATCAGTAATTGTCATGTAGATCCTGTACCAGCACTGCCAAATACCAGCCACTTCCATGGACTTTTAAAACCAACCATTCTATAAACGTAGCACCAAAAGCCTGGGCTAGTAAGAATCTATAGGAAGGGGTTGCCCAGTAGCCGTCCAGTAAAGGTCTTGAACAACAAATAAACAATTGAAACGCAGAAACACTTGAACGCTATTTTACTAGATGCACAATAATTGCAACCTGATTTCCCTATCTTTAACTGCTTACATAAAACATATACTTACAGAGTGTCTGTTTTCCACAGAATCTGCAAAATAAAATACAACATATAAATTATGAAATAGCACATTGCAGAGAGATTGGGTCTATGTTCCAGGAAACAGGCTGATCTAATGTTTTTATTCACCTTGCATTGATGTAAAATTGCTACCTACAACTAGGGTTCAAGCTCTGCTCCTAAGAAGTACCCAAGTATTCAAGCACATGGGTGGGACCAGGTATTTCAAAAGCTGTGTTGAAGAGAACATGTTTGACAGCTTTCCTGATTACGGTTTACAGTAGAATTCTCTACCGAGAGCACAAGCTGTTACGGGACTAAAAAGAGTCTTCCTTTTAGAGGCAAGTTCTCATGAACGTTATACTTCCTCTTCCAATTCCTTGCCAGGAAAGTAACGTACTGCAGAAATCCGGTATAGGATACAATTTCCAGAGACAAATAAGATCCTGCAAAGACACCTGAAGTTTTATTAATAAAGAGATGCTGGTTCCCAATGAAAGCCCGAGAGCCAACAGGCTCTTTCCATTTACAATAAGTGAACTTCAAGACTAAATCCGTAGGCTTTTTGTTTTTAGAAGCGGATTCAGCTATTCAGAAGTTTCACAGAATACTTTCAAATAGGAAAACATAAATATTTCATTACCCTCAAAGACCATTTAGAGAGTCGAGGGAGGTAACTCCTCTTTTACAAGAGGACTTCAAGTTTCATTAAAAGTACTCTTTCGTATGGCCTGTTAAGATATTGCACATGTGACAAAAGCAAGTGCTGAATCTTAAAGGGTTTTTTTTTTTTAGAAAGTATGTAAAATTCAGCCAAAAGAATCTATGCCAAGGAAATTCACCCAATGGTCAAAGCAGAGGGTTTGGATTAGGGCTCTGGGTTCATCTTGCCAGAGGAAACTGAACACAGGTGAATCTAACTTGGCAGGTAACAATGCCAAAGTCTCACTTCTCTCTCCTCTGTGTTGACATCCACGTGTATTTGTGGTGCAGATAAGCTTGTACAGATCCTACCATCCACACTTCTATCGTAATGCATTAGGACTGTGATTCTGCCTCACTGAAAGCAGCATTGTGAAGAATACAATGCAGTCAGGCTGCAATATCTGCCACACAGAGAGATTACATGAATGTTGCTGGCCCTGTACAGTATGAGTTTTCTCCAAGACAGCTCTACCCAGAACATTTAGCCTAGGAAAAATACTAAAGATTGAGGTGAATACAGCATATTATACCAGTGCATAAACTTAATTTCAGTATTATTATCCAATGTTTGGCAAGATTGATGCCTGTGCCTTTAGTGAGTACAATAAGAAACAAAATAAAAAGTTACGTGGGAAAGACGTAAAAGCTTTTTGCATCCTGCAAGCAGAGAGAAGCGAACACAACCCCTGCTGACCCAGTGCTACATCAAAGCTAGTCTTTAAGTGGACAAAGCTGTATGTAAGTTTTATGAAGTGAGGTGTTAATGAGCTGTAGTTTAATCCTCTGTCACACAATGTATTGTGCTCCTAGGAAGGAGGAAATGATAAATCCTGTACAAATTCCAAACTTCAAACGACGGGATGTTTGCTACCCCAGAGCTACTGGGTCACAATAACAAGGAGATGGGATATCTGTTATCTGTCACCCAGATTCAAACTAGTGAAGCTTTCTAGCTAGGAGTCATATCCCTGCCAGGAGAAAGCCATCATCCGTGTCCTTTGAAAGTGCCGCTGGAAGGCTGTGTGATTTCTAAAAGGTACAAATCAGGTAAGCCAGCATGCAGCCTCTAATGAAAGCACAACGATACAGTGCTTTTGCTGATTCTTTGCTACATTAATCTTTTCACAACCCTTTTACTTCATTCCTATTAAAATCTGAAGTGCTTTTACTTGAAACGTGCTGATTTTACTGGGACAGAGAGGTTTTCAGATGACATCTGACTTTATCCTACTAACAAAACCAGGAAAATGAGATATGCTGGATTCTAGTCGTATATAGAAAAATTGGTCTAGCTTCCATATCTGCATATTTTGTGAAAGGAATCAGAGCTGAAAGCCTGGTGCTTGTGATTTCTAAAAGATTCCCAAGTCCAATAAAGGTATTTTTATGGATTTTTGATGAATTTAAATTCTTGCTATTGCTTTTAGTTGTTGGGTTTTAAATTCAAGGGATACATTTTTACAAAGGAATATATTAGTGGTAGGAATTTAAGACACTTCCTCATTGCTAGAGATTACGGAAAGGAGAACATACGCCTAAAGAATTCACAACCCATCTCAAACCCATCTCCAGCACCGGTGAAAGCTAAGATGCTGAATCCAAGCCTTTTACTGGAGCAGGAGCTTCTAACAGAGAATCTTGGCAGGCAGCTTGGGAACAGATCCTACATAGGGCCACGCACGCAATTCAGCCTTGCATTTTAGGTTCAAGCAAGGTCAGAAGCTCCCTGCATCTTCGTGTCTTCCTGAAACCATCTGGCTTTGCCTAATTTTTGGCTGAAGCTATCTGAAGCATTTGACTCTGGAATCAATGTCTCGCAGATGTAGGATTTAGTCTAGAACACGTCTTGAAACCTAAAGATCCAAAGAGTTTTAATTTGGAGCAGGGGAAGGTTATTTGATTACAAACTGCATGCAACTAGCGTGTGCTCATAAGGCCAGAATTTTGAATAACATAAAGAATCCCTAGACCCTGTGAGTTTTCTCCGTGCTGGAAAATGCGTTCAGTGGGAAATTCTGGCTCAGCACACAAGCATTAAGTCTGCAGTTCAGTAGCAGGAAAGTATTTGAGCAGATTTCCTGATTGCTAGAACTGATTTCTAATAGTTTGTTCCAAACCACTGAACGCAAAGGGGATTTATCATGCCTCTTTCTATTGGCGTATATTTATTTTTCCATAGTACATTGTTGGTTGCAATAGGATTTTTAGAATTTCCTGTCTCGCCACTGCCAATGCTTCCAAGCGACCGATGCATTTTTCCATACTGAGCAGCAGAAAGGCTGGCTCTACATTTTGTTCGCTAGATTTCCATTTTCCTGATAAGAAATTAGGAATAGTTATCTTGCTATGAGTTCAGTTGAGCGCACAGCAAGATCAGCGCAAAGCCTGTCACCGGCTCCTGCGAGATCTGACACAGAGCAAAGACTGAGCTCACTGAAGGAGCAAGAATGGACTAATAAATACTCTTCCTCACGAAACGCCCTGAAAAAATGTAAGGAAATCTGTGAACTGGAGTTGGTTCTCATGTTTTTAGCAATATGAACAGAACGTGGTGCTGAGATAAAGAACCAGCATGGAGATGCTTGGACTTTCTGCCCCTACTGCCTCTTCGGAGGATGAAAGGTGCGATGGAAGTAAATCATGCATCTAAAAGAGCCTCCACCCACCCATCTGAAGTCAGCGTCTGACACATCCTGACCCTCCCTCAGGAAGGGCACCAGCCGCCAGCCTCGCCTGCTGGGACCCAACGCAGGCTAAGAAGGCAGCAGGGCCATTTTATCACCCTTGGCAGTCTGCTGATTTAGACAATTGCTTGTTTTGATTAAGATTTGGACTGTCTCAGTTCTTTCTCAACAAAATAGAAACAGCGTTGGGACTGGGCTGGATGTTCCTGACTCTGTCTGGACTTCTGTAAGGCCTTTGACATGGCCCCTACAACATTCCTGTCTCCAAACTGGAGAGATAATTCATTTAATGGGTGGACTGATTGGTGGATCAGGAATTGGTTAGACAGTAGCAGCCAGAGGATAGTAGTCAACAGCTCAATGTCCTGATGGAGATTTGACTATTAGATGCAATGTTCGATTTAAAGCCGAGGCTTGAAGCTTTAGGTGTTCTATGTAAAGTACCAAATTAACAACTTATTGCTCTCAAAAAGGTTTTAAATCAATACATTCCGGAACGCTAAGTCTTCCTTTTCTGAATTAAACTAAGCTTTCAGTAACAACACGAGGACAACTTAATCTCTTTGAGTTGCTTCCAAAGACAATGCTAGTAATCAACATACTCCTTAAGCCTCTCATTATACCAGAGGAAATCTAGCATCCAGCTAAAGATGCTGACATTCTCTAACTACAGTTCTATTATTTGTCTTTCAATCAAAATGCACCTGACTAGACCTGAATTTTGCAAACGACCTGCTTTTCCAGCTGTTAAGGGGTTGAACGCAGTTAAGCACATGCAGGTCTTCTGGGACTCCCAACGTGTGCATTTGACAGTTGGTTTCCGTCTGTCTTTAATATAACAGCACTTTAGGCCTGGCACTCAGAATAAGGAAGGCAGCACAGCAGAGAGGATGGAAAATCTTACCCTAGTGTGATGGAAACACTAAAACGATAGCAACAGGAGATAACACAGGCAGGGAAAGAAAAAGAAAAGGAATAGTGACAGACACCGCCAAAGGCTTAGGGCTTGGAAAAGGTCAGAGCATTATCTGCACTTGGATTCGTGACCTGGGATAAGGACAAGCAATAGCTGTAGAACTCACATTACAAGAGAAGTTGGTTACTGACTTGACATCTGCCTTACTGGGCACAGCAGTGAGAGCCATCAGAAAAACAGAGAGGAAAAATATTTTAGCTCAGTCACCAAGAACTGCATCAGACGTAACAGCTGCTGAAAGCTCTTCAGCTCCCTCTTTAGTGGACGTGATTTCTGGGATGTGCAGACAACTCATTGGAAAGACAAAATCGCTTATGAAGCGCCCAGTTCTAATTAAACAAACCCAAACCACAACTTTCATCTACAAACAAATAATAATAAAAGACTACCTAGGCTGCAGGTGTTACATTTGTCAAATTGTGTAGCTGACACCAGTTCCCACAGGTTTGCCTGAACCTGAGGTTTTACTCTTGGGCATTCAGGGAGGTTCTTCTCCCTCTGGACTCGGCACTGGTGAGACGGCACCTCGAATCCTGGGGTCAGTTCTGGGCCCCTCACCACAAGAAGGATGTTGAGGCTCTGGAGCGAGTCCAGAGAAGAGCAACAAAGCTGGGGAAGGGGCTGGAGAACAAGAGGAGCGGCTGAGAGAGCTGGGGGTGTTTAGCCTGGAGAAGAGGAGGCTGAGGGGAGACCTCGTTGCTCTCTCCAACTACCTGAAGGGAGGTTGTGGAGAGGAGGGAGCTGGGCTCTTCTCCCAAGTGACAGGGGACAGGACGAGAGGGAATGGCCTCAAGCTCTTCCAGATTTAGGCTGGACATTAGGAAAAAATTTTTCACGGAAAGGGTCATTGGGCAGTGGCAGAGGCTGCCCAGGGAGGGGGTTGATTCACCTTCCCTGGAGGGGCTTAAGGGACGGGTGGACAAGGTGCTAAGGGACATGGGTTAGTGATTGATGGGAATGGTGGGACTCGATGATCCGGTGGGTCTCTTCCAGCCTGGTTATTCTGTAATTCTGTGATTTACTCAAAAATCTCAAAGAAGATTCAAATGTAACGAAGATCATAATGGAAAACCAGCTCCTGCCCCCACAGGTCACGTTCAACTTCTTTACAATTGGCCATTAACACGCTTATATTGAAGCACTTAAGGAGATGGATTTATTTCCTGTGGATCCTCCACCACGTTTACACTTTGCCACCTTGCAGTCACACAGCCAGAGTAAATCTTACATGTAAATAGACTGTAGTGTCCCACGCACAGCGACTGCACAGCCAGGGGATGCGCTGCTTATCTAACTGAAACACTTTTCCTGTGCATCAGTCAGGAAAAACAGACGTGATTAAAACAACAAACTGTTACTGTGTTTCCAAGAATAACTGAAAATGTAGAATGTTAGGCATAAAAGAGCAGGTGGACTGCAAGATTAAGGGGCATTTGCACATCATCTGCCTAATTTAGACTTTCAATCAGATCACATTTTATTGCAGCTCCCACTTTGTGGCCGGTACAGTCTTGTAAGTGCTTTGAATTTGAAATTCAGCCTTGAGTTTACACCACAACTCGCAGAACATCCTCCTAGTGTACAAACCTTTCTGTTATGTCAAAAATAGGAACGCTGACAGGTGTAATAATCAGCTTCACGCTTCGGCAGAGAGCAAGCGAGGGGTTACACGCTCCGCTTCTGCAGGTCCAGTTCACACCCACTGGGAAACATTTCAGAATATCGGTGCCCTTTTGGTCCAGCCCTGAAATGAGCTGTTTTTTCCTCACAATGCTGCCAGGAGATTCTGTACGAAATGGCTCGACCCCTTCTTTAGTGTAAAGGATATTCTGATTTTCACTGTGACAAATGAGTGCAACATAAAGGCTCAGCACCAAGCCAAGAGTCAGGATTCCCAAATTCTGTTCCCAGTGTTGTCGCTCTCTGAACACATTGCCTTAAACAAATGACCTAATCCCTCTGTTTATTCAGCTGTAAAATGGAGATAAAAATTGCCTTATAAGCCCTCAAAAGGGAAAATTAAGACATGTTTTCTAAAGTACTAGGAGACCCTCAAATTAAAGATTCCCGAGAAACACAATACTGTGTTGGAGGAGGTGGGAATTCCCTTATAAAATAGTAAAACAGCGAATTAAAACAAAACAATCAAAAAATAAAAAAAAGCCATTTGGTAACACAGATGGGGACAAAACCTGAACAGTTTACAGCCTGAATATCTACAAATCCAGACTTCCTAACACAGAGAGAGGAAAGCAAATCCTTTCTGATTTAGTCTTTGTCAGACTACGAAGAAATGCTTTTAATTTACTGTCTCTCAACTCATTATTGCCAAAATATTTAAAGACAGCAATTGCCACTGAGCTGCTGGAGCCCGAATACAGAGGCTGCGTTACAGCAGGTGGGAGGGTAGAGTGGCTGGTAGACACCTATATTATAGCTCTATAGCTATAATATTTGCTGGATTATGTTCAAAACCAGTCTAATATTTTATAACACAGGGCAAACATGGTCAGCTTAGAGGAAAATTGTTATTTCTTAGCAGTTTGGGATAAAGACAACATAGCATCCTAACCCCTAACAGGCTGCGTTAGCTTCAGATCCAGACACAGGGTCCAACTACTTGGCAGGTACGGTGCAAATATCCGAGGAAATACGTGTTACAAATAAGAGTCTCACTGCATTAAATATTATTGCTTTATGAGAAACCATGAAGGTGTTATCCAGCTTACCAACACCTGTGATTTCATAACTGCGAATCTGTGATCTGGATCTCTTTTTACAGCAGTTATCATCTAAACTTATCAATCGCAAAATCATCCCTAATCTCTACATAAAAGCTTCCTTTATGTGTTTAATTTTTCACTAGCTTACTTACCATTATTAGCTTTTCTGATTTCACTATAAACTGTGTCAGTCCCCTTCTGTACAGGAGCTGGAAAATGTATTGGCACAGAATCAATTTCTTTTCTTTTTTTTTTTCGTTTTTTTGTTTGCCCTATGAAAAGCTCCTTAAACAAACAGAACACACTGTTTTACTTTCAGAGGAAGCACTTACATAAGCAGCAATGAACCTGTGGAGTCTGTATGTGAAAAAGCAACTACAACCCCTCCCCTGAACCCAGACTGTTCGGTTCCGAGAAGGAGACGTCTCTCCCTCTACGTAAAAATGATGACGAAAATAGGCTTCCCTTTCTGAATTTGACTTTAACATTCTAACAATCTCCTCAAATTGATACTGCTTCGATTTTACAGAGACACCTACCACTAGAGTCGCTTCGATTCGTTCTAGGGATCCCAGACCCGAGGAGATCTTTGGAAGAGCAGCTCCCCTCTGGCAACCAGCCTGATTAAATCTCATGGGCACAAAAATAATCTAATTCTGCTCTTTGTGAAATGTCTCGGGAGAATAATACTTGTATATTTCTCACTGCGCAGCTTCTGTTTAGGTGCTGTCTGGGAGGTAAAGGTCTCCTCTCAGAGCGTGGCAGCCTCTTCCATGAGCGCACTGAGAGCAGGAGCGAAGGCTGAGGAGGTGGAAAGACAGAAAGTAAAGAGAAAAAGACAGAGATTTTCACCTCCAAGGACACAGCTGAGATACGCAAGCGATGTTAGTCTTAGATACGTACTTTTCAGACCCTTAAGTATACAAATAAGCCTCTGCAAACCTCGATTATTGCATGAGGCGAAAAGCAAAAGTCTCTTCTTTTTTTTTTTTCTGTCTGACATCAATGGAAACCTATTTACAGAGTTTTAATTCCAAACTATAGGCACCTGCTGCAGGAGGGAAGGGGAGAGTCTTGTCTAAAGCCTGAAAAGAGCAAGAATTCAGTTTCTCTGTGGTCAGTGTAACCACAGCCCTGCCTAGTAGGAGAAAAATCCTTAATTCCTTGCATGGTTGTACATGAAGAATCCCTGGGCAACCATAGTAAAGTAAATCACTCCAGAACTCTGCATTTAAACCCACTTCTTTCATTAGTTATAAAGGCCTAGAAGTTTGTTGTTCAAGGATCTAAGAGCGTTTTAGAAATATTCATTAATTTCAGGTAACCTGAGCCTCTTAGAAAACCTCAGAATTCTATCAGTATCATCTCCAATCTGTGGATATTCACTAAACCAAGAAGCTAGATTTTTCCAATTAAAGGTAAAAAAAAAAAAAAAATACTGTTCCCTCTCTGCAAGAAAATGGAAAGAAAATTCATATTTCTGGATACAAAGTCCTGTACTTCAGCTATAAAAAAACCAGCATTTAAGGAATTCAGATACACTGATCTGCAGCCAGACTCAGAATCAGGCCTGTTGCTGTCCTGCAGTGCTCTGGAGAACAAGTGTCTCTGGCACCACATTCTTATTTCCCAAAACTAATTCTTTTTTTTTTTTATTATTTAATTCTGTTAAGCATCCTTTAACCACTGAGATCTAAACCATCAGAACTGAGTTACAAAACTGCTATTATTTCCAATGACAGTAAGGGTTACGCTTCACCAACTGCCTAATCGCAGCTTTAAAACTTGCAGTTTTGGCATGAACGCTCTTTGCAAAAGAGTCTGAAGGTCTTGAAGCACGTTTCGTAAGCTTATAGACTATTGCTTAAATGATCAATTCCATTCCCAGTGAAGGAAGACGTAATCTTCCCAGAATTTTAATGAGATGTAGTTCATTTTGTTTGGAACACTTTTTTTTAGCAGATTACAGTCCTAAATCTACTCCTGTTGACTCTGTGGAAAGACTTGGAGGGAGGCATTTCCTTAGCTCGCTTGCTTTTTTTTCCCAGGCATATTTCATTAAACTGCGATATAATGCCACTGCCCATGTTATTTTCTTTGTTAATCTTCCAAAAGTCTTCTCAGCGCTGAAAAGAAATGCGCTAGGCAAACTTATTTGGATGATTTGACATTTTGTTCCCACTGACTTTAAAATGTTGCCACCCTGCAGATAACTAACCAGCTATAAAAGGAAAAGAAGGAGCAAGTTCTTACTCTGCCAAGATTAGAGGTTTCTCCCTTCTCGCTTTAGGGATATTTCCTGATCTTACTTTAGCACTGCCCTTTGGTTTTGCTTGGATTAACAATACGGGATCTAAATCACCTTGCACAACTAAGCTTTAGAAAAGATAAGCACCATATTTCTGTCAAGCACGTAATCTATGCTAGTATTCAATTTAACCACTCTCTAGAATTATCACCTCTTCAAACACCAAATTAACATCCCACTATCACCACCACAAATAAAAGCTGAACTGCAGAGATCCAGTTCTACCTTATACTCGTCTGGCATTTTCACCCCTGCTTCAAAAAGTAGGAATCAAGTTCTTTCCACACAGGAGTTTTAAAATAAAGTAGTGAAACTTTGCTCGCCGCTCACTATCAGTAACACCATAATGAACCCTGGTTTTTCACTCCTCATACAGTAGCGTAGCACATACAAAGTTCTAGATGCACTGGCCTGTTCTCCTTTGTATCGGGTTGAAAAGTATTTCAGAAATGACCAGCTAGTGCAGATGTGGCTGGGAAAAAAAGTGTGAAATCGCTGTTTTCAAATGTAAGTAGCTCTTTACTGTCAATGACAAGATGTACATCCTTCTACAATGATGTAAACCTGTTCCGAGGTAGCATTCATTTATTTCTATTTCCCAAAATTGACATAAAGGCTACTGTTATAGCTTAGATACTGCAGCATTCATTGCAGCAGTCTTTCACAGTACACAAAATAGGATTCTCTTGTTCCTGAAATGAACGTTAGTATTGACATTGACAACAGCGGCAGAAGGAGCAAATGATTGGGAAGATAAATGAATCTGAAGTTAGTGCCAAGAGATCAAAGAAACCTGAAGCTCCTCAAAAGGCTGAAGGCATCAGTTTAAGTGCAGCCTGCTGGCTGAGATACGCGTGCCCAGAGCAAAGGGGAGCATGATATACTTCATCTTCATTCAGAAAACAGGTGGAATCAAAAGACGCATGACTGGGATTTTGAGCTAGGTGATCGCCTGAAAGGTCTGTTCCCTAAGAAGGGCTGGTCATAACCCACAGACAGACATGAAAGAATATTACAACTTGAAACAAAACTTATACGATAACATCAATGTGGCAGGAGCATCGGTGACAATCCTGTGGCTGAATTATTTCTGTGACTGTACAAGGTTATTACAAGGGTATACAAAGAAAAGGCTTTGCTTCTCTTTTTCAAGAATAAATCTCATAAACATGAGAAAGCATTGTGACAGGCAGCAGAGAGCTGAAAGAATTAATCTTGGAACTTGATTTCATAAAACTCCTTCCATTCAAGCAGCATCCTGAAGATGCTCTGAAAGATTCACGCATTAAATACAAGTGCAGCTGCCACTTAAGTAACCAAAACATGCACTTGCTAAGCATTCACTTCTGTCCTGGCTGCAACAAAAGAAATAGATTAGGGAACTATCACATCTCAATATACTTGAGGAACAGTTCGGTCTTACAGAATCAATTAATGTTTTGTACATCGCAGGTAGGTCCGTAACATGAGACAGCATTCAGTTAAAATAATCTCATCTCATTTACACAGAATCTTTTAAACATCAGCTTTCGGTTTAATGGGGTTCAGTCTACACAGCATGGATACTATCTTATTACTCAGTGTGGCACGCTGGAGGAGTGTTATGTATCAGGAATAAGATGAAGAGGCTATTTTTAGAGATGCTGATTTTGCATGTAATAGGGCTTTTAATTAAAATAATCATGCATGAGCATATTTTACCATTGTACAGCACTGTATCGTGTAGTGCACGCTCAGAAACAGTTGGAACAATTAAGCATTAGGCCTGTTCTTAAAAAGATCACAACAACTGTGGTATCTCAGTGCAGAATTTAGCAGAGGTGGGTAAGTAGCGTGGTTAGAACACACGGAAAACTGATGAATAATATCAGCAAGTGAAAACAGAGAAAGAATAGGAGGACTGGCTGTTCCAGTAGAGCTTTGCTGCCAAGCTTGAGGAAAGGGTACTTCTGCCCAAACATCTGTATTACTAACCAAACAAAATGTCTTTGGTCTTTGAAATGGGTGAGTGATCCTTCCTATCAGGAAAAAGTAAATATATCCATTTCTTCCTCTGTCTGCTTCTCATTCAGCTAAAGCAAAGAAGCTAGAGCATAACATAAACATCTCTCATGGGTTTTATTCACTCTCCACTTCTTGAAACCTTTTGTATATTTCTGAAAGATTTAACAGCTTTCAACACAAGGTCATAATGGTATCCATTCTCCAGATGACACAGAATGACCGAGTTGTGCATTTGGGTCCTGAGAATAAATTTCAGTGGATATTTCTCCTTCAAGGCTGCAGAGGTGTAACTCAGCCTCGGGCAATGAGTTCTGGTTGCTGTCACCACACAGCTACAGGCAGGTGGCCAAAGTTATCTGGGCATCAGTATTCTTGGTTCTCTGTTTAATGTGCCACAAAATCCAGGATGCTCAGTTTCCAGACTGAGTGACTCAAGCTACCCTGGTCTCTCTTCCTTCTCTATCAGAAGCGAATCACAGCTTTGACTCTTCAACCAGTTCCTTTATAAAGGAGGAAATTCCATTGCTTTCTGCTCTCCCCATTATCCTACCCCCTGCGACTAACCTCCATGAATTTGGACTCTACAATGAAGATTCACAGCAGGCTGCCTCCTGCTCAGAGCCACAGCTCCAGCAGGGAGCCCTGCCCTGCCCAGACCTCACAGCGATGGGAACGCCAAGTGCACAAGAGGTTCCCAAGGGAAGAAGGGCTGCAACGAACAGCGAGGTTGCCACAGCATCACCCGAGAGCGCTACCCGCACGAAACCATCACGCACGCAAAACAACCTGCTCTTACATTCACAGGTGCTAATATCAAACCAGAGTCAGGGAGTAGCAGCACGCCCAGAGCTGCTCCCAAAACGTAATCATAGAGGCCAGGCAGGCTATTACCTCTGTGAGGATCAAGCGTTGATACTTCAACTTCAGTGTACTCCACATCAGCGCTCTCAAGGTCGGGTCCTGCCCCAAAAATATCAAGAAGATGTTTCTTTGTAGGACTGCATGCTTCGTTTAAGCTGTGGGCCTGATCCTGCTGCCACTGAAATTAATGGACAAGTCCTCGTTGACTGCGATAGGTGCAGGATCAGGCCCTACGTACAGCAGACGTGAGTTACTCCGCGAAGAGTTGTAAGGCCAACCCATTCTTGAAGGGTCATCCCAATCTGAAAGGCCGCAGAACAGCTCAAGCCAGATTTCTGAAACTGCGGGATGTGCAAATTGTGCCTAAAACTCTGAGTTTCAACTTAACGTCTTCGAAAGTGGAGCAAGGAATTATCTGAGCTTCTCCCATACTCCTGCTCCAGCTGCAGCTCCTCACTCTTGTATTTCTCTCCCTGCCTTTACTTTTTCCTCCTTTTCTGTGGCTGTTTGGGCAGGACACTCCTCTTTCTCCACTTCCCTCACATTTAAAGCCTGTAAAGTCTTTCATGGCCTGTGTTATCGGCTCTCACACTCTCAATTTCTGCTTTGCCAATAAGCAATTTCAGCACTTTTCTCTGATTGTTGCCCATAGAACATCTGCACCAGCAGCCCAACCTCCTCCTCAACCTGCCTCTCTGCCACCAGCCCACAGAAAGCCTGAAAACAATTAGACATCAGATTTACTAGGACTACTGGCTGACAAGTATTGGCTACCTGGATACAACAGACACAAGAAACAACTGTAGGTCTCTACTACTCTGTGTTCTCCTAAAGGTGGAGATGGTTTTCTGGGAAAGCTGGAAGGAACCACAACAGCCACCCGAGTGGCATCCTGCAGAATTGCTTGTGGATATTTCAGAACAGAAATTGGATGAAGATCTAATCATTACACCAGCAAAGTTTTGCAGAAGCTTTCTGACAGGGGAAAAAAAAAAAATAAGGCTGAACAAGACAAAATCAGTGTTTAAGGTGGCATATTGGTTCCTAACGAAGTTTAAATGACATGCTTCCTACAACAGCCGTGATTGTGAGTGATCAATACAGCTTTATGTTCCCAGGGTTCTGCTGTCTCTACGTTTTGCATGAGAATGTCTCTCTAGTTTTAATTTGACTTATTCAGGCCACAAAGGAATAAATACCATGCACCAACTATAAGCTCCTTCCTTTTGCTTGCTGAAGTAAGAGCTGTTGCCACACAAATGCAGAAGCGATACTGTTATTTTTAGAAGTATATGAATAACAGGCTTGTTTTTCACCTCTGGTAGAGAGACCTGCGATAGCCTAGCTGGTTTTAATGAAGCTGCCCAATCCACAGCAGGTGGGGATTAAACCCATTTGCTTCTGGCACACATGCAGATCAGGCCAGAGCCCATTTAATCTGAAACAGGTAAAATACAATGGAAAAAGGCAGGAACGAAGAAAGGACAGAGAAGTAAAAGCAGCAGAATTCTGTAGAAACGGTTCTTTAAAAAAAAAAATCTGAATACTTGTTGTATAGAACTTAAAATTTTGTGTCTAACTTGTATTTTTACACCATCCTTCATTAGATGGCCTGGAATCCAGCACAACTAACTACACTTCATAATGCAGTTGGTAAATGGGTTCTAGCATTGCTGTTTTGCAATATAATGAAACATAAGGAAAAAGAACTAAACTTAGCAGAAGAGTCTTCCCCACTTCCAAAGAGAATAAGGAAAGGACTGGACTCATCAAACCCTGATTGCTGCCACTGGAAAACTGTCGATCATAAAAAAACTTTAAAATCTATTCTTTAAGTATGAAATTACCTTTGCTATCATCCGTTGGTTTCATGTGATTTTCGCTATCTTCAATGTAACCTGATCCTAAAACATTAAAGCAAAAGTTGAGCTGACAAAGCAATTATTATAGCAAACCAAATAATTGAGTTACACAGCTGTAAGTCTATCACGATTATGTTTATTTACATATGAGAAATTCTACTTTTAGATTCACAACTAAGATTTTCATATAACACGGGTGGGAAGGATGTGACTTTTTAAATGAAAAGCTAAGAAATACCCAAGGGGTAGCTTTGTTTATAGCAGGTGCTTTAAGCAACACGTCCACCTCTCTTTGTGACACGCACTGAGATCCTGGAGTGCCCAGACATGGTAAATTCACGTCACTGTACTGCGCCCTCATCACAGGACCATGGGCCACAACTCCAATTTCCTCTCTGAAATAGCTTTCCTGCAGCTGTCTCAAAACTGTCAAAAGCCAGAAAGTGATTTTATTTTACCATGATCTCTCTATCCACATATTGCTAACCGATTGCCTGGTAGAAGCGTCAGAGCAGACTTAGAAACTAATCTTCTTATCCGACACGCTCATAAAAAAAATTGTACAAAGACAAAATGATAGAAGATACTTGGGGGAATGTTATTGGTATTCCTCTGTATTCCCAAAACACTGGGCCCTATCCAAACAACAACCGTGTCAGTCCAAAACTTTAAACAAATGTTTAATTAAGCCAGCAATTAAGCCAGCTCAATAACAGTCTTGCAGCCAAACGTCCTACCTGAATAGTAGTCTCCATCATTGTGCTCTCTTGCCAGTTTTTCACTTGTCGAGTTTGTAGCCAAGGCAGAACTGAAAAACAAACCAAGAAAAGTTGATGCAATTATCCAAAGCCAGTCAATAAAACCAACATGATGCTAAACAAACACCAGTCATTGTGCTGACTACCACACATGCTTATCTATCGAAGATAAAGATAATTTTGCTTTTGTCTTTAAGAGAAGCACAAACAAACTTTAACGTAAAAAATGTTTCCTCTCTCATTACTCTTCTTTAAGACCTGTGTAGTTTTAATTCCATACCTAAATGCATTCAAATGCAAGGCTGACATTCTTGTATTACTCTTAGCTGGGCTTTCTTTTCCTATTTTTAGAGTATTTCCTCATCCTGTTGTTGTGTTAGCAGGTGGTACACGAAGAACAGCCTTCTATTGTCTGCAGGTGTGTGCCACAATAAATTGTATTCCCACAGTGGAAGGCCCCCAGCCCTTTAAAAAGAAATACTTCACCATTATTATAAAACAAGGCATCTTACCCAGACATCTCCATGGACGGTCCTTTAGCTTGACAGAGAAAAAGAAAAGCATCTATTAATAGATTGCACAAGAAAAATAATTTAAAAGTGTAAATGAAAACAAAAATATAGTGGTTATTGACCCAAGTAAGAATCATTTCTCTTGGCTATCACAAAATGAACTGCCTAGTGTCTTATACCCTGTTTATCATCCAGCTCTCTTAAATGTCTCTTTCACAAAGAACCTAAGATCTCAAACCACAGACTTCAGTTTGGTCAACCGTAAACAGTCTGGGGTATCCAGGTGCTCTAAATTTCCCCAAATATTTTTCAATGTAACACATAGCACAGGATAAGACAGATTTGCTTATTTTCTGAAAGAACAAGACATGAAAAAATACATTAACAATAAAAGACAAATCCCTAAGTGAAATTGTATTACAGTCCCTCAATTACAGCTGAGTTGGGACCTCAAATCAAATTGTCACAGCTCTATAAGGGATCAAAAAACTCCTCAGGCTTTGTCTGTGTCTACATTGCACAGGAATGAATTTCAGACCCAGGACTGCATCAGCACAGTGCAGTTCTGGCCTGTCTCCAATAACCTTTGCTTCACTATTTCCTTCCCAGCACCATTAGTTGGATGCTCCCTTTCTGCTCAATGTACTCAGAAAGCCTCAGCACGCTTGCAGATTTTATTTGGGCCACCTGGCACCTTTGAGTAGACTTTTAGTTGTTTTAAATTGTATTTAGTCATCTCCTGAAGCCTCACCCCACAAGCCTTCCTTCCAGAAAGAAATGCAAGTTTCATCGTAATACATTTGTCCCCAAACAAATAGAAGGGAATAATTCATTACCCTTTTTCTTCCTATACAAAAACCACCAAGAAGTGAGAGTTACTGCTCCTGCGATAGGTAGTAGGACAAATGCAGCAATGACTCCTTTCTGCCAAGTTGCTAAGATGACTGGAAAGAAGAAAGACACGTTTAAGAGGGTATGTGCAGTGACAGGTCGTCATTACCAACTTCTGCAGCTCCTGACCTTTCATTTTACTACAAACTGGCCTTCTTACACACTAGTGAAGAACTTGAAAGAGATTTGCTTGCAAAGCTGACTAGTGAGTCTCTGCTTTGTGACCAAAAGCTCAGTACAACAGTGGGTTGCTTTTAGCTTCCACCTGGCTCCTTTGGCTTTTGAGCATCCCTTAAACTGTCCTGTGTAAGTTAGAAAACCTCAGCTCATAAACGGTTCTCTCTGTTTAACTTCTGACAACGGTGGAACAAAAACAAGTAAGGGAGTTCTACTTGGTAACATCCCAGATAAAATGACCTCATTTGTCATGACGACGTAGCACACAGCTTATTAATCATAAAAGTTAGCTTACCGCTGATGGTTATTGGATGGCTTTTCACATCCACGTTAGCTCGATTAGAAGCCATGCAGTAATACGTTCCCGTGTCCTGCTTGCTCATTCCTTTCTTGCGCCACAGCATTCTGTCTGCATTTTCACTTCTTTCATATATAAGAACTTCATGATCCGTTTTTCTAAAGAACTTGAAGTGGATTGGCCAAGATCCTCCATTCACAGTGCAGAGAAAAGCAATATCACTGCCATCTTCCACTTCTCTGTTAGGAACGCTGCCCAAGCTGGCATTCTTGATGGGTACTACAGAGGAAGACACAAAGAAAACAAACGTTTAGCACTATTAGAAATAACCTTTATGAGAAAATATCATATTGTAGAAACAGATGCTTTAATGCTTAGTTAAACAGAGATTGAATGCACAGTATTAACCTTTCTGAACGGTCTCTGTCAGACAGCATCCTCTAGTAAATATTTTACACCCAGAAACAGAGAGGGCAGTGTAAAGAAACAAAGCAGACATGGAATGAAGCTCTAGCCATTCCACAGAAGTCAGTCAGCCTGGCTCTACAACTGGAATCGCCAACACCAATTCCCTTACTTGTGGTCCCCAAGAACTACTTTTTTTCCAATAGCTGTGACATCGGCACAAACGTCAACGTGCACAGGAGGCACAGCTCCGCTTACCTGTCACCACGTAGCACCAAACCACCACTAAAATAGTCAAAGTTTTTGACAACACCAGCCTCACAAGCTGATCAGCTCGGAGTAAGGTAAAGGTGATGCTGCTGAGCAGGCAAACATTTTGAAGATGTTATACAGACACATTATTATAATAAAAGGTCAATGTCTAAAATTTGTTATTTCCTTCTGTAGATTAAGAATATTCTCAGGTCCTCCAGGAGCAGCAGGCACAATCAGTGCTTTATTTCCACGTTGGCAGGAGACTGTTTTTTCTGCTTACCTCATTCACTATTTAAGAATAACCCCAACAAGATCTGTCAACGAGAAGCCTGTAACTGTTAGGGATGTTCATCTACAGCAGAAAGGCCAGTATGCCTCCTCAAACAGCTGCTCTGCTCTCTACAATTGTTTGTCTTAGATTTTCAACTTAAATTCAAGGTGTAATCCGTATCTTGGGTACAGGATATCCAAGAAACTTCCTTAAAGCCTATAACAAAACCTATTGTTAACAAGTTCTTTCTCTGGGCACACAGGGAACTGCTCGTGATGGGGACAGAACATCCAAATCAGTGACAGAAGTTTCTTGAGCCAAACCTTTGAAGCACTAGGACCTCACCCCAAAACCGTCACATGAAACCTCAGTACCATCCGCTCCGAGCACACCAAACAATCTACAGAAACAGGGTAGATGGGTTAAAAAATTCTACCAAGGCAGGATGCTCCCTTACACACACAATGACAGGGCAAACCACACACGTGTGTTTCAAGATTTATCAGTCCTGACGCTAGTCTTACGTGGCCTACAATGAAACTATGGTTTGCCTTGGTTTCTTCCTATCTGCACAGCACACTTGGAAATCACAGCTCTGTCACTCACACCGCCCTCCTTGGAGTACTCGCAACATATATCAGACGCACGATTTCTTCTGTGGATTTGCACTTCATCTTTTTAAAGCTTCAGTTAACACCTCCCCTCACCGGCAGAGGAATTTTTCCTTTCTACTTCATGCCTATTTGTAGATCAGAGACTCTGCTCACATACAGTAACTCTTAGTTGCTAATAAGAAGTAATAACAGACTGACTTGCAGAGCTACTTAGTAATTGCAGCTCCTGGTGCTGAACGTACGCTCAGTACCTCTGAAAACTGTAACTAATAACAGAGATGTTTAGAGGGATTTTTAAAAGTGCAGATTTACATCTTTTAACAGGAGTCGAGCTAGCTCAATTATTTTACTGAGAAAAACAACATGCTAACTCCGCTATCATTACGTATACATTTAATCCAGTCCTGTGACTGTCGAACATGAAGTAAATGGATCTGGCCCTGAAATTTTTAATCTGTAATAGTAAACATTTCACGTCCATTTTGCTTAGTCCATAATTTGCTGCTACCGTTTCAAAAAATCAAAAAGTTACATTAGACCAAAAGAAGAATTTAACAGACTTACCTATTACTGTGATGTTTAGAATATTGCTAGTTTTCATACCACTGGAGTGATTGTTTCTAGCTTCGCATTTGTATCCTTTTCTGTCGTTTTGTCTAATATTTTCATCCAAGAATGTAGCATATGTGTCATTAACTACTGTTTCCTTAACTTCATTTCCTTTGTAGAATCTGAACGTTATTGGTGGCGTTCCTGTCACCGAATGACAGATCAACCGTAGAGGCTTACCTACCACCACCTCTGGTAAACCACTGACAACAGAAAGAGTTGGCTTGGAGACTGGAGCTAAAAGGGGAAGGAAAGAAAAAAATGTTGCAAATCACACTGCGTAAGGCCAAAAGATACAGTATGATTTTATAGAAAACATATAAAATATTTTTTTATAGAAAACATATAAATATTTGATAGGAATGGTTGGACTTGATGATCTGATGGGTCTTTTCCAACCTGGGGATTCTATGATTCGATACAACATTTAGCTAGTTTGTGCACACAGCCTATATTGGGAAGCTCTTCCTCAGTGATAGAATGGAAGCAGGAGGTGATGAACAAAACAGAAACGTAGATTATAGAATACACGCATCTTTGAATAGCATAGATGGTGGTTCTAAGCCTCTGAATCAACTCACCATAAACATTTATCCTTACAGGTTTGCTCTCCTTGACTATTCCTCTTACTTCGGCTTTACAGCTATAGGACCCAGTATCGTTCACATTAACTCTCATTGTTAAGTTTCTAGAGTTCTTTAACCAGAGGTCTCCATTTGAATTTTTCCGCAAAATAGAGAAGTTGGCTTTCCGAAAACCACTAATGCTGCAATTTAGAGTTAACTCTTTGTTTTCATCCAGGTTACTCATAGAAGCAGCCAATATTGGCTTGGGGAATAACTCTGCAAGATAATAGAAGAAAAAATTAATTCAAATTGAGCCTAAAACAAAATGATCACCTATCCCAACGTATATGGAATGAAGCATGTACGGAAAGCTTACAGTCACGGAAAAAAACCCCAAATCATGTTACTTCAACATAATAATATGTTCAGGGAAAACAGAAGCTCAGCATTCACTTGAAACCACTTCTCATAAGTCTTATTTGAAAGTATTATTTTAGTTGGAAAGTATTGACAGGCAAAAATCAGAAACTGAAATCTAAATCTAAACAGCCTTTACCTTAGGGAGAATTTACGTTTGGATCTGGAGGTTATGCTCGGATCTCGAGTTAGGCCAAATTCAAATTTAAACATAAATCCATTGAGCAAAATCTAAGATGAGCAGAGGTGTTACCTGACACAAAAACATTCAGTTTGGTGCTTTTTGATGCTCTCCCTTGCTCCACCTTACACAGGTATTCACCACTGTCCTCTAGAGTAGCTACTGTAGCGTATTTCAAAACTTTCTCGTCTCGGACACTGTTCAGAATGGTTTTGTTTTTCTGGAGTATGATCTCAATATCACGCATCCGGGCTACAACAGTTGAGCATTCAAACTGTATTCTGTCTCCTTCTGTGATATTGCTTGAGGGCCTGGCAATCAGAGTAGGCTTTATAAATGGTTCTGCAAGAGAATACATATAAACTCATGACCCAGCTTGTTAATTGTAGCAAGCAAAGAAATGTAAAAGGAAAAGCTAGACAACTTACCCCTGACTGTAACAAGCGTTTTGTTGCTGTGTTCTGAGTTTTCCTGTTCTAATTTTACAAATCTCCTACCAAAGCAATCAAATTGTAAAATATTATCTCCCTCTTCAACAGGAAATTCCACTACAGAAAAGTTTCTGGCTGACTCAAATTCAAGTTTTTCTTTAGGTGTTGAATTCATCTTCATCTTCCGGAAAATGAAAAATAAAGGAGGCACTTCTTCTGGCAGCTCACAACGTAATTTCACAACTTCACCCTCTAAAACTTCTTTTTTTTCTGCCGTCAAGATTGGCTTTGTCATTCCTTAGAACAGAAAACAAGAAGTAGAACATTGCGTAATAATGAAATAAAATACTCTCTGATCGTTATGCTAGTTAACAGATGCAAATAATCTGCAAGAATTGAGCTTTTGAGGACAGTCCCTTTGGTGTGTGGGTGCATGCCAAGGCACCTTTGGAAGAACAATATGCCCTCTACCAGGGTAATATAATCTTGTTGCAATGCGCGGAGTGTGAAACCTGCTGTTGCAAAGGTAGATCACTCCCTCCTCAATGTTCCCTATTGCCACTCAGTAACGAGCAGGTGAAGAAGTTCAGCGGCATCCCAGCTTCTGTACCTTGAGGTTCAGGCCCCTGATGAAAAATTATAGACCCTGGGCAACCCTGTAGCTATTTAATGCTGAATAAATTCTTACTAAATTGCTTTTCCAAAGGGAAAAATGGCACTTGAAGTCAAGAACACATGGCTAGAAAGGGAATAGATGGAGGTGGCCCCCGTTTTCATAAAGAGATGAAAGAACAAGACTGGTATAAGAGTGTCCATAACAGTCCACAGCTGTAGCAACAACTACCACAAGGTGAGAATCTCCACATTATTTCCAGTTTTCCAGTAATCCCCCTGACACCCATCACGTTTGTGATCTATAGGCACAAGATTTCACAAATAATAGTCTCTCCAGTCTAAGGAGCAGAGACTCGGGACAGAGGGGATGGCGGCATGGGGGGCACGGGCTGTATCCCCGACTATCACTGATCTGCCATGTAGCCTTGGGGCTGCGATTTCCTTTCTGAGCCTTAACATGAGGATTTATTTAACACTCAACTCTTATAAAGTGCGGTGATGCCTACAGATAGAACACGCTTTGCGAGGTACCTTGTTTAGCGCTGACTATTATTACCACCCTGGAAGGTTGTTCTCTTTTTGTATCTTAGAGAATTGCTGCGTTTGAAGGAATACTCACCCCTTACCCAAACATGTGAGGATTTACTAGTCTTTGTCTTTCCACCTGCTTCCACAGTGCACTCGTAGTTTCCTGTATCTGAAGATCTAGCCGTAGATATTTCATAGCGCGCTTCTCCTTGGTCCGATACAGTCATGAACACAAGTTTGCCATCCTTTAAAATTGTTAAATTATGCTTGAGCTGGAAATCAGTACTTTTGCTAATATCAGCATGGCAGATAATCGCCATAGGAGCTCCATTCTTTACATTAGCAGATGGCTGAACCTTGATTTCAACTGTGTTGAAAGTGAAAACTTGATAGGGGAAAAAAAAAAACATAGTTATATTTATTCTCAATTAATCCAACGTAATACTATCATCTCAAACTGGTACATGGTAATGACAAAAATTATTTCGTTGTGCCCTAGTAGCAGGTGTCACAATTTTTGTGGTCAGACCCCATAGACGTTGACAGCAGCAGCACTTTACCTTCCACCGCGCAGATAGACTAGAGGCAGCTGCTGATTGTCGCAGCGCACACTGTTCATCTGCTCAGTCTGTGCCTGTGGGCACTGGGAGAACCATTGACCTGGTGATGTTCATGGCCAAATCTATTAAATTCCCTAGAAGACGCAGCGGACGCTAGAATAGGTTTGCAGCTGCTTTTTGATTCTCCTTATTTCTCGTGCTCTGTTGTCTCCAGCTCCAAGTATCGGGAGAGGTGAACAATCTTTTGTGTCTAAATAAACTGAAAAATGACAGTAAAACCCTGCTTAGAGTTGTATCAAACCCCAATCCAACTCACCCCTAGGCAACTAGTAGAAATCCTTTGACTTATCCCAGTACCTTTTATCCGCAAGTAAGGCTAGGGTCATTCAGCAAATTCCACCCTAAACACGTAATTCACAAACCTGGGATAATATTACATCTCAAATCTTTGGTTTAGGACAACTAGAGCCTGAGGAGACATTTGGATTCAAGATCTGCAAACATATTCATGCCTAACTTTGCATTGCTGGCAGTCCAGCAGTCGTATTCTTGAGTCCTTAGCAATCACACACTGAGTAATTCGAACACAGAATGATATGCCGAAGCAATGCCTTCGATTAATTTAAAATGCAGATATGTTAGCCCTTGAGAAAATATACTGAATACAACATTCCTATTTAAAAAAAAACCCAGACAAGAAAATTTGCACTTTAAGTAATAAAGCATTCATGTGTACGCATTGCTCCTGTGTAAGGGATAAGTAGCCTGTAACTTAAAATTTTATCATTCTTAGAATCCCGCTGTAATTAATATTCTTATTCACACAGCTAGATGAACAAGTATAGAGAAAGATTTATGAGTTCATTCACTTTCCCTTCCTTTAGGATGTACAGCTTTTGAGTATGCCGATTTACCCCAGGATTTGTATTAGAAATTTGCTACTAGAAGAGGAAAACTTTCCTGCACCTAAGAAGCCCTTTGCCATGTACGCTTACCAAGGAAGATTTATTATCTTCCTTGCCAGAGAGAATTTGGGGCATAAAACCAATGCAAAAATTGTTTGTTGGGAGGGGTTTTTTGCATGCAAATAGCCTACAAGACAACTAGAAGCAAATGTTTCCAGTGATGAAAAAAAGGAAGCATGCAGAGTGTACGTGCTAGAAGTCAGCAAGATAAAATAAAAAGTAAATGCAGTAATGCGAGTTCTGCACCCTGTTCAGACGTGACCTTTTCTTTTGCAAGAATAAGAGTGAGTACCCATAACTTATATTCTATAATTTTATCCTACGTCCTTGCTTGTGGGAATGAGAGGGTTTTTTTAAAGACCAAACCAAAAATGCTAGTAATAAAATTTCCTCTCCCATCTCTTTTATGCCTCAGTAAAGCAAATTACTCTAGGAAACATTCCATTAAAACATTTATTAAGGTATGAGCAGCACATCTCTCGCTTAAACCCTGTCATTACCTACCTCTCTTGTGAGCATAAAGTTCTGAACCTGGAAAAAAAGAAAAGAAACGTTATTTTCAAAGCTTGCAGATTGAAAAACAGTAATGGGAAACAGTAAAAAGCCCCAGTAAAACCCAAACAAATCATAAACACCTGCACCCACACAGATATTTAGTTATCAAACTTACACTGCAAGAAAATCACCAGAAGAGCAAGATACATCTCGTTCCCGAAGAACAGACACTTAATTCCAAAATAAAACAATATTCATCATCGGAGGTGACGCCTCCAGGTACCAAAAACAGGTTATGGGGTTTTTTTCTGTTGTTGTTTTATGGAAATGCATAAAACTTTGCCATTAAAATCTGTAAGTTTTCCCAGATCTTCAACAGAGACTGGCTAGATCAAGTAATCGTTCCCATTACTGGAAACTGGAAATGGGAAACAATGAGAATCTATCTGCTGCTCCCAGGCAGATTACTGCTCAGGAAGTGACTGGACTTTTCCTGAGGGCGCCACCAAAAGCATTTGCTTTGTTTAATTTCTTAAGGTGTATTAAAAAAAAAAAAAACCAAAAAAAAAACCAACAAGAAGTTCCAATGACATTTGTCCTGCAGTTCCTGACAATAAGGGTATTTTTAAGTCACAATTAACCATTTACGAACACAAATTACCTTTGCTATTTGACCCCAGCAGATACGGGCACAAATTTTTCCCATCACCTCGACACAGAGAACTCTTTCAGATAATACATATATATATAATTACTCATTTTTCCCCTTTATCTCCATTTCTAGGTCTAGTGGCAAAGATCAGCTTCACTGTAGGGTACGCAACTAATTTGAATTATCACAGAAACCGTGGCTACTGCGGTATTAGATTTGAATATCGACACACGAGGACCTCTCACGTTACCACCACGTAGCAAAAACACAGAACTGCACAGGATTTTGTTTTATGTTTTGTATTTTATTTTTAACAGGCTGAGAGAGTTGGGGTTGTTCAGCCTGGAGAGAAGAAGGCTCTGAGGAGAACTTCTAGAGACCTTCCAGTACCTGAAGGGGCTACAAGAAAGCTGGGGACTGTTCACAAAGGCTTGTGGTGATAGAGCAAAGGGCAATGGGGATAAACTGGAGAGGGGAACATTTAGACAGGACATAAGGAGGAATTTCTTCACCATGGGAGTGGTGAGGCACAGCACGGGTCGCTGCCCCATCCCTGGAGGTGTTCAAGGCCAGGTTGGATGGGGCTTGGAGCCCCTGATCCAGTTGCAAAGCACTCTGCTTGAGAATTCTAGCCTTGATCCCCACTCATGTAAATGTCTACTTGAGATACAGTGAGGAACTGATGTAAAATTCAGAATTACTCAATTTCCTTTAACAAAATGGAGGTTTTTTTCTGATTATGGGTGAAAGCCTTAGGAAAGAAAAAAGCCTAAAGAAAGCCTTAATGCAAGTAAATCAGTAGCTATCAGCTTTGATTTAGGTGGCATTGTTCTGAAGAAGATTAGTGGTGAAGAAAAGTAAAATGTAATCATTCTCCAAAAATCTCATTACCATAAGCGGTTTGTTGATATTCAGATGGGAGGGGTTGGGAAAGATAGGCAGAATCAGGAAACTAAGAGGATTACAGAGATACCATCCTGTCCCTGTCTTTCCTTTTCTACTTTTCTTACATTGATACTATCATTTTTGTATGAACGCGCTTTCAATCTTGAATAATCTGACATTGCCAAAGTGGCAGTTTTAGGCATTAATTTAATTTTTCCAGAGAAAATTTACTCCTTAACTCTTATGAATTCAATGTTTAGTACCTTCCAGTTGTTCAGGATATTCCTTTCTCAGTTTATCAGCCCACTTTTAAGTCAGACTTAAGTTATTCCACTTGAGCCTTAAAATGACTCACCCTATAGGCTTGACAAAGTGAGTTGAAATTACGACCTTCAAAAAGTGCTTCTAAAGTTGTGCATCCCAGAACTCCGTATGCGGTGATTTAGTTAACACTTGAAAATCAAGTGCTCAACTCTTAATCTTTCCTTTATGACAGAGCCAATGCTTTCCTTAACTTCCAGCAACATTTTCCAGGCTTGTTAAAACCCAATAGTAAATACAGTAAGAGAGGTCTACAAATTAGACACACGGTTCTTAGAAGCTTCAGTGTTTCTATGAAACTGCTCCCTCTTTTCTTTTTTTCTCCTGGGTCAATGAAAACTGTTATTTTTCTAAAAAATCCAACAGTTTAAAGCTATAAATACACTTTAATGCTGGTACTGCACACCTAAGCCTGGCATTTTGCAAAAGGAAGCAGGAGGCAAACACTCATCATCTTAACAGCGTATTAGCAATATGAACAAGCATCTAAGTAGCTGTTTTGCTGAGAGGGAACGCAGAATGGCACGATGGCCATCGCGATTAATGACTAAGAAGTAAGCTGGTTAAGTAGCAATAGTATTTGTTCTGCTTAATCCAGTGTGTTTCAAATCCACCACCACCAAAACGCGGATGGCTGGTGGCCAACAAGGGTCTCCAGAGCCAGGTAAAGGAAAAGGAGGAGGACACGTGGCAGGTGGAGAACAAAGGTAGATCAACTTTTGCTACTGATAACAAAAAGTAGGAAGGAAGGAGATTTCCCCCTTCCCCTTTAAAAGAATTCAGCAGGACACACAAAGCTCAGCAAAACCGCACCAGTCTTTCCCACGGAGGGGACAAAGGCTCTCGTCTCAGCCACAGTAGAGAGAAGGAGAAAGTGAGTGCAGGTCAATCCCCTTCAGAGCGAGCCCCGATGGTTGATCTCGGAAAAAGGCTAGTTTCAAGCTGAGATGGAAAGGCCAGCTTTGGGGATGAATTAGGTCGGGAATAAAGTTTAATGGTGCCAAACCCCCAGACTGTAGTGAGATGTCACTCCCAAGTGAAGGATGTTGCTAAGATCTCACAGGCCGATTAGACTGTCATGTTCTTGATAAATCCTCAGCATTGTCCCAGAGAGGAAAATCTAGCTGATACTGACCACAATTAAACTCAACTGCAGGAACTTAAGCCAAAATACCATGAAACTTGGGAGAAAAGTTTTCCAAATGGAAAAGAATGGCTTGAGACTATCTTCCATTGTTAAACTGAAAATCAGATTGACTTGAAGAATTTTAACTTAAAAGCACCTGTGCCAGTAGTACAGCTGCATAATTTCATAGCAGTTACCTTATTGTAATATCTTAAGATAAGTTATTCTGAAATATATAGCATCAGACAGTTATTCTAATATACATCATATAGGGAACACTATTCAGTTCCTATTGTATTTGTGGGAAAGGTAGGATTTACCTAAATAATGCAACATACCTTTGGAAGGAGCAGAATTGTCACTATAATCTGATGCAATGCCCTTTGAAACCTATGGGAATCACTAAATTTACCCTACAGCCCTATGAATCGGACTCTTAAGCATTAAAGCTGTGCTTATCTGGGAATTCATGACCTTTGTTTCTCCCAGCTGGGTCCTTTCTACTTGCTTACACGTGACAATTCCTAATAGACATCAACTTTGTCATTTGAACAGAGCTTTGCCTAAAACAAGATGCAAAGGCTCTTTTCCTAACTAAAGGCAAAATGCTGACTAGGAATTTCAGGTTCTTCCCTCTGTAAATACAATGTCCCGGCCAGTCCTTTATGACAGGAAAGGAAGCTCGGAGTTCACGCCACATCTCAGCTGTTTGTTTTCATTTGCTCTCCAGCTGGCATGGCAGTAAAGCGCACACCGCCGTGCCGATCCTTAGAACATCTTACCTCCTCGCAGAACATACGCTGATCCCAGCGAATCGTCTGGAGCCCCTGAACTTCATCTCCTGCTCTAAACTGTCCAGCTCCTGACGGGAATTTCACTTTCTTGAGTAAAGAAGTCGCTACGCGTGTTGACTTCAAGTTCTGTCTTACTGATTGACCAACAAGACGCTTCTCTTAACACAACATTCTGGGGGCTTCAGATCTTGTCCCTGATAACAGGGGCTCCACATAATTTCTTGTACCTGATTTTAAAAGCAGTTCATTGCTATAGATGTGTTTCTACAAATGATCGGGATTGTCTAAATCTCATTTTAAAATTTATAAAAATTCAGAGATCTGTTTCCATCTCTACTGGTATCAACACCAGCTTTCCAGTTACTAAATCAAGAACAGAAAAGCAGCTCTGATTTCTAATCCCTCAACCTCTCACGCATATAATCATTTAATTGTTTTGGTTCCTTGCAACTGTGAACTATTTTGCTTAATGATCACTCTTTTGGTATGCTATAGCAAAGTATAACTAACATAGCTGCTGTCACAAGTCTAAATAAATCCCTGGGGAACTAGAAATGAACTGAGTTTGTTCTCCAAATATTTTTGGGGTATATTGTCTTCTCTTGCGTGCGGGACATTTGCACAATCTTGATTTTAAAAGTGCCTCTTTATACCTCCCTGCATAAGAATAAAAAAATAATTTTATCCCTGGCTTTTGATATTTACAAAGAACATTAAAGTAATTAACAGCTTTTTTTTGGTTTTTTGGCTTTTTTTCCTCCCAGCAGTCTGGAAGTTCTACAACACAAGAAACTCCAGATGGCTGGAAGCTTGTGCTTCTCAGAATAAATTGCATTTCACAATGGCACCATCTACTGGGAGATGATCACTGGAGCAAAGCACAAGATGGTCACACAGCAAATCACACTCTGTATGGTTCCTCACTTCTCTCTGAGAAGAATTTGCAGTTCACTGGAAACCATTCACTACGTTAAAATTCTCATTCATAACCTGAGGATCACTGCAAGAAATGTAAACATACCTTCAATGCATATAAAGAAAAGACCCTTTCCTCTTCTGCTCCTGCTTGTCCTCTAGAAAAACAATCTATTTGCAGTCAAATACCAAGTAGTTCAAGCAAACAGCAGACTTGGCATCACAGCCATCTAGAGTAGGAGAGAAGAATACAGTTTTCTGTGCCGTTCTAGCTATATCAGTGAAACCTTTTTGCAGACAAAACAGAAGCACTTAATTTGATTCAGCACCAGACGTAACTATCAGTATATGATGATTTCTAGCAAGCCTTCTGTAGGCATCTACTGTAGCAGATGCTCTCCAGAATGGAGGAGCTCTCAGGATGAGAAACTGGGGATAACTTTCATAATTCCACTGAAATGTGCGCATTTCCCTGGAAGCCTCGGGTAGGACAGATAGAGTGTGAAGCCCTCACAATCTAACTAAGGAATGCTGCCTCGCACTATTTTCTTTCTCAAGCCAAAGAACTGACCTTGTGAATGAACGTTGAGTTTTGCTTTTGATCTCCATGACAGAACATTGTCACAGCACCAAGAGGCACCCATCTCCCTTTCAGACTAACTTACTTGTTTTGGCTCGATGACTTCTAGTCACAGCTTTTTGTTAAGTTTATTCCGTTCTTCCTACGCGTAGAACCCCAATAATTCCAGACAGGAAATTTGTAAACCTAATAAAAAGGGAACTCTAAGCTTGTGCAATATCTTGCTGATGTTATAGTTACACTGAACCAATCAACATCATTAGTCCAAAGTCAAGAGCCAGCTCTGCCAGAAAAACAATCAACACGGAAGTAAACTTTGTTTACTAGTATCTCGGGTGCTCTTTAAGAGACTTAGGATCTAGTTAGTATTCAAAGTTAAAGCCAGTATTCAAAACCTCACAGAGAGGTAATGCCAAAGCTGAATTTGCCTTTTTTCCCCTGTTTCACACTGACAATATGGTAAACTGGATGCCATATGGACAACATGGATGCTGTTCTCCTTGCTAAAGGGCAAAACAAGACAGCAACATTTTGTCTCGGAGTAATACCACGGGACTTAATGAAGCTCATTCCCTTAATGCTGGGGCACTTCCAGCACATGTTGTAGAAAAACACTGCCTTAAAGCCCTTTACAAACCTGCCATGAAGATGCTTTCCACCTGTTGAATACTCATCACAATTATATTTACATAAAACAGCAGCAACTAAAAGCGCTGTTCCAAGAGCAGTGCTTGGGAACGAGAGTGCCTCACTGGCACCCACAGCTCCCAGGCGTGCACGCCGTCTGCTGCGTTATGCTTTACCAACACTTGGTACCTCCAGTCCTTTGGATAACACTTCAACAAAATTCTAGTACATCCAGTCCTTCCTCACCCTATAGGACTGAGTGGTCAAGTAAACTTTTCTGGAAGCTTCTCTATATCAACTTCACTTAAGCATTCAAGTTATCAACTTCATTTGAAGTCTAATTTTCTGACCAGTACACGTTCTTACTCGCTAGTGGCGATCTAGAGATCGAAGCCAGGCTTTTACACACACTTCATCAGCGAGCCTCAGCTACCAAGTCCTACCGTAACAGTTCAAAAATCTTCATACACTCTCTAGACACCCCTCAGTAGCTTTATATCCTTTTTATCCCGTGGTGCCCCAAACCGCACCAGTGCTGAAGGTGGGGCCATGCCAGTGAGGAGCAGAGCAGGACAATGCCCTCGCTCGATAGACGCCGCTGCGCTGGCTGCACCCCAGGACACAGTTGTGCCCTTGGCTGCCAGGGTGCTCTGCTGGCTCACGTTCAAATGACACACAAATAATCAGCTTCCTAGAAAAATGTAAAGCGTTCAGCTCCAGGAGAGCCGAGGTCAGTGGGTCCTTGGCAGCTTCAGTAGAATCGCTCAGTTGGCAAAGACCTTTGAGATTGTTGAATCCAACCGTACCTGCCCACTACTAAACCAGATCCCTCGCCTACTCGTCTTTTAAACGCCTACAGGGGTGGTGACTGAACCGCTTCCCTGCGCAGCCTCTGCCAGGGCCTGATAAACCTTCCAGTGAAGAAATTTTTCCTCATATCTAATCTGAACCTCCTCTGACGCAGCTTGAGGCCATTTCCTCTCATCTTATCTCTTGTTAGGTGGGAGAAGAGACCAGCACCCACCTCACTACAACCTCCTTTCAGGGAGCTGCAGAGCGCGATGAGGTCTCCCCATCAACCTTCTCCAGACTAAACAGCCCCAGGTCCCTTAGCTGTTGCCAGAACCCCTGGCCTCCAGAGCCTTCCTGAGCTCCCTTCTCCTTCTCCGGATGCGTTCCAGCCCCTCAATGTCTTTCTTGTGGGGTTCATAACCCAACGCAGGATTCGATATGCAGCCGAGTACAGGGAGCACAATCCCCTCCCTGGTCCTGCTGGTCACCCCGTGGCTGATTCAAGCCAGGATGCTCACACTCTCCGTCTCCATCACCTGCCCACCAGTGCCTTAAGGACTTTTTGTGTCCTTAAGACACAAAACTTAACACAGGCTCCCACAACAGGAAAACACACAAACACTCCCAGTTCTCCTCCTGGCAGCTGCAGTTTTACACAAGCTTCCTGCCAGCTGCAAAAAAAAAAAAATAAATTCCAGTCTTGTGGTTAGATGTCAGCATTTCCACATAAGAAACATTTGCGAGGGCAGGGTGGAGATTATCTTAAAAGAAATTAAACCAAAAAGAGTAAGAAAAAAACAAGGAGGAAGGAAGTTGCCCACAAATTTCTGTAAGGAAACTGCGCAACACTTCGATGAACCAGGCTTTGGGAGGGATTTTGTACCTCACAGGAGAAAAGAACAGTCTGCAGGACCTTATCTTGTTACCTTTAAAAGCTGGAGACAAAGAAATAAGACAAGGAACGCAACCACACTTATAAGGCATTCTTCTTTCCATGCAACAGGGCCTGGAGAGCTAAAGATTATATTTACTTTGCCCAGAGAACGGCATCTACTTACTGTAGCTGTAAATTACCAATTACGTGATCGAATTAGTCATCAAACTGGGTTCTGCAGCGGTGTTGAGCTCAAGGTCATGATGAGACTTGTACTTTCTAGTAGAAGATCTCACTTCCTCACAGTTTAAGACTTGAAATTTGACCACAACATTTCCCTGGCTAGCTATAGATATTTATTAGCACCTTGAAACAAATTTTTTTTAATTACATCGCTGCTAAAAATCCCCAGTACCACATACCCTCAGTCTCAGCCGTATGATCACTGGCATTATCTCTAGCCCATGTGTGACTGTTTGATACGAATCGGTGATCTTGCTCCTTTCTAAAAACCGTGCAGGAAGAAATACATACAACCTCGTACACTGCATGGCAGCACGGTCTACCACACAGCTCTCTCACACGGGGAACTGCTAATTATGTCAGCAACATCCTAGAACAACTTTATGTGACAGTTAGTTGTATCCCAAACTGCTGTTCCTCACTCCTTGTTCTTCTGCCCACTCCTCCGCCTGCTACAGCCTAAAATGTTAAGTGGAAAATGACAAAAGTCTTTACACAAACATCAGTAAAGATCAGCGCTGTTTCCATATTTAGGACTTCCTCAACTCCTAGAGCCCCTCCTCGAAGATCTCATTAGTGTAACTCCACCAGCTGTCTTGCTCAGTATCAAGAAAATGTTTTCTCTCTCAGTTCTGCTGGTTTCCTACCGTAAGCCAAGGACTTACTTACATATTACAAATCTTTCTAAACAAGAACCATTGTTCCCTGTCTGAACACTTTCTTTTCTTCTCTTAGTCCAAATGTCTCAGCAGATTCAGAAAACTACTGCAATTGGCAAAGGTAGGTCCTCTTTTTTTTTTTATTTATTTTGGGATATGCACTGAAAACAACTGTTAACAAAAAAACAGGAGAGGATGTAAAAATGTCCAAAACCTTCTTGTAAAATCAAATCTGTCTGTGCAGAGGCAGTTTACAAGTTTGTATACAAAGTTAATTGCTGACTTTACTGACTTGTATGCACAGTCAAAATTGCTTTAAGTTGTTAAAATGTATTTCCCCCAACTAGTGCCACAGTTTACCTGTCCTGACTCGTTTGTTACCATTTTCTAGGAAAAGACATTACAAGTTTTTAATACCAATTTCTTTGTATAATCTCATAAAAGCCAACTAATTTGATAGACCATCAAGACTCATGCTGCCACTATTCAAAAGTTCAGTCTACTTACACAAAGTTAATTCTGGCTGTTTAAACACAGACACAAATACTGCTTTTTCTTTCAATTTCATTCACTAACTCTCAATTACCACCTTATACTGTTCATATATATATTTTCTATTCCTAGCATTTTCATTGCTACTGTAGTTCAGAAGTGGTTTTATTGGTTCCCTTGGATATATCTGCTGGCTTTGTGTGCATATACTGTCTTTTATATTAAGACAAGTGTTTTTCACAATGCGTTTGAGTCTGATTTTGAAAAATACAAAGTTGTGTTAATTGCTACTGGAGGCAGGAAAAAATATAACCTCCTATTTCAACAGAAATAAGGATAGCCTGGTCTTCAACATATTTTGGGGAAAAAAAGTGAGAGTTTTTGGATGATAGGTGCAGTAAACTCACTCAGAAGTTCCTTCTTTCCAGGGATGCTGTCGAATCCCAGGCTTGTACCTGTTTCGGGGACGTTGAATGTAGTGATGAGCCAGAACGTGACCCTCTCGTGCCGCACAGACTCTGGATCTCCGCCTGTCAGATACACACTGTTCAAACGCGATCAGAAGGTAGCCACTGTAAATAGCACAGACCTGACCCCAGGTTTATTTAAGTTGACTATCAGCTCGGCAAGCGACATGGGTGGATACAAATGCAAAGCTGAGGATAACAGCTCCAGTGGCGGAAAATACAGCAACAGCCTCACCTTCACCCTTCTAGGTATGTCTTGCTCTGAACCTTCCCGGAACATTTTATTTTGGGGGCACATAGCCCTGCAAAGCATCTGCAGCAGCAGGAGTCAGGGTTTCATTTGCAATAGGTACTGTTTGAGGCTGCGGTGAATGCCTGCTTCGATTGTGGAGCTGAACTCTATTGCAAACACCTGTTATTACCTGTTATTGGCATCGCTGTTCTGATTTGGTTCACCAAGCCCTCCCATCCTCGATGCCCACCTCTTTTGCCAGGGTTGCGACTTAACTACGAGTCCCGCTTTGGAGCTTGTCCTGTGAGCAGCGATGCAGCCTTTTCAGTTTTCTTTTTTTACAGAGCCAATTTCTAAACCACTGCTGAGCTCACCCACCTCTCAAGCCAAGAAAGGCCAGAACGTGACCCTGTCTTGTCTCTCAGAGAACGGCTCTCTTCCTATCACATACATATTCTTCAAGGAAAGACGAACCATCTCTCCCCCAATGAAGATGCAGAAGAGAGAAGCAGCTGTGATTTTTCGGCTTATCAATTCCTCTAGTGACTTTGGAACCTATAAATGCAAAGCTGAAAATAGCTTTCGCAATAATACAAAATACAGCAACAGTTTCAACTTTACACTGGCAGGTATGCATGCGTGAAACAGATTATCACTGTCAATAAACAGGGACTACACAAAATTCAGAATGTTGTAACGACACAAGGCTTTCAGCCAGAAATCTTGTTCCTGCAATGTAATGTTCAATATATATATATATTTTTTTTTTACAATTAAAAATATAATTTAAGTTTTGAAAATTAATGCAAAAAGTTAGGATTCCGTGCAGCCTAGACAGTAACAAAAGTGACCATAAAGGAGAACTGTAAACAATTCAATTTTACACAAGACCCCTGGCGAATGAGGCAGCCAGCTCCCTTCCTCCTGCTGCAGCACCGTGCGCTTGGTCCTAAATAGTTACTTTCAGGTTAATCCAAAACCTGAAAGAAATGTAAACATTTTATTTGAATTTATAGAACATACCTAGATGATGAAAAAAAAAAACCAAAGACATTTCACAGCATAAACCTCTCTTTTTTTTCTTTTTGGCAGAAGAGAGAAACCATTCTCAACCCCTGATCATTTCTATTGGGCTGATCTTGCTGCTGCTCATAATAGGACTCGCTCTGGCAATTCATTTTTTCATAATTCCTGCATATAAAGCAAGTGAGTTATTTGAATGTCTGTTTCATTTACCAGAGGTGCTCATTTACATTGTCGACACATTTTAGCATGTAAACGCCACGTTACAAGTAGAATTATGCGCTTGGTATTTTAGGTGGTTGTCAAGTCTCTTAACAAGCAAGGGTAACTTAAGAAGACATTGACAGGGTAAAAATCTCTGAGCTAGGTTTTAGACGGCAGCACTGGGATGGGAGAAGCAAAGCAACATCTAATTTAATCCACATCAATGTTGGCATGCATTGGACTTCATTGTTCTTAGTAAAGAAAGGACATTTATTAAAAATGCCCTTGATTATGGAATAATTTTTATCACAAAAATAACATTATCTGAGATCGCGGAATATTCAAAAAATATCGTGGAGCTTCTTATTTCCCTCTAAGAAAAACTGACAGATGAACATAAGGATGTGATCGTTTTTCTTTGACTATTTGCAGGAAAATTTAAATCTACTAGGACCTCAACTGGCCTTCCTTTAACAACGAATGCCGAAGACTCTGAAAACTCTGTCATATATGCAGAGATCGGTAAGTTCATGTTACTCCTTATGCTCGAAACTTACTTGTGGGAGTTTAGTTGAAGAATGCTGGTATATTTGTAGCCAGTATGGGCAAATTTATTCAAGTACTGCAGCAACGGTGGCAGGGGACAGTCAGTACCACGCTGTAGGTGGGCTAATGCCGCTGCTGGCCGTGCCTGGCAGTTGAAGTCCCCCAGGATCCGTATTTGGCACTATCTGCCAGCCATGCGGCCAAACCAGCAACTGGTTAAATGAAGTTCTATAAAAAAATCTACTGTAAACAGAAGCAAAATGAAGAATTGCATTTGCCCACAGATGGTGAGGATTGAAATAGCCATTCCAGAGGAAATTAAAAGACAGTAAGCAGATCACAGGTGCAATGCCCATTTACAGAGAGACAAAAGTGGGCTAAACACAAGCTGTAGCAAAAGAAAATTTCAGTAAGTCCAGCATTTTGCTCAAAATCACTCAGTACACAATAGTTCTTTATTCCATCTTCCTTAACTTTGTCAAGACTCAGTCGGTACGAACTGAAATGATAAAATAATGCTGAACAGTAAAGCAACTCTCCTACGTTCAGACATTGCACTGCTTCATTTGCAGAAAATACACAATAAGGAAGATTTTACATGCAAGCCAGGCTGCAATTATCTTGTAGTTTGCTACATTTGCCTTATATGTGAATGTCAGTATTTTCAAGGGGAAAAGAAACCCCCAAACCAACAGCAAAGAAGGTATTAAGCTTCCTGTTGCTAAATGGGAAAGGGGGGATCGTTCCCTCTGAAAAAAAATCACCTTGCTGTTCACCAGAACAGGAGAGAGGTAGAACCTCTGCTGCGCGAGCTCAGGGCTCCGGGCAGGTGCTCGTGCCAGATACCGATCAGCGTTCTACCCACACAGCCTGCGAGGACCAGCAACAGCTCTGATAAGACCCAGAAACTCTACCTATGAGTACAGAAAGCATGGTAGAGTTCTAGTCAGTATGGAATCTTGCTTAAAATCTGGTCTGCCTCTTGCAGTTTAATTAACCGCTGCTCATCATCTTTAATTCAGACTCTGTTAAGCCAGAAGAAGAATACGTCAACTTTTCTGCTGTGAGAAGAGAAGATGAAACAGGTAAAAACCCCAAGCTATAACACTGGAACATCTGATGCGCACAAATACACTGGAGGGGGATTTTGCCTGGGGAAAGGCAGTGTATAGATAGCAGCAGTTACATACTGAAACTGCTTACTTACTGCAGAAAAATTAAAATAACCTAGGAATTTTTTTAGGAAGGAAAAAAGCAAACAAAAAACCCCAAATCAAATACCTATCACCATCCTATGACCCAAAAATTCAACAGCCTCATTATGAAGCCACATAGGAGATGTTATTAGTGACCAAGTTGCTGGCGGCATATTAATTCTTCTGTTGTGTATCTGTACCAAAGAAAGGAATTATGAATTATGTTATTCTGGCTTTTAGCAGAAAAGAGGGCACGTGCTACAGTCTATTCAAAGGTCCTCATCAAAGACTGAGTACAAGGTAAGAACTCTTTTGCAATCAACTTTAACACATATTTTTAAAGAACCTTTTGATCTTCAGATGTGCTAAGTACCACCAAGTCTGCACAGAAAGAAATGATGCTTAAACACTGGCCTAATTATTCTGCAGACAGACAATACAGCTTGTTCTCTATCAGCAAGCAAAATCCTCAAGCCATAATCCCTAAGGACTTCAACTTAAAAGAATAGGCAGAACACATAAAACTGGAATTAACAAAGACCCAAATAGCAATCCCATTAGACAAATAGCAGCTTCTTGCCCAAATAGCACCATAAAAAACCCAAAATGAAACAAAACAATGAAATCAGTGTCAGGTAAGATCCTGCTGGACACAATATATAATCTGGCATTATACACATCTGAAAAATAAAAAGAAAGGAATAAATAATGTAAAGCTTTCATGTAGACCCACGTTCCTGTACATTTAACAATCCTCCTGAAATAGGAACTGGAAACACAAGATAATGAAAAGGCTTTAGTCAAGTATTAAAAATAAATAAAATCAAACTGCTTTGCTCTCCTAGGCACACGCTGGAGGATCCAGTTTTGGCCTTTGTACCTGCTGTTACCTCGCAGTACAGATGGCAATTTCTCAGCTCAACATTACTTCATCTCTTGGAACAGGATGCTAAAAATTAACTTTTGAGAGGGTTTAACTCCAAAACCAGTTCTGCATCCTGCTACAGGCTGCTCCTTCAACATTTCTGTGTTGGTTTCATACCATTCCTTAGCCAGCTTACCTAGAATTCCCTAAGTTCAGTAAGTCACTACATAGCAATTAACATTCTCTAGTGTTTAGCAGTTACAAATAACCAGTTTAGAGTTAAATAAGCACCACGTTAAGAGAAGAAATGTTTAAGGCAAGTTCTCGTGTTTCATGACATTAATGACCATCAGTGGCTGTTTGCTACATCCACCTCAGAGCGATTTAATACAGTGGCTGAACAAGCTGCACACGCACAGTAAACCTACAGAAGATCAGAATCACTCTATTTCATATCTATATGCAAATTCTTGTATCAGATTTTGACTACAACACTCTAGGTATACAATAAATATTAGCCTTTTTCCACCATTTTCTATGTACAGATGTTGTCCACAAAAATTAAAAAGAAAATAGTTAGCCCTGCTAACGAAGGTCAAGTTGGTCTCTTCCCTCTTTTCAAAGTAAACTGGAAGGCCCAGATTTGATGGAAAATAGATGCAACACCAAGTTTTAGCAGAGCTATTTGCAGAGAAACCTGAGTCCATGACACTGTTCAGGCACAGATGTTTAAGAAATTCCTTTTATTCAACAAACTGAAGTTTACATATTTTTGGCTGATGTTACATACTTAGTTAAGAAGTCCTTCAGCCTAGAGATGTGCATCATTTCCTTCATGGTGGTGTCTCTGCTCCTCAGCTGGACCACTCCATTCTCCAGAGTGGCATCGGTTATCAAGATCATGAAGAGAATACTCATTTCATCATACCTGCAAAGGGAAGTGCACACCCATTACTGTTTTCGGTGTAAGAAAAAATCAGACAAGTACAAACAACCATAAGATGTAAATATTTATTGTTGCACTACTGCTTTAAGTTTTATTGTTGCCATTCCTTGCTTTCTGGATTATATTTCTTTAAATTATTTCGTTACATTACTACATAAAAAGAATGTTATTTAGTGACCTATTACAAGAGTATTTTTGTAGAAGCAAAATAATTCTCTCTTCTATATTATAATAGCCAGACTTACTTTGAAAACTACTACACGTTAACCAAGAGTTATTTATTTTCTCTGGGGAAAAATTATTCACTCATATGTTCAGGATACATTGACATGAGAAGCGATACGCTCAAAATTCACTCCTGATGAATAAATCACGTATGAAGCCCTCAACTAGAATAGCAGTATTTATCTGCACAAAAAAATTCCATTGCATGCATTACTGGTTCCAGATTTGGAAGAACCTTCAATTTCAAGACTAGACACAGCGTGCTGTTTGAAACAGCTCCAGAAAGGAACACAGGACTAGTCCAGATACAGAAACGAGGGGTGGGAGGGAGATAGTTCTGTGAGTTTGTGATTCATCTTAACAAACAGAGTCTCTAAAAGGCATTTCACAGTTTTAATTTACAAAAGACTGTTTCTCCTTACTTTGTATAAAGCTGCTCCAGAGATACCTGCGTGGTTTCAAGATAACCTGGCCACACAGAAATTCTATTTTCTGCAAGTTCATTGAACAATCCTCGACAAACCTGTGTTTATTTAAAAACAAAAGTTAAAAGATAGACTTTGAGGGTTTGAAAGCCTTTACAAAGAAACCATTAAAACTCCAGTGTGTGTGGAATTAACATTCCTAGCTGGTGTTAATTATTTGGCTGAAATAATCTCGAAGTACAAAGCAGCTTGGCAATTAAATCTCTGTTTCTATTTAGAAACAGGCCAGGGTAGGTTTCTTCACTTCTGTGGGGACTGGCTTAACAACTGACAAATAAGTTATTTTCCTTATTTTTACATGGAACAAACATTGATTCTATTACTAGTACTAAAAGCAGTGTGTTAATGCAACAATGGCACCTACCACCCACTGCCTGTAGTGAACTCCTTCAGCTACACCTCACCAGCTGCTTAGCAGCAGCACTGGAAAATCTGCACAACCATGGACATCCAAGGATTAAAGAACCAGCAGGATTTTCCCTAACTTAAACAGTATCTGGATCACAACATGGGAAGCCAATGCTCAAAATTAAAACACTTTCTTACAACATACCTGTCTCAGCTCTGTTGTTGGACCTTTTCCTACATCCAAGGCCACCTTAAGGGGTGCTAAACAAGGATGAAGCTTAAGCACCTAATAATTTTACAAAAACAAAAGATTACTGAATGTATTTAGTGTGAAATTCTGAACAGAGCTAGGAAATACTACGGTTTGGGGTTTTTTTCACTGAAATTCCTGAGTTAGAAGCAAGCTGTATTTTATATAACTAGCACCAATTCTGCTTAGGTTAGTGTGGCAGAATTTGTTCCCTTTTGGCTGAGCCCCAGAAAATAGATGAAGTTTTGTAAGCAGAGCCCCATTATCTTCAATGAAGCCCGAGTGATCAGAGACAGCCCAGCGCTTATCATCCAGTTACTGCCTGTTCTTCAAGACCCAAGGGTTGTTGGCTGTTGGATTAACACGTGCTGTCTGAAAATCAATTCCAGAAAGCCAGTGTAAAAGTGGGAATAACAATGGCCCTTGGGGAAATGCCCCACTACCACCTGGAACCCATTTTCTCTACTCCTCTCAGCTTCAAATGCTGCCAGAAGAGACAAACTCCCCCTATCCTCACAAGAGTTATGTTCTCATTCCTCTTCATGGCAAGAGACCACCTACTCATCAGAGACAGAAGGTGGTCTCAGAAAGAGAGAAAAATGGCTTATTGGGAGTGAAATGGACTATAGTGGCAGCTCATCGCTACCAGCAAAAAGAGGTTGGAGAAGGGAACAGAGGATGGAGATATGGAAAAGGGCAATATTTCCATGCCTGAGTTTACCACACTGTCTGTTTTGTACTTAGAGTTACCTCTGCCTTCCACATCCCCAATGCTTTCTCAGAAAGTTACCTTTCTCTGTGAATTTTTCTTTTTTGTTAGCGGATTATCAGCCAGGTGTAGAGAATCAAAGAGGTACGCTAGCACTCCTCGGTCCAGATTTCCACTCATAGACAGAACATGAGGAATAACGTTCTTCCTTCCATCTCGGCCCTGAAGAGAAAAAAAAAAAAAGGCGTATCTCAAACATCATATCAAAGGGGCTGCTGTTTACTTTAAATATACAATGTGTCATTGAGCTCAAGCGCCATTATTGCATTTGGACTCAATGAACTAAGAGGTCTTTTCCAACCTCGTGATTCTATAAATTTAAAACAGAATCAGACATACATTTGACAATGTACCCAGCAATCTAGAAAGCGTGAAATAACAAGGTAAGACAGCAACACTGGGGAAAGCAGAAGACTGGAGCAGGATGGGATCATTTTCTTGTCCCGCCATCTCTGATCACAAATTTAAATCTACAGCAAATCGACTTGGAACTCTGTATTTCCTTCTGGATGTTGGTAGGTGATTTCCAAGTACCACAAGGAGCTGCCTCCACATTCTGATAAATCACTGTGTAAGCCACAGTTCTGTAGGTTACACTATAGCCCTCTGCCTTCTGTATGGAAATGCAAAATGAGGAAAGACAGACAGAACTGCCATGAGAAGGTGGTTGTGATTTACTGCTAAAGTACCAAGTTACTCCCGTGCTATCTGTGCAGCCTGAATCTTCAGACCTTGTCACTTGCTAGGAGTTTGACCCTTTCCAATATATTCTGTGGAAATAAAATCCCCCTTCTGAGTGTGGTAGCTTCTACGAAAGCATCTATAGTGTTAATAATCCATTAACTCACGTATACTTATACATACATGGAGCTGGACAAACTACAGAAAGGAAAACCATTTACAGACTTTTTTGATGCAAATTTAACACTGCAAAGCACAGACCGAGTTTGCCTTGACACGTACTCACAGATGCCGGTAAGGGCTGGGCAACGGACAAGAGCTGTCTTGTCGATACGGCTCAGCTCTAATTCCAAAGAATTCGCTCCTTACAAAACCCCACCCCACAGTATTTTATCTGCTTTTGGAAATCAAGGCCTGACTGCAGAGCATCAACTGTACTTTTCCAACAACAAAAATTAAGAGATAGTTACACAATAAGCAACTGGACCAGCAGAGAAACCATTTCTCTCACACGTTACCATCTTTATAGAAGATTTTCAATACAGTAAAGCTTACGAGTAGCTGTGAGTTCTCCCCTGGATACATCTGTAACAGCTCGGCATCACCAAGGTTTGTCAATGTTTCTATCGTTTCTGTTCCCCAAGGAAATCTGTAATGTAAATTAAATCCTTTTCTTCCTTCTTCATCCTGAAAGTCGCTGCTGCTGAAGTTAGACGGGCCTACTGCGAACTGCAAATTAACAACATAGAGGGGATCACTACTGTGCCCACTGTGTTAATTACAAAACCCAACTCTATAATGCAAGCTAAAGCCGGTGATTCTCAGCAAGATTTTTAACAATTACAGCCCTTTGATTTTTTACAGCATTTTGATCTCAAACCAATTACAAACAAAAAAAAAAAATTGCCTTTCTGCAAGTCATATGGTAAACTACTTGTCATAAACTTAAATAGTTTTTTGTTTCTTTCACAAGAAATGCCTGTATTTCAACATTAAGAACAGGCAGCAACAATTCCATAAAACCCATGAGGGTGCCTATTCCCTCCCGGTCCGAGGTATCAAACAGGAGGACAAGATTTCCCCTGGGCACACTGCGGGTACCTTTCTCCACCACTGGAGTCTCTGACGTAACCAGTAATCGAGCCACTGTCCTGCAGTTCTGGGAGGACTGAACCATGCGAGCAGAGACGTGGTCCTTTCGCCTATTCTTTAAAGAACAGCAAGGTCAGCAAGTTAACTCCTTCAAAAACAACAGAAGAAAAAGGCAAAAGAGAGTATTCAAAAATAATCTCAAAGGGAAATAAGTGTAAACAAATAGTTTAAGCATGAGGAGGGATGAATCCCTCTGTTACTCTACCTTCCAAAGTTATTGTTGTCTGGTTCATCTTCTGGAAGAGCATGGAAGCAAACTCCAACCTGCGCGAGGCCGCAGGGCAGGCGCCTGCTCACCAGTTCTAAGCAGCTGACGTACTGCGCCAGGACACCTGCCGACACACAGACCGCGCGTCTCAGCAAACACAGGAAGAACTGGAATTTTTCATTGTTTCTATGTGCAGTCCGACTAGTGTTAAAGTTTCAGAGAGATAAGCGCAACACCCTGCAGCTCGAATCCTCTGGGTACTTCAGCGACTGCGATTTTAACGCACCTTTCCCCTAATTAGAAGGGAAAACATCCAATGGGCCCTGAATCTCAGGTCCTTGAACAGGAGACAAAGCCCCTCAAACAAGGGACAGAGGGATCCCTTCAAAGAGAGGACAGACTCCCTCAGACATGGGGTGGACAGGTCCCCCTCAAACTGTGGATAGACAAGCAGACACCCTCGCGCTGGGGACAGATGGACAGGCCCCCTCAAACAGGGGTTGGACAGATGGAACGCCCTCAAACTGGGGAGGGCTGGAAGGACAGACCCTCCTTGTAATGGGGACAGAGGGACTCCCCCTGAAGAGGGAGCAAGCGGATGGACAGAACCCCTCCAACCATGAACAGTCGGATGGACAGACTCCCCCCTTGAATAAGGGACAGACAGATGGAACTCCCTTAAATAGGGGATGGGAAACCCTCCTCAAACAGGGATGAGGAGACTCTCCTCGAACAGGGAGGGGAGACTCTCCTGAAACAGGGGATGAGGAGACTCCCCTCAAAGAGGAGACGGGGCGACCACCTTGAACAGGGAGGGGGAGACTCTCCTGAAACAGGGGATGAGGAGACTCCCCTCAAAGAGGAGACGGGGCGACCACCTTGAACAGGGAGGGGAGACTCTCCTGAAACAGGGGATGAGGAGACTCCCCTCAAAGAGGAGACGGGGCGACCACCTCGAACAGGGAGGGGGAGACTCTCCTGAAACAGGGGATGAGGAGACTCCTCTCAAAGAGGAGACGGGGCGACCACCTTGAACAGGGAGGGGGAGACTCTCCTGAAACAGGGGATGAGGAGACTCCTCTCAAAGAGGAGACGGGGCGACCACCTTGAACAGGGAGGGGAGACTCTCCTGAAACAGGGGATGAGGAGACTCCCCTCAAACTGGGGACAGGAAGACTCTCCTTGACCCGGGAGCCGCCTCAAAGGGGACAGCCGGAGCCGGCTCCCCTGAGGGCGGCCGCTCGGCCCGCGCAAACCCGCCCCCGGCGGCACCTACCGGGGAGGAGGCTGTCTCGAAGCGCCTCCCCGCGCGGCCCCCGCCGCCCCGGGGCTCGCAGCGGGGCATCCACGGCGAGCACCTGCTCCCGGTGAGCCCATTCCCACCACTGCCCCGTTAAGTTGCCCCGCAGCGCGGCGCCCAGCGGCCCGAAGCCCGGGTGGTCCCCGCCGAGGACGCGGGCCCAGGGCTCGCAGCCGTCCCGCAAGAAGCGGCGGCGCTTGCAGAGCTCCAGCAGCTCCGGCCCGGCGGCCGCCGCCGAGAACGGGCGCGGAGGGGCCGCCCCGAGCCGCGGGAGGCAGCGCGGAGCCAGCACCCCGGCCCCCATCGGGCCCGGCCCCGCGCATGCGCCGGGAAGGGCTGGAAAATTCCACTGAGGGGGCTGAGCCGAGCGGGGCCCCGGGGCGGTGCGGAGGGTCGGATCGCGCCCCCGGGTCCAGCAGGGCCAGGGAGGTTCTTCTCCCTCTGGACTCGGCCCTGGTGAGGCCGCTCCTGGAATCCTGTGTTCAGTTCTGGGCCCCTCACCACAAGAGGAATGTTGAGGCTCTGGAGCGAGTCCAGAGAAGAGCAACGAAGCTGGTGAAGGGGCTGGAGAACAGGCCTTGTGAGGAACGGCTGAGAGAGCTGGGGGTGTTTAGCCTGGAGAAGAGGAGGCTGAGGGGAGACCTCATTGCTCTCTATAACTACCTGAAGGGAGGTTGTGGAGAAGAGAGAGCTGGGCTCTTCTCCCAAGTGACAGGGGTCAGGAGGAGAGGGAATGGCCTCAAGCTCCACCAGGGGAGGTTCAGGCTGAACATTAGGAAAAATTTTTTCGACGGAAAGGGTCACTGGGCAGTGGCAGAGGCTGCCCAGGGAGGTGGTTGAGTCACCTTCCCTGGAGGGGCTTAAGGCACGGGTGGACGAGGCACTGAGGGACATGGTTCAGCGTTTGATAGGAATGATTGGACTCAACGATCCAATGGGTCTTTTCCAACCTGGTGATTCTATGATTCAACCCCCGTCCTCTCAGGGAGCAACCCTCCTCAAGGGGATGGGGAGACAAAAAGCAAAAATAAACAAGCCCCAGTCCTGTGATTCGCATCTGTGCCTTGCTGATTGCATAAAAATAACCTCAACTACCACCTCAGTAGCCCACATCCCATCTCCCAGACAGGCAGAACTGCAGCTGCAGTTACTTCAGCTTCTTAAGGCCACTGACCCAGCCAAAAAAATTACACTGGAGTCCACTCCGAGGAGACTGAAGTCAGGAGGTTCACCTCCTTGTCCTCCACACTTTTCCGGTTAAGCTTGCAGAGCACATTTCCAATTATTTCACACCTCTCTGGCTTTCAGCTCAACAGGTCTGGCCAGTGCCACCTTCTCCAGAACAGAGCTTGTTTCAGAAGACTCCACTCTGTCAATGTTAATTCACAACCTGGACTTTTCCCACATACACTTCTAGTAGAAAGGTTTTAAAGATAACCTTTCTATGCGTTTTGTTTCAGTCAGCTGACCTGGAAAACTTGGCAATTAATGCATTGTATTTCAAAGATAAACAGGCCTCTACTTCCTTGTCTTCTGCACCAATAGCCCTGGGACAAAGGGAATCCAGCAAATGCGATTAAAAGGCTCCTGCCATACTGTAAACCAGTACTCAACTGTGGCATTTCAGGACTCCAGCTGGAGTTCTCATAGCAACAGTGATCACTTAAGTACCGTCAGCTGACAGAACTCCACAGAAAAGGCTCCATTACATCATTAAAGGCAGATTAAGCTGGGGTTAAAAACATGACAAACTGAGCCACCAAAGAAAACAATGGCCAAGAACCGACTAGGAAAAGAGCTAAAGCATAGAAGAAACAAACAGTCCAACTCAGGTTCAAAATAGCCTGGATGGCATCTTGCAGATTCAACCTTGAATGACTAGGCTGCAAGCACGGTTAAATTTGAAACTCTTCACTGTTACTAATAAACAATGTTGTACTTGAAAGCATGGAGTACTTTAACCCCACAATCAAGCCTTATTCCAGCTACATTCCCAGCCAAGGAAACACTGTTTCTTCACCCAGCAGGGGCAGTATGGGGTCACTCCCAGATCCTGCAAGTCTTGAAAAACCCATGAAGGCTGTTCACAGCTCAGCCACCCACCTCCCTCCCCCACTTCCATAAAAAAGAAATCACCGCTCAATATCAGTTTAAGTATAACTTGAAGTTTTAATACTAAGATCTTCCCATTTCTCTGAAGCTCGCAGTAAGCCTGCATGCTAACCCGCAAGGCCTGACAGCTGTAGGTACACGACACTCACGCCTGGTCTGCACGGACGCTCCTGGGAAGGCGACAGTTGCAGTGCTGCAAGCGCATCCTACACTCGTAGCCGTTCCTTAGCAACACCACTGCAGTTTTCGTTCGCAAGACTTTTTAGCTGTACTAATACTCCGGTGGATCTTTTCCAGAACTGGCCCTAGGCTATTAAGACAGGGAAGAGCACCATATCCAGCAGTGACTGAGAAGCCAGCCTTAGTCCTCTTCCCCATCAAAGCAGAGCCTGCCATGCTAAGCGATCTAGCCCAATCGAGGCAAGGCTGGTTTTTGTATAAGCTTAAATGTTTAATCAGACACAGTTGAGAAACCTTTCTAGAATTTAATATAAAAACATTTGACATTCCATTAATGTAAAGTTGTGCACATGTTGAGAAAATTGCCATCTGAAAGAAAATTCGGTCTTCAAATATCTTTATTAGAAGGCCATGCACTGCCTTCTGTAACTGTATTTCAAATCACTGTACATTTACTTTGAAAACACTGTCTGCATTTTCTAGTACAAAAAACTAAAAATTGTTTCAGGAATGTAGAGAAATATTCAACTTAAATAGCGAAAAAGTGCACCATAATTACTGCTGCACTGCAGTCATTTCTGCATTTCCCATTTCTTAAATAACTATCCTGTTTTGATAACACACAATATAAAGAGCAATTATGAAAAACTGAGACATTTAAATACACTAAGTTATTGAGAATAGCTTGTCGGCATTGGGTAACCTATCATGGGAGCAGCGCCGGTGGCAGGGTACGCGTACTGCTGCTGGTTCATGCCATTGTGCATATTGGCAATGTTACTGCCGTACTGCTGCTCGTAGCCGTTCTGATAAGCCCCCGCGGGGTTGCCAGCCCTGAAACCAGCCTGCATGCCTGCAGCCGCAAACCCATTGCCAAAAGGAGTTCCATTGCTGAAACTCTGGGCGGTGAAGGCCCCATTTTGGGTTTTTGCTCCAAAGTCTCTCTTTCCTAGCGCACCATAGGTTCTCTCAAAGTTCTCCCTCTCTCTAAAACTACTAAATCCACCCCTTTTGCCCGCAGAATATCTGTCACGTCGATCGCCTCGGGAACGACCTATCAAAAGAGAGAAGATGCAGTTATACATACCACAAAAGCTGCATTTTACATACCACCAAATGACTTCAGCTCATACAGGTCTGCCTTCCGGGGCACTCTTCATCCAGCCAAGGTCTCCAGTCAGGCCTCTGCTACACGGATGAAGGCTAGTTTGATAGAGAAAGCTGTCTAACCTACGAGCTGTCTCTCCCCTCTAATCCAAGTGGCAGCATCAAGGCAAAAAGTCACTTTCAACAGGACACTCGTGTCCATCCTTCTAGCCATATGAAAGGCCACAAAACAGAGCCCTGAGGTGTTTTATTTCAGAGCAAATACTCCAAAATGCCTCTCTGGCCAGCACCAGCCGTAGGTGCACCACAGCATCAGCGTGGAGCATCCAGGGGGAGGGGGTATTGTTTATTGTTAGTGTTGTTTTAATAAATACCTTTTTAGCTCACCATAACTAGTAGCTAAACCACCTTCCACATCCACTTTGGAGAGAGGCTGGAGGTGGAATTTGGGTTTCCTTTTTGTTCCAAGAGGAAAGCTATGCGCTGTGCTCAAGAAACACTACTTACCTGAACCTCTGTCTTCAATCAACTGAAGCAATTTGGGGTTGATGGCTTGATTAGCCTCCCGAAGCACAGAGATGAGGTCATTTACTTGCTTAATATTGTTAGGAGTAAAGAATGTGTATGCTGTGCCTGTTTTGGTACTGCGGGCAGTTCGTCCAATTCGGTGGATATAGTCCTCTGAGGAGTTAGGGTAGTCATAATTGATGACAAATTTCACATCTTCCACATCTGTAAAGTGTTGCAGTGTGGCAAAAAGCAAGGTACGAAGTTTTGCACACCACAACAGCCAAATCGGAGATAAACATTAGACAATGGTACTTTAAAGGAAATAACGGCTGCAAAGAACAGTGTTAGAATTATCTGTTTCTGCATGAGTATTGTGGAAGAGAAAGTTATGCACACTCCGTCTGTTCCCGTCTCATCACCCACCCTGTGATCCAAAACCTTACCATAAAGGAGTATGCATTTGCTTGTCATTCCCAACTCAAGAGTCCCCTCTACAAATCATCAAGTGACATCTGAATGCTTCTTGCAGTAGGGCCACTAAAGCTCACAGCAGCCTCTTCATGTGCTCATTTGAGGACCTTAGAGTAAAAACATACAAGGTCCTTCACATACACACTCATTAGAAGCTCAGAAAAAAAGGGGCCACACTGCTCGTCTTGCCAAGACCTTTGAACCGCAGCTGCAAGAAAAACATACCTGTCCCCCCAAAGTCACCAAGTTGTTTTTATGCACTGTGTCTCGTCTAGGCAAGCGCTGCCAAGAAGCCAGGGTTCACTTGAGAATGTGTCTCTCTCTGGCAGGTCTCGACATGACGACTACGTTATAGGTGGAGGAACTTCGACTTTCAAAGGCATTTGAAAAGCCATTGCTTTCCTGCCCCACTTGCTAACATGAGAGGTGGGCTTTTTCTCAGATTTCATGTGCCAGTACTCACCAATTTGTACAAGGCTTAGTACATTTTAAAGCTGCTCTCTCCATTTCATGGTTGAAAAAAAAATTTCATTGAACATTGAAGTTTGTAATTATTTCCTTCGACATTTCAGCAAACTCACTGAAATTCAAAGACCCACAGATCACAGCAGACATTATGCACAAAACTAACAGTACTGCACCATGGCAAATCATGCAAAGCATGGAGAGAAGAGAAATACCAGGGCAAAGTGAACTGTGAATGAAACTGCTTATTTCATGAGAGAACAGTTTATGGGGGGGGTAGTTTAAAGGATGATCTTTGCCTTTTGAAGATTACTGGCACACAATGCTCTCAGCTTTCACCTCTCTATTTGACTGGAAGCAGCCAGCCGATCACTTCCACTAGTCCTCCATCCCCCTCGAGTCCTCCGATTGTCATGCCTAGGCCTTGCCACAAAGACTGCACCTTTATGTGAAGAAAACTTAGAAAAATGCAGAGGTTAAAGAAAGCAATAGACTTTCTTTAAATAGCTTTGGACAACTGCCATTACGAGTTGTACTAACCTAGACCTCTGGATGCAACATCTGTAGCAATCAGGATTGGTGCTTTTCCATGTTTGAATTCTGTAACAGAAGCAACTCGTCAGTTTTCTCGTCAAGTAACAGAGATCAAGTGCTTCCAGGAATTGCTGCAATACTCACCATTTAGAACCCAGTCCCGTTCCTGCTGACTTTTGTCCCCATGAATGCCCATTGCTGGCCACCTGAAAATACAGAACACTCTTGATTACCTCACAACCACTACCCCAAATAGCTTCCTTAGTCAAGATGGGGCTGGAGCAAATTCTAAATGGTTCCTGGAGTTAGTTTTGCCATTTTTTATGACACCTGGTGTCAGCACCTGGCAGTTTTCACACAGCAGCTAACTGGTCACTCAGGCAGAAGCAGGAGCATGCTCAGACTACCATGGTGGCTCACTGAAGTTCAAGTTGCTACTTACCCATCTCTCCTCATTTTTCTGGTGAGGTCATCACACCGTCTTTTGGTTTCCACAAAAACAATGGTTTTGTTCTCCTTCTCACTCATTATTTCTTCCATCAAGCGAATAAGCCTATCAAGAGGAGACGACTGTTAGAGCAGACACTGACTTCTACTCTGCAAGCTTAGTTCTACCAGTCTGATGTTGACTTTTTGTAGTGTTCCCAAAGGGCGAGGAAAAAATCCATTAAAACGATTGCTTCACAGTTCATGAACTAAAACTAACCATCAAAACCACACAACGAATGTAAATGCTTTTCCCCATTTAGTACTTACTTGTCATCTTTCTCGACATCATGGCACACATCCACAATCTGAAGAATGTTGTGGTTTGCACTTAGTTCTAATGCACCGATGTTGATGTGTACATACTCCTTTAAAAAGTCTTCAGCCAGCTGCCTCACCTCCTTTGGCCATGTGGCACTCCACATCAGAGTCTGCCTGTCAGGCTGGAGAAGGAGACCGGATCAGTACAAGATCAAGACATGGAAGTTAAAAATCCAGGCAAAATGAAAAATTATCTACTCAGGACAAGCCTGAACACGTTATCTGCACTGCCCTTGCTTTAATGAGCAGAGTAACATTCATCTCTGTAACAGTGATAAATGCATGAGCCATCTATACTCACTCTTATCTGATCCACAATTTTTCTGATCTGAGGCTCAAACCCCATGTCAAGCATCCTATCAGCTTCATCCAGGACAAGGTAAGTACACCTCCTGAGATTGGTCTTCCCAGCTTCCAAGAAGTCTATAAGCCTTCCAGGTGTTGCAATGCAGATTTCCACACCTAGAAACCGAGCAGAGCAGTACAGTCAGCTGCAGTAGTTTTCACACTGTCCCCTGCAAAGGTCATCAAGGCTTATCCATACCTCTTTCCAAGTCACGAATTTGTGGTCCCTTTGGAGCACCTCCATAAATACACGTAGACTTCAAACGGCACGCTCTGCTATATTCAGCAGCTACCTGCTGCACTTGCTGAGCCAGTTCACGAGTTGGTGCCAGCACAAGACACTAGAAATGAGACACCCAGTCTTTAGTTCAATACCTATTTGAAGCTTCTAACCTGAAACTAGTTTTAAATGGAAAGCTTGTCATGCAGTAGAATGACTAAAGGGGATTTAAGTAGCCCAGACTAGCAAACCTAATTACCTACGATCCTAGTTACCAGCAAACAGTGCTATGCTGTGTGGCAAGATTGCCTCCAATTCACTAGCTTCCAGAGGGTAGCAATTCCCAAAATAGGACATCTAACCCTGTTCTGCACAATTTTAAGGACAATCCAATCAAAGCTTATGGAATGTTCTTGGGAGACTAACAAAGCATGGAACCACTTTAGTCATACAGAGAAACACAATACAGCTATGCACTTATGAGCATGGACAATTGGACTGTAAAAAAAAAAATCACATTCTCTAGAAATTAAGATCTGCTTTCATTCAGGGATACTTACAATAGGTCCATCTCCTCGCTCCAGGAATGGCTGATGATTTATATGCACAATAGCCGGCAACAAGTACTGTTTGGAAGGAGGAAAAGTCTCGTTACAATCTCTTCCCAGAAGCGTTCAGCCTGCACTAAGCCAGGCTGCACTTTCACTACTGCAATCAAGCAGTACTTCAGGCTACAATCCAAACTTACCGACAGCGTTTTCCCTGATCCAGTCTGTGCCACTCCAACCATATCCAATCCACTCAATGCAACAGGCCAACCTTGTGCTTGAATAGCAGTTGGTTCAGTGAAGTTCTGCCTCTGAATTACTTCCATAACATTTGCTTGAAGAGGAAATTGACATTTATTAACTTAAACCTTTGTCTGAATCAACCCAGAAAAGGCAACAGCATGCTAGTCTTCACTTACCAGGAAAGTTAGCTTCATAGAAGTTTATAATCGGTTTTGGACAGTTATGGCCCCTAACTGTGACTTCTTTGCTTGCTCTGTACTGCTCGACTTCTTGCTGCAAGACAGAAACACCTCATTGGAAACAAGTTTTGATACCAACACTATCTTTCAAGTTACCCCATCCATGCCAGCTGGGGCCGTGACCCTCAGAACGTTTACATTTTGCAATTCGTTTACTTTTGCAGGAGCTGGACTGGGTACGTACCACAGTACGTCTAGCTACATCAGGGTGTTCTTGATAGAAGTTCTTCTCAAATTTGGGCAGCTCATCTAAATTCCATTTCTTTTTTGTAAGTTTTTCCCCAGGGTTTCCAAATTTCTTCCCAGAGAGAAGTCCTCCTCTACTTCCTCCAAAACGTGGAGCTCCAAACCTGGAAAATTATATCATCACATAGAAACCAAGAGAAATATTTCGGCTCTTTTCTAATACAATTTAATGGCTATCTTTGCAATCTACCCTGTAGGTGTACAATTCAGACTTTTAAACCCCACCCGCATGATACCAGAACTTTAAAAAATCCATATCTAAATTGCAGATGCCACCATCTGCCTCGCTAACTCATATTCAGAAGCTAAGGTAACACCTCTCTCTGCCGTTTCCATAAAATGAAATAAAAAGGCCTGTTCGCAAATTACAACGTAGGCCAAGGACATTAAAATCTTTTCATTACCCCACGATCAAAATGGTTTCCCACCCAAATGAGGGCCAGTTACAAATCCATGGGACAACTTTCCCATAAACTGCATTCTTATAATCCCTGAAGACAAACTTCTCTCAATAACGATCCTTTTATGAGGCTAAACGTTTTAAGTGAGCCTTTGAGGTCAGGTCCTGCGTTCGGAAAAGGCCCTTCTCGAGCGCCTGCCCTGGTAGCCCCGAGGCGCAGCTCCAAGCCGCGCATCGAGGACTCTAAAGAGAATCCGAGCGCCAGGCTCCCGATTGCTCCCCGATTTCGCCCGGGCAGGCGCGGGGATCAGTCCTTTGCAGCACAACACAGCGCTCCCAGAGGGGACCTGGCTGAGCGGCCGCTGCTTCCTGCCAGCGCTGTTTCCTTTGTCTCTCATTTCTGTCTACGCCACATTTTCCAGCCGCTGCCATTTTAGAGCCTGAGCTGGGCGGGGGGAGGAGGAGGAGGAGGGAGGGGGAGGAACAAAGGCAGCAGCAGCCGGCATTTTGATTTCCCCTCAGTCACCGCATGGCGGGGCCGGCCATTAACATCCGCTTGCACAACACAAAGCGGCAGCCGGCCGGCCTCTGCCGGCAGCGCCCGGAGCCGCCGTCCCTCGCGAGGAGATGGGGGAAGGGAGGAAAAGGGAACCGCCCTACCGACAGCTCCCCGGGGCTCCGGCACCGGCGAGGCGCCCGGCCAACCCAGTGACCCACAAAGCGCGGCCCCGGGGGGGGCACCGGGCGGTGCGGGTACGGCCCCGGGGGAGGCGGGGGGAAAGCCCCCTCCCCCCCCCCCCCCCCAAACCTCACCCGCACCCCGCGGGGGGCAGCTCTGAGGCGGATAAACCCAACCTTTCCCGCATTGGGCGGCCACCCTCGACACGGCCGGATCCCCCTCGCCAGGAGCTCCCGCAGCCGGATCCCCTCCCCTAGGCTCCCCCGGCCAAGCCCCAGAGGCCTCCAGACGGCGAGCGCCGAGGGCAAAGTCTGAGGGCCCAACCCCCGCGCGCCGCCGCCATCTTAAGCAGCTCTCAAAGCGGCCGAGGTAGCCCCACGGTCGGTCTAAAGAGTCCGGATGCTGGCGGCGGCTGGCGCCGGCCGGGCCCCCGGACTCACCCTCTGTCCCTTTCGCTGGAATACCCCGGCATGGCAGCAATGGTGGCGGTGGGCGAGAAGATCCCGGTGACGAAAAGCGGGGAGGCGCGGGACGAAACGCGTCGCCAGCAGAGCTGTTGTAAAGCGCGACGGGGGTGGGCACTGACTGTGGGGCGGCGCGCGCGCGGGCGCCGCTTTATATAGGGGCGCGCGCGGGGCACGCTGGGAGCGGCTGCTGACGCACGCGCCCCGCCCGCCCCCGCCGTTATGTAAGCGGCCCGCGGTGCCCGGAACCCCCCGCCCCCTCGCCAGGGGGCGTGGCCACCCGGGCTGATGGTGGTTGGGATGGGGCGTGGTCTTGGTGACGTCACTGCCGCAGCGCCTCGCCCACGCGGGGGAGGGTGCGCGAGGCTGCGCATGCGCAGAGCGGAAAGAGGAGGGGGCAGGAAAAATGGGGATTTGCCGCCCCCCCCCCCCCGCCCCGCGTTCTTCTGGGTTGGGGTGCACAGAATTACAGAGTAGTTCGGGTTGGAAGGGACCTTAGAGATCATCCAGTTCCAACAAACAGCGATAGGCAGGGACACCCAGCCTGGATCAGGCTGCCCAAGGCCCATCCAACCTGGCCTTGAACGCCTCCAGGGATGGGGCAGCCACAACTTCTCCGGGCAACCTGTTCCAAAGCCTCACCACTCTCATGGTGAAGAAATTCCTCCTTATGTCCAGTCTAAATCTGCCCCTCTCCAGTTTATACCCGTTGCCCTTCATCCTATCACCACAAGCCTTTGTGAACAGTCTCTCCCCAGCTTTCTTGTAGCCCCTTCAGGTTCTGGAAGGTCGCTATAAGTTCTCCTCAGAGCCTTCTCCTCTCCAGGCTGAACAACCCCAACTCTCTCAGCCTGTCCTCATCTGGGAGGTGCTCCAGCCCTCGGATCATCCTTGTTGCCTCCTCTGGGCCCGCTCCAACAGCTCCATCTCCTTCTTAGGCTGAGGATTCCAGCTCTGGACACGACACTCCAGATGGGGTCTCTCAAAAGAGGAACAGAGGAGGAGAATCGCCTCCCTTAACGTGCTGGCCCAGGATACGTTTGGCCTTCTGGGCTGCCAGCACACAGTGCCAGCTTCTATAAAGGTTCTCCTCAATCAGCACCCCCAAATTCTTCTCCACAGGGCTGCAGTCACGTGTTGTAGCCACGAAAGGATATGGAATGAATGGTGAGCTCAGGCATGAGGTAGCCTGGCATCGGCAGGAGCCAGAGGGGCTCACTGCCATGGTGTTAGCGGGGGGGGGGGCACAGGCACAAGAGCAGGTAGTGATACTGAAAATAAACTCTCTAAGATTTATTTTCGAGGTCTAGAAAACAAGCATCCTTTATCAGGCCTGGGCAACACGAGGGAATGATCTCCATCAATTCTGTGCAACGAGACAAGAGCTGAGACCAAATATATTTCCCACTTACACGTGTCTAAATTTTCCCAGAAATCTTACGCATATTTTACTACTTTCCAAGAACTCATTCTAACATTATTATGAACTTCACAACAGTCAAAACTCTTGCTAATTTGGAGCTGGCTCCAGCTCTGCCTGACCTTGCATTTGAGACAGGGAGAGACTGCAAACAGAAGTGATTACAGAAGACACATCTGTTCAGCATAGATCACATGAGCACAAGATGTTATCCTCTTCAAAGAATTAACAATGTCTGGGAAAATACTGTTTGAAAGAAAACATGCTGTCAGAGGGAACTTCTAACTTTAAAAAAAACCCAAACCATTTATGAATCACGAACCTTTAAATCAAAAATATTCCACTTTTTGTAATAGTAACTACTTGTTGTATCAGCAGCTCCTCGAATGCTTTCTTGGAGCAACGCTTCCAGGCTGTTCCTCACTACCTGGGTGCTCTTATGTACCTGGGGATAGAAAGTTACCAGTTTTGCTTTTTGAACCCCCAGGGCAGGGCCAATAAAGCGAGTCACAGGTCCCAAAGAGTGCAGAGGAGGGCATGGAAGGACAGGGCTGCTGAGAAGACATGCTCATCACAAACAGCAGATACCTGAAGTACCGTGTTGCTTATCTGCCCTGCTGATGGACTCGCCAGGGAAGCAGTCACGGCGCCAAGCCTGATAATATTCCAGAAGCATTTGGACAACGCCCTCAAACAAACGGTGTGAACACCGGGGTTGTCCTGTGCAGGGCCAGGAGCTGGACTCGATGATCCCTGTGCGTCCCTTCCAACTCAGGAGATCCTATCTGAGGCTTTAAGCACACAAAAGAAAAGGGGAAGCTCGAAGCATAAATACAAGCTGCCAGGCCACCTGTCACAAGCAGTGGCCAATGCAAATGAAAACAACGTAAGCAAGGAGAAGTGTGGTACCAGAGCTCTCCCTTTACACCCCACCACCTTTTAGCAGTCCCTGCTTAAAGGCTTTTCAGAAACAAATATAACATAACTGCATTCAATACCCATTTCGGTTCTATTTATTTACACTCTCAGCTTCTAAGATACCATGAAAATATGTTTCCCAGTTTAATTATTTACTACCTGAAAAACATTTCCTTTCATTTTCAACATGTTTCCTGGTAAGAACAAGGGGTATAAATCATGAGTTAATAGAAACGGTGAGTAATAGTTTTCTATTTATTTAATCCCTTTGTGGACATTAGTACCTTCTAAAGTCGCCTCCTTTGTAAAGCAAAGCTACAGTCTATCTAATATTTTCTCCTTTAAAAGCAATTCCAATTATCATTGCCATTTTCTCTTTATTTGCAAGAAGTGCACAAGATCTGGGTCCTTTAGTGAAGGGAAAAAGATCTTTTCGATCTGTTATTTTGATCTGTTGTGTGTTATTTCCACGTTTTTTTCCTCTTTTTTTTGTGTTGCTGAGAACAGAGCAAGGTTTTCAGAGAAGAGTCCTAGATGTTTCCATGTTCTCTGCCTCAAAAATAACACCTCAGTTAGGCTATCTTTGTTTATGAATGGCCACAGCTGTTCCCCCTCAGGAATTCAAAATACTATCTCCATCAATCACTTTTTCCTGTTATTAATTTGGGGTTTTAGTAGCACTTCTGTTTCACCAACTTCCACAACACCAGCCCCTGCGAATTTCTCACAGGAGACACTCCCCAGTCTTTTTCAGCAGGAGTTACTGGTCTAATAGTGCTTGTTAAAGACTGTTTTTCCAAAATACTCCTTTTAACACTCTGTATGTACTGACCCTGAGAGCTTCCTGCTTCTGACAGGTCTGAACAAGGCTTTTGGAAAGGCTGTGAAAATAGCAAATTGTCCAATTTTTTTTCTTGTTTCTGCCTACTACCCTTAGCCCAATGCAGCTTAGTTTGATTTTTTTGTTTGTACATAACTTAGTGGTGCCTGTTCCTTGCTGTTTTACCTTGCTGAGGTTCTAAACAATTGGAAAGACTAAAACAAAACCTCATTCTCTGTCTCGCCTGTGCATGTTTAGTCTGCAGGCAACTCCTTTTGATTTCCTCTTTAAAAAAATAAACTTCCTCATTTTTCTGTCCCACCCCTTTTAAGCTAAATATAATTGATTTTCCTGTGTTCTTTTCTTACTCTAAGCCTACATACATGAAGCAAATCAACACAGCTGTGTAAAGCTGTGTATTGATAAAATCAAAATCCATCGCCTACTAATTTTCATAGTATTGATATACATTTGCTTATATGCACAAAAGCTCTATTGTGCTCATTAAAGCATTATGCGTGTCTGGATCATGTATCTACACATGATGCCTGCAGGCTGTTAGAGCTGACCTTGGCCTTGATGTTTAGTGGCCACCAGACATTCTTCTTACAGCCAGAACTGGGATCCCAGCTGTTGCTCTCATGCCTCAGGAGCTTACAGATAAGGGGCACCATTATTTCTGATTCAGCATGACTTGATGCAACAAGGAAGTTGCTCAGAAAGGAGATAACACTTTCACCACCCAATGTCTCCAAAAATCTGCACTAGCAGCCGCTAATCAAATACAGTCTGCTAGACAAAACCTTTCATATCTTACTTTTAATGAAGGCGCCATGTGCCCTTCAAACACAGAAGCCATTGTGTAACCCTGCATTCCCCAAGCATCAACCAGTGCACCCACAAGTTTGCAGATGACACCAAGCTGAGTGGTTCAGTTAACATGTCAGAAAAGTAGGATGTCAGCCAGAGGGACTTGGACAAGCTGGAGAAGTGGGCCTATGTGTACCTCATGAGATTCAACAAGGCCAAGTACAAGGTCCTACATCCATGTTGGGGCAACCTCAGTATCCTTACAGGCAGTGGGGTGAAGGGATTGGCAACAGCTCTGTGGAGAAGAACTTGGGCCAACCGCAGCCTGGGCTTTATCCAAAGCAGTGTGGCCAGCAGGGTAAGGGAGGCAATTCTACCACTCTGCTTGGCTTTTTTGAGGCCTTACCTGGAATCCTGCATTCAGCTCTGGAGCCCTCAGCACAAGAAGGACATCGAGCTGTTGTAGTACATCCTGAGGAGGCCACGAAAATGACCTGAGGGCTGGAGTTGTTCAGCCTGGAGAAAGTTCTGAGGAGACCTTACAGCAGCCTTCCAGTACTTCAGTGGGGCCTACAAGAATCATCATAGAATCATAGAAGAAGGTTAGAAGAGACCCACTGGATCATCGAGTCCAACCACTCCTATCAAACACTAAACCATGCCCCTCAGCACCTCATCCACTTGTCCCTTAAACAACTCCAGGGAAGGTGAATCAACCACCTCCCTGGGCAGCCTCTGCCAGGGACCAATGACCCTTTCTGTGAAAAATTTTTTCCTGATGTCCAGCCTAAATCTCCCCTGACAGAGCTTGAGGCCATTTCTTCTTGTCCTGTCCCCTGTCACTTGGGAGAAGAGGCCAGCACCCTCCTCTCTCAACCTCCTTTCAGAAAGCTGGAGAGGGGCTCTTCACCAGGGAGCGCAGGGACAGGAGGAGGGGGAATGGTTTTAAGCTGCAGGAGGGGAGAGTTAGATGAGATCTTAGGAAGAACTGGTTCCCTGTGGGGGTGGGGAGGCCCAGATCCAAGTTGACCAGAGCAGCGGTGACTGCCCCATCCCTGGAGGTGCTCAAGGACAGGTTGGATGGGGCTTGGAGCCCCTGATCCAGAGTTGGAACTGGATGGGCTTTGAGATCCTTCCCCACCCAAATCATGTGGATTCTAAGCAACCCTACACCTCCTGCCGGGTCCCATTGCCCCAGTAACATTCCTGCCGCCCCCGCCAGGCCTCCGAGCCCAAGAGCCGGCGCCTTCCCCGCTCCACCCTTCCTCTCCCTCTCATTCTGCCGGTGAAGGCCGCGGCCCCTCTCGGGGTGAGGAAGGCGGAACCAGCCCGGGCGTTATCGCGCCGCCATTTTGTGCCACCACCCGCCCTCAGCAGCCCAAACGCTCCCCAGCCGGCTCCCGGCGGGGGCCGGGGCAGAGGGAAGCGACACGGCCCGGGGAGGGACCCCGGTCGAGGCGGAGAGAGCGGGGGAGGGCGATGGAGCCCGGGGAGGGGGCGGCGGGGAGCGTCACGTGACACCGCCCGGGCCAACGGGGCACGTGACCGGCGTGGCACGGGCTCGCCCCGCGCTGACCGGAAGTGGGTGTGGTAGCGAGGCCCCGCCCCTTCCTGTCCCCGCCCGCCCAATGGCAGCGGGAGGCGCCATGACGGGCGGTTCGAAGCCCGCGGAGGGGGCGGCGCCCGCGGCCGTTGGGGCCATGGGAGGCGCTGAGGAGAGAGGTAGGGGCGGGGGGGGGGGGCCCGGGGACACCGACGGGTTGACAATCTCCGAGGGGCAGCCGCCCTCCGTGCCCTGACTGAGGGGGAGAGGAGGGGAAGCCGCGTTTTCTCCTCCCAGTCCTCCTCCTGCCGGTTCATCCAGGAGCGTTTTGCCTTAAGGATGCCTTTCTGTCTCTTGTGTCTCTCTGAGCTCGTTAATGTAAACCCGCCCCCGCTCCCCGTGACAGTTTGGGGATGGACGGTGACTGAAGCTGTCTGAGTCAGAGAATCATAGAATGGTTTGGGTTGGGAGGGACCTTAAAGTCCCTCCAGTCGTGTCCCCCCCCGCCATGGGCAGGGACACCTCCCACCCGATCAGCTGCCCAAGGCCCCATCCAACCTGGCCTTGAACACCTGCAGGGATGGGGCAGCCACAACCTCCCTGGGCAACCTGTTCCACGGCCTCAGCACTCTCATCGTGAAGAAATTCCTCCTTATGCCTAACCTAGATCTGCCCCTCCAGTTTATACCTATTGCCCCTCGTCCTATCACTACAAGCCTGTGTAAACAGTCCTTCTCCAGCTTTTTTGTAGCCCCCTTCAGGTATTGGAAGTGTCAGTCTGAAGCGCAGGAGATGCCCCTTTAACCTTTCCTGCACCTGGAATTATTAAAATGTCAGGGTCAAGTGATTTTTGGAACTGAGTGAGTAGTAGAGTGATGGGAAAGCTCTGTTCCCTATGTGCAGAAGAGTAAAAATTGTACAGATTAGTTTCTGTTGCAGTAATTGTATAATTTTTCTCCTTCCAAGGAGAGAAAGGGTGAGGGTGACGTATCCAAGGATAAGTTGTTCCTTATTCCAAGGATAAGAGTGAATTATCGCTTCTCTAGTAATGTAAAGTCCTTCACAATACTCGTTAAACTACTGTTGGGGTGAAAATCCAACCTTAAGAGATCACAGACTACCAGAGGTGATGACTTTTTCTTTTCCAAGATCGAACACCTATAGTGGAGTCAAAGACACTGAAAGGGGTTCCATCTTTCACTCTAACTGTGTGTTTCTTTCTGTCTCTTTCAGTTCTCACATTAATATGTTTTACTTCCTAACAGATTGGGTTGATGTTGCCAATGATCTTTTAAAGAGCTGTCACATAAACCAGCACATAAAGAATCTGTCGGAATGTGGTGCTGATGTGTTTGTTCGTCTTTACGAGTCTATCTTAGGAGAAAAAGTACCAGGTGGGAACCATAATTTCTGAACTTGTTTTTCCTTTTCTCAGTATATTTTGTAATGAACAAATTGAAGTTTGCAAAGCTTATTATAGATGTCTGGAGTTTTAATGCATTTGTGTCCTTCCAAAGACACGTGTGATAGTCACTCTTCAAGAAGATTTAAGTAATATTGACTAATTTTTGGGGTTGGGTTTTATTTTCATACAACCATGTGATATTTGGGCTTTTCACCCGAGTACACAAGGCATTGAAAAAATACTAACTTGTAAGTGAAAGTCGAAGTAGCTTAGCCAAAAAATCTGCAACGGGCTGTCTGTTTAGATAGCCTAAAATCTATTATTTATTTTTAATAGATTTCATAACTACTCCTAGAAGCCAAGAAGATGATGTGCATAATGTACAAGCAGTAATAGATTCCCTGGCACTGGACTATTTGCAGGTCAGCTTGTCACATATCACTGGTAAGTACTGGATTTCACCAGCTGAATGTCTGTGTGGTTTAATTTGAACATTTTTTAAAAACCATGTGTTATAAAACATGCTTTCCTGCTGTCATCAAAACACTGAACCTTTGCCTTGGATATCAGATTATAAATAAACAGCAAACAGAATAAAGGAGATATGTCTTGTATGACATAGACCTGTAAGAAATGTTAAAGTTAGCAATCAATCATACTTCATTTGTCTGCTTAAGCGTTACTTGAAGCGTATTAAGTGTATTACTGGCTCAGTACTTTTCTGTATAAAGTTCAAGCTTGGAGGCTGAGTTTTAAAATACAAGCCTTGAGTTTCAAATTGTTATTGAATTTTTAAAAGTTGGGGAGTAAAGGCTTAAACCCTGTTGTGTCTGTTCTTTGTGTGCAGGTCGTAGCTTTTATTGACTATTCACATCTCCAGTCTCACATAACATAGCCAGCAAAGGATGAAAACTGCTTATTATGAAATGTCTCTTTCCAATTTGGAACCTGGACTGTGTGGCTGGTATTTGAAATCCTACCTGCCAGCTCATAGGCTTGGTTCACGCTGTGGCTACTAGCCATAAGAAAATATGGAATACCAACTATCTATGAATATTAGCCTGATTCTGGTTTTTTTTGTGAAGCAGGTATAAACTTTCAGTTACTAGAACGGAAAACATACAACTTTAGGGAACTTTTAAAGTAGCTTTAGCTTACTCACATAGCCATAAATGTGCCACCACTTGTCCTCTGAGCTGACACCTTCACGAGAATTTCTGAGCACTCTTCTCCAGAAAACTCCTGCTCTTGAGAGTTTCTCTGCTGCGCAGTACCGGTTATTAATATGTGGCACTACCTTCTCTTAAGGTGAGAACATTGTGAAAGGAGAAAGAGAATCTATCAGAAACCTCCTTGAAATATTTGATGGTTTGTTAGAGTATCTTACAGAAGAAGTCAGCGAATCTTCTCAGAATAGAGGTGAGTAGATGAGTGTCCTAGATGAATGTATTCTGATCTGCTGTTGCTGTATTATGGACAGGTTTTTTTCCCATTTATCTGCTACCAAGAGAGATTGCTGAGGGCTTAGGTTCTCATGGCCATAGTTCTTGGTGTTCAAGGATGGAATACAGCTCCCACAATAGGTACAAACTGTTTCTTTGCTGTTTTCCCCACTAGCAGCTATAGGGAATGAAATCCATTGGACAATGTAAGCTTTGCAAAACCTTGCTTTAGGGTACACAAAGTGTTTCCACTGTAATAAGGGTTTATTTGGTGGTTTTGCCTTATTTATAACCCTGAAAATGCAGAAGAGGAGAGGCTGAAACTGGCCATGGAGGGAGGAAATTTCAGTGGCCAGACTGAGTATTTACATTTCTCATTTTCATAAACAATAATGATGAAATAGATAACTTAGTTTCTCCAAGACTTGTTAAAAGGCAAGAACTGCAGGATACAATCTATCTGCTTCATTGCTGTGACAGAAGCCTGCTCCAGACAGTTTCATGCTCTGAAGTATGTTGCTTTTCATCTTGTAAGTCAAATGACTTACGGTTAGGACTTAGGGAAGGAAATGTTTATTTAAATTGGAGCAACAAGCAAATGTCCCTTGTACTTATTAGGAGACAAACCGGGCCATGACTTAATCTGCCCTGTGAAGTGGGTCTTGGGAGCAGATCTGTAGCAAGGGCTATTTTGAGGAAAATGCTAAGCAGGGCAAGAGAAGCTGCTTAGCCCTTCAGAGGCGTCAGGCTGAGTACTGGTCTTCCTATCTTAAAGCTGATAAGAACTGTCCTCACTGGCTGTTGCCCTCTGTGAGTAAAGGGAGAGCACTTGGTAGCTCCAAGTGAACGGCAGGAGGGCAGTAGCAATTTTCTGTGCCTGTACTTCTGCTTTTCCCATCTCTCAGACTGCCAGGGCTGCCACACAACAGGAGTCAGTGGCCCAAGTTTTCCAGTTAAGCACAGGATTTAACACTTTCAAGGGAGAAAAAAGGGGTTATTTATAATTGAAACAATAGAGTATGTGATAGTTGTATCTCTTTTCAAAGCTTACCATAAAAGTTGCTTCCCCACCCTGAGGGGGCATTACATGTCATCCTTCTAGATATCATAATTATCAAGTTTTGTTACACTTAAATTGTTTTGATTATATTGGCAATAATACCTGTTAGTTAGTAGGTAGAAGTATGTTTCCTGAAAATAATTGCCTCTTCCTTGTTAACAGATGAGGCAAATGTGCTACCCAATAATGAAATTCAAATTGCATCTCACGAGCAGCTGGGAAGCAGTGCTGGACAACTTCCACAGCCTTCAATATTCCCATCAGGTGAAGGGTAAGAATGATTTATCTTCATGACTTCTACACTGGTTTGTTTTGAAGAAGGTGGTCTCCTATGTCCTACAGTATGATTAACAGCTAACTCCCTGAATCTGAGTTGCCACTCTTCTGCAGCTCCATCTTGTGGACTGAAGGGGCAAAGATTTTTAGAGTAAATATTCTGTGGTTTTATGTTCCTCTTAGGTCCCAGTCAGAATTTTCTGTTCCATCTTCTGATGTAGATGGATCAGAATCTACAAGTGAATTGATTAAACTTGGAGATACTGCTTATTCATTTTCCAAGAGAAAGGAAGGTGAGTTTAGGTGGAAGAAATTAAGAGTACTTTGTGGTAACATTTCTAGGCCTTTTTGTTGTTATTTTTTTCTTAAGTTACTTCTTTCAAATACTTTGTTTTAAATGCTTTACGTCTCCCTCCCTCTAAAAAAACCCAACCCACAATAAGAAAACATGCCCACAGTTGATCTAACTGAAGTTAAAAAGTAGATTTGAGACACTTTTTCATGACTCCTGGGCTACGTTAGTTGAATGAAGGTTTTTTGTTTGACTTCTAATTCAGTTCTCCCTACAAAGGCAGTTTATTTTTGTTCAATAGAATAAGATTTCTAAAGCCTTTGATTTACTTCATTTATTGCAGTGTAAAATGTATTATTTAAGGCTGTAAAAAGACTGGTAAGTTCATTCTTACAGAAGACTTGTTAGGAGTTTGTGCCACGTAAAATCGATGGGTGGCTCTGAACAAATAATGTGCAGACTGCTGAAATAGAATCCAGCCTTATTTCCTGTTTTCCTATAAATATTTCTGTTCTCAAAGTATAAAGAAATATTATGAATCATGACATTTTTATTGCCTAGAATTACAAATAGGAATCCAACAGACCTATTTTGATCACAGTAAGGATTGCGAACATCAAGATATTAACGTACCAAACCTGAAAATTATCCATCTAAATGGCAAGATGCTTTTAAGTTCCTAATCTGTCAAACACCACTTCTAGAATTCCAGTTGCCTGAATTGTTACCAGCAGAAAAGGACAAGGGGGTGGAAGAATCTGAAAACTCAGAGGCTATTGCAATATTACCTAAACGCCTCTCTGAAACAGAAAGGGCCATGGTAAAGGAAAAGGAAAACGGTGAGTATTCATTCTTCCAATGTCTAGCCTACCTGATTTTAGCTAGGGAATGTCTCTGCTCACTGTGGCTCTGTCATTGCTTAGAATTCCCGCAGGCATCCCCCAGCACGTAGCTAAAATAACCCTAAGGAAGATAACAGCAAATCGGAAGCTACTTACAGTTATACACAGAGCTACACCCATGCAGTATGAGAGCAGTATATTCATATATAAACATGCATATATCCAGTCATGAAAAACCTGGTGCTCTTAGAAGAGCAGTGAGATGGGGAGGACCTGCCTATGTGTTTCTGTAAACAGAAGAAAAGCAACATCATAAGGCATAAAATTTTACAGTACTGTTCTATGCAATCCTGCAAAGAATCATAGAATCACCAGGTTGCAAGAGACCCACCAGAACATTAGTTATTGAAATAGTTACACCTAATACATACGGAGAATATATGAAACTAGCATTCTGCTTCCACAGATAACACTTAAAGTTGTTTGTATTCATCTCCTAAGGATCAATGGAGTCTGTTCGTACCACTGAACCTCAAAAAGAGAGTTTGAGTGCCAGTGCGACAAAACTTGGGGAGCCTATACAGCAAGCTATTCCTTTGCTACCACCATTTCAACCTTCGGAAGCCAGACCTCTTTATCCTATACGGAGAGGTTATCAGAGCTCAGCCAGCCAGTCAGCAGCCTTGGCTAACGGTCAAGGACTGAAAATTCCTGCTGTAAGTAAAAACCTATCCTTTGATATGTTACTTTTACTGCTTTCATTTTAAAACCTAATGCATGACCTTCTCGGCAACATTCTCCTGTGAATTTGTAGGAAATGTGTTGCTTTGTGTTTCAGCTTGAAAAGTCACTTACACAAAAATCTGAAGATGTTTCTGGTAGTCTTCCTCTATCAAGGAGAATCCCTGGTGAGAGAGAACTTTATTTCCTATAGGGTAACTCTGAAGTGTCAAATGTTTCATTTATTTCTGTTGGCACTGAAAGAAACATGAGTTTGAAACTAACAGTGCATTTTTTTTTAACTTGGGCACAAGTTCATATTTCTATATCTGTTTTATAGAGAAACAAAAATAGGTTATTTTTAAGATATTCACTGTGCTGGAGAAAAAATAATCTGTGTCCCTAATGCAACTCCTATTAGTTAATCCAGGTAAGATGTGCCTATACTATGGAAATCTCTTCTAGCAGATAATTCCCATGGCTGAGCTTATTCTCAGCAGAGAAACATGGACCAAACAAGGCAGTTTCATCTCTAGGAAAAAGCTATTAACTGTTATTGTAGAAAAGGTTTAGAAGTTGGTTTTCAGTGCTTAGTTTCTCTGTTGCCTGGGAAACGCTGCTTACCTTTCCAGTTTCCATAGCGTTCCCATGACACTGAACATTCCAAACTTGAGAAATTACCAGAATGCATGTCACAACTGTGTAAGCACAGTTGCTTTGTCATTCTGTTCTCTGTGAATAATCTGGTTCCAAAGGGCATGGATCACAGATTTTTTTACTTGTTCTGCACATTAGTAGGCACAGTGCAGTCTGTACCATCAACTGATGCTTCTCTGTCATCTGCTTCTGCAGTGGGAGAGGAGGTGGCATCGAGTGAAGCTGAGGACAATGTGGCAAAGGTAGATGTTACATCTTTACCTTATTTGTGAAAGTTCAGTCAATATTTTTGGATTTACTCCTAATTTTCCTGATACCTTCTGGCACTTCTGGGCTTTCTTCAAACCTGCTTTTTGGCTTGCTTTCTTCAGCATACAGTCAGTGATGCGGTGTTGTCAGACTCTGACTATGTATAGTTTCTAAGTTACATCAGTTCTTCTGGGAGCTGTTTGCTCCAAGAAGTATAACTGCTAGTACCTAATTTATCTTAAGCAACCACTTACTACTTATCTTAGTTTTAATCAAAGATTTATAAACTGCAAGAGTATTGTCACGTCCTTTGTCTGTATTTCTCAGTATTCTAAATTAGTAAGAATTTTGGCTTTCTGGGGTTGTTCAGACTCCCAAGACAACTCAGATTTCACTCCCATTCTAAACATCACTGAACTGCCTGGCTATATTCTTTCATTTTATTTCCTTGCATTGTCCTTTCCTTTTCAAAAACCAAGTAACACAAAACCCACCAAGTGACCAGGAGATGCCATCCTGTGCTTGTAGAAACACGTCTGCATAGGAAGTTTCTTGCTCTTGAAAACACCTTTTTGCTTTCTGCAACCACAAGAGGTACTCACAGACTTCATTTGTTCCAATAGTTTCAACAGCCTCTACTTCTACATTGTCAGTTTAAAACATGGTCTCTGTTTTCAAAACTTATTTTCCATTGGTGTTTTTGCAAGTAGATGCATGCCAACCCCAAATTACTCTAGTCTGATATGTTACCAGGCAATACTAAACTAGTTTAACTAAATGGCAGAAGGACATAAGTGTTTTCTTTGAGTTTGCTGTGAATTGCGGCTTAGTCTGTACTCGATGAGGTTCAGCTTGCTCACATTACTTGGCATTAGTCCCAGGGTAGTGAGGTAGCATGGAGGATACTCATGTAACTTAACCTAGATCTTGCTGTTCTGATTCGAGGGCTCAGCTGGAGATGAGTCTTGAACTGATCTTCTGTATTTCTCCTAGTCTGTTTCTTTAAACATCTGATCCACTAAAGCACACTTCTTTCAGTCAGGGGCTGGGACAGAATTACTTTTTTTTTTTTTTTTCATATATGTATATATATATAAAGTATACAGGGCTTGAGATGGTTCTATGCTCCCTGCTCACATGATCTGCAGTATTTCTGACCCTTACTGTGATGATCTTGAGAAAATCTTAATTTATTCTTGTTTATTTTCCAAGGTTCTTTGCGTATATGGGACCTCTACATCTGCTTCCTCCTCACATGAAAACCCCTCACTGTGCACTGACCAAGTAACGCTGACTGCAATACCTGAATCTAGGTACCTGCCTAGAAAGAAAAGGCAAGTACAGTCTTTGGGTGCTAAGCCACCCAGGTGCGCTGCCCCCCATCCTCCTTTAACGATAAGATCTCATCCTCCTCAGCTGCTCAACAGTGAAAGATGATTTTAACAGGAAGATCTCCCATTTCTCTTGACATATACGCATTTTCTTAAATATAGTTATAGGCATTTACACGTTCAGCGTAAAAATGTGCTCATGGGAAAAATGAACTGGAATTGTACAAAGTTAATGCTTGTCTTCAAGTTTTTAGAACAGAAGTGAAATCTGTTTGTTTTCTATTTTAGCAGATATGAAAATTCTTCCACAGATTCACTTGGAGAGTCTCTTTCCCACAGAACAACAAAGGAAACGCAATCTAAGCAAAAGCTTCAACGAGCATCAGAAAAACTCTCCCGCCGGTTAAATGAACTAGATTTAGTAAGTTAAATTGATTTGTTGCATCTAAGCAATCTAGCCTTAGTAATAATAGTAGAGAGAATGAGAATATACACTTAATATTGATTAAAAGGATAGTTAACACCTGACTTTGGACGGTTCTAAATTTTGAATGAATTATTGAAGCTGACCCCCCTCCAAATCTATCCAACAGATGTTGAAGAGCGCTTTGGGTGGGCACGCCAGAGAAGATGACTTGACAGATGATGACAGCCTGTCTCAGCACAGTGACAGCGTCATGGATTATCGCCGAAGAAAAGCTGAGCGAAGTAACAATTTTTATGCTAGCGAAGTATTAGGATGGAGAGGAATATAAACAGAAAAATCCTTCTTACCTAAAGTTGATCCCTGGAACTACTCATAGTTACTAAGTTTTATATTGTTATTTCGCTTATATTTTTGTCTTGGATCCAAACCTGCACAACAGTAACGGAGTTACAAGTAACTTCCCATTTAACACTTAAGTAGCCATGGTAAAACCTTACTAAAAACTCAGAGCAGACACAGCTGCAGTAAAAAATGTTCAGAAAGAAAGGAGAGAGACAGAACATAAGCTCATTGATAAGACTGATTCTAAAATGAGGGCTTATTCACCGTACACTTCACTGCAGATTCTTCTGTGCCAAACACAGCCAACACCTACCGTGTACATCTTAGACGTTGTGCAGCGTACAAGTTGGTGGCAATATATTAAATAACCACTCTTTATCCACCAGGCTATAAAACCTTATAGCTTGATGTATTCCACACACATAACATTATATTGCAAGATGGAGCCGTTTGTGAGCCTGGCTTATAGGCAGTCTCTCATCTTGAGCTACCGATAGTTGTCTTTGCTGGAGGTGCTTTTTGTTTTGAGTTAGATACCTAATCACCTTTCCTTACAGAGACACCTTACCTAAGGTACCAAAGCAGACCACGATCCCTTTCTCCATCCTCACCTTCATCTCAGCATCAACTCTTTTCTGACTTGGAAGATAAACTTTGCAGTAACGGAACAAGCCGAATGAGGAAAATATGCAGCCAGGTGCAAAAAGAAAGGGATGAAAGAATGAAAAAAGCAAAGGTAATTTCTATGTTAGACCTATTTGGTCATTCTTACAGGTAGTTATACTCTTCTCCTAGCTGAGGAGAAGACTTAACCCCTCCCAAATTTTGCAAAATGGGTTTAGAGTGGGAGAAGCTACTCTGATCCATACACTGAACAAGTCAGGGAAGTGGTCGTACGGACTGATTATTTTCCCTGAAACGTCTTCTCATTTTTATTTCCTAGATGGTTGCTAAAGCTTATGAAGATGAACTTGGAATTTATGAAGCTAAGGAGAGGCTTAGACTTTCCAAGCTCAGAGAAGTCATCAGGGAGATGGTAGGTGATGCACTAAGTGATTGTGGGATGTGTTTGGCTTTTAAATTTGTCTAGATGATCTGTCCAGACACTGAATATGTCTTTTGGGGACAAAAATCTCCTTGACTTTGTGTCATAGTTACAGCATTGTATACTACTAAAGTAGTAAACAGGAGGACAGCTTTGCCTGAGATCGATGAAAGAACCGAGGGACAAGTAGTTTTAGAAGGTTCAGCACTTCTATGTATTTAGAAAAACACCTGTTTTCACAGGTAACTCACCACCACGTTTTTCACATGGTAACTTCAAAACGCTCAGATTTAAAGAAGTAAAGCCGATCACTTCTGTAGACTGGCCCGAACTGCGTAGATGGGCACTTCTTCAAACACATCCCCACCAGCTAGGTTAGAAGATTGGAGCCCCTGTACGCTGTAGGCCATCTGCTTAATATCGTCTAGGTCTTTTTTAGCTACTCTAAAAGCTGAGTTTGTGCAAGGATGATTCTGTAATGCTATGAATATGGAAAAGAGGTTTTTGCTACTTTCTTACCTACTTCTGGAACAGCAAAGAACCTCCTAAGCTGAAAAGCTCGGTCATACCAATGTCACAGCAACACACGCTACGCTGGCCCTTCTCACCTTTGCAGAAGCAGCCCAGCGGCTGCTGCAGGAACGTTTAGTGCTGCAGAAGAGCTGAGGTTATGCAAGAGTGAGATTTAGCCTTTATTTGAACCCTGACCTGCATTTTCTAGCCTTCTGGAGAATCCAGGTCTAAAGCTTCAAAGACATTTAAGTTCTGATATCCCAACTGTGATCTATCAGTCTATCTCTTCTCATACCTGTTCTCCATCTGTTTTACATCTGCTCCTAAGGAACAAGAATACAAAGAAAACATCTTTAAAGAACCTCCAAAAATGCCTCAGCCAGTGAAAGTTTATTCTAGAAAAACCACACCTCAGAATCCCAAATACAGCCAGTGGATTCCAAAACGAGGGACTGTGAAGCCAAAGAAAGCAGCTCCAAGTAAGAACTGCAAAACTATACTTGGTGGAAAACTGGCATCTTTTGAAAGCATGTGTTGAACTCCAAGGATAAAGGCGTTAGTCCAACATATACCAGTCAGCTGTAGCATTTTCCCCTTTTTATGACCTCTGTAAGTCTGGAGTTTTGTTAGAGGAGATAATGCTTAAAGTAAATGTAAACCACCAATGCATAATCAAAACTGTGACCCATTTTCTACCTCCTTAAAACCCCTTGGATTATTTTCAATGCTTGTTTCCATTACTGCTACTCCTGTGCTTGCTCCACAATAGTCTGAGCTCAGCAGGTACTTTTTTTTTTCCCCCTCTTTTCCTGAGCGTGTATCGGATGTAAAACTGGGCTTTAGCTTGAGTGGGCTGGTGCTGAGCCACGGAAAGGTAGCAGAGCAGAATCTATCGATTGCTGTCTTTGTCCTTTCAAGCCTCTGCCATGTCAGTTTTAACACTGCCACTGGTTTTTCTGAGCGAGTGATGCTCCAACAACAGCCAACATGAAACTGTGGGCTCGAATGTGGTAGAGGGCCCTGTACATGCTTATGAATAAGATCCCAGTATAATTCTCTGCATCACTGAATGCTGCTTGGGGACACTGCCTATTTTTTTTTTCAGTGTTTAAAGTCTATGTACCTGGTTAATAACCATTTGTTTCAAATACCCATCATCCTTTTAAGCTAGAAAGATCAAAGATGTAAAAAGAATGAGCTGGTTGCAAACTAGCTTATCTTCCACCTTTTTGCTTGACCATGATCTTATCTGCATTAGTGTTATTTTAAGTTACTGCATCCAGTGAGAGACAGAGATTAAAAAAATCACTGTTATGGTCAGAACCATTTGAAGGAAGAAGGGGAATCCTGTCTTAATTGGATATGGTGACAGGAGGGAAGTAACACCTGAGCTATAAAAGAATCCTTCAGCAAAAAAAAACCCCACAAAACCTTGGGATCGCTTTATCCGCTGCCGTACCAACAGGGTGAGGTTATGTCCTGCTGGGTTCAGCCTGACAGCGTGGCAGCTGTACGCTGCATTCGACATCAAATATTTCATCACTTAAGCTGACAGTCTCTAGAATTTACCACTAACTGTATTCTCCAGGAATTTATTGCTTTACATCTGTCATTACCTTGCAGTGAAAGTAAGAGACGGTGACCTCCTGTCTCAGCTACTGGAAGAGTTTCCCTACCTACATATTTCCCAACATACTATGAATAAAATGTGGCAGCAGCAGCGTGCGCACACGGAACAGCTTAAGGCAGCTTCCAGCACAAGTAGATCAAAACTCCAAAATGAAGTGAGCATTCTTATTCTTCTAAGCATCAGCAGGGATAGTGCCTGTGGCAGAACAGCAGACATCGGTTTGTACTGCGTAACAACAATATCAACGTAATAAAAATCATCCTGACTCTGCACCACAGATGATGCGGTGTGGCGGAACGATGTGTATCTGAGCTTGGTTAAATGGGGATGTACAGATCTGGACTTTTTATCAGCCACTTGAATATAATGTGCATTTTTTTAACGCTCATTTATCTAGTACTGCCTAGGATTTTGTAGTTTTAAGTGCTCGTTCTCAACAGTCTTTTAATTTAATAGTTAACAAAGATATGAAAGTTGCCTAACTGATGGTAACTCAACACAACCAACCCCATAGCAGAGGGCCCGCGTTTAAAACTCCTACACACAACTGCCTGTCCTGCAGAATGATGGAAATAATTAAGCTTTTTTTTTTTCTTTAAACCTCCAGGTTCAACAAGCCCTGAAGAAGCATGAGCTTCTTGTTGCAATTATGAAAAAAGATCAAGACCATAAAAAGAGGCTGGTACGTTCTTTGAAGGATATTCGTTACACAATACAAAAAACCCCCATATTCAGCGAGCTTGAATGCTTATTTCCTGGTCTCTGAAAGAGGCTTTTTGTCTTATGATGATTTTATGCCTCTTGAGTAGCTGTGGTCTCAAATGCCGTGTAATCCGTTTGCTGTGTGGCTACTGAGGGCACGGGAACGAAATATTGTTATTATTGCGCTGCACTGTTGCTTGAAAAGCGCAAACAAATTCTAAGGATGTGCAAGGAGGAGAAACTTGAGGCTTCTGGTGTTGCTGGCGTTGGCAATGCCAACTCCTTAATTACAGAGCGTTCTGGCTGGCACCACTTTGCTAGGTCAGCGATGACCAAAGCTTTAGACCAGAAACGCAGTATAAAATCAGGGTGGGGAGAAGGCCCTTAGTAAAGGGGCCTAGTTATTTAACAGTGATTAACAAAGCTCTGCCTGCAGCAGTATCTACTGGAAGCTTGGTGGCCTTACAGCTTCTCTTCTCCATTTAGCAAGAACTTAGGCAACGTATCTACCGCCAGAAGTGGGCTCAGAATAAAGTGAGAGAGAAACACCAGCAAATTGCTCGAGCCAGGAGATACTATGAAGATTACCGGGTTCAGTTGCGTGCCAGGATGATGCGGGCTAGGACCCGGGAAGAAAGGGTAAGTACGGGATGTCTTGCTCTGCAAGTGTGGAGTTATTTCTTGTTCAGAGCCCAGCGCTAAGGACCCATAGTCTGGTAGTTCCAATAACAGCACAAGCAGACAAACAGGGTGCCCCGGAGCCAGGAATAAATGGTTGGTCAGTCAAGGCCACAGATGATAAGGTTCTGTCTTGGGAAACAGACACAGCTGAGGGGAAACCACTGTAAAACAAGAAAGGCTGCTTATGGGGTTAAGAGACAGAGAGAAAGGGAGAAGTATCAGTATGGAAAAATGGCTGGTAACATAAGAAATCAGGGAAATGAGTTTTCAGAAACACTAGGATTAAGAAGTTGTTCCTATGGTTACTATCCAAAGAAAACAATCTAAATCTTCAGTGAAGGGAACTATCAAAAAGACAGCTTTGTTATGCAGTTATGTTTGTTAAACAAAGCGGACTTTTTGACAGATACAGTCTCTAATGAGGGCTGGACATCAGAGCTAAGGAAAGCGAGTAGAGTTATTACACTTTACAGGAGTAGATAGACAATTCTCACCTTTGAAAATAAGACAAGTTCAGCGCATAATCCTCTGCTGGCAATTGGAGACCCGTTTGCCTCGAGCTGCACTGCAGCTGGTGAGTTTTCTTCGGTACAAAGGGGAAGGCTGAGCACAGGCTGGATTTCCTGCTATTGGAAACCTGGATGAAGGTCCTGAAGTTTGATGACCGAATGCAGGGGGGGCTGTAAATCACAGCGCAAGGTTCAAAGACTCGGGCTTTGCCTCGTCGGGTTGCCTGAAGTGATTTTAAAACCGCGATACACATTTTCTGTTCTAGCCCCTTAATCAATTGAAAGAGAAAACTTATTCCTCTCTCAGAATTTCATCTGACTAACAGAAATGCAGCTCAGCTCTAGCTGTCCCACCACTGGGTACATATCTCTGAGCTTTTTCATGGGCAATGACCAATCTTCACGTGGTCACCATCCCATCAAGAGAGAAAGCAGCTGAAAAATGTAAATTTATACCTACGAGTTTCTGAGAAGTTTTTAGTTTTGCTTTCTTTTTTTTAATTGCTGGCAGATATTTAAAAGCTTATTTGAAGAAGGCTTAGAAATCCAGAGGCAAAGACTGAAAGACCTGAGGGCGTATGCTCAAGAGAAGCGTGCTGAGCAAAGGAGAGAGCATCAAAATGAGTTGGAGTCTATGGAGAACTATTACAAAGACCAGGTAAAGCTTCATCTGCATCAAAGACAGTTAATATTGTTTACACAATATTTCCTTTCCTTAAGTGGCTAAACTCAAACACTTGTTGTGCTTAGTTTTCCATGCTAGCAGAAGCTTTATCTCAAGAACACCAAGAAATCCAAACCAGAGAGAAAGCACAAGTACAAGTAAGTGTTGTTAACGTTGTGTAACTGTCGTCTTCTCACGTGCTGTGGCTAACGCCTGCATTTCCCTTAGATGCTACAGAAAGCAAAAAGAGAATTGAGATCAAGGATGGAAAAGGAAATTCAGCAACTGCAAGCAGCAATAATGCAGAGCGATGACGACACCTTTTTTCGAGAACTGGAAGCAGACAGACTGAAATCTCGACTGCAGATGGCTTCCTTTCAGTACAGCAAAAGCAGTTTCTTGTAAGGTTCGTGGTAAATAGCACTGCAGTCCTCAGGCTGAGAGGTGAGAATCCTTTAGAGCTGCTGTAACGGTGTGGCTGTTTTTCTCAACTGTGTCACTGGGATGTGTCAGAGGGGCATCTGCTGGTGTCGGGAATCTCTACAGCACTTTTATCATTACAAATAAAAGTTTTTAAACTACTTTTTACCTTCGTAGTAGAAGAATTCCTGCTTAAAATTGCAGGTGAGAAATGATACAGACACGCTGGAATTCACAGCGTTGCATATGCAATAGTTACCGCTTGCCAGGAGATGGTGTCTGTTCCGGAACTGACAATACGCTCGCTGAATCTGGACTTAAGCACGAGGAAGGAAAAAAAGATCTAAGCAGGGGGAAAAAAAGCCCCCAGCAGCTGGAGAGTCTTCCTTTACAGATTAAACCCAAACCATTCTCTGAATCTAAACAAACCAGCTGGCACTTACAGCCTGATACACTTCACTTTAAAACAAACAAACAAACCAAACCCCCAAAAACATACACTGAAAAACCTCCACAACACCAGAAACCCTGAATTCCTTAACAGTCAATTTGTCAAGAGCTGCTGTAAGCAGGGACAACATTTACATGTAGGAAGGCACCACGTTTTAGCTATTTTCTCCTGAAAGAAATTACTTAAAAATGATGATGTTACATTTTAAAGTAAATATTTAATTAAGAAAAACTTAAAACTTTTTAAACCGTTGATGCTGTGACAGTGCAAACAGCATACAATTTATTGCTCGACTTCTGCATGGGTACATACATTAAGTACTTAAAAACCATTTTATACAGATTTTTTTTTTTGTTAAAGCTCATGTAACAGCTGGGTGAAAATACAATGATATCGATGCTAAAACACTCTGTAATAAATACAATGGAAACGATAAACTAAGAACTGTCAGTTTGTGGAGGAGTAATTACACTTGTATAAACTAATTACAGCTACAGATAGAGCTCTGAGGATGTGGTAGAGCCAGAAATCTCCTACATAGTGTAAAGTACAACCAATGGCACCGGTTAACTACGTGGTGCTATTTAAAATCTGAAGCAGCTGGAGCACGCTACGTGAAGCTGTACGGCGCATACTTGTGATAGAGAAGCAAAGCTTTTCCTTCCATCAACGCAGCCAGTTTAAAAGCACCAGAAGTTCAGATGTAGTGTTGCAGAACAAGGATTTAGGAACGGCTTGTGTGCTCTGGACTTTAGTACAACACAAAAATTTGGTACAAATAAATCAGTTTAGGGAAACTGAAACTATGTGCAAAAAAAAAAAAGAATACAATACATACTGTACAAAGCACCATTACAAAACTCTTTACACCGAGAAATTAAATCCTCTGAAACTCGACTGTGTTCTGCATATTTGAAATCTACAAAAGTCACTGTTCATAATTAAACATTCATAATGAAAAGCAACAGCATAAAACCATGATGTGACATCTCTCTAAAACAACTAAAGACCGGATAAAGTAAAACCCAGTAAGAGGGACGCGTTGAAATAAATATTCACATTAATCATGGGGTGAAAGTCCAAGGTTAAAATGCAATATTAGGCTTAGCACCTTTCTGAGGGGAAAGTAGCTGACATGATCTTGAAATTAAATTTTGCAAAGGAATCAACCCTTGAACGTTTTTATCCGAGAGGCGATGAGGTGCTTCAGTTAAAGCTCTCAGTCGTTATCAAAGTAGAAAGGCACTCAAAATACTCGGTATGTTCTTCCTCATTTGTCAGCTATGGAAAGTCAAATGTACGTAGTTTAGCTTTGCCTAGAATATATTAAAATCTACAATATTTATTTGTGGCAGTTAAAAAAATTTCTCTGTGCCATATCAAAACGTTTGGTAGAACAAACACGTATGGCTAAGGCTGCTGTGAAAGTGAATGGCATTTATCAGCTGAGCTAGAGTCTATGTTCTGCAGAGCTGTCTCCTCCCTCCTCAGCAATGACTTGTGATGCTCAGAAGGTCTCCCAGCCCCAGCAGGCTGGTGGGGAGAAGGTTCCTGGGAGCAGGAGCAGGTGAAGTGGTCGGGAGACGCCTCAAGGACAGACCTTGAGCGGTGCCGATGGGAGCTGCTGCCGCGAAGGGAGCGGCGGCACCTTCCCCTCCCACCGCCCAGGAGAGCCTCGGCTTCTCCCGAAAGCTGCATCAAACCATTCTACGTCTTATAACTAAGGAGGCTGCGGCCCGAGCAGAGCGGGGAATAAATCGCTCCTACAAGGCTGAGTTCTCTGTCCTGTCAAGAGTGGCCAGAAGAACCTGTCTCTGCGAAGTCTCCATCAAGAGCAATTCACATCGTGCTCAAGACTCACACGGGGCTTTGGGAATGTCCCAAGCACTGACCCCAAGCACAGGCAGCCGTACGGGGTGAAAACCACCGGGCAACAGCCTTCTGCGCTCTCCCAGAAAACCCAGACACAGGCTGCTCTGGGAACAGCCCTGCCTGAAAGCCACGAACTAGGGATCTTGCCTCGTGCTGCAAAGGCACCGGCTGTTTTACACGAGTGCAAAGGTCCCTTGAAATGAGGGAAAAAAAGGGCCTGATCGAGTTCAAACCTGGCTGTCAAAGCAGGTTTCTCGGTTTTGTTTACATCCCTAAGCAGCCTCATCTCTGCAGCCAACCCAGAATGGGAAACAAGTCTCCCCGAACAAGCCTTCCAGCAACAGCCGTACAAAAAAAATAATCAAAGGAACATGTGGATTTGGCTCACCGGATTCTTCCCACAACTCGACAAAAGCAGAGTCCCTCGCCCGCTACGCTACCGCACAACATCCAGTAGTCGTTCGCTCGCTGTGGCAGTCAGACTTGGCACAACGCAACTAAAGTTAAGCTCCACAGAACAGACAGAAAACGAGCTACGTCGCTGTGTGACTTAGGCTGCAAAAACAGAACAGCTCTCTACATCCCACTCCTCCAGCATTTTTGATAGCCTCCACTCTCTTCTCATAGGCAGTGTACAAGTAGTGCAGATTTGATGATTAATTATAACCTAAGTTAGACAAACGCAACGCTGATGGGGAAAAAAAAATAGGCCGCTTCTTCCAAATATCCACATGGCTGAGAGGAGAAAGCCACCATCTCGTACGCAGACCGATTCACCTACAGACCACGAGCAGATCTCACAGAGCTTCATTGAGAATTCCCAAACTAACGTCAAAGTTCAGTTCCCTCCACTGCTAGTGCATTTTATTCCCATTTGAAGAGATCAACCCATGTTATAATTCATATATATACTTACTTCCATCCCTACAATCAATAAATTATGTGCTTTTAAAACCTCATTCTCCAAGCACATTACACACATTTCAGTTAAAACACCGTTTTTCCTTTAGTTGTAACTGAAACCCACGTGTCACGAGCAGCTGGACAAAGATTACGAGATGTTTTACCTGATTCATCTTTAGCATCAACAAACACGTAACGTGGTTTGGCTGCATTCAAACACTTTGGTTGAGTGGACAGGATGGGTTCTGAAACCAACTGCTGACGGGCTCCTGCTGGCAAGTATCGCCTCATCAGCATGCTTAAAAAGTTGAAAAATGCAGTGCTTAAAGTCAAAAGCAACAACAACAAAAAAATACTCTTGACAGGCTTGTTTAAAAAAGAATGTTGTTTTAAAAAAAAATCAAAACGTCTACTGTTCATTAAAAAAGGTCAATTCCTCACGGTAACACAAGAACTGTCCCAAATACAGCATGTGTCGCTTCACAAATTCTGTTTAAGGAATCTGACAAGTGATATAAATAGGACCCCAAAACATCGTATTTGTAATTCATGCTTGAAAAATATAAAAAAGCCCCCTGTGGTAACATTTCAGTTGAATTTACATTGCAGAATATAATGTTTTACTATAAGAAAATGCAGTTAACATGTAAGTGGCTTTAATTAAAAAGATTAATGATTCTTTCAGCCAATTTTATGCAAAGTTAGAATAATCCAAAATATTTCTTTTGCAAAAATAGCAGGTATAGATGCTGTTCGGTGTCATACATTTAAAACAGGCTGAAACGTGACTTGTACCGACTGCTGAAGTTGTGTCTTGGTATCTGAGAATAGAAATCAGGTAGGCAAATAGAATAGATTACCTTTTACAAAAATAGTAGTAGTCTTTAAGTATAGAATACTGCTTAACTGTTGAAATGTAGGAAAAGTCAGCATTCTGTGTGTTCAAGATATAAGTTTTTAATAGCAGCTGAATGATCCTGTGGCGGGAACCACAGAACCAATTTTCTTGAAATAAAAAAAAAAAAAATAAAAAAAATTTCCAAAGTCGTCCTTTCCCTCCCAGTGTCCGAGTATAGAAAAGGGAAAGTTTCCTGTATTTCAAGCATTTCTTGAGTCATGGCTGAGGGAAGGGCTTTCTGGCTGACAGGAGTATAAATAGAGTCTCGGGTGAGGCTGCGAAGGGTCATTCCACAGCGAACCCGCAGGTTTCTTCAATGGCAGTTAGCAGCTTCTCGTATAGCTTGTCGTAGCTCTCGTAAGGAGGAATGTCTATTCGGTTAAAGCTGCGGAGAGAAGAAACATCTCAGCTGTCTGAACTTCACACCTCACCTGGCATGTTGCACTTCACTGAACACGCTTGAGACAACGGCAAAGCGAGACCTAACTAGGGCAACAGGACTTGTATAAGGAAAAGCTGTCTCTAGCGCTCACAAGGTTACTCCTCAGAAAGGGATGGCTGAGGGAAAGAAGAAACAAAGACTGATCAAAATACCATAGCATCAGAGAATAGTTTGGGTTGGAAGGGATCTAAAAGCCAGTTCCAACCCTCTGCCACGGGCAGCGACACCTCCCACTGGATCAGGTTGCTCCAAGCCCCATCCAACCTGGCCTTGAACAGCTCTTGAACACCTCCAGAGACAGCAAGTTGGTTTTAATCTATATGTCACAATAGAAGCTCAAAAAAATCTTACCAGGTATGAGCTTTCGGCAAATTATTAGTGCTGGCATCGATCTGGTGTATTGTAAATAGTCGTGGGCCTGCAGCACCTGAAAATCCAAAAAGATCTTTACTGCTGCTGTGTTGCATAACATGAAATGGCTTTGTTACTTTTTGTGTTGTCACAGTGCAATTACAACTACAAAAAAAGAGAAGCCAACTAACAAACTTGAAATCATAAACAGCCAGGAACAAAAGACAAACTCAGGGTGCCTATCAGAGAGATGCTGCCCTTCCACCCACACCCGATAACCAGGCAGTTATTTAAACCACTGAAAGATCAACAAGAGCAAAGCACTGATAAGGAAGAATGAAATACCTGTTTTACACAGTGCACTACATAGTTCTAACAGTCTGTCATTCAGCGTCTCTCGCCCTTCCTACAGAACAACACGTGTGCAGCTCTGTCCCCGTGTTGTAGCAGCTCTGGAGTAGTGACCAGTTCCACTCACAACAAGTAGAAGAGTCACAGTACCAACCTCTTACACACCGAGATGACTGTGACTGTTATTTGTCAGACTATTAAAGAAATCGCAGAATGGTTTGGGTTGAAAGGGACCTTAAAGCCCATCCAGTTCTACCCCTGCCATGGGCAGGGACACCTCCCACTGGATCAGGGGCTCTGAGCCCCATCCAAGCTGGCCTTGAACCCCTCCAGGGATGGGGCAGCCACAGCTTCCCTGGGCAACCTGGGCCAGGGCCTCCCCACCCTCCAGTCGCATATTCAGCTGATGTTTGTGCGTTTCATCCATTGCTTCATCCAAGCACGGGCGTTTGCCATTCCCTCTGGAGAAACCTCACCTTGTAATGCCTTGAAGCCCTGCAGAGGCACTCGGGATGAGCCAGTCACGAACTGGAGAAGTCGCGCTCTCCTCTCTTCATCAAAAAACTCCACAGCTTTCCAGAACCATTTCACGATGTTGCTGTCGGGGGTACAGTGTTTTAACCTCGTATTTGCCTTCCAGTCATTAACATCAATTTTTCCCAGTCCACAAATGATGAGCTGTAAATTTAAAAAATAACTTAATATTTCATTATTCATCAATATGAAAATGTTTTCTTCCCAGCGAGGGCTGCGAGAAAGTGGTGGGAGGTGGAAGAGAGAGAATTTTCCTGCCAGCACTGAACTTAATCTAGTAAAACTGCACCTTGAGAAATGTGCAGAACCATCATCTCTGCTGGAGTAACGTTCTCCAAAACAGCCTGAGGTCATGGCAGATACTTCTCAGTAGGTTCTGCAGGGTTTTCAAGCATAGGAGAAGGACTCCGCTTCTGTGGTCGCTACGAAATGCCACCTTGATGAACACTCTCGTAGCTCTCAGCGGAAGGCAGGCGCGGTCTCAGTGACTGTGTGACCTGGTAACCTCGTACACTAACTGTATGTCTGGTTACGAGGCACCTGCAAACCCCTAACGCGCTGGGGATACAACTTCGCACGTTCCTCAGTCTCCAAAGAACGCCTCGGGCTTTCCCTCTTACATTTGATGATATAACGCAACATTAGTGGACTGACCTCTAGCTCCTTCTCATCAAATGTCTTCAGCAGATGTTGTGGGATTACTTCATTAAATCCCTTCTGCAGGGCCAGAAACTGAGCTTCAATTCCTCGTAAGAATCGCCAGTTCACATAAAGCCTGCAAGCAAAGCACAAATTGGCTTTGTGAAAGATGCAATCAAATCCCATAAACTCGCAGTTTATCCAGCCAAAAATAAAAATGGCATTGCTGACAGGAAGACAACCCTATCAATGATTGCAGATAAGTAAAAGTTGCCCTCTCACACAGGGAATATAGAATCATAGAATCACCAAGTTGGAAAAGGCCCACTGGATCATCGAGTCCAACCATTCTCATCAATTGAATATAAAACACTTGGGAAAAGATACTGATGTACCTGACGTATTCCTTTTTGTTTTCCTCTGTCACAGGGATGCTTTTGCCATTGGGTTTCAGTTCATGTTGAATGATTTCCCCGTACGCATTGTGTTCTACACAAAACGTATGGTCCAAGACTCCCGTGATATCGTTCTCACTGGTGGAAAAAAATAAGCAAGTGACTCAGTGAAACCATCTTCTGCACATAAGTTACAGCCTGAACACAGCTGACAGACAGCACGTGTCGAATTACTGCTTGGAAGCAAACAGTGAACAGCCTCTTTGCTATAGTATATTTTTAAACCATTATCAGTTTCAATGTTATATTTTAATAATGTTACTGCTAGCAATAGGCAAAATTAATGAATCAAAATTTGTGAACGGAGCCCTTCGCAGCTTCGTTATCTCTTATCTCCTCGCCACCCCCCGAAACCTGAGCATGTTAGGCCTAAAAAGAATCTCAACTGTTTCTTAAATCTGCCTAGGCAGGAGATCAAAACAAACTTCACTTCTTTGCAGCTGGATTTAGGAACATTATCACACGTTAACTGAGACAGAATTCTAAAGCTGTAAGAGATAATTGACAATACATACAGGATCCAGACTAAGCTGTTGTGAAGATCGGGGTCAACCAATTCCATATCGTCCAGAGTAATCGGCTTCCCTAGCAACTGCTTGTAGAAAGGCAACGTGAAGCCCCCATCAATATAGTGTCCGTGAAACACAGCCATCCCCATTATCCGTCCAACAAAATGGAAATACGACAAGTGTTCCTAGAATTGAAAGAAGAAACTGAGCCATTCAGCTAAATAAGACCTCCCGGTTCCATTTACTGAATATCAAATGAAATTTCAATACAAAGAAAAGAATACAAAACATCCAGGGCTTTTTGTTTTGTTTGCTTTTATACGCAGCACACTGAGTGTGTTGCTTCCAGTCCAGAAGTCTTACTACTAAGAACCAAAATAAACTTAATTTTTCCCAAAGGAAGCATAAATTGACATCTTACAGAAAATTAAGAACACATTTGAGAGGATTCTTTGATCGGTACTAAAAAGAAATTATCATATTATTGCACAAATGCAGTCTCCAGCAACGCTAATGTGAGAATTCGGTTCCTAAGCCCAGAACGCTCTCCAGATGTATTTGATTTCTAGGCACAAACCGATAATTTACAGAACTGATGTTACCAGTCATACCGGGTTGACCGCAGAGTCTGGGTTGATTTGCAGTGTATAGATATCATCTCGGGAATATTGGAAGAGTCCATAATATGGATTCAACATTTCATGGGACAATAGGTAGAGCCACTCCCTGAGGAAAACAAAATCATTCATCGCATAGGTAAATACATTCCTACAGTGAGAATCTTTAGAAAATAGTACAAATACTACAAATCTTACTGTTAAACATAAATGTGAAACAAGTTCTCTCTGAACATGCTTCGATAAGGCTGAAATTAGAATTATTTTTACTAGCTCAGTAACTGCACAGCACCTGACAGCTGATTATTTCCCAGCTTTCCAAGATTTTTCTCCAAGACAGTTCCTGACTACGATTCTCCTTCACCCCTGACACACTAAGAGAAGACCCTGTATTCTGCCGACTACACCACAGAGACATTTGAGTCAAAGCTTTTAATATAAACTGTCTTCAGGTCACGAATATGCGTAATGACGATAGGTGTCAGATGAGAGGAAATGGTCTCAAGTTGTGCCAGGGGCTCAACTTGTTTAGACTGGATATTAGGAAAATTTCTTTGCTGAAAGAGCAGTGAAGCACTGGAATCAGCTGCCCAGGGAAGCGGTGGAGTCTCCATCCCTGCAAGTGTTCAAAAAGAGTGCAGACGTAGCACTCAGGAACCTGTTTCAATAAGCACAGTGGTGTTGGGCTGACAGTTGGACCTGACGATCTTAGAGGTCTTTTCCAACCTTAATGATTCTATGAATTAAAGTTTTAATTACATGTTCACAAATCAGCAAATAATATCCTATGAATTAAGAAAACTAACACTTCCTAGCTTGGTCTTCCTATATTCACATATGGAAGGCAGCAAGAGGCTCTGCAGCACACAGATCAGAAACAAAATCCATGCTGAAAAATACTAGCAGATATTTTGGAAAATAGCGCACAACGCCATCTGCAACTTCGTTATTTTAAACACTATCACAATCGCTGAGGACTCAAAATATAGGTGCAGTTGGTGGGGTTGTGGTGCATGAGGGAAGGGAGAACAGACCAACTGTTTACCTGGCAACACCTCCATAATCAAGGCCTTCCTCCCCACGAAATTTTATCATTAATCGTTTCCACAGGTCTTTTGGCCTCATCTTCATGACTTGCCTGTAGGATTCCTGGAAACACAACATTTTCTTTTATTAACTGCTATTTACAGACAAGAAGCTGCTATTGTTTATTAGAGATGGAGAGTCTCAGACCCTGACTCCGAAGGGGAATACTACTTTCCTGGATAACAGTTTCTCAAATCACACAGTTAGTTAGTTGTCTACAAATGTGATTACCCTTGTCCAGTAAAACAGGTAAGTGAGAAGACCTGTCATCTGTTAAATCTGCAGAGCTGTACAGTGATCAGAACATTCTCTCTCCTTCTCACATACGCTATATGGCTGCCCCAGTCACTGGCTTTGCAGAACAGAAGAGGGAGGTGTGTCTGGGCCCCAAAAGACTCAACTGAGTTTTCAGAACAAGAACATAACACAATAACTTTCACTCCAGCACAGCAGCCTTTCCTCCCTTTCTTTTTTAGCTGATTATGAACCAATTTGACTCTCTCCATAGGGAAGACCAACACAAATCTTTCTTGGCCAGAAAATAACTGTGACAACACAGTGGGGCTATCAAGTCTGTGGGTGGGGTAAAAATGCAACAGGGATGGGTGTGATGGGCGATAGTTCTGAAGAGGACAGACTGTTCTCCAAAAGAAGCCAGTGAATTATAACTGTGTTCCATCAACGCAGCCGAATAACGTCACAAAATGAAATGCAGCTATCCTGATGTGAGCATCTCTGGTCATTCAGAAGGCCAGACAATTCCTAAAGTCGGTCTGATCGGGGGAAAAAAGAGTATCAATCTGTACAATTCCACCTTGAACTCTGGACTTCAAGATTTCACCTAACGGAATGACATCTTTAGATAGCTATGAACAACCCTCCTCCCTTTCCCTCAATGTTAAGAAATGGGTCAAATTCACAAATTACCTCAAAAATCTCTTCCCTGGAGACCTCAATACGACAGTGGCCAGCTTGGGGTTGCTGCTGCGACAGCTCCTGCCTCAGGATCTTGAGTTTCTGCACTAGGTCTCGCTTGTACCTCGGCACGGTCAGACACTCTGCCTCATCTGGGAGCTGGCACAGGGACACGACCTGCTGCTGCTGCTGGTGCTGCTGATCTTTAAGTTGATTCTGGCGGCTAGAAACAAACACAGCTGTTAGCAGATATTCAAGTTATACATCCCCTGTTTTCTTCTGATGTTACAAAGGCTTAGCCTTTAAGAAACTAAACTACTTTCAATTTACTATGATTATAAACGCAATTACACTAAAAATGTCCAGGCCCAGTAAAAAATAAATGCAGAGATATTTTATCCTGCCTCAAGACATATGCTTCTGTCTTTCTTGGCAACCGTAGGTTGTTTTTAGGGTTTGTTATTTCTATTAGTGCTACTCTACAAAGTATGTAAAATGTAACAGCGCGATATAATAAGGTACTATCCATACAATTTTACTACTAAGCTGCTGACACTGAATTTCTCAGATACCACTGCCATATTTCCTTTGCGTGTTTTGCCTTCCTCCGTTTTAAAATTCGGGGATCTGCCAAACACTGTGCCTCTAATCTACAGTCAATACCATAGTCTGTTTTAAATGGCTTGTCTGAAAAAGAGAACGCTTACAGAAAGATGTTTGTACTGGCAGCTTGGCAAGGACCTTGTCCCTTGTACCTGGCCTAGTCTGGACCACAGGAATGTGGGAGTTCACATGGAATTAATTGGCACAGATAAACAAGTAGTTTTACTAGCGATTCTAAGAGATTTTCTCAATCTAGCTTCTTACTAGGAAAAGTAAATGAATCTAGTTGCAGAGATGTCCTCTCTCGTGTCGTTTCTTGTACACAGGAAGCGGATATTTTTATAGCTTTTTAGCAGAGCATTTCCAAACAACACGGGATAAAAGCTGTGTTTTACCCAAACCATGAGAACATCTCTGTGTGGAACACATGAGAACACCCCCATTTATTGGATAAATAAGGAAGCTCACAATTCAGAATGTTTTCCAGTGGAACGTTAGTGGATTGGTTTTTTTCAACATCAGAGACCAAAAAAACATCAGATGGAACCAAAGGCAGTTTTAATACACTTAAAAATTACAGCCTGTAGTCTGTTTTGAAACACAGTCTACTCAAAGGCTCTCCTGGCCAACCAAGCTTCCCCTCCAGCAGGCTTCCACCGCAGGAACATTCAGAATTGGCAATTAAAAAAGGGGTGGGGGTGTTCCCGGTTTGCCCTGTGGTTCTGACAGCCACTCTGTGACAGGCAAACCTTCTGTTTAAAGAACTTTGCACAAACCACCCTCAGGGGGCCAGGAAATCTTTATCAGGAGCCTTACAAGCCTAACATTGAGAAACCCCTGCAATGGCACATATTGGAGAGCACTGCGGCAAGAGCTCAAAGCTTAATATGAATAATAACACCTCCTTACTCCTGGGCTCTAAAGAGGGAATAAAGCACAGGAGTCCTACTTGGTTACAACCTCCCAGGATGCAGAACTTGAGAAGGTAGCTCAATCAATTCTGTTAGTCTCACTGTTTTGTTGTTTGACTCTGGGTTATTTTTATTATTAAATAAGGCTACCTTAGCTTTAATCTCAAACTGATCGCGTTGGTCTCACAATAAACTTCAGTTATTTTAGGTCAGCTTTGAGATACCAAGTCATTACAACAATTTACCACTCAATGTGGTTCCAGAACATGGCTCTGTCATTTCTGCTTTGTGCATGGTGACTTCTTTTCACTTCTGCTTAGTTTTAAATACAACTCTCACTTAGACTGCATTTACTTGACATTCAAATTAAAGTAAAATTGTTGTTCTAGCCTCTGAACTTTGTAATTCCATATGACAAACATGGGAACATATTCTTTGTCTACATCTACCAGAGAAGGTCATAATTATTTACTAAAGCAAGCGTATGTTCATACTCCCTGTAACGATACAGAATTCCCCTAAATACAAAGCTCATTCATGTCAGTCTTAAAGAAAATGTAATTTCAGAAACAAGCACGAACTACAGATCCATGCATTAACCTAACCGATCTAAACTAGGGCAGTACTAACAGGAGAAAAATAAAATGCCACCCTCCATATTAGACTAAAAATAACCAGTGCAGCATTAGCTAAACAACCTGCAGTGTTTAAAGTTATTAAATCTAATTTCTCGGTGTGTTTTCACAGCTGAATGGCTACACTTGATTCTCTGTGGTGCTTTAAGGATATAGCTAAGTGCTTTTCAGGTGCTATAACTATTACAAGCTCTTGGACAATATTTTAAAACAGAACCGGGTAACAAGTTTGATTGTTTTCATAACTTAGGATGTCATCACTGGACGAACAAACTGTTTTACTCAGCTCAGTAGAAACACATCAGGATCATCGAGAGTAAACTTTTATTACGCTTTTGAATCTAAAACTCTATCACACCCATCCCACCCAAATACTGAACTTATTTCTCAGATAATTTAGAAACTGTCAGGCCTAAGGCAAACTGCTATTTTTTTTTCTAAAAGGACACATAAGGAGGGGAATTTAAGGAGCCAGGGGAGGAAGGGGGAAGCTTTCACATATCCTGTTTAGTGCAATAAAAGAATAAACACCAGGAAAGATTTATCAGGCAGCAGACTTCACTGATGACACTGTTGGTTGAATTTCTGAAATCCTTCCCTAATGAAAGACAGATGTACAAATGAAAAACCGAAGTGTGCTTAGTAGTACTTCAAGTTTAAAGAAATGCAAAATGGTTCTGATTCTGGAACTTGAAAGTCAATGAGGATTTTCCAGAGAAAAAGCTAACTCTTCATTTGTCCTCCCCAAAACCCATAGAACTAGGCACTACAACCCTACTGCCATTTAAAAATAAATCTACCTGTGAAAGACATATTTTCAGATACAGACCAGTTAACTGAATTTTCTACAGCTTCTCAATTGCACTGTTGTAGCTGGGAGAGTCTGAAGTTTTTCTCTGGGTAAAATACCTAAATCTTTAAATTAATTTAATGAACTTTTCTGTGTACCAAACACAAACACACTCCTCCACTGCTAATTTTTTTTTCAAGATTGTGTTAATTTGAAACTAATAATCTCAATTCAGCTAACACTGGCAGCGATTTCTTTTTTTTTTTAAATTAAAGAAAAAAGACCCCAAAGCGTCTGGATGATGGGAACTTACTAACATACTGAAACATAAATTAAAATCTGTATCTGTCAATATTCAGACTCTTCTCCTGCCAGGGATGTTAAGTTCAAATGTATATTGGGCAAAGGCTAGACAGCTTTTATGTACTAAACAGAAGTTGATCTCCTGGCTATTACTTCCCATTCCTCGGTTTTGTCTTTTCAGTGCTTGTTCCCATTATTCTTCCCTTCCCAACGATTCACTTCCTTAAAAGGCCGATTCCTCCTCTTTCTTCCTAGCTTAGGGCTGCTTTGCTTTCTATCTAACCAACTCTTCATTGTTCCTTCCACTTAACACCTACTCAACACTTTACAGGTGTTTCCCAAGAGTATTAAAAGGTGTCGGTAGGAAAAACAATGGAATCAAATTCCCGAGTAGCTTGGCTACAGCCACCTCTAAGCCAAAAAAAAAAAACAAAAAACCAAAAAAACAAAAAAGAAACATTTGTTTGCTTTTTGGTTTCCATTTTCAGTAGAAAATCCTCCAGCATGAAATGAGACCCTAGGGAATAAAACCGAGGCAGAGTTCTTATGAGTTTCCCCTTCTTCTTTTAAAAGTGTAAGAGTGATATTAAGACACTAATGCAGAAAAAACACTGCACATGTTTTACTTGATTCTTTTTGTAAAAAATCTGAGTTAAATTATCGGGGTCTTATTTAGAGGACATCCCAACTAGCCTCACTCTAAAACTGAAGGCAGAAGTTGCATTATTTCTCCTTTATTCCAGGAGAGGGGTTGGACACTTGTGCACCTTCACCCAACTCATCAGCTTTCCACACTACTGAATACAACCTCATATTTTAAAACAAGTTCTCCCTAACGGGTAAGCAGCCTGAGGTATAAAGGAAAGGAAAAGAAGCGTCTCCCTTGCTGACAGAAAAAGAAAACCCTAGGGGCCAACCTTTCCCACCAGGCAGCACTCACTTTCCCCAGCTCCCGGATCACAAGGGCCACATTCCTGCCTAAATGCTGCTAGACACTTTATTTCCAGGAACAATCAGACCTGTCTCTCCACTATGAGACAGAGTGAGCTGTGTGTTAAAGAGCATCACCACTATACTTTAAATACTACTGCATGGCAGAATCCATCCCCATCTAGAATCTGGCACCCCTTAGGAGTCACTTTCTTTCCTCTGTTCCACTCAACGCTTGCCAGAGACTCCAGACTTACTTTAAGACTAAATGCAAGTTAGCAGATAGCCGGGGATCTGTAAACTGCGTCGTCCTGTTGTTATGATCAACAAAATAAACTCTGCCTGTTGCCGTATTTCGGATCTCCCATCCAGGAGGCAGTGGACCAAGCTCTTCACAATTGATGTTGCTAAGATCCCTGTGAAAACAAATATAAAATGAAAAATACCTCAGCATTTGGCCTCCGAGCCAAACAAGCATAAATGTAACAGAACAATTCCATGAAGTCTGAGAAAACGTATTGTTTCAGAAACCTGATCTGTTCAGCTGGAATCTCTGCTCCCAAGGTGCAAGCCCACCAAAGAAAAAACACACGCCCCAAACACATGCCGTGGGGAAAAAATTCTTATCAAATAACCTTCATTTTTACAAACTAACTTCAGATGTTAAATTAATACAGGCTTAAAACAAAAATAAAGACCACTGCCTTATTTGCCAAAATGGAATTGCAGTTCTACAACGATTCTGACAGAAAACATTTTTAAAACAACATTAGTCACGTAAGGAACTCTGAATCACACTTTAAAAACTACAAAACAAAGCGATATTTCTGAGGAGTTATACTTTCCATGAAGAATTATGCACGGGATATGTGTGATTGCCACAGGCGGTTTTGCCCCTAAACCCCAAGTGCTGGTGGGAAGCAAACAGTTCTCTAGCAAAATATTTCAAATAAAATATCGTATGAGCAGTGACTCAGCTCTGCCCTGAGCAACGCAGAGAGAGCTTTATGGGTCTCAAGAAATTTCTACTGAAATTAAGATGATGTAGACTGTAGGCTCATTCCAGGTCACTGAAAACAAATACTAGTCTGCAAAAACACACACTTATGATTTTTCATGCATATAATTGACACTTGTCGTGGTTTAACGCCATCAAGCAACTAAGCACCACGCAGCTGCTAGCTCCCTTTCAGTGGGCTGGGGAAAAGTAACACTCATGGGTTGAGATAAAGACAGTTTAACAGGACAGCAAAAGGGTGAGAGAATAATTATAGTAACAGAACATACAAAACAAATATACAATTGTCTTACGGTTTGGAACATCTCCTGAGCCAGTTGGGGTCCTGCCGGCTTAGCAACAGGTAAAACTATCAGTGTGTTTATCAAAATTATTTTAACCCCTGGACTTGACTATAATTCATATGCAAGATCTCATGTCAGTTAACCATATCTGTTTTGAAAACACCACTGTACTTTATTTCTTGATTCTCTGTCCTTGCATTAAAATAACAATTTGAAGAACTGAGGTAGAGAGATTTATTTATGTTGACGAATGACTTGCTAAAATTCTATATTAGGAGCCAAGAGTCAGAAATACAGTATCAGACTAAGAAATCAGAGGAAAGTACTGCTTCAACTATTTTGATTTGACACCTTAAGAACACTTCTATTGTTTCTTACCTAGGTACTCTTGGATCGTGCCATGTGCTAACACCAGTCTGAGTATGGAGAAAATAGACCTGACCTTGCTGAGTCGTCCGTTGCTCTGCGAAATAAAGATAAAGTAATAACTCTAAGCACAAAAAATGCAACATAAAAGGTCACAAAGACCGATTTCCCCAAGCTAAGGAATCAAAAGGATCTTGCATTTGAGAAGACATAACCCATTTTCCCAGTTTCTCAAGAGACCAGTAATTAAAAAATTCTAAATTTGCATACCATATCCTTCAGGTAAATCGGGAGGAGTGTGCAAGTGTGTCCTGCTCATGTAATTCCTGTGCCTCTGAGACCGGACTCTCCTCTCTGCCAGCCGAGGATCCGACGACTGCCCGCAGGTCGCACCGTTCGTCCCCGTAATTGGAGTGTTCTCATCCACAAAGCAGCTCAGCGGCCTGCCTGGACTGGAGTATTCAGAAGCCGGCCTGCAGGGAAAGAAACATGAAAACTCTGCTGCTGACTGGACACAGGACTGCACAACACGCTTTACGGAAGCTTCGCTCAGGGGCTCTTGAAAAATCTTCGCAGACAGATCTGAGCAGCTGACTTGTTGAGCAGGATACGTCGATGATGGGCAGAAAGCTTCTGTTCTGCGCTCACCGTTTCATCCCAGAGTAATTAGTGACCTCCTCACCTATCTTATTTAATGCTGTATGAGCGAGATCATATCAAATGCTCACAGAAGCAGTTCCCACCTTAAACAGAGGGGTGAGAGTAAAACTGTTATTATTTTTAACAGCATACAACCCAATCTTTCTCACCTTGGCTCCATATGGCTGAGGAAGTGATCAGGCCTTGTTATTTCTCCTACGTTTTACGGAAGGTTATTAGGTGAGGATGGTAAACAAGGGTTAAGTTAGATAACAAAAAAAAACGTTGCTCTTGAAAGCTTGACTACAAGAGGAAATGTTCGATTATGTAGTTTCCTATCACAATACTGTTTTCTAAAGGATTTAAAAAAGATTAAGGAGGGGATTGATAAGAGGGCAGGAAATTGTTCTGTCACCCAAAAAAATATATAGTTTGCGCCTGTTTTTTTTTTACTGTAAATGTGTCTAGAGCTTACAATAGGTATTTGAAAATACAGATAATTGAAAAGCTGCTCAGTACCTTCACTCACTTGAAAACTGTAAATATGTATCAGAATTGGCAGCGTTAACAGTACGCGTTATTTTAAGTTTCCATATAGAGACTGGAATATTTATTGAGGATGGAAGAGACAGTCTGCAGGCACAGACAGCCTGCAGAAGAGTCTCAAAAGCATGCACTGACACTGTCTACAGGTCAGATAACAGCAAAACAGGTTTGAGGAACAGCTTTACAGCACAAATCTATGGTAATTAGGAAAGGTGATTGCAATGATTTAGAAACATGCTCTGTAACCATCAGCTCTAAAAGTTTTGGATTATATGGTCATAGCATGTACACAGACAATGTCTGTCAGCTATTCATGATCTTAATCTCCTGCAATGTCCGTAATTAGAGCTGTACTAAAGCAGCTCTAAAAGAAAACGAAGACGCTAGTACTACGTGAGAGAAAAAAACTAGTCAGAGTGATTCTTCTCAGCTAGATATCAGGCAGACTGAAGAAGCAAGATGTTAGAAAAGCATACAGAGCTTGCAGAGTGACTCAGAGGAATGCTGAATATCCCTCATTAGAGCCACTTACAACTGCTTGCGCCCAGAGCTCCTGGTCAGCAAGCAAACTTCTTCATATGCACAGGCTCTTTAAATAGTTTCGTACCGTGTTGGTCGCTCCCACTGGGTTGTTCGCGTCATATGATTTAAATACTGGATCCTTCCAGAAGCAGTCCGCCGCTCCTCCCACCTAGAATTCAGACATTGAGAGATAAGGCAATGAGTGGTATTTCCAGGAAACCAGGGCACAAAATGTTTCCAACATAAATACCAACTCAGGAAGACTTACACTATTATGAATCACATTAGCTGGACAAGGTAACAGGAAGCAACTCAAAGTTCAACTCAGAATTAATTGTACACATTCTTCCCTTGGAACCAGGCACATCATTAACAATATCACACCTTCACATTCAGTAACTATTTGAATTCTAATTAAATCCAAATAGCCATATAAAGAAGATTCTCGAAAACATGCTTAATAACACATGTAACTTTTTGACCACTGATCCTAGTAAATGTTTTCATAGCATCTTGACACGCTTGTTGTCATTAGGTCACCTTCAAATAATGTGACTTACTACTTTTGCACTCTGAAACACAGGAGGCTGTACAGCCAGCTTTGCAGTTACACAATTAAGTAAGAAAAAAGCCCCGTTTCGAAGTGAAATCTGAAAAGCATACTAAAAATATTTTTGACTTTCAGTGCAAAAGAATGCTAAAGGCCTTAAGATTTATGTTTCAAAATTCATCACCTGAAAAATCAGTTTCTCCTGTCTTTACCTGCCATGAATCACATTCAGAAGGTCTGCATTTGCTCTGAACAAGTTGATGACGGCACCAGAACCTAAAACAGAGCTTTTTTTCTGCATTCACAGAACTGTTCTAGGTGTTAATGATGTCATTAACTCTCATAGGGACAAACTGAAATCCTAAACCCAGCCTTTGGCAGGTAAACACAGCAAGAACTCAGGCTGAACTACCTTTTCCAAACACATTTTCTTTGCCACGATTTATATGGAAGAAACAGATCCATTGTTCTAAGCGTGAACCTCTGCACAGCACTGTAGAAGACAGCCAAGCGCGTGTGTTTCCTACCTTGCTGTAGAACTGCTGTATGGATGAAGTCAGTTTGCTGGCTGTGATTTAACATTGCATTAGCTTATCAGTGCTATAATTTGAAAGACAAGATGCCTCCTTAGACCCAATTATATTTTTTGATGCATTTACACGTATATACAACCTCCTGTTGCCCAAGGAGAGTCAAGACAGTGCTAATTATTAACTATTTTGTGTAGCCTGGCTGGCTCACCTCAGCTCCTAAATGCAAGACCATAGGACACATGAGTGCAAGAACATAAATAAATTAACCTATTTGTACACTGATTTCGCATTACTGCAAAAGTCTGTTGTATGAGTTGTATAGGTATTTACACCACAGTGATGTCAACTTACCCATCTGGCAAATCATTATCGAATAACCGACTGCAGTCCACAACTTGTCCTCCTGTGCCTATTCGGTCTCTGGACTGAAGACTTACTATTAAAATAACAAAAGAATTATTAAAGACATGACATCTGAATGCAAATTAGCATTACAGAAAGAGAAATGCTATGACTTGAAGGACTAAGCTGAACCACGTTCTGAATATCTTTTCCACAAATCAAAGAGAGTTATAAAGAGACAGGGTACGTTTTCATATACGCAATTGTCTACACATTAGAATCACAGAATCACCAGGTTGGAAGAGACCCACTAGACCATCAAGTCCAACCATTCCTATCAATCACTAACCCATGTCCCTCTGCACCTCGTCCACTGGTCCTTTAAATCCCTCCAGGGAAGGTGACTCAACCCCCTCCCTGGGCAGCCTCTGCCAGGGACCAATGACCCTTTCTGTGAAAAATTTTTTCCTAATGTCCAGCCTGAACCTCCCCTGGCGGAGCTTGAGGCCATTCCCTCTTGTCCTGAATATGACTGCAAGTAAAGGCAGAAAGATAAAGTTAATTCTGACGCTCTCATTAACTTTTCTCTGTATGAGACAGAGGTGATGCAGTAGAGCTGCACAGCTGGGAGAGCAAGCGGAACAGTGCAAGTGCCAGCCTTGCACTGCTAGCAAAGGGCTAAAATAAGAAATTTCCATGTTTTTGACGCCTTACGTATTTGTGTGCACGTGGGATTCACCCCACGCACGTACACATGTGCACACACAAAACTTCACTAGAAGCACTACATTTGGTTTCTTGTTTACTTGCAACCACCAGTGGTAAGAAGTTAAATACAACTCTCACAAAGCCGAGCTCAGCACCCCAAAAAGCCCTTCCAGCCCTCAGCAAAACTCTTACTTTTTTAAAATGTGATTTTTATTTTTTAAGTTTCATTGTAAGGGATATGCCCTAAGCTTTTGTACCACAATTATGAAAACAAAGATTTTCATGGTCAGCTTTTGTTCCCAATATCATAATTTGCTGGTGTCCAATCTGATAATTTACGATACTTGTGTTCCTGTGGGGTTGAGGGTTTTTTGATGTTTTGTTCTGCCTTTAACAATAAAACGATTACTTAAGAAGCTCGATACGTGCTGGGGCACACGTTTCTGGAGGTGGCACTACTGCACCTCTGGACAACTGTCTTCGTGTCCTGTTTACGTAGGATGTGAAATAAACTTAACGACCTTAACCTAGATCAAACTAAACTTCTGTCAACTGCACAAAGTTAAAAAAGATGCAGTAGTACAGCCAAGGGTTGCCAGAGTGTCCAAATTATCAACAACAACATGTTTTGAAGCTTGCAATTTTGGGCCATCAGGCCAACCCTGGGAGCCCTGCAGCACCTGCTGGCTTTATTCCTCATCAATACCAACTCTGATCTTCCCTGAAAAGTAACATAACAAATCAACTTCTTCAAGCAAAAGACAACTTGAATTTCAACGAAACCAAAATCTCAGATGTTGCATTTATTCTGCAACAAACCCACACATTGCAAGTTCATATTGCTGCATGTAGGCAAGGTTTGGCAAGCAAAACACACAGAGAAAAATGAAACTAAACAAAGGCAATTAGCTCCTCTTTGCCTATGTGAGGAGCAAAATTCGTGCATGGCTTCATTTTGTAATGAGTAAACAACTCATTTGTTCTGCACCACCACATCAGAAATAAAATGGTGGCACAGAAGAGAGCTGCAAGATTAAGACACAGTTCAGGTGCCCTTTGCATCCACTCCTCAAAAAGCATCCCCTTCTCTTCCTCTCTTTGAAAATCACTCCACGTATTTAAGATAAAGATCACCTTGCTCCCTGTCCCAGATGATAAAGGCACGCCCACTGCAAACTCAGTCTGTGAGGTTATCATCTGCTGGAGGGATCAATTACATTTTAATGCTGGTTTTCAATCTTGCATAGCCTCTTAATGTAAGCCAGTTTATCACTAGAAGGACTAAGAGTGTATTTATAACTTGTTCTATCTTCTTACCTACTTTTAATCAAGATTTCTCCACCACGTAACTACTGCAGCAGAACGATCTAGTTTTACTCAGGCTCATTCACCCATTCAACAAAATTACATTAGTCAAGATAGAGTAAATTATAAGGAGATGAATAACAACAATTTCAATAGAAAAAGACAGGAGTTTCTGGAATCTCACCAAGGTTGCTTTAAATTAAAATACAGCCATGACTGAGGAAACCTAACCTTTCTGATGATAATGGCAAAAAGTAGAACACACAGACTTATTCTCAGTTTCTGCTGTAACCTGACAAGCCACGTGTTTTCTAGGTTCAATGCATGACCCAGCAGCTCCTGCTAACTAGGGACAGCCCCAGCACCAGGCCAAGAGAGTCCATGCTGCTTTGGCTATTCCATTTCTCATGAACACATCAGGTTTAGCCAACTGGTCAGTCTAGTTTACGCCCGCATCGCTGACTAGTTATCTCTGAAGTGTACTTGTCCCAGGCTTCCCATCTGGCATCCCAACAGCCCTGAGACCTTTCTGCTTTGGGGTAGGGTGTTGGGGTTTGGGTTTTTTTGGCTTGTTTAATTAATGCTATCATTTTCTAGTCATGATGACAAGGATGCACATTGCATACTCTGGAGGGCAGCATGAGAGCACGTCACGGTGTGAGGGTACACGTCCGAAGGGCTGTGGGCAGAGATCTCTGCTGCTTGGAGCAAACCCTGAACAAACTCTCCCGTCAGCGGAGCTCAGCTGCCTCTTAACAGGAACTCCACAAACAAAAATCGCATGCATACAGCACGGATGATCAGAGGACCAGTACACCGGAGCAAAACCAAAAAGCAAACCAAACTGACAGCATAACGTACCCTAGAAAAACGACCTCTACTCTTCTGTGCAAGCCCACGTGGGAAATGTAATGTTCAATGGTCTGAAGTGTCAGCAATGCACTTAGGATTCCACATTTCTACCATCATTTGACTCTCCTGTGCCACCTCATACTTATCCTAGTACAGTGCAAACACTTGCGGATCAGATGCTAGACAGATAGTTAAAGCAAAAGCAACGTAATGAGGTAGTCATAATCAACAGAGCACTTAGAGGAAAGCAAACAAATGCACCCCAGCCCTTATTTGCTGGCTGATACTTCAACAGTTTTCTCTGGCTGACAAAACAAGAGTGCTGCTTGGACATTATTTGAACTAGGAATTGAACATAAAACTGAGCATGCAAATTCACTTTTCTTTCCTCCAGGTCCAAATATTCTCATGAACATCTTGCCACAAAAATAAAGACCTCTTTATCTCGATCAACTTTTTTTTTTTTCACTTCCATAGTGACCTACTAGGAACACTCCCTTCTGAAGCAACTTGCAAAGCACCAAAAAGACAGTGTTTATGAAGTTGTTTGTGGATATTTGTTTTTAAATTTGCCAGCTTCTTTTTAATTCTTAGGTTATTTAAGGTTTATGAGTTTGCAGAATGACAAAGCACAGCTACAGAGTTTGGTGACAGACTTGTTAATAACCCGTGAAAACACAAAATGAATCAAGCAAGTCATCCCAGACAACAACTCTCTCTGGTTACAGCAAGAGGTTTTACCCTTGCGCAAAGCCCACACGAAGCACAGCTTTGCTGGAACCAGCAATAGCCAAGAAATCTGTAGTCGGTTTTTCACAGGGAGTTCAGGCTCAAACTGTCACCATTCCTTACAGTGACATTAAAAACTTTCTAAGTTTTTTATTACCTATTGTCTTATCTGTCTCAACACTTATAAAAATATTTGGGGTGGTCTCTTTGGGGTTTTTCAGAGGTGGTCTCTCTGGGGTTTTTCAGGGGTGGTTTAGGTGTTTGCAGTTCGTTTTATCAGTTCTCTACATACACTTTTCTAGCTTGAGGTCCCAATGGCTCTGGCACCACACAGCAAACTCAAAAAATACAGAAAACTGACATCTAGGAAGGGTATTTCTACAGCTACTATTAAGCTTCAAAAGAACTTAAAGATATAAACCTCTACTTACCTACTATCTGTCCTCTAACGGTATCATTGTCATTAGGCCCAAGCTTGCACAGATCCAATCTCTGATCTACAAAGCAAGAACACAAAGCATAAGTCACACAATAGTTTGCTGTCTTTGAAAGACACGCTGAAGTATCATCAGAATAAAATTCAGTGTAAGATAGTTAAGACTTTAAGAGATTGGGCACGGGAAGCGAAAATAAAAATATTCAGTCAAAACACCATTTTGAGGTTACCCGTCTACAGGAACAGAGCAAAGGAGCTGAAAAGTCAAAGGTAAATTACATTTTCTGACCTACCTGTGCTATACCCCACCACAGAACAGCATTACAAGCTACCAAATTAATTGGAATGTACAAGATTGATAAAAAACCAACCAGAACTCATTTAACCATCACTCTTCGAAGAGTCTGTGCATGAGAGTTTGGTCTGAAAGATAAAAAGCACTCGTCTTCAGCTTACTTACAACCAGTGTCTTTAAGGCGGTTGATTGCGTTTGAGAGAAGTCTCACGCAGCCCAGAAAACCAGCTCCCTGCTTTTTATGAATTTTCTTGTGATTCCACACGCTGATTGTTATTGAATCCGACTTCCCAATATATCTGAAAGATGTGAAAAACAGCACTGTGAACGACACTCCCTGAACACTTTGAATACGCTCCAGAAATCACCCTGCGGGAAAAAAAAAAGACTATCAGCCATTACATTAAAAATTTAACACAGACCGTATCAGCAAAAGAGAGTCAGTCATCCTCAGAAGATGAGCGCATTATACGTTAATGGAAGCATGTCTTATGAAGGAGTTTACTTGAACACAAACTAATCTGAAGTCCTGCTTCTGGAAGAAGGCATTCACGTAATCCAGTTTACCAAAATCTGTTTAAAGCAGTGACATGAACAGGCGGCGAGCTGGCTCAGTGACCACATCTCTTCAAGCAGCTACAAACATGTGCAGATTCATGCCTACGCTCAGCCTACCCAAACTGAACAGCAATGCTCGTGGCAGCACGTGTTTGTGAGCAGCGCTAGCAAGCAGAGCGGTTCCAATGCCAGGACAGAAACTATCAGTGTAGCTTTATTTCGCAGCGCTTCGTCTGTCGCTGCTTTTCAGGCTACTCTTTCAACCACCAGCAATGCAAGTCACCCTTGTTTAGAGCTCTCTGAGTGCTCAGGGAAATATAAGGCAAACCTAGTCACGCACCTGCAGCTGACGAATCTTCAGGAAGCTAATTTACTATTAGAAAAGCTTCAGAAAGGCCTGTACGTAACACATACTGCGTATAACGAATGTGACCTGGCACAAAAAGCTCCTACAGCATCTTAGCTGCCACGTGCCACATTCCCCTCTTGCTCCCCGCTCCCATGCGGGCTGCCTCCTCACTGCATCACCACAGAAATGCTTTGCAGGGCTTCAATCTGTATTTCGTCGACCTGGGGAAACTTGGGACATTGGAGGGGATTTTGGTTTTGCTCCTTTGACTGAAGCTTTGCTCTTGAGAAGCAATTTGTGAGTTGCTTTTTGTTTTCAAAAGGTTCAGAGGACAATTTCAATGTACCTACAATAAATCAGCTATCACAAATACTGAATTATTAGACTAATTTCAAGTTGAGGAAAAAGAATTTATCACTATGGCCTGGATCCCAAGAATTACTCCATTCCCAGACCACAAATTCTGGCCTTCTGAAGTTTACTTCCAAGCACCTTTTTGCTTGTTTTGAAGGAGAACTGATCAAACAAACTCTAATGTCTAAAAACATCCCCATGATTGACTAAGACTTTATTGGCTTTAAAACATCTTATTATTTTCATAGATAGAAATGATACTGTCAAGGTTGGCAAACCAAACAGCTGAACTAACTGTCATGGCTTAAAAATGCAGCAGTGACCAGGTAAGCTCTCAATTAACACTTCTCCCATTTTTTTCTTCTCCAAAAAGCAGAACGTGGACGACTTTTTTCCCCACCTGCAGACAGGGACTGACCCAAGAAGCACAGACAGAAGAGCGCAACTGTAAGCACACACCCATGAGCATGGTTTAAAATAACCAGTGCGCATTTAAAAAATAAAGACAAAACACAAACTTCACACATAACGAAACCCAAAGATTTTTGAATAGTAAGCTGATTTTTGGCCTTACAACCTTGACAATGCCAATTTTGCATAAAGAAACGAGAGATGAAGATGGGTATTCACGTGCACAGTTGCAGTCTATAATGTTTCATGTACTTAAAGTAAATTCTTATGACAAGTTAGGTGCACTTAAAAATAAAGACTTATCATGACCTGTCTTCAATTTTCCAGTTTTCCTTGTTGCTTTAAAAAAGTCAAAAGTATATCGTTAAACACAACTTCATAACAGAACAGTTTGAATAATCAAGTAGAACAGCTGAATATACAACACAGTTTCCAAGAATGACTGTAACATTTCAGGGTGAGGTTCTCATGGCCGAGATGCAGACAGTAAACTATCCATATACCAAGTAGGTGAGGGCTTTGTATTACTACCATAACCTACTCTGATTTTTGCACCAGAAACCCTGGCCGATTCACACATTTAAAGGAATTAAGGAAGGCAAGATCCATTTTCCAAATAAAAATGTCCTCTTTTTTTTTTTTTTTTTTTTTTCCAGAGGAAGAAATAGTTCAGTAACTGCTGGTTGGCTTCATAGCAAACTGCTTCATATATTTCAGCAGAATTTCAAGCATGAAAATACATGGTTGCATTTAGAGAGTGACGGTAGGACAAGCTGACATTTCCAATTCATTTGGTGGATGAGTTACATTTGTTTTACATCATCTGGCAATAAAGTTCCAACATAAAAGCCTGAGCTAGGAATTTTATTTGTTATTAAAAAAGAATGTCCCAAAAAATAAAGTGAATAAGTCGGGGGTTTTTAAGAAGGAAAAAAAACCAACAAAAAACCCCACAGAAAAAGAAAAACACAACCCCCCTTTTTATTGGATGCCCCTCCCTTCTCATCATTAAAGTTCCCCTCCCCATCAGCAATATCTATTTCACAACGTTCACTACTTCAATAGAGATAACAGGATTAACATTAATGAAATGGAAACCTGGAAATCCAATTTCCATCCACATTTTTTTAACTCCCATACCTCCTGACTCTGTAAAATTAGGGCTCTGGATAAGAGCTGTGTGCTTGGAGATTTTAAGTACCTACTCGTAGCACTTCCACTTCTAAACAAAAAAATCAAGTAAATGCCATACCGGAAACCTCTAAAATATTTTAATTCAATTTTAAAACACAAGGACGATTGTTACTTTGTCTAAATAAAATTATCTTGGCCAGGGTGGTATTTCCTTCTGAGTTAATGTACTACTTTGGAAGGTTTGGGATCAAGTGACTTTTCACCCCCATGGCATGAGACACACTTTCCCTGAAGAGTTCAGCTCAGTAGAGAAAAGCAGAATGAAGAAAGCGGAAAAAAAATTATTCCTGCAAAAACACATCTCTTCCTGATCCCAAGCCAGACATACTCCTCCTAGAAAGAGAGAAAAATGCAACATCAAGAGGTATGAACTCCAGCTTGGAAGCCATGAATTCCCTATTTCTAACCCATGTTGCCACACAGACTCTTTTTACGACCTGGACAAACTACTTTGTTTCTTCATTTTCCCATTTCTGATCTTTTTCTAATCTAATGGCAGTGCTGCACTTTGAAATATCAGCTGGTTTGAGGTCTGGGGAGAAGAGGGCGTGAAGAGACATCATGGAAAATAACATCCCTTGCTGTGCGTTGAGGGCAGAGGCTGCCGGAGGAGGCTAGAGGGGACAGGTGAGCGTGGGGAGGCCGTAGGGGAGATCGGGCAAACACAAAATGGAAGGAGAAGGAAGGATAGAAAAAGGGGATTTGTGGCGTTTCAGAACTGCTGGTTTAGGTAGTGCTGAAACGCTTTGAAAGCAAGAAGGTCTCTACATGTGTTAAGCCTGGTTGTTCAGAGGTCTGAGAAAAGGCCTGAACCACAGGAAAAACACAAACAAGACTGAAAATAAGGAAGGGGAATACATCCAGGGAAAGCATGGTATTTTACTGACATTAAACCGCATCCAGACAGCAACTATTTGGCAATTTCTTTCTGGAAAGCCTCCCAGATTCCCCTCTCCCCTTACACACACCCATCTAGACTGAAGAATCTATGCAAGTAACTCACTCAGCTGCTTCCTTTCACACCAAGATCTGAATTAATAACCACATAAGGCAAAAGCAAAACCTTTTCTGTTCCTTACAACATTGCTGACAGGTTTTTGCTAAAACAATCTTGTACAACAGAATATCTACTATGCCGAATCAGATTTGGAAGCCTCAAAATTCCCTTGGAATTAGCAACTTAATATAGACATTATTCCATGAATACGTTACAACAGATCCATCTTACTGTGCCATTTGCGTATGTCATCACACGATAACAAAACTGTTAATTAGCAGCAGTGTTAACCTGTTACGCAAATTCCAGGCTGGGGACACTCCAATCAACTCAAAACAGCCAGGAGACAATCTTATTGCACGCAAGCCTCCTACATTCATTTAAAAACCAACAGAAATCTTCGTGGTAGGTAAAAAAAAGCCGGATTTTCCTTTTAAAAAATTCTCCATGACTGCACATTCCTGGGGTTGATTTCCTGCACGGCGTGGTGGCCGCGTCATAAGGCAGAGACCAGCATTCCCATGCCATGGTGTGCTGTGTCAGGGTAAACACTGGGAAGTTTCCAATTTTTTTTTCTTTAAAGTAACAGTTAATCACCTTAATGTGCAGATGAAAAGCTGAGACCCGACACTGGGTATATTACAGCTAAAAGCTTCCCCAAGATAAAAGCCAGGCAGGGCATGTTGTATCAAAGAGATCTAATCCCTTACCGCTTTTTTTAATAGGAATTTAAGACTAGGAGACTGAGGTTTATAGAATTATAGAATGGTTTAGGTAGGAAGGGACCTTAAGGCCCATCCAATTCCAGCCCCTGCGATGGATCAGGCTGCCCAAGGCTCATCCGACCTGGCCTTGAACACCTCCAGGGATGGGGCAGCCACAGCTTCCCTGGGTGACCGGGGCCAGGGCCTCACCACCCCTAATTGTCAAGAATTTCTTCCTAAAGAAGATGGAAATACTTACACATGGAGATAAATTCCCCTAGAGTAGGAATAACAGGCAAGACAATAAAAGGAGTTAAAAGATTATGAAGAAATTTTTGAGAGGGAGAGGATCACTTTCAAATTACAAGGCCTGATGTAATGCTAATTTTTACTTTGGATTAGAAACACTGCAACTTCTGTCAGAGAATTCAGCTGTCAGAATCAAGCAAAGTAGCATTCCCTACAGAACAAGGAAATTATGTTGAAATCTTCTAAAGATTTCCCGATGTTTTTCCATTACTCTCATTGCACATTAACATCTTCTCTCATTTCCCATGTCCTCTACTCCTCTTCTCCAGAAGAGAACCAAGTCTCCAAGTCATTAGCTCATGTAGCACTTATCATTCCTTATAATCTGTTCCTGCCAAGTGCTTACTTGCACTGTCACCGCAGCGCTTCGAACACCAAGACATGACTGGCAAATACTGGGGGAGACACAGGGAACTGCTGACATTTCCAATATGGAATTTAGTAGCAGATAACTGCCAAATCATCCATTCCAAGATAAAAGATAAAAGAATAAAAGACAGGGAAAACAAAGCATGCACAAACACAAAGAAAGCTCTATAAGAAAAGGAAAGCTTTAATAACTTGTAATATACATTTTATGCTTTAGAAAGACAGGAAAAACATGAGATATAGATGCCACACCAGCATACACGTGTTCAAACGCACTAAAAGATGCTAAAGTGATGATAATAACATAATAATTGATAGCGAGAAGAATATCTGGGCCAGAAAATTACAGAAAGGAGAGAAAACCTAAAGAAAATGTGCACAGAAGAAGAGACGCTGTAGCACTGCAGCAGAGGAAAAAAGCACAAAGAGCAACTCAAGGGAAACACTGACAATTTGCTTCATTTTACAGAACTGCTAACATGGAAAGATTACAATAGAACAATTCTGTAGTATAAGTAAAGAATGCTGGAGATATCACTAGAAAACTCCATGTAGTGTTTAACTTCTAAGGGAAATGAGAAAAAGGGGTATTTTGACACACGTATTTTTCATCCAAACTAATAAACCCCAGCATATTTTCCAAGCTGTAAATAGGAGCAGTATGAACATCTGGCAATGGCTGTGTACGCTAGAGGGTTTCACTTCAAACCTTTGGTTATCACTGTTACCACCTACAGGTCATAATGCTGATTCCATTTTGGATCGAGTGTATTCTTCACAGTATCTGTAGAATGGCATTGGCCAGATCCGTCCACCACAACCTTAGCAAATGGGTCAGGGAGTCCTAAGGGGAGGAAAAGAAAAAAAAGCTAGCAAATGGATCAGGATGCTTTAAAGTCCTATATCGTTGCACATTTACCTTTTATATTTTATTTGAAGTTACCTTTTATTTATAAAAGGGAGCAGTATTTAATGAGTGGGAATAACATGACACATTAAGCTAACTTAGCAATTTACTTCACTGATATAACCCAAGAAAAACTTGTGTAAGTCAAACACTTTGTGGAGAAAAAGATATGAACACTTTCATCTTCTTAATTCAGGATTGAGTAAGCTCTCCATACACAAAGAATTCAGCAAATAGAAGAATGCAGAGAACACAGATTTATGTTCTTCCTATTTTTAAGATTAATTACAGTCAGGATTTAAGTTGTTAGTGGTATTTCAGGAAATCACCTATAATAGCTTAGTCTTCCTTTTGAGTTCGACTTAGTTATTCTTGCTTTTGAGTCCCATTTTGGGTTTTGCTAGCTTTCTACTCCGTTTTCTGCCAGCTCAGTACCTTGCAAACACTGAACGGATCAACAAAAATTAGTGCAAGGATGGTGCCAGGCTACACAGCTGATGACTGGGGAAGAAGCAGGCCCAGAGCAGCCTACAATTAGCCCCACTGCAACTGCTGTTCTAACCAACTTGTTAACTGACACCAAAAGGGATGCTCCCACCACTAACGCCCCTAAGTCATGCCGTCCTATCCCTTTTTCCCATCATACTAATTCCTCCCCTCCTCTGAGCACCCAGTGAGTCAGCTGAAGGAACTAAGGTGGTGAAGCATTATTCACATTTTCTGTAGCACAAGTTTCTTACCAGTTCCACTCCCTCAGGTGACTCACAATGGAGACAGTCAGGCAGCACAGTGGCTCAAGACAAGTGTCAGACAAAGCACGTGGGGATAAAGACAAAGCATGTGGGGAAGAGGAGGAACAGGACCTCGGGAGATTTGTGCTTCCCTACAGAAGCTACCACAGATTTCAAACCCTGAGAGGTTTTTTAAGGCAGAAATTAACTGTTAAGCACCCGAGAACTTGCAATGGATACAAAGCCCTAGATATAAACAAGTTAGAAAAGTATCACAAATCGCAGTATAATTCTGTATCATCCCTTCTTCAAGTTCTTTTCAATGTTCAGGTCTGATTTTCCAAATTCTCTCTGCTCCCAGCAGGGAGGCAGCAGGCAGTGATCTCTGTGTGTGCCTACACAGCCAATGACATTCCTTTCTGCCTCCTTCATCCACCCTTTTGCACTGCTTTCAAAACATTATTAAAATTAATTTCAATACAATTTCAGAGTAGGAATGTATTAATAATAACTAAGATGCATATCTATTTGCTGGACAAAAAGTTCCAATATGAAAAGCATTTTAATAAATGTGGCAATAATTGAACAACATGTAATTTGCCTGAGTAAAACCGTTCCCCACTCCCATGAAAAACAGAGCATGACAGTGTTTTAATTATTATTAAGAATCTGTGACAAGTGCCATCTAAGAAAAAAATAGAAGCCCTGAAATAAAGCAGCGTGAAAACAAAGCCTCCAGACCCTTTAATTCAAATATCTTGATACAATGATCACATGCAAACACTGATGTATAGAAGCTGTGTAATATTTATCCCACCTATAAAAGTATAAAACTTTAAAAGCTACTTACGGAAAAAATCCTTTTTCACTAAGTTCTTTGCACACAGTACTGCAAGAAAAAACAGAAATACAAAATTGAGTTACTGATTCCCAAGTTAAAAAAAAAAACAATTATTCAAACATTACTTTACCTGTTCAGCATTCTAGAAAATCCTGCTCAAAATAAAACGAGTGAACACAAATTAATTGTGCTCCTACATCGTTTATACTGTAATGTAAATTAATTCCTGAAAGCTGAGCCAGAAGTATCATCTTCAGGCAAGGTACCTTTGGGCAGATCGCAGTGGAAGCGATACCACAGTGGTTTCCTCAGGCAGCAGTTTCACTGCTTCTAACCAGGTCACCAGATGGTGACACAACCAATCGTGCCAGTAAAATCTTGTGTTCAGCTCTACAGACCAGCAAAAGCTTCCCTGACCATAAAAAACAAACAGCCTGGACTTTTCCGTTATCCAACGTGAAAGCTAAATAAAGATTTCTACCTGAAAAACATTTGGGTGGAGTATACCAACTCCTAACACCAGAGTTTTGATGGCTCCAAAGATAAGTTTTATTTGTAGAAGCTGATAATTGTTTCAGGCTTTTTTGTTTACATTAAAAGGGAGGACCATTTGCATTTGTCAATGAAAAATATCAGGGGAAAACAATCTCATAGGAGAACAGAGTAAATTAAAACAAACAAATAAATAAATGAAAAGGTCAAAGGGGACAGCTTTCATGTGAAGATGCCAAGGTACACATAGAGGACTTCTCACAAAACACACCACTGTTCAACTACGTGTGCTTATCTATTATGGCAGGTTTAGCGAGCAGGAAATATTAGATCCCCCTGTGAAACATTAAAATATTTACTGATAACACAAAAGGATTCTTGGGTATGGAGTGAAAGCGTGAATTCCCACAGCTAGTACACGAGAGACAAAAAGGGGTGGGGAGAAGAGGTATTTGGTTGGAACCAATGCTGCAAAGAGTCCTGAGGATATGATTGCCTTGGATATTTTTTCTATGAGATTGCCAATATTTATTACTGCCAGGAAATTCAAGGAGGAAAGCGCATGCAGTAATCGCAGCCCACAGAAACCCCCTAAAACCAAACAGAATTGCTCACGTTTTCCCCCATACAATATCCTCCAACTGATCCTACTACTGATTCTCCAGCTCCTTCATAGGACCATACATGAGTTTGGGTGGGAAGGGACCTTAAAGCCCATCCCGTTCCAACCCCCATTCAACGACATAATAGTGATCCTACAGCAGAGCTCTATTTAAGGGATTTTCATCCACTATAAACAGTCAATAGCAGTAAAATACCAAGAAAACCAAAAATTTGGTGTGTTTCTCATACCTGAAGTTCAAGCATGCACAGGAACCACTGTCCCACCACTGTTTGCTTCACAGGACATTCAAATAAAGTCCTTAAGTTGGTGTAGTAAAAACCTGCAGTTACTAAAGGCTTTGATGTGCCCAGCAATTTGAGGTCTCCTCTATCCATACAACTGATAATAAAGAAATAGACAAACTCGGTAAAACGCTTCCGCGGTTCCTAAAGATTTTATTACTCTGAGAAACTCTTCCGCCTGAGTTGTCAACAGACACTGCTCACCCAAGAACTGGAAGAGGTCACTGCTCACCATGTATCTTTCATCTAGTGATGAAAAATGTCAAATAAAATAGATGTTGACATCGATGGCCACTTTTTTAAGTATCTCAAAAGATACAATTATTTCCACAATTTCACCCATTACAAGAAATGGGAAGCATCAAGTGAAGCTGAAGGCTTCAAATTCAGTGGTTAAGTCAAAATTCATCTACAGGACGGTTAGCTACACAGTGTGTTCCTGAAGTTGCATAGCGTCCAAAATAAGAGGTTTAACTAATCTTTTCAGAGAGAAATGGCAAGGTTAACTAATTACAAACACTTCCTTTCAAAATACTAGCAAGCCTGCCAGTGAGATTTAACCAAAGTCTCATTTTTAAAAGATTGGGCACACGCACAACAGACAGACTGACAACCATTTCCCCAACAATTAGCCACGAGCGAACAAACTAATATTTTTGGCTCAATATTTCCCTCTCTAGTAACCACATTTAAGGAAAGTCCACTGTCAACCCATTCTGGCTGTGTCAGGTTAACAAAACAGGAGACGCTAAGAAATCTTCTATTAACAACACCCTCTCTGCCAGGTATTTCTAGGTAAAAAACCCCAAAACAACAGTCCCAGGAGCCACAGCTCCATTCTAAGTGAAACAATCTCCTTCCAGGCACAGAGCTCCAATCTATCTCAGGACTTTTCTTGGACAAGACTTTTTCCCAGTGGTGGGAGAACACCGGAGCTTATGCTCCACTTTTCCTAACAGTTTCAACACTGCATTAAAACCTATTCTGAATATTCTGATAACCAACTGATTAATAGTTCCTCGAGAATAAAAACTAAGGAAGTTTGGTTTCCTATGGATTTATGTTTTGTGGTTGATGGAAAGCCATAGCTGAGGCTGTTCCCACCGGCAGGGCACTTAGACACCCTCCCACACAGACTCTCCAGTGGTCTCGCAGTGCGGGATCTCTCGCTGCAGCTTTTTCCTCTCATTTCAGGTCACTCTTAGGGTCTCCTCTTTATCCAGGCAACGATTCTCATGAAACTCATGGGACTTAATTATCTCCGAGACCTCTATTCAATGTTGAATTTGAGTTTAAGATTCAAAAAAAAAAAAAAAAGAACGAACCACAGCAAAATCTATTTTTTACAAGAAAGCCATGTTAACACGTTAATGGTTCTGAACCCAAACGCTCACCATTACCAGCTCCTCTTGAGGTGACACAAGGTTCTTCGTCTGTGCTTGTTTTAGGAACTTTTTTATTAAAATTATTTTTAAGCAAAAAAAGTTAAGCTGCTGAATCTTGCACTGAAAGTTTTCAGAAACTAGAACATAAATCAATGCCTGTAGACAGTGACATTGGTCTGAAAAAAAAGGGGGAGATTGCAGCATAAGCGCATCATCAAGAGACACAATGGCTTCTAGGATGCATATGTAGATCAAGTATTTATTACAAAGAATCAGTGAGTCAGTGGATAGCAATGTTTTGTATCTATTACAGACTTCCTGGGTAGTCAACGGAAAAGAGACCATCAATAATCTAAATGAAGGAACAATATACATGTGCCAAGACAAACATGCACAGCAGGTTTACATACTACACGTTCATTAAATATCCTTTTATCATCCTTTATGATCTCATTCTAACATTTGCTACTCAGGCCAGCTCACAGAAACATGAAGACAGCACAATATTATAAGCTACCTACTCTCCCTCCACGATCGCTCCACCACGCATCGCTCTCAAATACTCAAAAATAGGAATCGAGTGAATCACGTTTGCCAGTTTCCTTTTTCCAATTTATTACTCCGGTGACTGACACAGAATGGTTTACTGAGAAGTAAACTACTGCAAGTAAATGCAAAATATTTAATATTGCCAAACTCCTGTAATCTTATTTTTGTGTTGGCTATTAAAATTTACATTCAGTTATAGTGGAGGGGGGAGTGGTGAAATAATTGGCTGAACCCACAAAAAAATTGAAAGGAAATAAGATTATAGAAAACACATATTTTATTGAAATAGAAATATTTTTTCATTTTCTGAATTCTTCTTCCTCTTTTTGCTGTCTACTGAAGAACTCATTACAACTGCTTTTTACTTTGGATTAGTTTTTACAGAAAAATCAAACTTTTTAAGACATCAAACTGTTATTTCGGAGGGTATCCTGTGTTATATGTTACCACTATTTTATGCGACTATTAAAAAGTATGTTTATTTCAGAATAGTGAAATAGGGAGGTGGTTGATTCACCTTCCCTGGAGGGGTTTAAGGCACGGGTGGACGAGGTGCTAAGGGACATGGTTTAGTGATTGATGGGAATGGTTGGACTTGATGATCCAGTGGGTCTCTTCCAACCTGGTGCTTCTATGATTTGGAAGACGAGTCCTTCCTGCCCTACAGAAACACCATCTTTTAATGAGAGCCATTAGCATTGCTTTCTACGATCGGATCCCAGTTGTTTGCATGTAACACGCAGCGCAACACCATCACCAAAATAAGTCCCAGCTGTAGAAACACAATGCTGGGCTGCTGCTAATGTGTGTTGTACTGATAATGAATGGTCGTCTATGCTTTAATCTGAATAAAGCTCCCAACTGCTCTGTCTCTCCTTGCCAAAAATTCCCCTTCCTCCTCCAGACTGCGGTTGCATTCCAATTACACTGCTGATTGGAATGAGCCTGCTTGGGGGAGGGAGAGGGAGGGAGGCAACGGAACACACACGCCCCTCCTTGCCTTGGCATGGCTGCCCTGGGACCCAGGAATTGTTTGAGGTGTTTGGGACCTACGGCTGACATGGAACGCTCTTCTCTACCTTGTATCCAACTCTTCATCAATATATTTATTTAACCGACGGGCAAACGGAGCACCACGCACTGGTCCCAGCGGGACAGCTCAAGACTTTAAACATTCCTAACAAATTCCAACTGTTTTGTTCCACTGTTGGCACGAAATAGAGAAACTTATATTTTTTTCTGCTTGCATTCCCTCCTTGAACCCGCCTGAATTCCCACATGGGAAGATATAAAACAGGAGGTCTTCAACCATTCACCAAAGAGCTGTAAATAATGCCATACAGATCTGAAAATACAGCTGCTGAGGTAATAGCTTTCTCAATTAAAGTTCTGAAATAAAGCTGTTTATTCCCAACTACTCACATTAAATTTTATTTTATAATTAATTTTTCTTTTTTTTTTTTTTTTTTAGTTTTCATTTCCTTTCAATTTTAATCTCCTTTGAAAGGTGTTTTTTCCACAAATGAACAAACTAAGTGACAGAACACAGTAATAAGCTTAAGAATTTAGTTTTGGTTAACGAAATTCATACTTTTTAGAAGACTGCAGCTGATTACTGTCAAGAAAGGACACAAAGCTAGGTAATCCTAACAAATACCTGTTTTACAGGTGCGGAGGGCTTTTGACTAAAAGGTATTGAGACATGAAACAGGCAGGAACGCAGCAGCTGACCATGATTCTACCCACCGTGAGTGGTCAAGAGGGTTTTGTGTTGCTCCTAACAATGAAGACGGCTGCAGCTGTTCCTCTCTCAAATCAGGTCTAGCAATCCTGGGGATGTAAGGTAGATCAGGAAGCTGAACTGGCTTAACACAAAATTACCCTTCCGGGGAGATGGATTAGTTTGCCACCGGCTCCCAGAGCTGCCTTGACTTACCCTGCAGTCACGCCAGCCGTAGCTGTGAGGCAAAGGAAGCAGCACAAGCACCAGAGGAAGGATTAGCCAGACTACATTTCTGATGTAAAAGCACACTCCATACCAGTGGGGTTTTCAGCTCCAAACCCAAAATACAGTCCCCAATATTTTCATTCTAATGCAGACTGGTAGCATTTCCTCCCATTTTACAGTTCTAGCCATTTATTTGGGGGAAAAATAAAATGAAAAAGCAGAATTTTGCCATCAGGAAACCAAAATAACCAGCTAACACCCTCAGGTTTTCAGAGATGCAATCTTAACCTTAGCCATTTGGATGGAGTGCTGCTGCCCATTTCCCAAACCACACTGAGAAGCACAGAACCAAAACGCTGAAGAAACCATTTCACTTGCAAGTACACACACAACTGCTTCCAGGCTGCTCTGCTGCACTGACAGCTGCTCTTTCCGAGTCTCACAAAGCACTAGAAATTCAGAACAGCCCAAGAGCTCTACCTAGAGCTAATACAAACAACGAATGCATACAGAGGTCAGCATGCCCTTCATAACAAGGTTTAATTATTTTCCGCACCACTTTATCTGAAGTTCAGTGCTCCCAAAATTAATTTATCACTGGAAGGGTCAATATTCACCCCAGTGCCGCTTCTTTTTCAGTCTGGAGGTTGTGCACACTGAGGTAGAGGTGCCAGATGACAAGCAAAGGGAAGCCTAGTTCACCCAAGGACACCGGACAAACCGATGCTGATATCAGACACACTCTGCTGCATGAGATTAACTGGAAATACTGTCCATCAGGCCCTAGATCCACGGTTCTGCAGCAGGGAAGAGCATCGGGAACACTGCATTCTGGAGCAGCCAGACAAACATCAAATTGCCCAGGTATCACCTAGATATCTTTTTCTGAGGTGAATTAGGAAGTAGAAAAGTCATGGATGTCCCATCCCTGGAGGTGTTCGAGGCCAGGTTGGATGGGGCTTGGAGCAACCTGATCCAGTGGGAGGTGTCCCTGCCCATGGCAGGTGGATTGGAACTGGATGGGCTTTGAGGTTCCTTCCAAGCCAACCCATTCCATGTCTCTGTGACACATAACATGATCCCGTCTGCCCCCAGTGCTATGAGAGGCAGGACAACTCGGAAGGGGCAGTAACTTCTCCAACAGGCTCAGCCATCTGCCCATATTCCAACCACATACACTCACGGCTCATACTGCTAGGGAACTAATTTCCAATTCTGTTTCAAAATTATAAATCTAACCTAAATTTAGAATCCTGTACCAATTCCAACTGTGTTACTTGGAACGCACATTAAAACAATTCAGAAGTCCTAATGAATTTTTAAAGTACTATTAAATACTAACTCGTCAGTTCAAGAAAAACCCCATTCAACACTAGTTCTAAGTGACATATAAAAGTATTATCACTAGGCTGATATTCAAACACAAGGTAGACAGGTTTTAAATAAACTCTTTTAAAATACCTATTAGGAGACCCTTATAACTACAAAAGCGCTTTTAACAAGGTTTTCCTTTAATAATTATTAACTTTCTAAATTGTCCCATAAACACATTTCTGCAAGTTCAACACTAGCCAGATGCCAAATCCTTAATATACTCCATGTAAAATGAAACCCATTTCAAAGGATCACGTGCACCTGCTTATAAGCATTGTCAGATAGAAATCCCTGTCTCAACAAATTGCAATTATTCCTCTAGGACTAAACAAACAAACTAACAATAATGTGCATTCAACCCCCAAACAGCAACAAGGATTATCCAGAAGTGAAAAATGCCCTAATAATGCAATATACTTTAAATCACCACAAAATATGCCAGACACTAACTCAGGAGCAGTACATTTTTCTTTCCAACAGATCCACTGTATTAAATTCTGCCTATGGGGCCGTGCTGTGACTGGTTTTAGAAGTCTAGACCCATATTACTTATGTGTAATATAACTCATGGAGATTAAAATTCAAAACGAAAATATCATGCATTTATCATGGAATAAATGTTACTAAAGATGAATTGCATCACCGAATATAAACAGTTAAAGCCAATAAATCATTCATCTGACGTACTAATAAAATTCTGGGACGGAGTCTCCAAGGCTATTTTAAATTCCCGAAGGGGGGACGACACGACAGCAACTCAAGACTCCAGCAGTCTGAGCCGGGACGCCCAAATGGCTTGTGGACACGGTCAGGCCAGATGGACCCTGCCTACATTTGCCATGTTTAGACTCCTGTTTTAACATCACGCTGTCTACTTCACAGTATTGTTTTGCTGTAAACAAAAGGCTTCCTTTTCCACTTCTCCTCCCTTATTCCACTCGAAGCCAAAAGTAAAACAAAACACCCCCCCTACCACCACCATTGAATTCTTCCTTCAAGCAACTGAACGCATTCGCATTTCCTCGAGTGACTCCGCGATGGGCTCGCTGCCACACACGTCACCCGCTCTATTCATCTGTCCCATTTATTCGATACGCCTGTCAAGAGGTAAAGGGAAGAAATTATGCTGCCACGTTTGCCATGAAGGTAGCAACGCTCCCTAAGCGTTTCAAACCTTGCCATGAAGGTTTACAAGTCTCTTCTATGGTGATTTAGGTGTAAACCCCTGAAACTGAATACACAAATACAAAACCTAGAGTTGATTTTGTTTTGCCTTTTATAGCTCTACACCAAATACACAAACTAACTGTCCCCATCAGGGCCCTGTGTAAGTCAGACCTCTAGTCAAAGCCCCAAGCAAGGAGAAAGAAGCAGAAGTAACATGTGGGAAATTTTAGGAAAACAAAGGCTATTGCGAATATTTGCATTTCCTGGTTTAGTGTAGATGGAGCCTCTCAGACCAGTCAGGATGTTTCTAACACATAACTTTCATACACTAGAAATTCCACTTCACTTCTCCACCCTACTCCAAAATGGCCTAACCCTCACTTCTTGTCCATTTTTCAATATGTGAAAAACCGCTCCTGTACCATGAAAGTTATCATAAATACACTGCTTCCAAAGCCCAAACGCTACGCAGGTCAGCTGGGGCGGAGGGGAGAGAGGAGGAACAACACAGCTTTAAATTAACAGCTCCAAGAATATCTAAATACAGAAACAAAAACATATTTAGAAGCTCAAAAAGGGGGTACTCTTACCTCAAACTCTAAGAATCATTGTGCTGAAATCTTACCTCAATCCTTAAAGACTTGTTCGAAATCCCAGCAGCTATTTTTTAACCGAGACCCAGGTTGGACAGAAGTGATTAGTCCAAAATTATTAAGTTGCTAAATACTTAGACAGCACAGAATTCTTCCTTTGAGGAGGGGTAAATATAAAAAGCTACCATGGAAATTTACTCATACATTTCTCAGCTTGTTTTGATAGGAACAGGAGTCGAGGTGGGGGGAAGCAACAGGAGAAACAAATTATAGCTCTGTCCTGATGTATTTCATGCACCTCTGGAAACGTGCTGGGGGAAAAACATGCTAACGAGAAGCAGAGTCCTCAGATTTGTTTCCCTGCAGTGAAACTCTCCACTCTCTGAATGATCTATAGGAGAGACAACAACAAAAGAAATTCATGATCTAATTACCAACCAGACAAAAATGCCCTGAATTTTAAAAAGGGCCTCAGACAAGAGGCACCTGCAACTAACCCAGGCTCCTGGGCAGTTGGAATTGTAGATACCAGCAGCTTTCCAGACTGCAGGACTGCTGCCATCTCTGTCGGGACACAGTCACATACGTGATTTAAACAGGAAGTCTCAAAATTCTGTCTCCGCTACAGACACGATCCTAGTGGGACGCTGCTAGGAGCTCTGCTGGGAAGAGGCGAAAGGAAAAGAACCACTGGGGAAAAAAAAAAAAACACCAGAGACATCAAAAGCATGGACATCACTGACCCTTCATGAGTAATTCCCATGGCACTGCAGCAAAATGCTGCAAATATTAATTTTATCAACGCTAACAAAAGGATTCGTCAGCTGCTTTGCAAGAAACAACTCCTAAATCATGACAACAGCTTAAGGTGACAACTGTCTGGGGGGGGAAGTAAATTCTAGCATTTCAAATCCACAACCTGAAAGAGTTGATTTTTTATACCTTTCTCTAGTAAACAACCTAATGTTAAGAAGTTCATGACGACTGTGATTCAATACTATCAGTAGTAAAAATCTCTAGTTAAGCATTTGCCTTAGTCTAAACTCCTAGTTCAGCACAATTCTGTTTTACTACCACACTTGGTTTATTGAATGATATTATACAAGGAATACCGATGAGTAGTGTTCTGTTGACATCTTCTGTGTTATCATCAACTTCTGATACGGCTTCTGATCCGTTTCCCTGGTAACATGTGGATCCTGCCTCTTCCTCCCTTAACGTCGTTGAAAGACTTAAGCACAATGTCCCTGTATTTACTCTTTTTGAGATTGTTTTTAGTGGAATGCATTCAACTCTGGAAACTGCCCCTCTGGAACTTGGCAGTTTGGCTTCTGCCAAAACCAACAGGGTCAGCAGAAAGGTGTGTGGACTACACCTACAGGTTTACCTGGTTACTAAGCCTGCGCCTTCAATTACGTAAATCTGCCTCTACCTGCACAAATGTAGCCCCGTGTAAGTGAGGAAAGCACCAACTGCTTAAAGAAAGTCCATGCAAAAACCCAAGACATCACCACTCATCCATTATTAATATTCTTATTTACCTCAGCCCAGGCTTCCCCCCCACGCATGAGACAACCATGAAGCCTCATACCCGGGAGATAATTACATCAATAGACTATATAATTTATAAATGGATCTAGTTAAACTATTGCAGTCCTTTAATAGGAAGAGATTCAGTTTGGTTACTCTGGGTAAACAAATGTGTTCTACAGATCAAATCCAAACAGTTTAAGAAGCTGCTGCTGTTAAACACAGATGAGCTAAGTGGATGAGCAATCCTATTTATTTCAACAGCAATAGAAGCAACCTACAGCAAATCCCATTTTGCTTCTTTTGCTTTGTTTGTACACAAGTTGCTTATACTATTTCATCAGATCAGCATGATTTCTATACAACTGTATGAAATAATATAAAAGGGATTTTAAAGAAACAGAATATTAAGTGATTCGGACGAAACAGCTTAACAATATGTGAAAATAAAGAAACTTGCCCAAAAACTGCTTACCACGCAATTTAAACTACAACTTCAGAAATCTAGGGATTTTTAAGGGACACAGATATGGAAAGCCCTGATTAACTGTCTTTCACCCTAGAAACCCTCAGCCTCCTGCAGCTCCACTCACAAAACGTTGTACTAAATACACTCCTAATTTCTCCCATTTCCTACGTGGTAGCACAAGCAAGGCAAGACCAAGGACGCCAAACCCAGATTTCCAGAGGGCTCTCCTCCCTAGGCACACTGCTCCTTGGATATCGCAACTGCTAACTGAATGCTACTCCAGCCCCCCTCCAAACAGAATCATTTGCTAAACAACACACTAACTTACCAAGTAAAACCATTTTTCCTCTCACAACTATCTTCTTACATCTCAATTATTTAGTACTAAGCACCTTCCCATAACCTAATTCCTTTTGTTTCGTGATCATCTAATTATCTTAGAGCCAAGACAACAATTTCTTTTACATAAAACAAGACTAGAGACATACTAAAACTCTGATCAGCTACATGAATGATAAAGAGGGCACAAACCCTTTCTCCCTCTACATTCCTTCAACTAGCCTTGTAAACCGTACCTCCTTTCTGTATTACTAATCAAATTTAAGAATTCACAAATATATTCCCTTATTATCTTTGTACATTGCAGTCTACGAACGGCATTCTCAATGTTAAACAGATACAAGTTTTTAAAATACTAAAAATCAAAATGCAGTGACTGCCTTGGAACTGGCACTATTCTACATCTCCAGCTAATCATGTATTCACACTAAATATAAGCAAATAAACTACACTAAGTCAGTTCACCAGTCAGTTCTGCCAGCATCACTCCTGTCGCGCAGGTCTCACTGAGAGGTGACATTGCCAGAGGGTCACAAGACAGAGGTGCTTTCAGGATGCATGCAAGCATTTGTGATTTAGCTAGAAGTCAAGAAAGCATCAACACATTCAAACTTACAAAAGGGAAAACAAAACAAACAAGCCAATCGTCTAGATTTGGATCCTAAACACAGACTGCTGTTCAGGAGACTCGATGATCCCAGTGGGTCTCTTCCAACCTGGTTATTCTATGAAAACAACCAAAAGACTGGAGAAGATAAAGTGTTAATCGCATATTTGGTGGTTCATGAGCCAAAGCAGTCTGAGGTTTAAACTGCTTCTGCTCAGTGCTCATCCCATTCAGAGACGATGAATCATTTCCCATTTGGCAACACTTCTGCCTACAAGGCTGTCTTCTGTGAGATTTCTCCTGTGTCCTTGTAATAGATTTGCTAATTTAGTACACCTGACTTTGAGCAAAAGCTATTGTTGCCAGCTGTCAGACTAGACCTCGTCCTGTTTATCAGACACATCTCAACCATCCTGTTCTGCCCCAGTCACAGAAACAGAACACTCTTTACTAATCCCAGCTCAGTAAATTACTTTCTAATATCCTTGTCTTTCTTACTCTGCCAAAATACCAACACATCATAGATTTAAAGCAACAGCAAAATCAATTTATGCACAGCAGCTGGGCTCATACCAGTTTATCCAACATGTGAATTTTTTTTTAAGTCATATTTGCTGTTCTAGTCATTCTGTCCATGAATTCCTGAGTTTCAGCAGTAGAGGCTTGACTATTTTAAACAAAAGTAATATAAGCTCATAGGGAATGAATTCTAGCTTTTTAGGCAGGCCTCCATAGCTCTCTGAAAGATAAATCAGAGCAAACCAAAGTATTAAACACCTCACACACACTAAAACATTTCCTCATTTTCCCCAGGGCTTTGTGCATGCAAAAGAAACTGCATTATTTTCTGTTTATAAATATTTATCTGGACAGCAGCTTAAAAAGGTAGGGGCAACAGAGAAAATATGTAGGGTTCTTCTGTTTGTTTGGGTTTTTTTAGACCTACCTACAAAGACTCTGGGGAACATATGAAAAAACAATTTGTGTATGACATTTTTACTCCTAAACCAGAACTTAAGTCTTTACATTCCAGATTACATAAATCGGTTATAGGGATGCAAAAAAAAAAAAAAAAGTAGACTCACTCTTTCCAGGTTTTATACACTGGAAAACACAGAATTCCTCCTGCACTTTAAAGAGCACACAGTGTGCACAGAAACACATACCCACACATTAGATGCTCTTTTGATATTTCTACTCTTCCAAATATTTTAAAACTCAGTATAGTCAACAAAAATATGAGAACACAGCCACTGCACTAATAAAAAATATGGAATATTTACATTCCTCTCTTCTTTTCCGTTTCAGGGGGCCGTGGAGCTGCTTACTCACCTCCAGCATTCAAGTCTGGCTACCTGGTTTCATTAATTCTCGCGGAGCAGTGGAGGAAGCACCCACTCTTCCACCTGGGACTGCCTAGAAAGGCCAGTCAAGAACTGGAATTCAACATGTAAAGGCCATTTACTTCAAGCAGATCCCACACCATCCTACAGTCACTTTATGCTCTATTTGCTTCCAGAACTAAGAACTAACTGTATTAGCCTACTTGTAGACCAGCTGAGGGTCCCCGCTGATGGCTTTCCTCATGACGGTATCTACACAACAGTCAGAACTGGCTGATGTCTTGACAGGCTTCAGACAAGAAATAATAAAAAAAAACCCATGTAAAATAAATAAGAGAAATTAAGAGCACAGATGCCACATGGGAGTGAGTTGGAGATCATTTTTGCTATAGGAAGCACAAATTAATTCTAGAACACAGACACAGGGAAGACTGCTCAAAGGGGCATTGCTAGCACACGGTATGAATGAGAAAAGTAGTACCAAATTCTTAAAACAAGAGGAAGCGAAACCCAAGAAACATACGTGGGTGCAGAAAATAAACAATGCGGAGCCGTCGATAGTGATGTCGCAAACCCAGGTGAGAAGATAGCTCTGAGACAATCACACGCAGGGTGCACCTACGCACAGGCGACCGGAGCAGCTCTGGGGATGTGCAGAAAATCCTCTCTGCACTCCACCCCAGCAGCTGCTCATCCATCCCGCAAAGGAGACACCAAGACAGAACCACCCGCCGCAGAGCCAGGACCTGCTCATTCAAGTGGGACAGGCAGATGGAACCTGGGAAACAGAACAAGCTCTTGGGATTTCAGGAAATGGAGATGAAGTCAGAACAAATAACAGAATAGAGTATTATTTCATTGCCCTACAACAGCTACACAGCCAGTCTGGTTCCCTGCAAAGATATTGTTCCTGCAAATAAAAGAAAAGGACCAATATATCTATTTTCACAAGGTTTTTCATTGTAACATTTGAAATCAGATACTGTACTTCACGTATTATTCATCCGTACAATTTAAGCTAGTCCTGAGTAATCATTAAAGAAAAGTATCTGCCAGGAAAAAATAACCCAGAATATATGATTCATTCACTTCTGAAACAATAAAATGGTTCACTATAACAAAAATAACTATATTGTAAATACTTCAATTAAAAAGTTAAAAACACGGCCAAACACAATGAAGAAAGCAAACCTATGTGTATACAAATAACAAAAAAACCTGTTAGAAAAGCATAATACCATAAAGCACAGTTATAACAGCATATCTGATGGAAATTGTATTCTGGTCAAGAAGGCCAATGGCATCCTGGCTTGTATCAGAAACAGCGTGACCAGCAGGTCCAGGGAGGTTCTTCTCCCTCTGGACTCAGCCCTAGTGAGGCCGCTCCTCGAATCCTGTGTTCAGTTCTGGGCCCCTCACCACAAGAAGGATGTTGAGGCTCTGGAGCGAGTCCAGAGAAGAGCAACGAAGCTGGGGAAGGGGCTGGAGAACAGGCCTTGTGAGGAGTGACTGAGAGAGCTGAGGGTGTTTAGCCTGGAGAAGAGGAGGCTGAGGGGAGACCTCATTGCTCTCTACAACTACCTGAAGGGAGGTTGTGGAGAGAAGGGAGCTCGCCTCTTCTCCCAAGGGACAGGACGAGAGGGAATGGCCTCAAGCTCTGCCAGGGGAGGGTCAGGATGGACATTAGGAAAAAATTTTTCACAGAAAGGGTCATTGGGCAGTGGCAGAGGCTGCCCAGGGAGGGGGTTGAGTCACCTTCCCTGGAGGGGCTTAAGGGATGGGTGGACGAGGCGCTGAGGGACATGGGTTAGTGATTGATGGGAATGGTTGGACTTGATGATCCGGTGAGTCTCTTCCAACCTGGTTATTCTGTGATTCTGATTCTGTTCTTAAGCTATTTAAGTCTTAAAACAACAATACAGGTTGCCTCTGAGACTCTGACAACTCACTATGTTGCTGATAACAGATGGTTATTTCAGCACAAACGTGATATGCGTAGTGTACCTGAGAAAGAAACAGACCTCCAGCTTCCTAGCGGAGCTTGAGGCCAGTGATATAATATTTCATTAGTAGCACTGGATATTTCCCTACAACACTTCTGAAGTCCCCAAAACCTTCAGAGATGTTTTAGTAATCTTTTCAGCCAGGTTTTCAAGCTGCATATCATTTGGTTTTGCATACCATACTGCATCTGTATTTAATGTACTTAGTTATTGGCTAATTCCCTTCAAATTCTATTAGGAATGGACAAGAAACAACATATTTCACACAGCAAGACTGACAAAAAAACCTTAAATACACTTAACTTGTAATATTAGAGCTGCACTGAGCTTTTAAAGGTTACAAAATAGATACTTTCCAGGTTTGAAACAAGGCTTGACTAATCAGCCAGCAAACAAACAAAAACCTTAACATGTAAAGGATATTGTTAAGTGTAAGTTTACTTAAAATGAAGTTTCACATTGTATCAGGTCATTTATTTTTAGTTAACTAGAACAACACCCTACACCTGAGAGCACTCTCACAACTCCTCCTCCCTTTGACCATAGCCATCTTCCCATCAGCCCTCTGAAAAAAATTCAAAGACAACACAATGCCTCTCTCCTGCTGGAGATACATCTGCTCGCTGCATGTAACTTCTGATTTGATTCTTCATTGTTTAAACTCTTTTGCAGACTTGTGTGTGTGTTTACTGTATAGAGGGAAGATCAAAGTTTCTCACTGCACTGGCAACCTCGTATAAACGACACGCAGTTGATCACCAGCACGGTGTGCTGGTTCTGGTACAAATCCAGTGGTGACGGGCTGTGTAAAGTTAGAGGAATCCCCTCTTCTATAGAGAAATCTTTACGTGCAATGGAAGAGTCATCACAGCACATCAATGATGACTTCTACAACTTCTCTATCCATTTGATATTTAACATATTTGTATTGACTCAACTACACGAGGTCAAACCTTTTGTGCAACTAACCCATCACTTAGCTGAAAAAAAATATTAATGGTAACTCCACAACCTTTGTGAAGAGCTGGCACATGAATTAGCCAACGAAGCATTAAAAACTACAGAACTCAACTATCACCACATTATTACTTAACAGAAAGTCTTCTGACCCTTTTAAAAGCAAGAAAATACAAGCATTAGCAAAGTGACCAAGACATCACATTGTTTCCTAGAATCAAGGATTTTTTAAGGGGAACACTTCAAGCTTGCCAAAGTTGAAAAATTCCTTTTGTTCTACAGGTAAGGAGTAACCCTGATCTTATGTGCCAGCTTTTCTTAAAATTATGTTATGAATCACAACCACTTAGAAGCAAGCCCTTAATTCCTTTTTTCTTCTGTACAGGATTAAGGTGATGAATATGTGAAATAAAGGAACAGATGGGAGAAATTTTGGGGTGGGTGGATTTTTCCCTGTTCGTTTTTAAATTTCTGTTTCTACCCAACTGTAACTGCTTGCATTCTTTGCTTTTGCTACACATCTTCAGTCCTTATAAAACCCCACTGCTAGAGGTGACAACTTCTTGTGATACACTCAATCACTAATAGTAACAGAGCCCGTGCAGTGACAGCATTCCTGGTTACAAAGCCAAGCATTAAAAAGTTTGGAAATGAGAGAATCCAGGCTGACCCTGCGTCACGTTCGTCGCTACAACACTGCAATCCGGGCACCGAAAGATTCCCAGCAACTTGTTCTGCCAAAAATCAGTCTCCACCAGCCACCCATTTGTCCCGGACAGTTCCTCGTTCCAAGTCACTCCCTTTTTCCCCACCCTCACTCAACTTTTAAACCCTCTGCATTTACTTAATGCCTCTCTTCACGCTGGAAGCAATGGAGAAGCTTAGCACTAACACAGCAAGACCAGGTCCATTTGTTAAACCATGCAGCGCGCCGTACCGAGCCAACACAGACACATCCACCTATCACCATGTTCTTGTTTCTGCCCAAGAATAAACGTTTCACAAGAATAAAGGACTTCCAAAAGATGTGCAAGATAATGTTAATCTCCTTCTTCAAACTGCTTGAATTTTAACAGATTCTTCCTAAAATAAATTCAGCCCAGTTTAGCTACTCAGCATGAAAAAAGTCAGCACCAGCAGGATGCTTAACAGCAATAGAAGAGACTATCTACAATGGGAAACACCAACTATCGTCGGCATTACGAGGTCAGGTTTGGTATTACAAGTCCATCTACGGCTACAAATTCCACTGACAGCGAATAAAAAGCAAAGCTGTTCAGACAGACGAAGCAATTCAGAATCGCTTCAAATTACATGGAGTAGAAGCAACTGCAGGAAGCTACACGCCGCACTGCTGAGCTGCGAATGGAACATGCAAAAGGGGCAGGTTGACCAGGGACAATTTTTCTTTGCCTTTATTGCTATTCCATTGCAGGGTAGGTGCAGAACAAGTGCATCTCCAGTCGTGGGCCACACCAGGAAGAACTGCTTAAATGTGGAGAGTGAAGTTCTTAAATTTCCATAAACTTACAAAAAATATATCACTTCAGAACAGGTCCAAAGCACTGCCCGGTGCAGATTAAGTTACATTATGCTGATACACAGGAAATACCTGACTTATTCTACAGGATGAACAATTCACCAGAGGAAAGGAACTTTCAGGAAAAATGATAAATATTGTAATGAGGAAATCTGAGGCATATTCACAATGCCACATTCGGATTTCACAAACCAACAGGAATTTCTTCGTGATCTCTTGGCCACAGGAGTGAGCCATAGGTAAATGCAAATATACAGCACCTCCCCATGCAGAAAAACCTCTCACAGTCTGCAACGGGCACCACAAAATAAATTATTGTCTATCCTTGTAGACAGCATTACAGAAATCTTTAGATTCTTTTACCACCTCTGCACAAGATTGGTATTGGGAGAACATTATGAACTGCAGGAACAGCCTAAGGAAGTCAGAGAAGACTATACAAATATTTCATTTTATGACAAGCCAGGCACAACGCTTGTACTACTGAAAATTACTCTTAAGTCACTTTTTCCTTATAGGCCTTCTCTTTTCCTGCTGCAGAAAAAAGATGAAACCCACAACATTTTAAAACATCCTTTGACCCAGTTCTAAGTAGAAATCCCAAATGTGAAAGATTTTCACAAAAGGGATCCAATATAACACGGCATCACAATTTCAGTAAAATTTTGGCTATTCCTGCATTAGTACAGTCATAAAGATTTAAACCTTTTAACTTCTGGACAAAAAGCACATATGCAGCTATTTAAGACAAATAACAATTATTGCAGGGCATCTTGAATTCACAGACAGCATTTGCTTCTGTAAGAACACACGGCAACCTCCTTTGTACAAAGGCAAAACTTAGCTTGAACAACAATTTTTCCCCATTCCATACACCCATACTTGATCAACAGTTTATTATAACAATGCTACAAATACATTTGAAGGTCCTTTCCAGAACTGCTAGTTAGACATTTAGAAATGACACATAACCCAGGTGAAATTATGAAAGAAGGCACTGAATATTTTTACAGTTGTTCAGAGGCTTCAGCTACCAAGAAGCTTCTGCAAGAGTAGTATAAAGAGTTTTTTTCACTTTCTACTGGAATCCTCTAAACAAAAGCCCTAGAAAATTTCCACTTTAACATGCATTACAGCCTGCTTTAAAGTCTGGTCAATTAATGTGTCATCCACTGTGAACCTAGGCTTAAAGAAGCCAGTCATTTTTAATTTCACAGTGAGTAATGCTGAGCAAGTGCTCACCAGTATACAGGAGAATCGAGTCCTTCATGTCCATTTAAATGAAGAGCTTATCAACACATCTATTTTGTGTTTCTTAAAACATAACAATATTAGCATGAAGAAGAAAAAAAACTGGTATCCTCAGATTTTTCACACTGAAAATGCAACCATTGTTACTTGGCTAAGAGCGATATTGTAATCAGCAGCACAAAACACAGGAGAGATCTCTGGATGGCTTTAGGCCAAGTCCAGGAACCCCTGTTTGTTCTTTGCTTTCATCACAGAGACAAAAAACCTGGTATAACGGCTGTGACTTCATGTTCCTATGCCAGCTTGGGTCCCCCACCAGCTCCTGTCCTGCCCCCCCTTTACAAAGGAGTCCTCCTGCCTCCACGTGGCACCCACCTGCCTACACCAGCTCCACCTTTATATGATTTCTTACATTGCGCCTGGTATCACCCTCTATACATTGAGACAGAAGTACTTATTTTGTGGCTAGACAATAAAAGGAGATACCTTAATATTACAGCACCTAGGCACAACGCTTCTACCCATACAATCTATTGAGAGCTACAAACCACTATTGTAATAAAACCCCGGGGGAAAACAGTAGATGAGAGCTTTTCCTCTGAAAAGATAGATTTATACACTTCACAAAAAAATAATCCTGGAACAATAAAAGGTGAAAAATGTCTGTTAAGATTTGAATTGAAGAATTATTTGTCATAAGGACACCTAAATACTTGGCATAATTACTGCTATGAATTTCTAATCCCAGGCAGCTAAGCACAGAAGTGATTCTATGCATTTTACCCAGACACCTTTAGTTTTTACACACATTTAAGGGTTTGCCAGACACGTTTATAAGCGCTCTAACCCAGATCAGATCTTTCTTTCTCCACCAAAAATACAGGAGGATTCACTCACACGTTTTTAATGAAAAATAACTGCAAAAGGTAGTAGACTACCTTGTAATAAAAAGAAACGGCAAACTTCTATTGAATACTCTCCGTTCACCTTCTTATTGTCCTATTATACCCACAAAGCAGGTTTACCAGATGCAGTTTTAAAAGTGCACAGCCTCATCTTTTTCTGCATTATAAAGAAATCACCAAGTTGGCTCAAGTTTTCAGAAAATGCCCCTAGTATTGCCAATGCAGATTCCTACCTTCACTTAAGTACAAGCACAACTACACTGATAGTGGAATTTACATATGTATCTATATATAAGCTCCAAATCAAGTAGTTGGATATGTTAAAAAGAAGTATCGTTACAGTTATATTTAGCTATGACACCGTTTAACTCCATCAGTAATATTAAAATCTGGGTCAAGGCAGAATGAAAATGAATGTATGTCACTTCTTTAAAGCTATTCCACGTGATCAGCCAGGACAGGCCCCCAGTCCCACAAAGAGCCTGCTGTTCCGCCAACACCTGGCTGACCTGAGCCACCGCTCACACACACCAACCCACAAGAGTCCTCTGCTACACCCAGTCAAAAGAAAAAGGGCAGTGAGAGGAAGAGGTTTGTTTAAACTTGGGATATATTCCTCAGTCCACCCTATCCAACAGCCTGGGATGGGGCACAAGGACGTACACATCCCCAAAACAAGAACTGTGGGTTGGAAAGCTTGACTATGGCACTATCGCTCTAATGTTTGCAGCAAGATGGCATCACATATGTTAATTTAAGTATGAACGGTAGAATCTGGGTATGTATTTTTACTGTGACCTGTAAATCACATAGTCCGTGCATACTCTGCATATTTGAAACAATTTAGATGAATTCATTACAGAAAGGGCACATCGAACCAGCTTACACTGACAACACCAAAGCGACTCTCCCTTCCTGCAAGGGAACAATCTGTGCAAGTTGTGTTAAATACGTACGGGCTAGCGGTCATTCCAGAGAACTAATAACAGGATCCGGTCACATAAAGCCACGTACTGCTGCTTTTTCTTTCACTTCCAAAATTTTGAAAATAGCTTAAATATAATGTGAATAACACGTCACGTACACAATACTTGTTACTCACTTTTGGGGATATTGCCTCTAGCCAAATTTGCCTGAGCAACAGTAAAAAAGCATGTTGAAGTAGAAAAAAGTAATTGCCAAGAGTCTGCAGGATGCTAAAATACAGCTGATACTGCAACACTAATCTATGAGAGAACTGTACCCAAATCACCCTGAATGCACAGTCTCAGAAGGCCCAGAATAGAACCACGTTTTATGCGGATTTCAGCTCAAGAGAAAACAATGTCCATGGGCAGAAAGTCAAAAGATAGTGGCTCTAAATCCCAGCTTTACCTGGTTTGTCCTTTTTATGATCCTGAGGATGTCCATTCTCCATTTGGATCAGTCTCCCCACTCAAACTCAGATGATAATGCTGAGCCAATTCTGACCTGAGATTTGTTATCTGCAGATGAAGCTTTCTTCAAAGTTAGGAGCATTCTTATCTGTGCTTCCACTCGAAGTATTTAAAGTTTAAGCAGCAAGAAAAAGTCAATAGTTTGCTTCCTTGAATATGCTATTGCCAAACATCCCTCCAGATTTCAATCCTCTTCTCCAAATAGGAAACCTGCTTTGCTAATAGCACATGCACAGTAGCTGCTTTTACACATATTGTCTGATACTACTGAGATTAATCTTTACCAGCCTCTCACTGAAATGATCTCAGACATTGCACGTGTCACAAGTGTTTACACTCCATATATTAAAGAACGCACTTTAACAGCCTGCATAGCAAGGTACTCACGCCATTAGGCCAAATCAGAAGTCAGGGCATCTCATTATTGTGATGACAAGAGAGAAAAGACCTAAAGAAACCTTTAGCTTTAGAAACACCTGCAAGAAAGGTCTGGCCCAATGGGGAGATGTCATTTTAAGTAAGATGGCAAAGCAAGGACTTACTTCAAAGGCCAAGAGATAAACCAGAACAAAACATTAAAAGCTGTCTTCTTGTTGGGATCAAATCTTTCACCTTAAGGACACAAAGGCAAAATGATTTCATCTGGGGCCTGATCAGATTTTCAGTGTGATTACAAACAACAAAGAAAATAGAAAATGGTTTGCCACTACTTGTTGAGTTACTCAGTTAAGTTCAGCTACACAGAGAGCTCAAGCCTTTAAATGTAACTGAAAAGTAGAACTCTAAAACTACTCATTATTTTTCCACCCTCAGTATTTTCTGTTTTATTTTTCCCCCCAACAGCTTTATTTCTTTAAAAATTCACATCAGAACTGTGTAGAGTTCCCATACATCTCCTACATTTGTCCCATATGCTACCTAAACACATAAATCCTTTGCTAGGTCCTCTCGATGCTTTCCTTACTCTACAACCAGAGGAGTATTGCACCTTTTTGCTTTTTTAATTTTTTAATTTTTTAAGCTCCTGTAGAACCGTTTTCCTACTATGATTCCTCCCGAAAATCCCTTTTGATCTTCATCTACCTTGCTACGATACCCTACTACAACTGAGTACGGATATCTGATTTTATTCCCAGATGAACAAAAACTTTGGTGTACAAACTGATCCCATCGAAACTGGACGCTGAGACTGCTCCACAGAGCCACTCAGTTGTTCATTACAATTCTTTGGCATCTGTGCGACCCACAACTGATTTTTATGTATATAAATACCTATAACTACATACTGTCTATATAAAAAGGATATATATACACACGCTTCATGCTTTGATGATGAGGGCCAAGCATCCACCAATCCCTACACAATCTGATTAGACACATGCCTATTGATTTCACTATGAACACACCAGTTTAATACACCTACTGTGTAATTTATTGATTCTCATTTCTTAAGTAGTGGTTTTTAGTAAGTCATGTGTCATTAAGTCAAATGCACCTTACATGAAGGAAACCCATTGTTTTACAGTTGACCAAAGCCTATCTAACTACAGGCTGCTGGTAAGAGGCAGCCCTGCCCTCTTTTCAGCTTCTCCTGTGCGTCCTCCTCCTTCAAGGCAAAAAACTACTTTTTCCGTGGTAGTACGAGCTTTCAGCTGAAGAGCTGCTGGAGTCGGCACAAGGGAGGGCCCAGAATAGTGAAGCCAGGGATTACAAAGTGTAAAAAAAAAAAAAAAAACAAACCCAACACTCAGATCTTAAACTGACTTAAGATTGCACTACCATTTCAGTCAACTATGACTCCATAGCCTTGCTACTTAAAAACACAGGTAGCTACTTGATCAATCAGCGATGCTGTTCCTACGATGAGGTTCTACTATCCATGAACTCCAGGTTTGAAGATTCCACATTATTTTGCCAAACTCAAGAATATTCTGGTTTTTACTAAACAACCACATCTTCCTCCATAAATACTATCGGCATCATGAGAGTTTCTATGAACCGATAAAAAAGCAGCTGATTTCTTCCTTCAACAGCATAACCTGACAGTACAGAACCACCCTTGTATTGTAAGGACTGAATATACAGGAAGAGCAACATGAGAGAGCAGGACAGAAGATGAGAAGCTGTCTGTTTTCTGCGACACAAGAGCCAGTGCTTTTATTTCCATAATTAGCTAACTCTGCCAGGGAACCTGAAAGCTCACAGAGAGGAGGAAGAAAACCAGCTCTAACAATTCTTCAGGCCTACCTGACTCTTGACCAACAAAACTCGTCCAGCTCATTCCGGTTTCATCCAGGGGTTATTCATCACCAGTCGTTACATGCAGTGTAACTCTGCTTTGTGGAGCAAAGCATCTTTACTTGTAAACTATTCTGACACAACTGCCAGCTATAACACACAAACTAAATAAATTCATGGGCTAACCTTTATTCAACCCAACACATTTTAGCGCCCATGAGTTTTTCGGCCTTCAAACTGATTTTTAAATATACCTTTCTACTTGATAAAAACAGCCCTAAGGACTTCATTCAGATTAATGCCATTGACACCATAAGCAAAAGCAGCCAAATATAACTGTTTTAACCTTAGATACTTCACAGATTAGGACATAAAATATTTACTGAGCAAGGGAAAGCAATGGCCACTTCTCAGTTTCTTGAAGAACATAATATCAGTGCAATGGGGGTGGAAGAAAGAGCCCTTTCTGCCTGGGAGTATAGTATCCAACACAACACTGAGAAAAAACACAGTAAGAATGGAAGGGAAAGACAGCACTTGTGGCTTTTGTAGAACTCAAACATACAAAGGATGGGACCAGATAAGATGGTGGTGAAAATGTCAAAGGAATTTCCCTTATATTACAGCTTCTTCGGATAACGTTATTACAAGCTGCTAAGATCAATTTCCGAGAAGACTAGCACAACTTTAAACTTTAGCTAACTTAAATTACATTGCCCACATTTTAATCAGAAACAAGCATTTATGCCTCATGCTAGAAGTGAAGTATCATCAGAAGGCATAATCTTTGGATTTTAACAATTACCCAGCAATTTACTAGCTCAAGGTTGTGCAAAATGTGTATCACTAAAGACTCAAGTGATACTTATGACAGACAACTAAACCTAGGAGCAAAGAATTACCTTTTATAAGAAAGGTATAACACAGATGCACTGTAAATTAAATAAAAACTTACTAGAAGTATGCCACCGCTGTGGTTTCTCTCTGTTATGGAACCCAGACCTAAATAAACTGTTAAACACTTAGTGTAAAGGTATGCCAAACATTTCTCAGAACTTTCTTAAGGTCCCAACAAAGAATCAACCTCTTTTGCAAAATGAGGCCTAGGTTAAATATTTTATTTGGCTCCTCCGGATGGACTGAGAAGCTGGGCACTAACTCCAGATCAGTTCTTGGACTCACATCAAACATTACCCTGTCATTTATCCAGTCAGTCAAAACAATGTTTTCCATCTAAACCTTTAACATTTATGTCCTGAAAAACTGCTAATTGAATCCAGTTCTTACAATCCACTTTTTAATCTATACCATCTAATTCAGAGATAATGAATAGAAAAGATCACTATTACAGAATGATTGCAGAATTAATCCTATAAATACTTGAGCCAAAACAGAAGACTGCTGGTTTCATACAGCCAAAGAAAATTAAGATTAAATAGCATTTGTCAGTTTGAGAATAAACTTCTAAAAACACTGGATACACAGATTCTTCTAATTCCAAACAGTTTTATAATTCAAGAGCCCTCAAACTGCTTTTCCAATCAAAAAGGGTAATCAAAACCACTCAGAACACTTAAAACTATTCCTAGGCAAGAACTGACAACACGTCAGCTGAATTAATAGATTTCCATGGTTTTTTTAAAAACATTTAAAGCTTCCCTGCAACAAATGACCTTACATGAAACAACACACAATTAGCTAAGCATGAAATACCTTTTTAACTCGAGAAACAGGCCGCTGTTTCACATAAACGTCCAGGTAACAGAACTGCTACTCAGCAACCGCAAGAGCTGCTAACCTTGGAACGGTCCCTAGAAAGACACTTTTGCCAGCATCCCCTGCTCTGTGTATTCCCTTCCTAAAATATAAGGAGACAGCAAACTCAGACACACTCCTCAGGATTGTACCTGCTTCTTTTGTGGACTCACTACACAATTAAAACTCGTTATGTAAAACTACTGCCTATTCCTTGCTCACAATCACACTCTCCGTAAGACACTCGTATTGTCGCAGACGTAATTTTGTTATATGCTTAAACCTCAATAAAAATAAAACAAATACGAAACAAGATCGAACACAAAATCCAAAGGTGAAGGAGACAACTCCCTAAACTGTACTTTCCGTGCTTTCACATAAGGCTATAGACCATCTTTAATGTTTCAAAGATAAGCAAAGCTGAGCACTCACTGCTCAGGGAAGAAGTATAAAAGCACAACATTAATAAAGCAATAATCTGAGGAGAAAGCTAGAAAATGCTCCGTAAAAACAAGGTAGCACTGTGCCATGCATCGGTCCCAGCAATGCTTATTCCAAGTTTTATTTCTAAGTGCAATATATAGACACTCGCAAATCTTCATGAAAACTAGATTGCAAATTTAGTCCAAGTATTTCCAAAGTAAAACATTTTACTTTCCCTAAAAAAAACCCATACTTTGAAAAATAAGCATGAAAGCACCTCTATTAGGCATTAAACTGGAAATATTTCACATGCACCTAAAGTAAATATATAAACTCTTGCAGTAGGTTTTTTAAACACATTTCTTTTGCAAGCTGGTTGAATACACTACGTGCAAAGTATTTACAGTGTTATCTATTATTTTTTAAATCCTTACCTTCACAAAGTGACACTCTAGAACACAAAACTCTGTCTGCTGGGGGAACTCCCCACACTCTGAACTGGTTCCATCTTTAAAAGCTCCTGTAATTCTTTTAAGAAAGCCCAAGCTAGGAAGTTCTCCAGCACAACTCCCAAGATTTTTTCCACTAAACCTATTTACCTACATTTTCATACAGAATAGTACATACTTTCAAGTATTTATATTTATGAAGTATTTAAACTTATATTTATTTTAAAACCACCTTATTGTTCCTCCCAGCAGGCAGGTGAGTAGTATTAATGATACTTTAAAATATTAGAATGTGGATGATCTTTAGGGCCTCCTTTTAGAGCCTCAATGATCTTTAAGGTCCATTTTTAGGATATGGACGATCTTTAGCATCCCTTTTTAGGATCCCTTTTAGCACCTGAATGATCTTCAGGGTCCCTTTTTAGGACCCGAATGATCTTCAGGGTCCCCTTTTAGGAACCCTGTTACCTTTAAGGTCCCCTTTTAGCACCTGAATGATCTTCAAGGTCCCTTTTTAGGACCAGAATGATCTTCAGGGTCCCCTCAGGAACCCAAATTATCTTCGGGGTCCCCTTTTAGCACCTGAATGATCTTCAGGGTCCCTTTTTAGGACCCGAATGATCTTCAGGGTCCCCTCAGGAACCCAAATTATCTTCGGGGTCCCCTTTTAGGAACCCTGTTACCTTTAAGGTTCCCTTTTAGCACCTGAATGATCTTCAGGGTCCCCTTTTAGGACCTGAATGATCTCTAGGCTTTCCTTTTAGGACCCGAATGATCTTCAGGGTCCCCTCAGGAACCCGAATGATCTTTGGGGTCCCCTTTTAGGACCCGAATAAACTTCAGGGTCCCTTTTAGGAACCCGGTTGTCTTTCAGGTCCCCTCTTAGCACCCGAATGATCTTTGGGGTCTCCTTTTCGGACCCGAATGACCCCCAGGCTCCCTTTTAGGAACCCGGTTGTCTTTTGAGGACCCAACCGATCTTCAGGGCCCCCTTTAAGCACCCGAACGCCCTCTGGGATCCCTCCCACCCCTCCCCGCTCCACGACTCGCCTCCCCGCGACCAGGGCTGCCCCGGGGCCGAGGAAGTTGATGCAAAACAAAGGTAAAAATAAACCCCCCAACCCCCAAAACAGCAACACGACAAACAAAGAGACGAAAGAGCAGCTCCCCCCACTACCACCCTGAGAGGAGAGGAGAGGAGAGAGGCGGAGGGCCGCCCGCCGCCGCGTCCCACCTGTCAGCCGCAGCTTGACGGGCCCCCCGCGCCGCGCCCCGGGGTTGGCCATGCCGGGCCCTGCTCCGCGGGGCGCTCAGGGCAGCGGCGCCCGCCGCCGCGGGACCAGACGGAGCCCGGCCGGGCCCAGCGCCGCCATCGGCGGGGACGGGAGGCTGGAGGGGCGGCAGGAGGAGGAGGAGGAGGAGGAGGAGGAGGAGGAGGAGGAGGAGGAGGAGGAGCGGCCGCCCCCGCCGCTTCCCGTCCCGCCGCTGCCCCGCCCCTCGCGGGCCACAAAGCGGCGACGGGCGGCGCCTGCCCTGCCCTCTCCTTCCCTCCTCTCCTCCCTTCGTCTTCCCTCTCCTCTTCTCCCCTCTCCTCCCTTCGTCTTCCCTTTCTTCTCTCCTCTCCCCCCGCCCCCCAATCCTTTCAACGCCCCCATCCTCCTCCTCCCTTTCTTTTCCCCCTTCCCTCTATTCCCCCTCTCCCCCTCTTTTTTCCCCTCCCCTTATTCCCTTCCCCCCTTTTCCTTTCCCTCCATTCCTTCCCTGCTTTCTTTCCCTCTCTTTATTCCACACCCTCCCTTTTTTCCCCTTATTTTTTCCCCCTCCCTTCTTTCTTCCCCTTCTTTTCCACTCCCTTCTTCCCCCCTTCTTTTTATCCTCTCTTCCTTTTCCCCCTCTTCCTTTTCCCCCTCTCTTCTTTCTCCCTCCTCTTCTTTCTCCCCCCTCTTCTTTCTCCCCCCTCTTCTTTCTCCCCCTCTCTTCTTTCTCCCCTCTCTTCTTTCTCCCCTCTCTTCTTTCTCCCCCTCTCTTCTTTCTCCCCCTCTCTTCTTTCTCCCCCTCTCTTCTTTCTCCCCCTCTCTTCTTTCTCCCCCTCTCTTCTTTCTCCCCCTCTCTTCTTTCTCCCCCTCTCTTTTTTCTCCCCCTCTCTTCTTTTTCCCCCTCTCTTCTTTTTCCCCCTCTCTTCTTTTTCCCCCTCTCTTCTTTTTCCCCCTCTCTTCTTTTTCCCCCTCTCTTCTTTTTCCCCCTCTCTTCTTTTTCCCCCTCTCTTCTTTCTCCCCCTCTCTTCTTTCTCCCCTCTCTTCTTTCTCCCCTCTCTTCTTTTTCCCCCTCTCTTCTTTTTCCCCCTCTCTTCTTTCTCCCCCTCTCTTCTTTTTCCCCCTCTCTTCTTTTTCCCCCTCTCTTCTTTTTCCCCCTCTCTTCTTTTTCCCCCTCTCTTCTTTTTCCCCCTCTCTTCTTTTTCCCCCTCTCTTCTTTTTCCCCCTCTCTTCTTTTTCCCCCTCTCTTCTTTTTCCCCCTCTCTTCTTTTTCCCCCTCTCTTCTTTTTCCCCCTCTCTTCTTTTTCCCCCCTCATTTCCCCCCTCCTTCATTTTCCCCCTCTCCCTTCATTTTTTCTCCCCTCCCCTCTTCTCCTCTTCCCCAGAGGAGCCCATCCCTCTGTCCATCCGTCTGTCTGTCTATGCCCCTACCAGGCAGGAGGAATCCCCCAAACCCAGCCTGTCTCCCCCATACCCCACCAGGGTAGGGAAGCCCGTCTATCTGTCCATCTTTCCACCCTGAACCCTGCTGGTTCCAAGGAACCCACCTACCTATCCCCCCAGTTGCTGCTGGGATGGGGAGCTTGATCACCCAGCGATGCCATCAAGGGACGGGGAAGCATCAGAGCTTGGGGTGCTCCTCAGGAACGCCGGGGGTGAAGGGCCGTGGCTGAGAGGAGGGAGCAGGAGATGGGCAAGAAGGCAACACGGAGTTTGTGGGGAGGTTGGGACGGGAGAATCAAAGGTACAATGGGGAAAAGACCAGTCAAAGCCAGACTGGAAGGTGTGTGTGGTCACACCGGGAGTGTTTTGGATCCCAGGTGGTATTCCCGCGGAGAGGGTGTGACAAGCTGGCTGTGGAAACAGGCAGATTTTGGACCAATTCACCGCTTGTCTGCGCTTTGCAGAAATCAGCCAGGTTTTGTCACTCTTAAAACCCAATAATCTTTAAAAAAGTCTTGCACCCACACCACTTTGCCCAATTCAACCACCATCCCACGGGAACGCTGTCTCTTTCCAGACTTTTCCCAGCACCGCAGCACACTTCCCGCGTGTGGAGCTCCACACAGAGTCGTGGGCAGCTCTCTGTGGGGTCAAAGGAGCCTCTGGTGGGTCGGAGAAGCTCCCAGTCGAGTTCCGAAGGTCGTCACAGTGCAGTTACTGAGCTCATAAACCACACACCTATTCTTACTAACAACTTGTTTTACACACACCTCACTGTTGTGTCATTGATTGCACTGGCTTCTTCCTGGTGAGGCAACCCGTGAAGCATTATCATCTGCATTGTCATGGATTAGGATCCAGCCTGTGGATCAGGAGGCAAACATGGGATGAAAAGATGACGTGCGCTTCGCTTAGTTTGTAATGTAGCTTCTACACAGCCCCAGAGGTTTCCTTTCTGAAGTTACATACACAGAACAATTATAAGCATGGTTAGAGGGGTCCTGTCTTGACAGAGCTCAGGGCTCATTAAATCAAACCCTGGAGGTCTTCAAGGCCAGGTTGGATGGGGCTTTGAGCAATCTGACCCATTCAGTGGGAGGTGTCCCTGCCCATGACAGAGGGGTGGAACTGGATGGGCTTTGAGGTCCCTTCTGACCATTCTACAAGTCTATGAAATCTCGGATGAAGAACCGACTCCTTCCCCCCTGAAGACCTTAGGAGGATTTGAAGCAAGTCTAAACTTCCTTTACTACAAAACACAGACAAAATACATCTGCTGGCTTTATGGTGTATGTGCTGCACTCAAACAGTTAAAAAGTTACTTTATAATAGTTAGGCAAATACGCACACACCTCAAAGACCTTCTAGGTGTCCTCATTCCTGCATTAAAAAAAAAAAATTATCCTTAAAAATTGAAGGTTGTACTATTAATGTTTCTATCTGCTGCAAATTCACACCACCAGGTCATTATCCTTTTCTAAAATCAACTATTATAAAGCAAGTGATTGATGCTTCGCAAATATTGCATTACCTGGCCACTGCTAGACAGAGTAGAAAAGCAAAATATAAAGCTGCTTTCCACATACTTTACATATTTCACAGTCACTCTCGATTTTTCCTAACATGCAATGATTATTTGTTTCTGAGGCCTCACAGGGCATGCTGGACCCAGCGTTCAGTAATTCTGATATAATTTGACAAGAGTATTTAAGGTTATGTTAAACATGGTACTCTTGCTACATGACCTTTTCCTAATGGATATCCAACGTGTCGAGCATTCGCTGCAATACCAATAGTTAAAAAAACTGTTGGGATTAAATATAGTATTTCATTGCTCAGCAGGTACACGAACATTTCAACGCTTTCCTTGAAAGTGTTTTTTTAAAGGTCATGAAGTGTAATTAGTTTCATACTGCTTTTCAGAAAGCAACTCACTGAACTATACATTTCCCTAAGATTTTTGGGGAGGCTGCTCGCTTTTCAGTGAAAAGCATATTGCAAGTATTTGAGCGTTAGTCGACAGTTTGTGCTTCTGGGTCACCGTATAAAATGCACTGACTGCAAGAGTGCTCCTACTGCCATGCATGACTTTAAATACGTGCGATATTTGACTATTATATCATTTTAGGTTTTAGAAGGCAGTTGTTTACAGTAAATGCTGTCATTACGCAATTCCATCTCAAGGGTGAGAAGAGGTTTCATGCTCTATAGTGCTGACCTTGTGAAGTAAGCAAGCAAATGTCATCATTAACTGCTGACAAGCGATCCATGTTTTGCTGTATGCTGATATCATTGAGCAACAAATCCTTTCAAGATGAGGTAGCCGGCTCAAATCCAGAGGGAAGGGAGTGCCTTGCATCAACCCGCAGCTCATATCTTGGATGACAGCCTTGCTGCTGGACTTGGGAAGGAGTCTGTCCAGTCTTCCTTGGCCAGGAGTGAGCAAAGGAGACACCGTCTCAAGAGCTGGAGGAAACGTATAGAGAGAGGGTAAACTCAGGCATCTTCTGAGCACCAGCAGAGCTGTAGAGGGATCCATAGGGACAAAATAATTTAATAGTTGGTATGGTATCATTGCAATTCTCAAAGAAGTATGTAGAAATACAAAAACGTCTTTTGTTCTATGGCTGCACAAAACAGGGCTTTTATTTCTTGCATTTCCCAATAGGAGGAAATAGAAGGCTTCGCATTCACAGATGCTTCTCAAAGAATTTTGGACACTGGGAAATGTGAATATCTTTAACTAGATAGTGCTCATTTTCAGAAGAGGATAGTTGCAGTTAGTTTTTTGGAGGCGAGGTCCTCTCCATCTTTAGAAGCGGAAGAGCACACTGGAAACTCATTCCTCAGCATGTGGTATGTGTTCAAAGCAAATCAACATGTAAGAATTACATTCCATTACTTTCTGTATAGAGGTTTAATCACACCACATTCCTTCAGCAGTAATGAGAGCTGGCTGGTGTTTATAGCACATTCTTCCCCAGCTTCTGTGATGATATCAAGAAAGCAAGAGAGTCCTGTCCCTATTGTTAAGCTTTTGTGAGTAAATTAAACCACTAAAACTATTTTCCTGGAACAACTTTTAAGAAATAAATATATTCAAAATTATGTGGTTTGTATTTCTTTCTTCTAGTCACGATTTACTAAATTTCCCAGAACCTAGGGTGGTTGAATTATAGACTCCATCCCTGGAGATCATGGAGTTAAAGACAGAGTTGGTCAGAAGAGAATTACACCTCTATTTCCTTCATTTTTATGACGTATTTCTGTTGTATATGCAACTGTTAACGCTAAATGCTTATATTTGCCATGCAATGGTGTCATTCTGAGAAGAAAAGTATTACAGCAACACACAACTAGGGAACTCCATGAAGATTTAAATGTATCAGGTCCAATTTAATCTGAAAAGAAATAATTATGGAGAATGGTGAACACTGATACCACCAAGTGCTCCCTGCCTCTTGAGTTTGCCTGATTAATTCACATCCTTTCGAAGTATTCCTATTTGTTGCTTTGCAAAACATCATTTTAGAGGAGCCCCACATCGCAAGCCCATGCCCACCGTTAACAGCAAGGGTCTTCCAAGCAAGGACTTTCTCTTACCGTGTTAATGCAGCACCTAGTAACAAACAGACCTTATCTAAATCAGTGTCTCAACACACTACTCTGTAAAGCCTACTCATTAAATTAGTTTAGTCTCCTTCTCCCGCTCCATCGACATCTCTGCTTACAACAGGCATCATTCTCCTCCTCTGCTTTTTTCAAATAGGTTTTTCTTTTAATCCTTCTCCAATCCATTCGTAACCTACTGTAGCAAAGGTACTCACTACAGTCATTCACTGCAGATGCATCAGTTTTGTCCTGTTCCCAAACGGAATTCTGCCCTCCACGAGGCTTTGTCATCTTCTCTGCTGCTCTTCTGCACAAAAAGAAATCAAACTCTACTGAAGTCACATATAAAGTGCTCCGTGTTTCAGGAAGAAACACTAGGAATAGATCACTTCACTTGGTACAAGTGTCCTTATTTCCCTTTGTAGATTATGAAAGCCATCAGTGTTATTTGCATTGCTGGTGAATGGAACAAACTACACGAAAATATTCAGATGCACATGCTTCAATACCTGGTTTAACTCTGGCACCGTCACAGCTTGGAGACAGAGAAAGCAAACCTAGCAATGGAAGTCATACCCATCAGTTATATGGTGAAGAAACATATCTAAACGGGGGCTCTGGTTCTCCAGTAAGGCTCCTTTTGGCGAGCAAAGACAACATTTATGCAAGAGGTCAAGATTCAATCCATTTCTCAAGCCGAAGCTTAAGATGAAGCTTTTCAGGAGAAGAAACTAGGAAGGAAATCTCCACCCATACGCTGGCGACTGAGAAAGGGGACAGCAGCTTGGAGCAGCAGACACCATAGCCCTCTGAGACAGGATGTGTCTTGGGGAAATGATGTGTCTCTGAAGGGAAATGACTGCAGCTGTGGCTACAAAAAAATGCATGAGCTCCCATATCACAGGATTTTCCAGTGGTTAGTCACTAAGATAACTCCTAAGTCCATCCATCCAGAACAGATTAGTAACCGATGCACAGATATTCCATGCAGTTCTTTAGCCATGTTATTTCCTCAGCGCGTCCTGCAGGACAGCACTATCCTAATGCAAGAAGAAAGGCAGATTTTAAAGAGACAAGCACTGGACACAGAGTAAATAGATGTATTGCATTTTATTGCTAGCCAGAGTCTAAAATTCATTCTCTGAAAGAGGTAAACCTATTGTGAGAAACCACACCCAGGCATTTAGGCAAATGATCAGCTTACACCCTTGTTCCAACCCCAGCCTTGTTTCCTAGCTCAGGTCAACACTGTTCTCTGCTGTTGGACGTACAGCGAACAGCATGTTTAAGAGCCTGGCACAAGGGCAGAGCTGAGCTTTGGGCTTTAAGTGAAGTGAAGCATCTTAGGCCTAAAAGGTTTTCCCCGATTTATCTTACATTCCTAATCAGTGGAAATGCTGACTCAAAGTACAAACTGGGTCTTCCAAAGTCCTGGGCCAGAAAGGTCTATTTCTGAAAGTTAGTTCTTTTATCATTCCATGATTTCCACTTATTTACCCTTAAAATACTGTTGCTAATACAACTTCTTTACCAGATTCTTGGATGACTGGCTTTGCCAAGAGCTTTGAGAGCTAGATGCTAAGTATTCCAATTGAAATTACTAGTTTCCTGAAGAACCGCATGTTCCTTCATGCAACCACTCTGCAGGACTTTCCCCAGTTGCTTTGTGAATGAAGCAACCGTAGAATTTCATCCTTAGATTTATTTGGGTGATCTAAATAGGTTCTTAAAAGACCTTGCAGAATAAGACAGTTGGAAACAGTCCCCTCTGAGTGACACATATCAAGAATTTACTACTGCACAACAACAACATCCGACTCTGGACGTTGCCTGATTCAACTTGACACAGTGCATTTGTCCCAGTGGTACGCAGCTTCCGACAAATGAAGCGTTACTAGGAAGACTGTCAGCCCAAACAAGCATTTAAGAGAGTTGACAAAGCGCTGTTTTCAACCAAGACATATTATTTAGCTGTTAAAGGAATACCAAACCTTCTCTAATATTTCCTATTCCCCCGTGGTCCCGCATCAATTTGAAATCACGATTCTGTTGTCTGCAAAAAAATGAACTATAGACTCTCCTACACTGTCTCTCCAAGTCTTAATTATGCTGATAGGGAGGGAGGGTGCACTGACAGCGATACCCAAAGCTGACTCGGTCCTGCTACTGTAAATTCACCCCTAGGACGCTGCTGCTGGACAGTGATACAGTGGAAGGTAGCTGCCACATTAAATCCATCTCTTGGACTGCTTGGTTAACATCCTACTTGGGCCACAGCCACTATTTAAATCTTTGAAAGAAGTGAAAAATGTTCTGTGAGGCACCTTCTATCCACACAGCCAAGGAAAATAGAGGTGTTTTCCTGACACCAAAATCCCCTAGAGCATTATCTGATAAGCCTTAATAATGCAGCATAATTAGCTTGCTCTTATTGGCCATCATTACTTATCTGGATATTCAGGGATTAAAACATCATATTTCTAGCTTTACAGAATTCCACGTCAGGGGTTATTGAAGAGGTTTTAAAGAGGACTTGTTTGCCCCAATCCAACCTGTTTGCAGGGACTGTGGCTGTTCGAGACAAATACTGACACAGGGAGGCAACAGGACTGGGGACAGATGCTTCTGCTTTCCTGATACTGGCAGAGAAAACAAGCACCTCAGGGCAGCGTAAACTTCTTACAACAGCCCTCACCTGGTAGTTCTGATTTTCTATGCTTCTTCAAGCAAATGAAAAGTTTTTCATGTTTCATGCAAGCTACTTTCAAAGATTTCCATTCAAGAGACACTTAATTCCAGGAGATTTGCCAAATTATAACAGCGTTGTGTACTGCCACGCAGGGCAATTGAATCTGCAATGTTCAAAGACAAAAAGAGCTAACAGAGCCTTAACTCCACAAAATGACTATTTTCTGCAACCACAAAGGTCCAGAATGAGCTATCCTAAAATGTACATACCACATATGCTCACGGGGTTTTGTGAGCTGCTGAGAAGAACCCGGGCTAACTGGCTTTGGAATCACTCTGTTCTGTCTTACACTAACAAGTCTCTAGGCATTTATAAATGTTACATGAAAATTAAAGCTATAAATAAGATCAATCACGACACAAAAGCATTTTGTAGGTTCAATAAACACAACAATCCCTTTTTTTTTTTTTTTTAATCCTATTCCTAGCACTCTGTGAACTGCAGGAATACCAAGTCCATCCCACAATCTGTACTGGCTTCTTTTGCGCTTTAACAGAGTCACCCACATGACCACTGTGAAATCAATTTGAAAGGATTTAAGATGAAGTTAACTCTCAATTTATTTTGTCCTAGAAACCATAGAGCAGGGCTACATACCAGAGAAGAACAGCACAGATATTTAAGTAGGCTAGTGGGTCTGGAGAAGTGCTAAAAGTAACCCAAAGCAAAATCTGTCACCATGTGTCTTGAATCATTCTTTTATTCCTCTCCCAAAACCCCTAAAAATGGAACTGAACAAAAGGTATGGGGTTTTTTGATTTCCTCTTCTTTTTAGCAGATGCACCCAGCTCCTGTGCATAGGTGTTCACTCACTGGCTGCAAAACCCAGGGGGGGTGTGAGAAAATGTCATCACTCATTCATTCTGCAAAGTGCCTCGCACAGTCCGATTGCTGCAAATCTAACAAACATTTGGATTATTTTGCTAGAAAGAGATTATGTTCGAGTTCGAGCCTAACACGTGGCCGGTTAGTTACGAGGAAGTAAGCTTTCCACTTAGTTAAATGGGTGGTTTTGTTATGTTTAGCCCTGGGTAGGTTTTTCTGTTTGCAACTAGCACACTGAACTCTGTTGACAGCTGCAAATCCGCTGGGCAACACAGCAGATCCAATTTTGCATTTTGCAGCAGTGAGATATCTGCATATGTTGTTGGTTATACTGATTAAAGAGTTTTTAAAGGCAGTCTGGACAAAAATTGTCTGCAGGAGTGGGCTAATCTCCTGATTTTTAAGTAATTTCTAGGATTATTTGCTAACAAAATTGGTTTTATTAGGAATTATTAGATCCCCACTGCCAGTTTTCCTCAATCGCCTCCGTTTTTCCTTTCTGACTTGATTTAAATCTCTCACAGTTGTTGCCATTCCTCCTCTCCTGTTTTCCTTTTCTAATCCGTGTCTGGCCACAGACTGCAGGTGTTGATATGCACTTAAGTACAGATGGGGCAAAAGCTTCAACTTTAGGAACTCTATCAAACAATCTTTCTACACAGGAGAAAAAGATCCCTATTCATTCCAAGGCAAATTTTGCAAAGCAGTTCTTCAGAAATGGAATGTGGATCTCCTGCATGTCCCACCCCACTACTTTTTTTCTTATATTGGTAATGTTCTCTGCATTTTAAGTTATATGGACTGCAGCAATGTTTTATTTTAGCCATTAGGGGGAAGGAAATGACATATGGAGAGCAGTCAAGTCCCTCCTCATTCCTAGAGAGTCTATCCAGAAAGTTAGTTTGCTGAGCTCCATCCAAGTATCATTTCCTGCTCAGAACTGGGAAGGGGAGCTGGGGGTGGGAGGAGAGATGGATACATAACGTTAACTTGCTGCTTCTGATTAACAGCAACATTCTGCAAATCATTTCACAGTATCGCTTTGAACAGAACTGGAACTCTGCAGCCCAACTCTGTGTAGCAATCGACTGATGAAAGGGCTATTTTTACATCTGTTTCATATAGTGGGTAAAAATGAAGTGATTTGGATGATGGAAATGGGCCTTGGAAATTATTCAAGATTTTCTGATAACTTTATACATCCAATTTTCCATGTGCCCACAGAGCACAGTTACACGCGCCTGGTATTATAACTATTTTACCCCCATGAGCCTGTACACAAAACAATCTGTTACAGGTGACAAATCAGGCAGCTTTCCACTCTCTACGTTCCACTGGCCCAGGGTGCCCAAAGCAGTGGTGGCTGCCCCATCCCTGGAGGTGTTGAAGGTCAGGTTGGATGAAGCTATGAACAACCTGATCCAGTGGGAGGTGTCCCTGCGCACGGCAGGGGGTTGGAACTGGATGGGCTTTGAGGTCCCTTCCAACCCAAACTATTCCATGATTCTACCTATGTATATACATGGATTCTACATATATACACCCTCCTTTAGAAGATGAATGGAGAAATGGAGAAGGATATGAAAAAGTAGAACATTTCCTCATTATACTCTCTCTTTTGTTGAGCTCATAGGTGTAATCCAGCCTCCCCCCCACCGATCCCTGTGCCATTGATACTGCTTTTACTCTTGTCAGTCAACTGAAACTGCTTTCTTGTATAATTTATGTCGCTTCTTGATTTGGTCCGATGTCTTATTTAAATGATTAGCACAGCATTTCACTGTGACCAAACAAGTTCTGCTTAATAAGAACGATCAGGATTTTTCTTCACCCTGCTTTAATTTTTCTCTCCTCTCCTCATCCCAACTTCACTTCCCTCCCACTAAAGACACTCCCTAGGGCCGTGGGTGAACTGCAGCCTGGAAACAGGCCACAGCTCTTCCACGAAATCCTCCGGCTTCTGTGGAAAAGCATCCGTTTCCTGGAGCCAGTCTGAGACAGACAATGCTCCACAGTCAGAAACTAGACTGGAATGTAGTGACCCTTATTCCGTACGAAGGGCTACGAAACTCAGGGTAAATCAATTCTCTCTTAGCCGAGTTTCTGTACCCGTATTGGTGCCATGCTAAAGATCCATAAGAAGGAAGGGCTTTTCCAAACACAGTGAACATCTTTGAGTACTCTTAGGAATGCTGTTTTTCAGAAATCTGCAATTTGATTAGGTACGGCCTCCCAACACTAATAGGGGTCACCTAATTCCCCTCATACCAATTCCTCCTTTCTTTTAGCACATTTCCCTAAAGACAAGTTAAGTTTTTAACTTGGGCTAAATCGTTGATTTGTTTCATGATAGATTTTGAGTGAGTGCCAACCTTTTCCTCTCTAGGCTAAATATCGCTAGTCACAATTAGCCCTCATTAATTACTTCTGGTTTGAATAGCAGTACTTTTTCCCAAATTGTACACATTCCCAAGGTTTAGACCTATGCTTAAATGTTAAGCCATACCTTATCACAAAAAGAGATTCAATCCTGCTGGAATAATCCTATATTCAGTAAGAGGATAGTCATGACCAGAGGTGCCATGGGTTGACTAGAGGAATGGACATCAGGATTCCCAGGCTCCAGGTTACTTCTGCATGTCTGTGGATAACAGTCACGTATTGCAGTTTGCTCTGCTGCAAAATAGATTTAGAAACAGAAAAGATGGGTGAAATGTTGTTGGCTAGTGAATTCCATTTCCTGCAAACTTACAGCTGTTGCTTTTTACTGATACTCCACCGTGTAGTTCTGTGCAATTTAAATCATTCTGTACGGAGTAGCAGGGAACAGCTTCACTTAAGACACTATTTCACAGTCTAAATCACAAGGAAATAAAGGATAGGTTTCTCCTAATTTAACTATTTCTAGCTTTTTCACAGTTCAAACTGTTCTTCCCCTTGTGGAAAATGAACAGAGAGGCTGCTGAAGAACAGGACTGCAAAGCCTCTGCTCTGCTTTCAGACTCCAGCATCTCTGGAAACAGGAGTGGAAGCAATCAGGCAGGCAGCATCTGCCAGCATCAGAACTACAGAGATGGTTACGTATGCTGAGATATTAGACTGAAATCTTGCCATCGCTCCACAGATAAAGTAGCATTAGCAACAGCTGCATTCCAAGCCAGTTGATGTCAGCAGGGGTCTGTTATTGTTGCTCTCAGCACAGAGGAGTTGGCAGGCTGACACCCAGGCCACCAGACATTTATTCCAGCCCTTGTCCTGAATCAGGCATTTGCCAAATAAAGAAGGCTAGCTCTTAAATCTGGCTAGGCAACACAAAACCCCCAGTGCAACCAAAAAACCAAGAACCAGAAAAACAACAAATTTCTCCCTTTTTCCTTTGAGTGCTTTTTAAAGCTAGAGGCACAGCCTAATGGGTGACCGTGATCCTAACCTCAGAAATAGTTTGCATTTTCTTAGAATAAGGAGTGACTCACCCCAGTCGCTTACTCATGATCACCGTAGATTGTTGCTTGTGGAAATACGTGCTGCCAAGAACAGGGCTCATTGGTGGACAGGCTGAACACATTTTTCTTGGATAAAAACAAAGTCTCCATCCTCAGAAAGTTAATTATTGAGCCACTGAGCTGTCAGGCACATAGAGAAGAGTTTGCAGCATTCAGTAATTAACAGTATATTAGATAATTCTGAAATGAGTACTTTGGGGGAAAAAGGTAAGTAACACTATTAAACAAGTGTTCTGCATTCTCATCTCCTTTTCTATCTACCAAGACAGAAGTATCAAATTAACTGTGTACATGCTACAAAGCAGTTAAAACAAGTTTTGTTTTAAAGTAGTAGTGCCCTGAGATACCACTCTTAAAAGCATACACCTCATTGATTATTTAACCTGTTTAATATTAAGGAATTAGTACATAGGTGTTTTCTGTAACAAGAAGTGCCCCAATACATTTTATCGCAGTATCCCAGCAGCCCAGGCTGGATGAAACTTCACACCAGCCTCTGATGCTCAAAGGAGACCATGAGCTGCCTGTACCACCCTCTGCTGGAAGATGCAGATTTTACAGAGAGAGAAATTACTCAAAGAATTTTGAATTACACTTCACAACTCATTGCTCTTATAAGCCCACAAACATGAAGTGTGCAGAAGCAATGATTTCATTTAATAAAACCAACTCTGCATAATTGCATTTATATAGGCTAATTCTGCCAGTTCTCTACAGACGCAGAAAATCATGATTTTGTAACCAATGTTAAACCTCCTACTCTGGCTTGAAAACAACAAAGCAAAGGATGGGCAAGGCTTTACAGCAGATGTTTAAGAGCCATATTTGGCTGGTTTCTCCCCTCTAAAGCATTAAAGGCTTCAGCATCGCAATGCAGATGGTTCTTTCCACAGATACTAAGATGACATCAGAACCTGATCCCAAGGGCATTGCACTATCTCACTATCTGTGGTGTTAGACACGCATTCTGCACCTCAGTCTGGCATGTCTACAGCTTCTTCTGCAGGTGCTGAGTGCCACCTGCAGTCTCTCCCATCAGTACAGAAGGGAAGCAGGGCTAGGAACAGCCTCCAGCCACAGTTCACTCTCACCCTAGGATCAAAGCCTAGAGGAAGAGAGAGAACTGTACACACCCTAGATCAACCCTCATTCATGAACATTGAAGGGATACCCAACATACAATACTGAAATGACATATAGCTGAAGCCCAGCAGAAGTCATGCTTATGAAAAAAAACCTAGCCCTGAAAACCTGACTGCGCTGCTAGGAGCAATGTAGCTATTCAGACATCAACTCCTGAAAGGATCTGGTTAAATAGCTCAATCTATTTTCAAAAAAAAAGCCAGAAAAACAAGTTTATGTTTCTCCTCACCCCACAACCCAACCCTGCACGGCCACTTTTAGAGAGAGTAATGATTTAGAAGAGGGGCAACAGATTCCAAAAGACCTTAATTTTTTCTTTTTAGTGCAGACAACTGCTTCAAAGCATTTCCTATGCTCTCTACCAAGGGTACCTGAACATACTTACAATTGCTTAAGTGCACTACTCACCCCTCCTCTTCAGTTGTTACTTACAGTTAAGTAGTGTAATTTTACCTTTTAACTATTTCTCCAAAAGGCCCAAGCTAATTTCACTCAGCTATGAGCAAGGTAGAACTAGACCTTTCCAAGATGCAGACAGAAGCATCAAATCATTTCTTCTGCAGCAACACAAGGTTGCAATACAAAGAGAATTGGGGGTAAAAGCAGCATCCCATCCCACACACCCCTCTTCAGAATATCACCTCTCAGTTTAGACCAGCATTCTTGCCATTACGCATTTTGCTTAAGCATACTTACCCTATCAGTCCTTTAAGAGAGCAATTGACACAGTTCAATTTAATGTACTGATATCACTTTATTGAACTTCAAACATAAGTCCTCTTTAAAATCCTACTCGGTGTATCAATTACAGCAAAAGATGAAATAAAACATAATAGACTACGACAAGGTTACACAGAGTAGTGGCTTCATGCTTTGAGAGAAGCCTGTATTGCCCATTTGCATTGTTTTGCCTGAAAGGGACAGTAAAAGCCAGAAAGAGAACAAGTATTTACAGGTGCTTCAAAGAACGAAGTTAAAAGTTGAAAATTCACATAATACATACAGTTTTGAACTGTTCAAGTATGTTTCAGTTAGACAAAGTGCTACAGGTCACATAAAAAACCAGTAAAACAGTAAGAACAATTAAGACAAAGAAGTGGCAGTCATTTGCGTGCCAAAAATACTTTTAGGTGGTTGCAGCATACGCAAGACTTAAAAGTTGAAAGTATTTGGAGTATTGCCCTGAATCTGGAAGGTATAGCTGGCAGCAGTAGATTCTGGTACAACATTCTGGTCTTCCTCCTCCTGGAAGAAAAAGAAAAGAGTTTTGAAAGAGCAGTAGCATTTCAGCCCAGTAGCACTAGAATAGTAAACAAACACTGAAGAAAAGCCACCCTGGAGCCACTTACTTCTGCTGAGAAATATTTCTCGATCAGGGTGGAGGATGCTTTGTACACTTGTTCGTTTTCATGTGACTGAAGAGCTTCAATTTTATCTAGGCCTCCACACTCCTCAATCATGAGGCAAAGCTTCTCAGTCTCATTAATCTTCTCAGCAGCCTGCAAGGGAAAAAAGCATGGGATGACCCCAGGAAAAAGTTATGGCACCAGCTACTGGATAACCACCAGCAATGCCCTGGCCAACGACTGAGTCTTCCTTCATCCACATACCAAGAAGATATTAGAAATAGCATCCAGAATAACAAGCACAGTTTTGCTGTCTTTAGCCGAGAGAAGATTCAGCAGAGGTTCAACAACACCGGCCTGAACAAGATACACAATCTGGTCAATTGTTCCACCACTTGTGTAGTTAGTCACAGCCCATACAGCTTCCTTCTGAGATTTGAAATCCCCCTGTGAAGGTAAAAGCAGGGTATTTAAACATAAGCAGTAGTAGTAGCAGCAAAGGCCTCATTGTTGTAAACAGTTTTTACTTACCTGCCTCAGAATACCAATGAGATAAGGTACAAGACCATGGTCTATAACTTGCTGAATCTGGTCCTGTCGTCCAGCAGTGATGTTGGACATTGTCCACGCTGCTTCTTTCTGAATATTGTTCTTATGATGAGAAAGGAGAATTGGAAAGACAGATAGTGCTCCCGAGTCAATAACAATCTGTGTCTGCTCATCAGTACCGGTGACAATATTTCCTATGGCTCTTAATGAAGGAGTCTGGAAAAAAAAAATTAGTACTCAGGAAAATCAGTATCGTCCAACCTATATTTGAACCAAAACAGCCTATACCCAGTGCCCCTCTGCTCTAGTCTTGGCAGTTAACAGCATGACACGCTACATACCAATGAGCTTTATGCCCCTCATCAGCATTAAACATGCTAACACCACACACTTTCCAAGGCCAATCTGCAAACAACTCATGACAGAGCTTGGAGAAAACCATCTCCAAAGCGCTAATGCAGTTTTATTATACTATAATTATAGTATGCACAAAGGCTGTTTCTAAACACTGTGCCTAGAACATGGATTTGGAACAGTAGATCAAGAATTAAAAGCAAGCTTTAAATGGCTGTGACTATTGGTCTGGCCTGTGTGTTAAATCCAATGCTTACGCTAAGCAGCTTGATAATCATCAACAGCAATAGTCTACACTTCATGTGAGGCAGTGTCCAGGCAAGAGAGAAATTCAAGTCATACACAAAATCAGATGCTTGTTCCAGGTTTAGATATGGCAAGAACCACTTGGTTACACAGACACGATTTGAAGCGTGGTCTGATTCACGACTCGGATCAAACAAGACCATTCTGCACAGCTGACAGCTTACCATTATTGGCAGTTCACTACATCCCAGGAGTTTCACAAGTTGTGGCACCAATCCAGTTTTCACTACAACTTCTATCCTGTCATTGGAACCATCTGTTAAATAGGAAAGCGCCCAGCATGTGTCTGCTAAGACTTCATGATCATCATGATGCAAGAGCCGAACAAGAGTTGGGAGAATCTTCTCAATAGCTTCTATGGGTGGTGCAGGATTCTTGTTACGACACAGGTTTGACAGGGTCCATGTAACATTGCGTAAATATCCAGACTGCAAGAATTGAAATAAATGGTTAGCAATTGTTTTGTCACTTGAGCTCTTTGCCTAGTAACCTTGGTTTGAATCTTACTGCACACTTACAGCCAGAGAAGAGAGATCAGGAACAGCAAGTAGCCTCAGCAGTGGCTCAATTGCACCAAATTTAATAACCATATCTCTGTAGGTAGAACCATCCCCTAAAAAACCCAAGAGAAACAGTCAAGTGAGGACAAGAATAGAGGGACACATGCATAGATAATCACTGCATAGTAAGACCAATTCTACTGCTTAAGAAGGCCTAGATAAAAAAAAAAGGCCAAAATACTGCTATGGTGAAGTCATCATTCTATTGCAAGGTACAAAGAGTACCTAATAATTGAGGTTTTTCTTAAACTCAAGGGACAGGCTTTAAGAAAAATTTTGACCCATTTTTTTCTTTTTAGAATGGGATCCAATACTGTCAGATGGAGTAATCCAGAAAGGGGTATGAGAAGCCTCAGTATATAGCACTTCTAGAGAAGTAACTCTCCTAAGCGAGGGATATTGGCCATCATACACACCATTATGTGAGCTACCTGGTTCATCTCTTCCCCTTTCTAATTACACGGAGGATAGCTCATCAATAAATCACAAAAACAGAGTGAGGTGTGAAAAAGCCCTGTGTTGTAGGATACTTATATAGCTTTATGCAAACTGAACTGAAATACAGAAGCAATCCACATAGTGCAACCCACAGGTTGCCAAGTATTGCGTGAGACATCTACCAGGTCTGAAGATAGAGTTGTCCATAGCACACGCTACATTCCTGAGCGTGTCTTCACCTGACCAGCATCAAGGCAGAGTTCCCAAGCAGCTCAGCACATTACAGGACATGTCATGCCCTCCCTATTTATGTCAGGGAGGAGGTCTGAAACAGAGCTGTGCAGAATATGGGCATACCTGCAATATTTCCTAAGGCCCACACAGCCTGCTCGCTGATGTGAGTGTGGGGAGAGGCCAGTAGGGAGATAAAGGCTGGAATAGCCCCTCCATCTACTACTGCCTTGGTTTGTTCTGATGTACCAGAGGCAATGTTGGTGAGCGCCCAGGCAGATTCAAACTGAATAGGACTACAGTCTGCTCTGCCCAAGAAGGAAACAAACTTTGGAATCAAACCAGCCCGAATTATGCTGTCTATGGGGGGCTGCTTCTCTCTTGAGAGGAGTTTCCTAAGGAGAGAGGCAAACAGAAAGCATTAGTTTTGCTTGCAGAGATATGAACAGATTCCAATCATCAATCTAAAAAGACTCAGATTTAAAAGAATGAAGTTGAGCATTGCCTTAACATTCAGAGAAAGCAAAGAAACAAGACAAAGAAGAACTACAGACAAGCTGAAGCCTAGTTTCCTAAACCCTCGTTAACACTGGTTTTGCCATGTCTTCACTGTAAGATGGGTTCTGCTCAGATGCTGAACTAATGCTGCGGGACCCATAACACATCTGAATTGCTAGAGGTTTCTCAGCAGACAGAAGGTTAATGACTGCCAGAAGCAGCAGTGAGAGACAAACCCACTAAATATTTTAGATTTGAAAGCAGAAAAGTTTGGCACACTTAAAACCCCAGACATCTTAGTGTTCATGTTATTCTAAAGTGGATCACTGCACTCCAATATTGTAGTCAAGTAGTAGTAGTAGTCAATGCACACCATTTAAAGATCTTATTCTGGGATTACAAAATACTTATTATTTTTATTTCTATAGCTCTGAGTTTGACTACTGTTTATCTTGACACCTCAAAGCCACTAGAATTACTACTTCCTAGTGAAGTGGTCAGGCACTTTAAACATTTGAAAGCCATGCAATCTCAACAAAATGACGGCTAAATTCAGCATAACTAAACATTGTACATAGCAGCTCAGGTTCTGAAAATTCTATGATGAGAGAAGAGCCATAGCTACTAATATTTGGGTTCAAAAGCTAATTGTTTTACCTTTACCTAGTTAGCAGCTGGCATAGCTGCTACCTCAAAACCCCTTACCTGGCAGCTTGAGTAGCCTGCAGCTGAAGCTCCATGTTAGTACTATTAACTCCTCTGACTATTTCTTCAACTGACCAGTGTGCTGGAACCTGTGCAAAAAAAAGTTACATTAATGCTTCGCTGAGAAAGCCACATACGCGTTCTCATGACTGCAGAAGCCTCCCACACAATACCATTAACTGACCCACTTTACAGCCACCTCCTTTATTGTAGTATTATACCACTACACCATACTCCAAAATCTCATCAGCTACAGCTTTATCTACAGTTATCTGCACCATTGAAAGCTTCTCGGATCCAAGTGCTTCACACCACTGTTCGAGCAAGCTTCAATACAACGTCTAAACTATGTTTTAAGTTTTGTCCATTAAGAGTTCAGTTGGTAACATTCATGTTCTAGTGCCATCTGCAACGTGAGAAGGGATTCATACCGGCGCGGCTACATGAGCTTATCATGCAAAACCTCTGGATGTCCCCATTCCAAGTAGATACTTACCTGATTGCTCCTGTTTTCCTGAAGGGGAGAAGTAGCATCATCTGGTAAAGTGCTAACATTTCTTCTTTTAAGCATCTGGTCATCTTTCTTAGCTTTTCTCAGCTCTACGTTGACTTCAATACGCCGCCTTCTCATTTCCTGGAGAATATACATTCATAGTATAGTAAGTTCTTGGCTTTCACAACTCATTTTAAAATAAATGATGGCTTGTTAAAATGCTAATTGCATCAAAATACTCACAGTAGTATCCTTTCCTTTGTTCTTGAATCTGTTCAAGCGAACTGCTGTCGTATTGGCATTCTCATTAGTGGACATCTTGCTTGTTAGATTTCGAGAAAGATGGACAAGAAAGAAGTCTGAAAAGAGAGCAAATAAACAGCAAATTTACTCCACAAGAGTTAAAACCCAGGATTAATACTTGAGAAAAAGACACACTTGCCCCTATTAAATAAAATAACATACTCTGTCTTGATCAAAGATACTAGTAGCCAGATCACTGTCCTTTTAAATACTCAGGTGTTGGAGCAAGCTCTAACGCTAACACAAAAGCAGTAGACATACATACATCGTTTGTGGCTGGAAGCATCATAAAACGCTACTAGAGTCACTGCGTTTAGGAGCAAGATTGGTCTTCCTTCCCATAGACAGCACACATATCCTAGAATCGCTAGGTTAGAAAAGACCTTAGAGATCATCAACTCCAACCGTACCTACCTACTACTAAACCATGTTCCCAGACAACCTGTTCAGTGCCTCACCACTCCGATGGTGAAGAAATTCTTCCTAATGCCTAGTCGAAGCCTTCCCCTCTCCGGTTTATACTTGTTCCCCCTAATCTTATCATCACAAGCCTTTATGAAAGGTCCCTCTCCAGCTTTCTTGTAGGCTCCTTTCAGATACTGGAAGGTTGCTATAAGGTCTCCTTAGAGCCTTCTCTTCTGCAGGCCGAACAACCCCAACTCTCTCAGCCTGTCCTCACACGGGAAGTTCTCCAGCCCTCAAATCATCCTTATCTCCTCCTCTAGACCCGTTCCTACAGCTCCATCTCCTTTTTGTGTTGATAATTCCCGAAGTAGACACAATCCTCCAGATGAGGCCTCACAGGAGAGGAATTAAGGGGCCAAACCCCCTCCCTTGCTGCCTTTGCCGCGGCGAGGCCTGAAGCGCCCCTTCCACCGCGTCTCGCACCCGCACGGCCCGGTCTCTCCGCAACCCGAGCGGCTCTACCGGGGCCCAGGCCGCGCCAAGCTCCGAGGGGGCCCCGGTAGAGCCGACAGATCGCTCCAGACAGAGCGAGGCCCGCCCCGCTACTCCCACCAGGGCCCGGGCCCGGCACCTACGCTGCGCTCCGCTCCCGCCCGCGCGCACGCTGCCTCTAGCCGGGGCGGCTCCAGGCGGGATTTAAATCGCCCGCGCCCTCGCCCTCCCATTGGCCGGTTCGAGCCATAGCAACCTCCCCATTGGCCGGTTTGAAAGCGACGCTCGTCTCGCGAGGCCGGGCGGCGCGTGCCGCCGGGTGGGAGGGGGGAGTGGGAGGGGTGGTACGCTCCAAACTACCGCTCCCGGCAGCCACCGCGCGGACGGGAGGGCAGAAGCGCCGGCTCGGCGGTGCCGCGGGGCATGATGGGATTTGTAGTCCCTCGCCGCGCGAGCGTGGGTGTCAGGCCCGGGAGGTGCTGACGTGACCTTTCCTCACGCGCAGCCTGGTTTCTACCTCAAGCTCGGAAACCAACCGTATCCCGGGCTGCCCCCAAAGAAGCGTGGCCGGCAGGTCACCCCCTGTTCCTCTGTTCCTCTCGTGTGAGGCCTCATCTGGAGTATCGTGTCCAGAGCTGGAATCCTCAACGTAAGAAAGAGATGGAGCTGTGGGAAGGGGCCCAGAGGAGGTGACGAGGGTGATGCGAGGGCTGGAGCACCTCCTGTAATGAGGACAGGCTGAGAGTGTTGGGGTTGTTCAGACTGGAGAAGAGAAGGCTCTGAGGAGACCTTAGAGTGACATTCCAGTACCTGAAGGGGCTACAATAAAGCTGGTGAGGGGCTGTTTACGAAGGCTTGTGGTGACAGGACGAGGGGTGATGACTGTAAACTAGCGAGGGGCAGATTTAGACTAGACCTAAAGGAGGAATTTCTTCGCTATGAGAGTGGTGAGGCCGTGGCCCAGGTTGCCCAAGGAAGACCACTTCCCTGCCCCATCCCTGGAGCTGTTCAAGGCCAGGTTGGATGGGCCTTGGGCAGCCTGATCCAGTGGGAGGTGTCCCTGCCCATGGCACAAGGCTGGAACTAGATGAGCTTTTAGGATCCCTTCCAAACCAAACCATTCTATGATTCTATGAAAAATCATCACGCTTTCCCCATGACTCTCCTAGATGCGTGGCGCACAGGAATTTAAAGGCAACTGGGGCGCGAGACAGCAGTTTAAAGTGGTTCAACAAATGAATCAAAACTAAATTATATGGAACTACAAGAAAAAAAAAAAAAAAGAAAAAGAAAAAGCTCGCCTGCCTGCGTGGCGCGCCCTGAAAACTGGTAGAATTGGGAATGTGGCAGCAGGGGCGGGACGGCCCGAGGCGCGCGGAGGGGAGGAGCCAGCGGGCGCGCGGCACGCAGGGCACGTGGCCCGACCCGGAAGTCGCGGCCGCGCGCGCTCGAGGGACGTTGTGGGCGGGGTCTCGCTGCCGCTACCATAAGTATTCAGAGAGGGATGAGGCAGTGGGCGGGGCTACGTCGTGGGGGCGTGGCCAGAGCCGGACGGGCGGGGCTCTTTGAGCGCGGCGCGCGGCGGTTTTGCCGGGTGACCCAGTGGCCTAATGGATAAGGCATCAGCCTCCGGAGCTGGGGATTGTGGGTTCGAGTCCCATCTGGGTCGCGCCGCGGTCGTTTTGCGGCGCGGCGGGGATCGTCCTCCCCCCCTAGCTCACGCTTTTATTGGCGACCCGGGGGGAACACGGAGCTTCAAATCGGCTCCGCCGCCTCCCTCCGTCCCAGCGCCGCGGCGGCGGGTGCGGGAGGTCGTGGTGCTGCCGCTCCCTGCTGGCCTCCCACCGGGCGTCATCCTCCGATTCACAGAATCACAGAACCACAGAATAACCAGGTTGGAAGAGACCCACCGGATCGTCGAGTCCAACCATTCCCACCAATCCCTAAATCATGCTCCTAAGCACCTCATCCACCCTCACCTTAAACACCTCCAGCGACGGTGACTCAACCACCTCCCTTGGCAGACCGTTCCAATGCCTAACCACCCTCTCCGTGAAGAATTTTTTCCTAATCTCAAGCCTAAATCTCCCCTGGCGGAGCTTGAGGCCATTCCCTCTCGTCCTGTCCCCTGTCACTTGGGAGAAGAGCCCAGCTCCCTCCTCTCCACAACCTCCCTTCAGGTAGTTGTAGAGAGTAATAAGATCTCCCCTCAGCCTCCTCTTCTCCAGGCTGAACACCCCCAGCTCTTCCAGTCGCTCCTCATAAGATTTGTTCTCCAGCCCCTTCACCAGCTTCGTTGCTCTTCTCTGGACTCGCTCCAGAGCCTCAACATCCTTCTTGTGGTGAGGGGCCCAGAACTGAACACAGGACTCGAGGTGCGGTCTCACCAGTGCCGAGTACAGGGGGAGAAGAACCTCCCTGGACCTGCTGGTCACGCCGTTCCTGATCCAAGCCAAGATGCCAGTGGCCTTCTTGGCCACCTGGGCCACTGCTGGCTCATGTTCAGTCGCTGTCAACCAGCACCCCCAGGTCCTTCTCCTCCTGGCAGCTTTCCAGCCAGGTTTCTCCTAGTCTGTACCTCTGCTTAGGGTTGTTGTGCCCCAAGTGCAGGACCCGGCATTTGGCCTTGTTAAACCTCATGCCGTTGGTCTCAGCCCAGCAGTCCAGCCTGTTCAGCCTCCCGACCCTCCAGCAGATCCACACTTCCACCCAGCTTGGTGTCATCTGCAAACTTGCTAAGGGAGCAAGTTTCCGAAGCAGAATGCTATGAGAAACTGTATCAAAGGCTTTAAGGGATTTTCCCCCTTCCTCCTGTTTCCCCCCCTCCGCTGTTTCTGCGCACCTGAAGGAGCTTCTATTTCCCTTTTAATCGTGATCGTGACCGAGGAAGGAGTCTCAGAAGTTAATGGGGACGCAGTTGCACCACTGAGCAGTTTAAGCAGACTCCCTGGAGCCCAGCTCGGCGTCCATGCAGCTGTTGGAGCAGGCCCAGAGGAGGCGACAAGGATGATCCGAGGGCTGGAGCACCTCCTGTGCGAGGACAGGCTGGGAGAGTTGGGGATGTTCAGCCTGGAGGGGAGAAGGCTCCGAGGAGACGTTAGAGCGACCTTCCAGTACCTGAAGGGGCTCCAGGAAAGCTGGGGAGGGGCTGTTCACAAGGGCTTGTGGTGATGGGACGAAGAGGAATGGGGATAAACTGGAGAGGGGCAGATTTAAACTGGACATAAGGAGGAATTTCTTCACCATAGGAGCGGTGAGGTGCAGCACAGGTTGCCCAGAGCAGGAGTGGCTGCTCCATCCCTGGAAGGGCTCAAGGCTGGGTTGGATGGGGCTTGGAGCCCCTGATCCAGCGGGAGGTGTCCCTGCCCATCACAGGGGGTTGGAACTGGATGATCTTTAAGGTCTCTTCCAACCCGAACTATTCTATGATTCTATGGGTTTCTGTCAGGGAGTGGGTTTCAGGAGCTGGGATATTGTGCTTTTGTAGGGTATTAAAATTATTAATTGTGCCTGAAAGGCACGAACCAGTTCACTGTCTCTGACTGTGAGCAGTTCACAGTACTGACACCCAGCAGCAGTGAGACAAACTGTCACAAAGGAGATCTTGTTTAGCAATAAGGTCACCGGTTTTGACTGGGAACATAGGAATAAGCCTACTTAAGTCAAGAATCCAAGTCAGAATTGGCTTGGTGTGTGAAAGTTCGCAGAGTTCCTCGTGTTAGCAAATCCAGATTTAAAACCAAAGCTTTATCTGGGGTTAGCAGGGCTGAGCCCTGGCCTGGACAGTTTTTCTGTCTGGAAAGGATCGCTGGAAAGGGTTCCTTGAACTAAAAGCGATTACCAGCTATGTAACTGGAGGTGGCCAGGAATACTGAAATGTATTCCATTGTACTGCACGTCCTGAATCGCGGGGGGGAAAACGCGTGTTCCAGCATCGATCGACTACGCTTTATCACGTGGCTCTCCATATCCAGTAAAACCACATTCGTTCTGTATGAGTTTTCTTTACATGACTCCATGAGAAGCAAGACCTTCCCCCCAAATCTATTGCTAAATACCCCTGAAATAAAAAAAAATCTATCGCTGAAGCCACATATCCATACGTTATTCCCAGAAACACAGGTGCTGTGGGAAGGGGGGGTGTCTTGTGCGTCCCTGCTGGTCGGGGCAGTGGGAGGCTGGCTGGGCCGGCAGCAGCTTGGTCTTGCTCCAGTGGGTTGTCCAGCGAGTGATTCCCGTTTCCCCTAAGGCTGCCTCTCATTAGCATGGATCAAGGGGAGGGCATAAAAGACTCCAGTTCATTTTGAGTCTGGAAAACAACTTTACTTCAAAATGACAACCAGAGTGTTGTGGCTCCTCTGCTTTGTCGTTGGATCATCTCCCGGCTCCGTGGCCGGTAAGTGTTAACATTCCAAGCGGGGCTGGGGCACGTTCGGCTTTGGTAGCAGGGGAGGCTGAACCTATCGCTACGGATTCTCGCCCGAGCAGCCCTCTTCAGCTGCACTGTTATCAGCGAGCGGTAGCGGGCATCACTTAAGGGCACAAGAAAGAAACATTTACAACATGTTTGTGGGACGGGAATGTAAATTGCAATATTTAATTTGTCAGCATTTGAAAGAATTAAGAGCACCTGTCAAAAGCAGGCAGTGAGCTGGTGCTGTGAATCCTGCGAGCCAGCACCTGAAGTTTGACTTGTGTCTACATATGAGGTTTTTGATTTGTATGTGACCTTTCCCTTTCAGGCTCCTTCCCTCACCTGTAGACTCCTGATTTCTCGCTTCTTTTCAGCATTCTCTGTGCTGTCAGGTGTTCCTGCAGCAAGCTGTCCTAAACAGATTTATTTTCTTTTAAGTACCTCGTTGATGGTACAGAAATAGGACATCCCTCTATTCTACCGGGAAGAAGAAGCCCAGGAGCTGGTGATGTTGCAGTTGTATTTCTCAGGCTGTAAGAGCTAGACAGGAATACGCTGCTATAGGGGAATGGATCTCAAGGTCCTGAACAGATGGAGTAGAGAGAAATGAACTATTATTTGTTACAGTCCATGACTGAGTAAGCATGATAAATTTATAGAAAAGTATACATACCAAACCAAAACACCTGTTGGGAGTTCACAGCTTCATACTGAAACATCTCCAAAACACCCTTGCCTATTACTTTCCTTATCTTGGACTTCTTCCACTCCTTTCTTCATGGACATTCTTTTGACTTTACGTGTGGCCAGCCTAAATATCAGGGAATCTTTCCCATGACAGCAGCTGGTGAGAGCACAGGGGGAGAAGTGGCAAGGTCAGCAGTCAAGTCAGATATAGAAGATAAACCAGGACGTTGTTCATCTGTGTGTGTCAAATATCTCTTTTCACAGAAGGAGTTAGGATCAGCCTCCTACACGATGTTAACCACAGACAGCAATCACCCAGACAGCACCGTGGGTGGGTGAACTGCAAAACTGAGCTGGCTAACTCAAGGAGCACAGCCAAGGGCTGAAATAAAGGGAAAATGAACTCCAAGAGGAAATATCTCTTTTCCCTGGCTAAAAAGCATTTTACTTTGCGAGGTCCGAGTGCTCAGGGTGAAGGTATAATCGAGGACCTAGGGGACTGCCCAGCTTATCAACAATGTTATTAATTCTTCCCATTTTTCTCAGCCCTTGTCCTCTAAACTTAAGAAAAGCCTTGAAATAGTTTCTCACCAGCAATAGCCTCGCTACTGGGCCATAGTACTGCCACCATACCATGCTGTAGCACAAAATTCAGAGACCCAAAACTGCAGATAAAGATCTTTTCAATAGCATTTGAAGCCGCTGAAGAGCCCAGATGACATTTTCAATAAGACATCCCAGGGATGGAAAAACCAAATAGTTCTGCTGTCACAGTCTTTTAAACAAGCATCCCAAATGGCAACGTGAACTTTGTTTCCTTAGATGTTCCCTGGAGAGTCAGGCTTTTGAGAAAAGGGTTTGTTTATAAGTCATGCTTTTAATTTGCAACAACAATAAAGTAAAAATGCAAATCTCCTGCGTTGTGCTCGCACAGCTGCATTCTCTGCACTGGACCTTCCACGTTTGAGTATGGAAGAATGAGGAGCTACTTAATTTCATCTGTAGAACTATTTATCAGTTATATTGCCTTACTGTTCATAGCCTTGCTTACGGACTAGAGCCTCAGATGCACCAGGCACTTCCCATTCAGAAGCACAGGGAGTAGAAAACTTAAAACGCTAATTCACTCTCTCTTTTTTTGTGTGCAGGATCCCTGCCCTCTGCTGAGAAACCCAGTCAAGCACTCAGCAAAGATGCTTATAGTCCAGCAGATGCTGAACCCCACCACGCTAAACTGCCAGCCTGGGGCACCAACAGCGCCAGAGAGAATCGCGTGGAACGTTGGCTTCTGCCACCTGCTGACCTGCAGCAGCCAAAGCCTGGAATCATCTCCCTTTCATCAGACAAAAAGAAACACACCAAGCCTTCTCTAGAAAACAGCACAGGGCTGAGGAAACACATCTTGCGGTATGGAGGAGCCCCAACCGAGGGGCCTTCTCCTGCCTTCCTTGGCTTCAACCACACAAACAGAAAACACATGGATAGGTGGCTGGACAAGGCTGCCAACAGCGTGTCGGCTCACTTCTATCACACAGCGTCTTCCTATCAAAAGATCACACCCTTGGTGGAGGCTCTTCCTTTTCCAGACTCTGGAGCAGTGGAGTCAGATGATCGTAACACACTGGATCGCTTCAACCGACCAGGCAAGATCCTCCCCTATGATCCCTTGAAAATGGTCACCAACCCCTCCTGGGTCACCAACCGCCAGTCCCCGAGCTCGGCGCACATCAGCGTGTCAAGGAGAGGTAAGAGCAGAGGCTGCTCTGGCACGGGGCACCCTGAGCTTTCCAAAGGCTTGGTGGCCAAGTTGGCGTGAAATATCCCAAAGGGCCCATTGCTGTCCCTCCATCTGTGCCTGTTCTAGGTGGCGATAAGGAGAAGGCTTGTCTGACCGCGTGCGGGAAAGAGAGAGATGAAGCGGAGGCCTTCTGCACGAGTGAGTTTGGTAAGCTGCATCCTCCGTGAACCACAGCAAGCAGGTGCTGCCTTCGTTCATCTACCGACCCTTCACTTGTGCTTTTACGATACTTAATGTACTCAGTAAAACAGTAAGTGCTGAGCACACTGAAAGGACTCATTGCAGCTATAAACGTGCTATGACAAATGGTACCAAGCCTGACACTGCCCTTTCCATGATTTTGGTTGGGATTGCTCTTTTTCCTCTTTTCTCTGCTTTCCAACGTTCTTGCTGCTGGTCAGCTCTAAGATTAAACACGGTAGCTGTGTTATCGACCTCTTACTCTTTAGAAGGAATTATGATTTTGGGGGCTGAAGTTTTAAAGGAAAATAAAATGCAGCACCAACCAAAAAAGAAAACTGGGATGCTGTCTGTGGGAGGATTCTCCTTGAAGTTCCTTAGGACTCCCTGCTTTTTCCCCTCCTGTCCAAGCTGGTGTAGCCGGTGGTAAATAACTGGGCACTTCTGTGTGGACTGTGTAAGCGCAGGCGTTTTCTGGCTGAGGTCTTGCCTTGCGCTTACCAAGTTGTGAAACAGATACCAGCTTTTTCTCACAGTATTTTAGGAGATAAGCAAAATACAGGCCTGGTGGTAACAGATGTTTCCATTTGTAGAATATAAACACATGATGAGACATCTGTTTTCTCTAAATGGAGAAGTCAGGAAGTGCTTTCTACAACTGCTATATCCTTAGTTTTTTACCACACTCGTGCATTCCTGACAGATGTGAGCCTTACAGCGACCTGACCTGGGTAGAGTTCAGCCTATAACATTCATCTTTTAAACTGAAAAAGACAGGTAGGGAAAAGACAGTTTGAGCACCACATCAGCCAAGGTTCCGTTGCAGTAATCAGAGAGTGCTCTGCATTTCTTCACGTTTACAGTGCAGACTAAAGACTAAATGACTGAATCAGTTCTCACTCAGTGAGGCAGGTGTCACGCCAGTTACAGAAGTCCCGCTTGCTCTACCTGCCGAAAACATTTGCTGTTTTGTGATTCCTGTAGTCAGCTCAGCACTTGCTAAAACCAGGAACTGGGTAGACAGCATGAAGCGATTGTCTGAGCATAGGACACGGCCTGCTTGGTGCCCTCGCCTCCTGGCACGACAGGCGTCTTTCCTTTCAAAAGCTGAAGCATCTCATGAGCAGGTTAGCTCTGGACTTCATTGTGCAGCAAGTTGAAATTTCTACTCCGTGAGGTAAATATGCCCACTTTTTGTAAATCAGGATGGAAAAAAGCACTGAAATTACTTTTGTTTTGAAGCATTTTATAAATGTCCTAGGAAGCATCTCAGATTTGTAAAGCATAAGGTTAGAAATTCATCAAAAACTAAAGTGATGGCCTCATCACATCATTCGAAGCAACTCCTGCTTCCAGGACTGCCCGCTGCTGGGCCAAAGAGCTTCTGCTGGCCCTGACTTTACAGCACTATAAATGAGAGCCCTCTCGTATACCCCGAGTTACCACCAAGATCTCTAACCTGATCCTTGCTTCCCCCTCCCCTCCCCTTTAAACAGCACTGAACGGAATTGTCTATAACGTGGAAAGACTGGGGAACGGAGTCCACCTGATAACGCTTTTGGTGAACAGTGATGGGTTGTACAAGACGAGTCGCCTCTACGTCACTCCTGATGCCGCCTTCTTTCGAGTTCACGTTCTAGTTGTGGACACCTTAAACTGCAGTAAACCGTGTCCAGACTTCAAACTTGGTAAATAACTCCAGCGAAATCCTTTCCACTAATCCTCCTGCACGGAGGGGGACTGCAGCCTGCCCTAGTTTAAATAAGCTTGTCCTGGGTTGTGGCTAAGCTCAGGGTGCCACTGTGCACACACCTTCGGGACGGGCTTCTGCTGGCTACGGCTTCATGTCTGATCATAAATCTGTTGCCCTCAGAGCGAGCGTAGCAAACGAACCCACGCTTGCTTCACAGCACCCAAGTCTCCTTTGTTTTGCAGGCAGTAGATACATCACGATGGGTCGCGTGTACCACAAGCGACGACAGATCCCCGCAGCCCTCCTGCCGCTGCTGCGAGGGCGCCTGAGGCCGGGGGACGGTTTGCTTCAGAGCAGCGTCAGCTACGTCAAGAGATTCAACAGGAAGAGGCATCACAAAGTGCAAGCGGCTCGCAGTAAATGTTGATAAGGCTTCGGTAACCTCCGTCTGGGCCACCAAAATAAACCTGGCAAGGGGGAGGCGGTTCTCCTCACCTCTAGGACTGACAGGACACTCGCCCTTGTGCTCCAGCAAGCGCCGACTGAATGTTTTGATGAGGTACTTACCTATGGGGAAGTTGAGCACTAAAGCCTGTCCAGGGAACATTCACTGGTCGTGAATTTGCTCCGGCTGTTTTCTAGAGGCGCAGGTTATCGCTGCCTCCCTGGCTGCAACGCACCCCCCATGATCTGTAATGAAGTAAAATTCCAGAGGCGTCATTCTAGGCACACAAGCAGCAGCTTTCAAGCCCTTAACCTTGACCAAACATTAGATGTTGAATGAACATTAGCTGATACCACAGCTTTGTCTGCGTAGGACACATTTGATTCAGAAGAAACCAACAAACCTAAGTACCGTTTGTATCGTTCTGCTACCCTCAAACATCCATACAACATCATTCTTCAAACGGAGCTGGATTGTCACATGAAGTGCACAAAATCACGATGTAATTACTTGCTTATGTGAATACACTAACTGAAAGCAAGTCGTGTATCTGCACAACACAAACACCCAATTAGGCTACGAATAACGGCACCAGATTTTGCCAAGGAATCCACAGTAACAGGCAGTTGCACACACATCCTGCGCCTGGTTACACTGTCAGTTCCTTAAAAATTCACTCCTAGAACTGTACTGACTGTTGTTTTCCCACAAGGATTATTACCGAGTTTGTACTTGCACATCAGTAAAGTCACTTATTCAATCAACAATACGATCTTTTAGTACCTTTAATGTCGTGGGATGTAATAAACAATGAAAACTCTGCAAAGGGAAGCTTAACGCTTGCCATTTCAACTGTCAGCCCTGACAAGTCTTTAAGAGAAACTGAAAATGCTGATGGGTGCTGGGTTCGGCCTTTCCTGGGTTCTGAAAGGTCCAAACAGGTAATAAAATGATATCAAACAATGGCATCGCTCTGTTTGATGAGTCAGCTGGGGATTTTAAGATATATATTTATATATAAAAACAGGAAAATGCAGGCTAGTTTGAAGAAATATACACGCAGAGATAAATACGATGTGAGCTGGAACTGGAAGCCGTGGCTGCTGCCGGCATTTTGTTTGGACACAAAGGTACTTTAACACACCTCCAGCTCCATACACACCTGTGGCTTGGTTGTGGCACGGATGGACGCGTGGGGATGGGCACACAAGAATATTTTGGGTGAAATATTTCTTGATACGGAATTGGAGCCAAATACCCAGAGCAAACAGCACACGCTGGGACCCAAAAGGCTGTTGCCAGAGGACAGAAATGTACTCGTAGCTTGTGTCCATCTGAAACACGCAGTCCCACTTCTGTTCCGTGAAGGATTTTGCACGTAGTGCAGCATATACAGACGGAATTTTCCTGAGAGACTTTGAGGAGGCTTTTGACTTGGCAGAAGGACTGTTCCTGGCAGTGAATCAAAGCGCTGGAGTGGACTGGGAGGGACAGGAGAAGGAAGGAGGAAAGGTTCCATGTGCATCTCAAGTTTCTTTGTTTCTATTTTCAGCTAAAGTCCAGGGAGGAACCAGCAAGTCCTACAATCATCCCTGTGCCCATAACAGCCATTAAGCAGCTCCCCGCTCCCAAAACATTCTCATAATCTAAACCAGGCAAAGCGTGGGTACAAAACTAACATCCACGGCGAGATCTTACATTGATTGTCTCTTGGTAATAAGTAATAAGAAAGCAGCAGTAATAACATCCAAAGCCTGAGTGAAACGCCAGTAACTGACAAACAGCATCTGCACTGCTGCCCTAGAAACAAGCCTGAAGTGCAAGGTGTTCAGTGCTCTCTTTCTGCGTTACAAGCCACCTCTTACCTTTCCTTTCTTGCTCCAAAGTTCAGCCCTTAAATGTGACCACAGCTGAGCAAGGAGGCGCCGCCTTTCACAGCCCGACTGCCGCACGGAGCAGGAGCCGAGCGACCGTTGTTGCTTACCAGGCTCATCGCAAGCGACTGATGCATCGGAGAAAAACACTCCTGGCTCAGGCGCTTCCACAACCTTGCAGATGCAATTACAAAGGCCTCACAGCATTAATGACACAGAGAAGCAGCTGGCGCTTCCACACAAGAGCCTCCCCGGCAATTCTGACCATTATTTCCCAAGCAGGATAAGCATGAAAATTCTGCAGCCAATACAGAGAGATCCACGTGAACAGGAATATAGTCATCTTCTTGTCTGTCTTTCCAGGGCTTTGCTGGAGGTTTTTGGACAAGCCCAACTTCTTGTTTTACTTCAAATCCCCATTAACTTCGTCAGGAACAACATTGAGACCAAGGATAATTGCTTCACATTTGAGAAGACAAGAAGAACATCACGCTGGTATAGCTCACATCATTGAAATCTGGGTTACAGTACATGACTCTTTTGAGACAAACATTGTAATCGTTTGTAAAAATACAAAGATGAAAAGGACTGAGAAGAAATCACAAATCTGAGGAGCTTCCCACACTTTTAAGGAGGGTGGGCATCAATTACCAGCAATGCATTTTCAGTAACACCACTTAAGAATAAAAGATCACCACGAATAAATCAAGAAAAGCACCTCAGCCTACTCGATGGCAACTGAAAATACTGAAAAAGGCTCTTCACCAGTTGCGCGTATGGATTATTTCCCTAATCGACCTGCAATTATACCTACTCTGGCAAAGTCGAGAGCTAGACACGATACCACTGTCCAATGTTTCATTAGAAACACCACAAATCAATGTCAAACACACGATTTTATTTGTCTAGGATGAGGTGTCCTATAAGGTACAAAAAAGTACTCTTTGAGTTTGCCACAATTCATTAAAAACATAGCAATCAACTGCCTACAGGTAGGAAAGTGTTAAATGGTGTCATCTAGAGATTTATATAGGAAGAAATAGTACAGAAATACCGCAAAGTTTGGATGAGACGCAGGGTACGTTCAAACGCTGTTGAAAGTTGAGACTTTTCCTTTTCGTGTTAAAAAACAAAACGCATACAATGTGCAGCATGTTTCAGCGTCAAAGGGCAACAGAACCTAAACGCAACCACTCTTCGTTAGCTCTCAGAAGCGTTCACGGGTTATGGTTTTCACACCGAACAATTACCTTTAATTTGCACAGAGAGGTTAAGTGACAAACATCTGCACGTACAAAACCCTCAGGTTTTTATTAGATTAAAATTATCCCAGAAGAACCTGTACACCTGAGCCTGGAAGTGTAAGAAAGTGTGGTCAGTAGCAACATCTCGGTAAGAAAAGTAGCAGAAGAGGTTCTTGCATAGCAAGGCGTGAGGTTAAACTCAAAGGGAACTTATCCGTAAATCGGGTACATCCCAGATCGCTGCAGAACAGAGTTAAGAGAGCATTAGTGCAAAAGCCAGTCACTGGCTGAAGAGCCACACGTGAACCACGGCCGAGGGACTATAGACGGGTCCCACCAGCAAGTCAGTTACACACGCAGCGTGAAAGAGATTGGAAAGAAACGGCAACCTCGTCTGCAATCTGCATCTCCTCGTGCCTTCAGTCCATTCCTCAGGAGCACTCCTCGCCCAGGAACCACGGAGCAGTCCAGAACGCCTTCCAGAGACAGAATTACGCGTGGTACTCGACATTCCTCGAGCCCTTGGCGCAGTATCGCTCGATTCAGCGGGGGCAGTGACATTTCCCAAAGTACTTCCTACCACGCTCTCCATTACAGCAATTTTGGCACCGCTGCAGAAATTTTATGAAGGGCTGACAGCTGCTTAGGAACGAAACGCAGGAAATTGTACCTTGGGAGCAACGACCAGTCGGATCTCCCTGGCCGCTTCCCTCCCCATCACTCGCAATAGCTGAACAGATCCCCAGAGCGTTACAAACACGTCAACGCACACTCAAAGACACCTACATCTGTGGGGAGAACAACGATCTCCATTTATTTTGTTTCATATACATCCATATTTTGAATTTTAATACAAAAGAAAAAAATTAGAATCTGACAAATGTTTACAAACAAGATACCTTCAAATAGATTTTACTCGTTTTCAGTCTGGTGTGGAGTAAATGACAAACTGTACTGTTATATTCAAGGCAACAGAGTCTGTAGTCCATGACCGCTCAAAGCCCAATTTTTCTGCAAGCTTAATTGTTTTCCTCTACCATGAATGATAAACTCATTGTTGATTCCCAGTTCTGTGTGTGTGCACATGTGTACATAGCAGCTCCTTTCATAGAAAGAAAAGACATCTAGAGGTCTTCTGGTACGTTTACCTACAGGAATCATGTTAAGATACAGAATGGATTACATGGAACCGGGGCTGGATTTTATAAGAAAAAATAATTAGCTGACAAATGAGGGCAGCAATAAAAAAGCGTCTTTTTTGCAACAATAAATAAATACAGTCAAAGTTTTCTGTGTGGACTTTAAACCAGCTTCTTCACTGAAGAACAGACGTGGCATTTCCATGGAGTGAAACGGGACCCCATTTACTGTATCTTTTTTCTTGCTCTCTTTCTCTCTTTCCTTCCACAAAACAAAGTTTTCCTGCTTCTGCCACAATAGTACAACAATTTGATCTTGACAAGAAAGTGGTGCTGCTGATTTTTATTTCTTTGTCCTTTGGACAAAATAAGCCAAGAATAGAATTTGACTGTTGTGACCAATAAAAACGCAGTTTACGTCAAGTCTCGTCAGGATAACCCGACTAAAAACATCTGGCTTCTTAATTAAAAAGTTTCAGACCACCAGAGTCTTGCTCGTGTGTTAGGTTAACACGCTGGACTCTAAGAAGCTGTGGACTGCAGTTTGTTGTTATGGGACCTGCAGAGTACAGAAGAAAGCGAAGAATTAAGCACCCTTCATTTTGGAGCACACGGTTGCTGCAACGTGTTGCCAGGGTAAATACCGATAAGGGAAAAACCACCACTCTGCTTCCATTGATTTCTTTTCCCCCGGCAGAAAAAAAAGAACACTTAAAATAATTCCCCTTGAATTTCAAGCATGTTTTCTCCTACAGTAAACAAATATTTCAGTCCTTGCAAAAGGCAGTGTGGCCCTGGAATATTGCCCAATGCCTGAAATCAGTTTTACTCTCAGATTTACATAACAGTAGTCCGTCAAAAGGAAAGCAAAAAGACATTTTTAATTGTCAGTATTTACAATAAGGTATATACTTTGCTTAAATTTATTCAAAAAGTCTTTGGATTAATTTAATAGAAAAAAACCTGAACAGGCATGTTAAGATCACATTTTTGCTAATCAGAGTTCAGCAAACCCCTTCTTTGACATTCACAGTTTTATTAGTGACTGAAAATAAAACAATAAAATACATGGTTTTCCAAGGTGAATTTTTCATTGTTCTCAATACAGTGTTCGAGGAACGGGACAAATATTTTCTCAGTACAGTTACATTTACCAGCATGTGGCTGCTGGCAACAAAAACCAGAACCCCAACAACATTTACTTTTTCGACAAATGGTCTGGATTTTTAGGGCAGTTTAATGTCATCAAATTGTACAATAAAAGAAAGTGACCCCAACATCCAGTTCTGACTCCAGTTAAAAAGTTCACACTAAAGATATCACAATCTGCAAGAAAAGAAAGAACATGGATGGTATAAATGAAAAACAATAACAAATAAGATGCAGCAATGAAATCAGCGTGCAAGCAGTGAACGCTGGGTAACCAGCAAAGGAAGGTGATGGAAACATGAGTTGAAAACTACCCAACAAAAAGCATTAATACAGTATTAAATGGGCAAGAAAAACACTGGATTAATTAATTTGATCTCATCCCTTATCAATCCTCTCGCTGAACATACCAAATTAGATAGCTTCCACAACAATGGATAGAGAGCGAAGCTTTCAATTTAATTAATTGCAAATGGATATAATCCAGCATTAATATCTCAGAGCAGCCGTCTATTACAGCTCTGTTGCAGCTGATGGACAAAGGTAACTCCTGTACAATTATAATTCCTGAGTAACGCTGACAGGCAGCCAACATCTGGGCCTCGGTGACAGCGGCTTATGCTGGAACAAAGCAGTGACACAGAGAAAGCTGCTCGCTCTCTCACTGTCCGGAGCAAGCTGGTTTGAGGAACAGCTCTCTGAAATGCCCCAGGAGGATCTGCCTAGTGCCACACAGCTCCCGCGCCCGTGGAGTTCCTTTTCAGGAAGGTCCATGTTAGGGAAATACTCTACATCAATCCTTCTACGGAAAAACCTTATCAAAAAATAAGCTTAATTTCAAATAGTTGATTTTGAATTGTTTAGTTTTCCATATCTTGCTTTAAACTACTCATTCTCTTGGTTTCAAATACGGTAAGTTATAAAAATATAAGAGAAGGTAGTAAAACCTGAAGCATTTTAAATTTCTTTCATTGGATTATAAGCTTCGTGGAAGGCTTAGCAGCTCTTTTGAGCATCTGAAAAACATTCAGTGCACAGCAGACCATTCTCAGAACTCAGAACAAGACAGTATTTGTCCCCATCAGAAATGAATCCCAAGAAATTTTCTGCAGCAACGACTTAAAGTGTCAAATATCCTCCATTTATGATACTACCCAAATACACATCAACTCACTGTTAACAAACATTACAAAGTAACCTCCACAAAATCATATTTAATTCTGAAAGCAGCAGCTGGCTATTACAGAACAGACTTTTTTCCCCTTTAAAAGAAAAGCAGTTGCCCAGGAAAGTGCACGGAGAGGCAAATCCCTGTATGAACACAGGGCAGGCTTATAAAAACATGAAGGAGATTTCAGGGACAACAGAACATCTGTGATTAGGAACGATTCACCTTACCTGCTTGCCTTAAATCCTTTTAGTTTCTGTACAAAGAATGATTCAAGAACTTCTGCACATTGGTAAAAAGGGGAGTCACTTGGATTGTAGTAACGGCAGTTATCAAAAATTTTGGTCATATCTGCCACAAACTCCGTGACCTTCTTGTAGTAGCGCTTCAGGATTCTTTCTTCCATGGTGGCAAGGTCTGGAAAGGAACCAGAGATGATTTAAATGTGACTTTTTCATCCTGACCAGACACGCACGTACTTGGGAGGGGGAAAAAAAGCCTGTCTGGGTCAGCTGCTTTCCCAGAACACAGGTCGTGAGATGGTGACACCAGCAGGTCTCCTTCAGAGACCAGAAACATCTACGCACATTATGTGCGGCTAAATTAAAACACAGGTATCGAAACGACACTCACTCATCCCATTGCTCAGAAACACTTACCCATCGGTTCTTTAATAACACCATAATAATCTGGTGCATCGTTGGGATCTACTGGTTCTAGGAACGGCCACGCCATCTTGTGAGCCTGTCAGGAAAACAAGACGTAATTACAAAACCCCATTTAAGTTCAATTAGCACCACTTGGTAGCTAAATATTTGCATTACACTGCTATCTGTTGGGCCCTAGAGCTGAACTGAAGGAAGAAGTGTGGCATTAAATGGAAAGGTGTCTAGTTTTCATCTGATGACTGGGTCAGGTTTCAAAGCTCAATGTCAATGATGAAGTAGTTTGGTCTTCAAAGCCACATGAAATTCAGACACAACCAGATACTGTGCTGACCAGGCTGCACAGAAAATACGTGATACATTTACCAGGAGTGCTTCACATTGTACTCCAAAACTAACTTGTTTTCATAAATGTCTGTAAAATACAGGACAAGGCAAAATATGACTGTTTGAGGATTTCTGTTTCCACACAATAATGTTATTAAATTTCTGAGAAATTCTTCCCAGTTGCAGCAGAAGAGGCACATTTGCGATTGACAGATAAACCAGAAACATCCTGTAACAGACAGCGACACAATTCTTACTCTCAAGATGCCATCATTTACATGCTGCTAGCAACTTTCTGTGAGAACACTTGAACTCTAATAACTCCGAGATTAAAGTACAGAAAGTGTAGATCAGAAATCACAGAAACCTCATCTAAGAAGAGAACATTGCACCTTCTGCATTCTGTGCAGATAGGGCCTTCTGGCATTTTAAGCGAATCTGTTTCATTTAAATGCCTTCCACTGCAGAGATTTAGTTTCTCTGACTCAGAAGCAGTGATATACGATTACGGTAAATATTCCTCAGCACTATAACGCCAACCACATTTGCAGCTGCCACACTGGCATTTGTCACACACGCGAGAAAAGCTTTGCTATTTTCTTTCTATGAAGTCTCAAAACTACTCAACGAGACATCAAAACCTCCAAGACTCATGAGATTTGCCCTGTACAGCAAAGCGCTCCGTTGCCATCCTTGCTCTCACCTGCAAGGACCGTAACACTCTTCTTAAGCCTTCGTAATCCTTATCAGTGAGCGGGCTGAGGACGGTCATGGCATCTTCTGTGGACTGGCATTGCGGACACACGTATTCATCGATGAGATCCGCCTCGCTTTGCAAAATGCCAACACAGCGCCCGTGATACCAGTTCTGACATCGGTCACAGCCAATGTAAAATCTGCAAGGTCCAAGGAACTGTTAGTGACTTGATCGGCTTAATTTAAAGGTTACATTTAAACACTTAAACCTGCAATTCCCTGCAGACGAGCAGTTACTTGGCACAATTAAATACAACAGCGTAAATGATATTTCAGACTGACACATTTCAATTACACTATTCAAACTGCTTCTGTATTTGCAAACAGGCTAAATTACAGACCATTACAAAATTAGTTCCTGAATTTGATGCTAGGCACTTGCAAGCAATCAAGATTTCAAAAAGCATTCCTCTGCTTTAGAGTCGAAAGGAACAGTGTAATTCCCGAAGTCTCACCCAACCACCTCTGCAGACCAATTCAAGATACATTTTGCGCAAACTGGACTACAACTAGAGCTTTGGTTTCACTGCATCCAACATTTTTCTCATGGAAGCTCCAGTCTTGCAGGAGAACAGAGAACTCTGTGACACAAAGCCTTACAGTAAGAGATACCAACCCACCCCCCCCTACGGAAATTAGGCTTTCCATCCAGATCAGATTAAAGCACAAAAGAAATCCACTAGATGCTACATTTGCCTTCTAACCAACCCTCGTTTAAAACAAATGAAAAGAAAAACAAAAAGAAAATCAATCCCAATTTGAAGTAAATGGTGTTTTCTTTTTGTAAAAAATCAACCCCACACATTTTGACATCCTGCAAACGTCACTTTTCCTAAGCAATTACTGTACAGAAACATTTCGGAGCGGAAGACAATTACTGCAAAGCAATTGGTATTACGAATGAATACAACATATGCAGAGTAACGTCTTTTTTTTCTTTGCAAGGCAGAGGAAACCACAGTCAGAGCAGTTTGCCACCTGAACATCAAATAAGAGGTTCTGATCAGAACTCACTGCGACTCATCATAAGGTGTTCTGCAGATACAGTACAACTCCTCACTGCTGCCCTCTTGTGCCCGTTTACAATCATTACAGATGTACACATCCATTTTCTTAGCCTCCTTTTCTGTGATGCCAACACATTCTCCATGATACCAGTTAGTACAAAGATCACAGCCAATATAGAACCTAAAAGCATTCACAATGAAAATGACAATGTAATTGTCATTTCAAATGGCATGGACTTATCCCTGCGCTTCTCCCTGATGCGTTTTCTGGCTGGCCTATTTGCTTCAGGTTTCTGTTTCCCTGCCTCCTAGCATTCTATCCTTACAAACTAACATCTCGCGCTGCAGCTATCCTGCCGATAAGGGCCAGTTTTCAACCGACAGTTCATTAAAATGCACATCAATTTGTAACCAGATTTGGAGAGAACTGGGCTAAAAATGCGTGTCTCCGATGTGCGCGTGAAAAACTGTAAAAGGCACAAAAAGACAAGGCCAAAGAAAAAGATTTACATTTTCAAAATGGTAGCTCAGAAGCCACTGAAACATTTCCTTGAGATTTGAAAATGTAGGTCTCAGTTAATTTTAAAAAAACAAAAGCAAAGCGCAAACATCAACTAGGAGTTACGAGTAAACTACAAAGAACATGCATACCAGCCGTGTGTAGGGTACATATCGGTATAACGTGGGACAAAAGAAATTGGGGTCAGGACATTGTTGTCATAGTTTTAATATTTGTTTAAGGGGGGCACTGAAAAACAGGTATTAAACTATTCAAAATTGCAACAAATTGGAACGTGGACCATTCTTCAGAGAATAATGTCTCCTGTCAGACACAGCTGTGTGACGGAACCAGGTATGGTATGACACAAAGCGAAGGGAACCAGGTACAGAGTCATGGCAATGGGACCTTGCGTAGAATGATGTGACAAAACTGTAAAGTATTATGCAAGGATGTTGGACGTTTTGTGTATGGAGATCTCAAAACACACCTATGGCCAGTGACGATCAACCAGATGGGCAAAGGTACACATCCATTCTCTCTGCCTAAGCAAAAGCAAGCTGACTCGGAACCCTGACCTTCCTAGATCTTGGAGCCCACTATTCACGTGCTGCTGCCTGAACGACTCCCACCCTCGCTCCTCCGCCTGCCAGCACCTCCCCACACGCCAACAAAAGGACAGAGCAGGCATCTCTAACTTCTTGGGCCTCAACAAACATCCTTGATAATCAGATCGTGCCTTTTCTCTTCATTTTCAGTCTGACAAGTCCTGGAAGAAATATCACACAACCCAACCTTCCATAAAGAACAGACAGACATAGCTCCTCTGACAACGACCAGCAACTCAGCCCGTGTCCTCTTCCCAAGCAGACCCTGTTCCTGCCTGCTTCCCATGACCTGGAAGCACATTGATGTCTAGGTGTGGATGCTAAACCTTGTCCTTGAACAGGGAACCGGCATCGTGTTATGCTTTAATAAATGAGCTGCAACCCAAGTAGGATTCTTAGACTAGGATACCCTTGCTGACCAGTAAGAGCAAATCCCTACAGCCTGGGAGTATCACGAATGAGAACTAAATGTAAGAGATTTGCAATCAAATACACAGCACAGAATGACCTTTGAGGATTTACTACACCCTAAAAAAAATGCATCGGGTATGCACAGCATACCACAAATGCGCTATTCAAGCAGCATTTCTATCTTTTCTGAAGAGACACCAGCACAAAAAGGAGAATCTGATGCCTATACATATATGAAAATAAAAACAAACGTTTATAGAAAACTGTTTTAAAACTTGACCGATCCCTTTCTGAATAGTGGAAAGATAATGCAGTACAACAGTGCAGTCCCCATTTGTAAGAACGTAAAATTCAGAATTCACAAAAAGTAAAGCAGCAGAACCGAATCAGACTGCTACGGTTACTGCCAAGTTATTAACATTTCACTTTCTTCAAGTTTTATTCTGTGCATTTGAGCACAGTTCTCTATTCAGGCCTCCAAAATTCTCTCTATGACCAGAGTTTTCACAGTCTTACTCTTTCTGCTGCCTCCAGTGGGCATTTGAGTATGACAATCAAATCCTTTTGCTCCAGACTTTGTTCATCTCACCTGATTTCTATAACAGTTCTATCACTTACAGCAAAGGCAGTAACACAGCCCTTTGTTTTGTGCCACAACAAAACCAGAACAGGGTATCCTCCTAAAGCTTACTGGATGACAGCAGCCTAACCCAGCGTTCTTTCTTTAAATGAGATGGGCGACACCCCTCAGAACTAGCACCGAGCTCCCCACCAGGGCACTGGCAGCCTGCTAGTGGGACAGAGCGTGGCCCCACTGCCACGCTGATGTAACCGTCAGAGCTGAACAACCAAGGCGCAAAAAACCTGAAGGCCTGAACTTCATTTAAAAAAAAAAATAATTAAAGAAACAAAAGGCTGCAAGGAACCTCAAGAGATCCTCTGGTCCTGGCCCTAAATTTGGGATGAAGCATTACTGGAGTGAAAACACCACTCCAATGGTTTTGTTTATCAGCATTTAAACCACCACCAATGGCACCAGTTAATCCTTTTAGGTATCTTCCACTTGTTAAGCAGGTACATACTCACTTGGCATTGGTCAGAAGTCAAATGTACTTTACACACACCTCTGTGGAGCTATCAGATGTGAACCATTACACCTACAGACGTCAGTCACTTCTAGCTTCAGCAGGCATGCATAGCACTGTCCCCGTGCAATCCACAGAGTCCTCCACGCCACCACTGACTGATGTCCTCACAAACTTTGTATGTAGCATAAATATTTTCCCTCATTCCCAGCCAAAATCAAAGTACAGGGAACTGCAGCTTTCACTTTGGCAAATGCTTACATCCTCACTTTTTATGAGTACAGGATGTAAGTTATAACACATGGAAAACATTTCTACCCGAAACATTGTCCAAAGTGAACTGCAGTTCAGTAACTTGGAACTCCCTTTACTGGCTACTGACTTACAGAAAGAGGCATCGATCAGAAGACGGTACCAAAGCTATTCCTAAGGAATATCAGCTACTTGTTCCCAAGAAACCACTCAACCCAAACTGTCACTTGCTTCCGAGGCAGAGGCAAAACGGCAAAAGGAAGAACAGAGCGGAGGAAAAAAAAGAAAAAAAAAAAAAAGAGTATGTGCATGTGAGACAGAAAGGTCATACAATGGAAACATGCAAACGAGTAGAAATATAAATCACATACATCCATAGTATAAATCAAGAATGTTAAGAGCTTTGTAATTGCTAGTGGAAAACAGAGACTTTATTCTTTACACCTTAGTGATCACTGCAATAACACCTGATACTCTCTCTCCAATTCTAGAGCTATCTTGCGCTATCAGCTAAACGCTAGGTCTAAAGCTAAGAACACAGAGTAAGAAGCTGTGGCATTCGTTACTCACTTAGATTCGTCATAAGGCGTTTTACAGATGCAGTAAAGCTTTGTGTCCTTCTTAGTTTCCTTTGAGGTAGTAGAAATCATTTTCTTTTTCTTGGACTTGGAAGCTGATGACTCTTTCTCCTCCTCTCGCTTTCTCTTCTGGGAGGATACTGGCATTGGGACTGTGGTGGAGGAGGAGGAGGTGACGCTCGCTGCGTGTTGCTGGGGTGGTGGTGGTGGTGGCACTGGTGGTGGTGGCGGTGGTGGTGCAGCTGCTGCGGCTGCTGCAGCTGCAGCCGCTGCTGCGGCAGCAGCTGCCTGGGCTTTCTCTTTTTCTTTCTTAATTTTAGCCAAGTCTCTCTTTAGCTCCTCCTGAAGTAAATTAGAAGAGTAAATAGAGAGGGAGGCACTCCAGTTGATTATTTCAGGACAGCATTAAAATCTAGACATAAATCCCCATGCTTAACCAAAAGAAAATAATTGAAGCCATTTAAATGTGCGAATTTTTTAATGAGCTTAACCCTACAATTCCCTTAATACTCTTGGCCCACTATGACCCATTAGCTGTAATAGATCAGAACCTGTTTCAGGAAACAGGGTAACTTCAGTCCAGAGGAAAAACAAGCAGCATAAAAAGGACATACACGGGCTTTGCAGAGATCCATGCATCTGCAACCACAACTTCCACTTTGTATGTTCATTTCAAACCTCACTGAGCAAACAGACAAATTAAGTATTAACACAGAAATGTTCTCCCTAGCTCAAAAACAAATTAGTTGTTGAGAGTAACAGTCATTACCTGCACTTCAATTTGTAGATCTTTGTCCAGGAGCGCTCTTTTTTTCAGTATTTCAGCCTTAAGCTGTTCTTTATGTTTGAAAAGCAGAGCCGAGAGCTTAGTAGCATTCTGTTTACTACGCTTCTGTTCCACACTCTCTTCTCGCTTTCGTTTCTTAGCTGCCTGTTTTTCTTCTTTGTCTATCTTATCCAGAATATATTTCATCACTTGATTGCACACAATCATTCTAGGGAAGAAATAAATAAAAAAGGGACATGGGGCTGAGCCACCTGCTTATCCCCAGTTGAGAACACAGAATAATTTCTTCTCCAGTCTCTGCAAGTTGCAAGCTAAATTATGACATTTCTTAAGATGTACAAGGTAAATTCAGTAACGCAAATTGCTCCCACTCATACTTATTTACTACAGCACCACTAAGAGAGATCGAGTCCCTGGTTTGGCCCAAGAGGGCCAGTCCCAATGTCATTTAACTGATTTGAGCAGTAATCGTTCCTCCCCTTCCCTTAGAAAACTCCTACCAAAGCTTACTTTTGCATGTTACTTTAACTGATTTTATAATAGCTATATTTTTAAGCAGGTGTTTGCAAATCAGTGGTTTATTACACCACCATGAAAAGATGATACAAATGTAAAACTTTCACATCTGAAGATGCACTACGATGCACATATTCACCTCTGATTTTCTTCCCTCTCCGCTGGAGTCAGTGTCTTCTTCTGTTTCAAGTGTTCTATGACAGCATTCTGTTTCATAACCACCTGCAGGATGATACAGAATCCAAAATAAAACATGAAAGCTTTAGCCAGTATTTCATATTACTGGGAGAACCAGGACACAGAAAAAGTTGAAGTGTTATTTATTTCAGTAAGTGACAAAACAGAACTGATTTTATCTGGGGGGCGGTGCTTAATTAAAGCAATTAATTGAAAATTGGAAAGGAAATTGAAAACTAACGCCACCTCCACCCTCCACAGAGAGTAGGGGATTTTATTATGCCCAGTTTAAACCTAGGGACAAAATGTAAATTGACAGTATTTCTGCAGTGACTGGTGGTTTTATTTTACAAAATGGTAAGTCTATTTTTTTTATATATATGGGTTTTTTTTTTAAGCCCCGCAGCCATCCAACATTATTACATTTCAGATACCTCTTTGAAACCTCAGTTTCCTATAGCAGGCAATGAAAGCACTGTACATGTGTTGTGAACATCAGCTCTCCTACCTACAACCTAACCTTCCTGAACTGAGAATAAAGATACATCGTCCCAGCAGCTAGTGGTAACTTGAATCAAGGTGCCAGAAGACTGCAAACATGGTACAATCGACCTCATGTGCTGAATTAACTCAGAATATTTAATTAAGTTGCCAAAAGCAATCGTGCACTAACTTGGAAAGAATCAAATTAACTGCCTATCAAATGTATCAACATCGTTAACAAGAACAGGCATTTAAAATGAGATTTGTTTCATTAAGTTTTCATTTCCTTCTGTTAACTTTACCTGTTTCTGGATAATGTCACTTTGATTAGAAGCCTGAAGGGTGTGCTCACGTTTAATTTCTATCTGTTGCTGCTTTTTCTTCTGTTGCTGCTCCCTGAGCTGCTGAACTCTCTGCAGCTGCTCCTGAACACTAGCTGCTTGAACTGTCACCACATTCTGAATCTGGTGAGCCTGTACTGGGCTAGTTTGTTGGATCTGAATAGGTAACTGAAGCTTGATCTGCTGGGGCACACTGCCTTGTTGGGCTTGTATCTGAGCCACAACATGTGACTGAAGCTGAGACAGAACTTGGACTTGTTGCTGAAGCTGAGGCACTGTAATAACTTTTGTTGGAGGCTGCTGAAGTTGCAGCTGAGGACGAGTTGGGGATTGCACAGGAACCTGATTTAAACTTTGAGTAGTTGGAAGGGTTGAGACCGAAGTCTGAACCTGAGGCTGAGATTGCTGCAGCTGAGCTTGAATTTGTATGGGAGCATGGGGCTGCATCTGAATCTGTTGTTGGGTTGTAGTCTGCACCTGAGCTGGTTGCTGAGGCTGGACTTGGGACTGGCCTTGTGGAAGGATTGCAGTCTGCGGCTGGCTCGGTACTTGCGCTGGAGACGGCCCTTGAGCCTGGGGCTGTGCTGGAGACTGAACGGGAGATTTAGACGATTGTGCTTCAGGTGTGACAGGAGAGTCAACAGGAGGCTGAGGTTCAGGCTGGGTCTGAGTTTCAGGCTGAAGCGCTGGCTGAGGCACCTGCGGCTGGGCCGGCGGCGCAGGATGAGTGCTCTGGTTCTGCCCTTGAGGCTGGGCTTGCTGCTGACTCTGAGGCTGGGCCGATGGCGACACTGATGTTGCCTGTGCCTGTAGAGCTTGCTTCTGTTCCCCTGTAGCTGTGAAGGATAAAAACAAGCATTCCACTCATTCCAAAGACATGTACGTGAGCCTTGCTACTCTGAACCTTTTAGAACTACTGTAAAGCTCTATGCAGAATTTCTAAGTTTATAATGCACTGTCAACAAATTCACTGCAATAAGAGACCTTCTCTGGCTGCATAAAAACTCTCATGTAACCAAAATGAGAAGTTTTTTTTCTGCTGAACAGAACAGTGCTTACCTGAAGTTGAAGTAGAAACTGTTGTTGTAGTTGTGCTAGCTGTAGACACAGCTGCTGGCAAGGGGGTGAAAAGAAATCTCTGAATTGTACCATTAGGCATAGCTGCTTGCATAAGCTGTTGTCCTGGACCAGGTATTACAGTCACACCCTGAGGGATTAATTGCAATTGACCAGTAGTTTGACCTTGTCCCTGAATTACCACAGTTAATCCTTGACTGCCACCCTAAAAAAAAAAAGTTAATATTGATGAATAAGTAGTGTCCACATTAGACTGCTGAAAATCAGAAAAATCAGGGGTTTGGCTTTCAGAACTTGATACTTTACCACATATCTTCTTTGTAAAACCAAAAAGCTTTCATCTGAGATCATGAAATACTAAAATACTCTTTCAACAATTCTATTATCAACAGATCACTCTGTTGGAGTTAGTTACACATTTTCATCCAAATACTTACAAGAACTCCAGCCAGAAAGCAGCTAAAATGGAGCATTTGTTCCTAGAATTTATAAACAATAGAAAGCAAGGATAATTTCAGACATACTACTAATTGTGTTCTCAAGAATCCCAAGAGTGCATAAAAGTTCTCTGCAGTGAAATCATCCCCTAACTATGTATCAGATCCTACCTATCTGTGAGCTTTCACGACTGACTGCTCAGTCTGCACTGTAATGTGAATTTCTGTTAGTTCAGCTAACATTTAGGCAGCTCATGATGTCACTCTCAACTTGGTGACAGAGAAGGCAGGGTCCTGTTCCAGCACCTCGATGCAGAACTCAACACAAAGAACAGATTAAGATCCCTACAAAAACCCTTCTGAGTCTCTTGGCGTGGAAATGAACTCTTGAGTCTCGTTCCACACAGAACAATCTTATCCGGCAACATGCAGCTGTATATTACAATAATTGACATGTATTATTTATCATTTTTAAAACAACTATTGTGATAACTTGCAGAAGTCTATTTTGACCATATGCTTGACTCTAAACTTAGTTTTTGCCACCAGACCATCACGATCTGAGCAGAAGCTGTAAGTGCTTTTTCCTTCTCCAGTTCCAGATACGGTAATTTTTCCTCTGAGACTCTGGATAGCATAAATGAAAACTAAATCTTCACACAAATTCAAAGACAAGGAATGAACATTATGTTCTGAAGGTCTACAAAACAGGCCATAGAAATGTCCCTTACTGCTATTAATACAAAGACTTCTTTTTCACACTGCTAAACTTCCCTGAGACTTGTTATGTTACCAGAGAACACAAGAGGAAGAGGTATTTAAAACTTTACAGAGAATATTTAAGCTTCTTTCAGCCTGCAATTATGCTACTGATCATCCTAAATGAAGGCTGAAACATAAATTTATGAGCAGATACACTACAATGATGAAATCCAAAGACTTGGTAAGATCTGTCCTAACTCTTAGCGCATTTTCATGCTCAGAGCATGTGAAGTATTTTACCTGTCCCTGGGTGAGCTGGGTGAGCTGGGCCATAGTGAGCTTCACCTGGCCCTGCTGAGGGCGAGGGGGCTGCGACGTGCTTTGTGGCTGCACTTGCTGCGGTGGCGTTCCAGGACTCGTGATGGTCTTCTGTCCAGAAGTAGAAGAAGCTGTGCTGGTACTAGAAACTGCAGTTGAGACAGGCTGACCCCTAATTATCTGAGTCACCACTTGCTGTGTCTGACCTGCGAGACAGTAATTTATGATAAGAAACACGTTTCCAACCTTTTTACCATTTGCACAGCAAACCTTCGGGTCACAACAACTTGAAATAGTGTAAAATCAAAAAAAGTGAAGCAAACACTGCAGTTTGTACACAAGTATTCTTTATAAACAATTTGTCTGTGTGACTGAATGAAAAATGTCTGCAAAATGTTTTCTATTTCACTTCAATTCACGTACTTACAGAGTACTTCAAACACTTGTCTTTAAAAGAAAGTCTTTCTCAATGCACAATTAATGTAAACTTTTGTTTGTTTTCAAATGAATGGACTTTAAAATAAACATGAGATTTCCCAGTGTCAATGATGAATGATACTGACAAAGCCTGCAACCAACACATTTGAAAGCCTGAACAGGCATTTGTGACAAGACACACAGAAACAAGGGGTATTTTTGTGCTAGGACACGTGATACAGAAACTATCGACGAAGAAACAAACTATGGATTTAATTTTATACTGGCAATTTAAATATTAAAATGAACCTACTGGCTGGAAGAATACCTTGTTGCACCACCAGAGGTGTTCGGATGATGGTCTTTCCAAGCGTCGACTGCTGAAGCGGTGTCCGTATTACAGCCATGCCAGGGCGCAGCGGTGTCCCTTGCACTACCTACATACACCAAACAGAGAGCATGGGTAAACTTGTGAGAAAGGCTGCTCGGATACGTCCTGAACTTGCGGGGCTGGTTTGGTTAAAATGTTGGTTTTGGGGTTTTTTTGATTTTAAAATATAGAAAAAAGTGACAGGATGCAAGCAGATCCAATACCTTTTCATCTGTGCTCACACCACTAAAGCTTACCAAGCTCTAAGCTATTAATTTCTCCAACTGGAGAGAATCGTTCTACCTCCATGAAATAGCAGATCCATAAACACTATTGCTGAGATGAGCAAAGAACATTGAAAAGTGACTAGACATAAACATGCATACACATTCTTCTGTTTTAAATAACCAGAAAACCACCTTACTTGCGACGTGCTTGTTGTTGCCAACGTCCCTGTGGTGTTTGGCCTAATGGTTACAGTTGCTGTCCTTGGCTGGAATGAAGTAAATGTTTGACTTGCACCTGTGGTTGATGGAATGATACCCAATACCTTTTGCTGAACTTGAACAACACCTAATTAAAGAAAAATTGAGAATTTATTAATGACGTAACTGCCTGCAAAAGAAATAAACGCAACGCCAGGGCAGCATTTAGAAATCAGCCTCCAGATTTCTGCAACACCTTTGAGTCTTTCAATATTTCTTGATGGGACCTCTGTCATATTGTAAAAAGAATTTGCATTATATGTTTTCGACAGTTCAACTATATTTTAAGGTAAGAAAGAGGCATAGTAGGAAAGATTAAGGAAAGAGTGAATCTTCACAAAGAATAGTTTGACATTAGCTGCACACAAATCCTTGCTTTGACACGGTGCCACAAATTAATACTGTACAACCATTAAAAGCTATAATCTGATTAATTTAAAAATACAGGAGACCAGTTTTAACACCTAACAAGCTTGTGGTGCTGAAGAAAATGGGTAATGCTTTTCTTGTCCTGTAAGAAATTTAAATACAAAACTAGGAACCTTCATGATTTCCTCCAATACTAACTATAATGGAGACAGAGAATCAAGCATTTCTGTTCAAAGTATGTTCACAAATCTCAAAGCATTAAGTCTTCTTCTTGAAGCAAGAAGAAAAAAATGCTAATCTTTGTTTGGAGCCAAATGCTTGCTCATCAGTGAGAAGCAAATGCAGGCATTAATAACTAAGAACAGCAACATTTTTTTTGTGAAGAAGGTGGTTTTGTTGATGTAAAATTTAGAGAACAAAAAAAAAAAAGGCATGCTTCACTCTGAAATGTGAGACTATGAAATGTAGACTAAGTTACAGGCAAAAAACTCACATTCTTCCCCTACAGACACAAATATACAGCACAGGGGAACAAGCTCTAGAAACTCATGTATATAATACATATACTTTTTCCCCCTTCAAGTCACAGTTTACTTCACTGGGAAAACAGCGTTAATGGAGAATTAATCAGCAAACTGGAATACAGTTTTAATTCATTTCCCTTTCCCCTACCTCCTTGAGTTGATGGCACATTGACGGCAACAATCTTGCTGTTTGCAGGGAGTGGCAGCTTAGTTATGACTTTCCCTGCCATCGTTACTGGACTCCCTGAGATCTGGAAGGTCTGCCCTGTGCTGGCAATGGTTGTGGCTGAAGTGGCAGCTGTGCTAGTGGCTATTGAGGCACACAGAACAGTCAGGTTTAGAGCAGAATAATTAGTCAATGAAATGACTTTTTCAAGTACGAAACAGCAAACTACAGGATTATTATTACAATCCTTTAGGAACACGTTATTCTTTCTCTGGTAACGTTTCTTTGGAAGAGTAAGTTACCGCACAGAAAGCTTTCGTTATCAATGATTACTAGGACAACAACTGTCAGTAATAAATGAGATAGGTCAGAAATAAGACTACTCAGCAAGTCAGAACAAGGGAAAATTAGACAGGTGTCGTACTGACTTAGTAAGAGAGTTATGAGCAGAGATAACAAGAAATGTAATAATGCTAAATATTCTGGAGAAGATGTATGCGCTGTGCTGGAGTTCATCCTATCACACATTCTTTCCATGATAAATTGATACTTACCCGTTGAAGACTGGCCTTGTTTAACCCAAGTAGCAAAAGTCTGATGGAAATTCTTGTTCTGCTGGAATGTAACTGTAGCTGGAGAACCCACTTTTGTAGTAAGCACGACTTTGGTTCCGGTGGGCACCGGGCCTGCTAACGGGCCCACCACGACTTTCTGTGGTGTCGAGACAGTGGTTGCGGTGCTGCTGGCTGTGGTGACGGCAGCGACCACACCTGCTGCAGGTAGCTGCTTCTGCTGTTCCAGACGCTTCTACAGGTAGAAAAAAAAAATATCAAACAAAGGGATAATTAACATTTTCAGATACTGTAAAACAAATGCTGTCTTTTCCCAGTACTGAAAAATCAAGGGCTCTAGTAGGACTTCAGCTCAGGTTGTAAAGGACTGAAGAATATGCTGCTTGCACACTCTACAGCACGAGACTCCTTGACCTGCAGAGCTGTAAGTCTGCTGATAGCACACAGCCAGAAATTTTCCTTTATAACATCTTTAAAATCTCATCTTAGATCAACTGCACTACACGTTTCGTTTTGAAGAAAACATCTTAGACTGGGTCTAACCTGAAAGGTTAAAAAAACTTGAAATAATCTCCATCTGTTTTGGCTTTTACGATGTGCACAGGGCCTGCATCTACTTCAGTAAGCAGATCATTATAACGATCTGGTAGACCTAGTAGGTGCAGCAGACCACAATTAACGCTGAGTTATTACTAGCATTTCTAAGTTTAGAGTTGTCTGTGCTGAGATCCTGCCAGTTACAGGAGAAAAAAAAAAAGAGACTGTGTCATGGTGCTTCACCATTAAGAAGGCAATTTTATGAAGTACTGTAATTTTTAAAGTAACTGTAAATCCAGTTTTCAGCCTGCTTAAAAAACCTGGTTCAAAATCCATTACCTTACCCAGCAACCATCTCTGCTCCAACTGTCAGGAAGGCACATTTAATTTAGAACCACTTTGTAAAGGGACAGTATCAGAAAGCTCTTAAAATCCCAACTAATTAACATTCTTCCCTTTGTTACTAGAATGATCTAAAATTAAATGATTAAAATTTCAGTGATGAGTTTGCCTGTGAATCAGAAATACTCATTCACAGGGAATGTATTTTGGTCAGAGAAGATGAAAAGAAAAAGGAGTACATAGTACATTGTAATAAAGCGCAGTTTTTAATAATTTAAGTGAAATACCAATATGGCTTTGGGTTTACTCATTTTAATTGCCCACATTTATACACACACACACACACATACATATAAATTATCTATGGGTTTCATTCACCCAACTTTGGATATGGTAAAACCCAAAAGATTCAGTTTGATTGAAGGAAGAATAACTTGTGTTCCCAAGTCAGCTTCCCATCACACCACAAAACGCTGCTGACCTTACCCAGAGACTGGCGATTCTCAGCCTTCTTTTAAAATGGAAACAAACTTAACCTTTTTATACGTGTTATAAACCAGGTGGAAAAAAAAATAAAAAAGAGAATTAAAACCAAATCTTTGTGGCAACCCCATTCCAGAACAATGAATGTACACAGTGGGAGCAGCATCATTTGATGGCCTAGGTTGCAAAGGAGGTGGAAACTATTTGAGAATGGTGTAAGACAGGGCTAAACTGTTTCCTTCTAACGTGTGAGGACAATCAGTGCCTGGGCTGACAGGTGGGACCACCAATAGCTCCCCCACCTGCTGGGCAGCCAATCGTTGGTGTTTTAGTTGAGCCTCCAATTGGGCCTTGAATTCCTCTGCCGACTTCTGTTCACTAACCTTATGTTGTTCAACTGCCTGTGCCTTTTCCTTCTCCACCCTGCCAAAGACACAACCAGAAGTAAGTTACACCATCACACAAACCCAGCCAAACTGGATTGATTTTATCCAGTTTAGTTGCTCTCATAAGAGCTTCAAGACTGAAGATCACTGAAATCTGATCATGACTTTTAAAGTATTTTGAAATAAACTACTGAAGTTGCAAGCAACATCGCTGAAATATTCTGATGTTAAACTATTGCATCACCTTACAGCAAACTGTTACTCAAACCTGGCATTTACATTTACATCTAAGACTGCAAACAATCTCCGTAATATCATTAATTTAAAACAAGCGTTTCCAAGAGACTCAAAAACATTGTTCCAACTCTAGGCATGCAATACCGAAAATATTAATCTTATAACTTGAATATTCTCAGGCTGAATTTACCTTTACTTTACTTGTACACATTAATTTTCTTTGTATTGTAGAAGTATTTAAACACACACTGTTTAAAGTAGCCTAAAGTCTTTCCATGCATTACAGCCTTTTAACATACGACAGCGAATAGTTCTTAGGCATGGAAAAATTAATATTAGTTCTAATAAATCTGTAAGATCTACATAAGGTGGTACTGGTAGCAGCAAACAGTTTGCAGCTTTAAGCCAGATATTATTATCAAAAGATACAGTAAAAATGGAACTCAGATTCACTTTTACTGATTGCAGCCACAAAGTCTGTGTTCTCTACTGGGAAGTTTTATTCAAAATACACAGGGAAATTAAAACTGCTTTCCTTAAAAGATCATTTGAGTTTGTTTACCTTTCAGCAAATGCCCTGATCTCCCATAGTTCCAATTCCTCCTCTGCTACCCAACTTTCAATTATAACAGGGCCCGTTTGCTTGGGTGTTTCTGGCCTTTTTGGCCTTAGTGCACTTGATCGCAGTCCCTTCCTCTGGGGTGTTGGAGTTTCTTTAGAGAACAGTCAAAACACACACATTAAGCTCAATCATAAAACAGAATTAAATTCTAAGTCAAGATTTATAAAATGAGACCAAAAGAAAGACTAAACAGGAAGACCTTTTAGCTTCAGATAAATCAGGTCAGTTTGTTAAATGCATCTTTTGTTCTGAACAGTCAAATGACTAGTTAATATCAAGCTGTATTTGCTCCCTTGATGGTCTGAATTAATATAATGAACTAGTTACCTTAATCTGTGAGAGCTTATGAGAAGGGTAATAATAAAAAAAAAGAGGTATCTAAACAGATGTACCTTTTGGAGCTTCTGGCACACCAATGGGACAAATAATTTTTCTTATACAGTACTCTGACCGGATTCCATATGGACCAACATCTCTTCGCTTGATTATTTCTGTAGTTGTAATTTCAGTTTCAGACGTTTCTACAACAAATTAGTCCCAATACGTCAATAACAAAATACAAATATAAACCCAAATAAAAGCTCAATATCCAATCAACCCCATCTACTTAAGGTAAAGGAACAGCACAAGTACAAGCTGCTGACTAAAAAAAATCAAGTATCAGCTGTTACGGGATTGCTAGGAACTAGTGCAACACTCAAAATTAACAGCAAGAGCTTCTGCATTAAGAAACCTAGAAATTTAAAGAAATAGTACCTGTGCGTGTAGTTCCTCCCCCAGGTGGAGCTTTTGCTGCCATATCATCCCATTTGAGACATGCCCACAACAACCGCAACATCAGGCTCACTCCAGCCAACGACTTTACAGTTTGAAGTCGGTACCTAACAATACAGTATTAGTTATATTTTAAATTAAAATCTATTTAAAATACCTAAACGAACCAATGGGACACAGCCTTTTCATTTCACCTTTACTGGGCAATATATATATATATATAAGTAAAATTATTTAATAATAAATAGAAACGTTTGCACGTTTGGCATAAATACGTATATCATTTGGACTTTAAAATGCAATTAATTTCACCGCATCCTAAAACTTTTCCTCACAAATGTACAGTATTTACCTCCAAGTGATCCCAAAAGTTGGCCTTGGGGATGGATAGGGCCAGATATCCAAGGCAGGCTTCGCATTATAATTGAAATACGGAACTTCTCTGATCCCTCCTTTTCTGGCCAGCTTTTTTAAGTCATCATTAGGTAAAACAAATATGCTTTTTTTACTGCTTTTGGTAACAAATTTTCTGTAAGATGGTAAGGCAGTTCCAGAACGCGTTTTTTTGGGTTTTGCAAATTTCATTAACTTCACTTTGTCTTTTGTAGAATACTCTTTGCTGACAGTCATGGAAGTCACCAATGTGCCTTCTGGGGTGGTCAGTGAATCAGTTACCGTTGTTGTCACCACTGTTTTACTATGTTCTTGCACAGAAATGACGTCAGCGTTGCTGTCTGTAGCCGGAGTGGTCAGCTTAGTTACAGTGGTGGTGGTGGTGACAGTGGACACAGCACAGTTTTCTGTAGACGACACTACTGTGGTTTTCTCATCATTAGAGGCTACAGTCTCTGCAACTTTAAACACCGTTTTGGATTCTGTAGACACAGTTGACGTTGTGGTAGTCACTTCAGTAATAACAGTTTTTATTTTACTCTCTCCATTGATATTTTCCATTTTATATGTCTGTACACCATTCTGATCAGCAAAGTCACTACTCAGGCTAGATTCCTCACACGAGGTTACAGGCGACGGAGCAACTTTCTTATCCTCAATTGCTTCAGTTTCCATAGATTCTGTTTCACTATTCAGATTGTTTTCTTTACAGACAGTATGCATTGGCACAGACATAGTGCCAACAAAGGCAGATTTCTCAGGAGAAAGCTGCTTTTCTTCAGCTTTTTGCACACATTTGGGAACTTCATCTGGTGGCTGAAGACTCTCTCCAGACTCAAACTCTGGTGAACTCTGCAGATGTGACTTTGGGTCCACATTATTTTTGTCCTTCATTTCCTCTGTCACAATGTCACCATTCATGAATGGTTTTACTGAAGATTCTTTAAAAGCCAAAGGTTTTATTTCATGTTCTGGAATGGATTTATTAATATTATTAACTTTTTGTTCAATATCACCACCTGCCTTAGCCTCACAGGGATCTTTAACTAAGCGGCCATCATTTGGTAATACTTTAATGTCACTGTCTTTTCCATTCATTTGAAATGCTGATTTTTCTTTTCCCAAGTCAGTCTCAGTTTCTTCATCTTTATTATTCTTTTTGTCAGCAACATTATTTGTCTGATCATGATATTTGTTCATGGTACTTGTCTCCAGTTTCAGTTCCCGACCTTTCTTTTGACCATTAGCCTCAGTTACTTTTGAGCTCCGTAAATCATCACCAGCTTCTACCTCATCCATGTATTCCAGAGTCTGGCTTTCAAGGTTTCTTTCAGAACTCAGCTCTGTTTTAAATGGTTCTAGATCTTTATTAAATGATTTTTTGTGAAATGTGATATTGTTTTCAGATTTACTTTCAATCTTTCCTGAAGGAATTTCTTCCTCCATTTCACTTTCTTGAGAGGACATTGGTTCAATATGGCTTTTTATCATACAATTGTTTTCTGGATCTTTGCTCTGCTGTTCAGAATTCCATTCTGAATCATTTTCTTCAAGAGCAGTCAGATCACCTTTTCTACAGCTGCTCTCAGTTGTCCCCAGCTGAGATACTCTGGTAACAGGCAGTTTTTCACTTGTTTCTGAACCATCCCATTTGATTCCACCGTCTGTATTTCTTTGTTTTGAGTCATCCTCAAAGGAAGTCTCAGACTCTCCAACAACCTCTTGTCCTTGACACTTATCAGCAGTCACAGGTTCAGGGTTGTCTTCTTTCTGATCATTCTGAACGGTGCTTTCACCTTCAGAGGACTGAGGTGAGTCTCCATCCAGCAGTTGGCCTTCTCTTTTTGACAGCCTGTTTGTCAAAGACAGAGCGGATTCATCTAGGTCACCAGCTTTGCTTCCAGAGATGCTGCTGACAGGTGAGCAGTCCTGCGCTCCATCTCCGGTTTGGGTCCTATCTACAATACAGGTTTGATCTTGGGACGACGTGTCAAACTGGCTTCCTTGTTTTACTTTTCTCATTTGTAGCTCATCTACATTCTTCTGGGGGCTTGCAGATCCAGTGCCTAGTGTTTTAGCACTAGCCTCCAGTTTTATCCTTTCCAGGCGTTGTTTTTCTTCCAGTGTAAATTGTTTTATTCGCCTTTCAAGTAGTCCATCTAATTTTGATGATTTTACTTTCCTTTTGTAGCAAGTCCTTAAATGAAATCCCTCACTGACGTTGATTATATCCCGCTTACAATGACTATCCTCATCTTTTATGGAGGATTCAGTTTTTACATCATCAATATCCATAGGTTCTTCCTTGATCACTTTATCATTTTCACCATCCACTTCTCTGTCCGCTGTGAAAAGAAATAACGACTCAGTCAGAAAGCTCCCCTAACAAGGAATACCAAACTATATTTTTACAGCAAGTACTACGAAACAAATGGTTATTTTAGCATATTGGTAGATTCCAAGAAAAAGGGAACAAATACTGCAGACACTACTACAAGGGATAATAAGCAATCATTTAACCACAACATTTTAAATGGCTTGACAAAACCCGTTACACAGCTTTCCAATAGCTATTTCTGAGGTTCTATGCTTCCACAATGTTGTTACAAATTGCCAGTTTTACCATAACTGAGTAAATCACCTTTGCCTTTCGCATGATCTACATTTTCAGAAACTGTATCAACTTCTACTTTTTCTTCAGGAGACTCCTCTTTCACTTGTCCTTTCGCCAAGGTTTCCGAAACATCTGCTTTGTCTTTTGCTTGCAGATCATGTGAATCCTTTGTTTTATCTTTCTCCGTTTTTACCTTAATTGAACCTTTTCGTTTATCCAAGTTGCATTTTTCATCTTCACTCTTTGCTATTAACAAATTAAATGGTTACAATTATTAAGAGTATCTTTTATACACGGTTACACTCTAATGTATGTTAGTTTACCTCTCAAATCACCAAATCATTACTGGAATTCAGAAAGAGAAACAAATATACAATGGTAGCATCATAGATTAAGCTCAGTGCAATAATGAATTTAAAAAAAATATCTGAAAGCTCACCAGAGATAAAAATGTTTCATTTACATTATTTTTTCTGGAGTCTGTTTCAGCTTTTCTTAAAAAACCACACCATCAAAACAGGGAAAGAAGTGTACGTGTACACCAATACTTAAGATGTTGCTTGTGATTATCTATGTAATACTCATCTACTTTTAATTTAAATAAGGCTGTACAAAGCTTTAAACTTCATAAATGAAAACAAATCAACGTAGCTAAGAAATGCCTACGATAAGCGAACTGGTTGTATCGATGAAGACCAGCAGAAATCCACAAAAGCTCCTCTGGAACACTACTTGCAATAAAGTCTACTTAAATACTGCACGCAAATAACTACTGAATAACTGAACAAGCAATAAGAAGCACTATGTTAGTAATTTTAAACACCGTAAGCAATGCAGACACTTACTTGGTAGCAACTTTCTGTAATTTGCGTTAGTATTCCCAGGCAGTTTGGGCATGAACCTGTGGACGTGTGTTTTACTAATCCAGCTCCAGCCACCATATCCCGTTACTCTATATTCCTCTCCTTTTTGCTTCCAAACCTGTTCAATATTTTTAAAATAGTAACTTTAATAGTGCTATTTACTGCATTATTTGTGTACAGATTAATTTAAAAACCTAACATGATTTTTAAAACAAAACCTCTTCAATTTACAGACTTTTTCAAGCAATCCGAGGTACCTTTGTGAGATAAAGTACTATCTAAAATTAAAGATACGTACATCGATAATTAAACATATTATAGTAACATCTAAAAATCACACTCTCACTATCACATGCAATTAGTATATTTCCCTACAAGTTAAAAGATTATACAAGTTTTTGAATCGACCTGGATGTTTGTAAAAACAAATAAATGTAAAGCAAAGAACCACACCAATGAAAGTCCTTAAAATCCACTGCAGGAGAACAATAGATTACATGCTTGAATATGTGGGCATAGTTCCTACTCCAATGGCAGGTTGTAACAGAGACATTTACATTTCAAGTTTAAAAGAAAAACAGAAAAAGAGTAAGAAATCAACAATTACTGTATTTTTCTTTGTTTTTCATACAAAAGAAAGCCTTACCTGATGTTTAACAGGAAATGTGTATTTCACCCACGTAGCTTGCTGCATTGTTTCTTCCTCTTCTTGCTTTCTCTCTTTTTTTTTCACTTTGTCCTTTTCTTCTCTCTCCAGTGCTGTCATTCTGCGCAATCTAATACACACAGATTTAAGTACCCTTAAGTACCAGGTCTTCTAAGCAAATATAAAAAGTCAAACGGCAGCACCTACTACCTCTGAATAATTTCAAGCATCTGAAGATAAGAGGAAAGCCCAGTATAAAGGTGCTACTTGCAATAGGAGCACTGCTTTTTTTTGGCCATTCCAGCAACGGAAACAGCTGCCTGCAACTGTGCCGACCACCAGACACCTTCCCTTTCTGCTTCTCTGATGCAGTGAGGTGGAAGACAGATACCACTGAATTAAGTGTCTTGAGATTTACTCTTCTGGTCTCGGAATGAAAGTTTTATCACTTTAAGACCATGGCTCAGTTAATGAAAAAACACTCTCATTGCAGGAGCTATGACACTCTAAATCTTGTCACGTATTTTCAGTGTTTCCAGTTGAGAAAAACACTTAAAAGTGCTGAATGACCGACTAAATTTAAACATAACTCTTACAGCCTTAGAGAAACCAGTAACTGTAAAACCAGGTAAAGTTTCCATATTCAAAAAGGGGTTTATATTTATTTATTTTACCTAGTGTGCCCCAATGATTCCCGCCAGATCGGCAGCATGACAACTGGTTTAATTGCACATTCCAATATAGCCAGCGCTAGTGCAAATTCTCTAGGTTTGCTGCACATCTGAACAGCCTTAATCCAGTTAGACCTAAATCGGAAAGGAGATAAAAGCCTGAAACACACATACACTGATATAACACGCTATGTTAACAAGATTTAATGGTAGGATAAACCCTCCTGTATTTTAATACTTTACTTGAATGCACAATCCTTTTAGCTATCCCTCACAAAACACAAACATGTTATCTTATATTTTAACATACTGAAGCAGAGAGCTTGGAAATGACCAATTTGAAAAAACAAAGACCATTGCTTATTAAGACTGTTCGCAAAAATACAAGCAAAACAAGATAATAAATATCTTCATGTATCAATTTACCTGTGGGAAGCCCAGTTAGGGTGAAGGAATGATGCCGGGATATTGTTTTCTAGCTGAATAATAGTTAGCCTCAAAGTGGATATGGTAAGAACTTTGGACCCATGTACAGACCCATTCCATTTGAACTCGCCAGCAGGAGTCAGACAGAATTTATGCGAGAGGTGTCGTCTTTTGTCATGGTCCTCCCTGTGCTGGTGCTTGTTCAACGCAAATGAATTAGTGGCGTACTGATTATGATAAACGCGATACTTCCCCTCTTGCCCTAATTTGAAATAATTGTTGAGATTTCCTTTGATCACAACTTCCTTCTTCACAATTGGTCGGGAGACTTCACCTTGAGAGTTGACCACCAGAACCTTGGGAAAGGAAGAATGGTTGAAAAGATGCACTTAAGTTCCAAATATTTCTGTTCAGTTATTTATGATTTAGGCTTCAGCTGTCTAAAATAACAAAAAACTGCCTTGCATCTGTTTGTAGAAGCAAATAATTATTTATCTGATATACTAAATCTAAGTACTTCATGACTGACTGTATACAGAGTTAGGATGTTCACAAAGATCAACTTTAAATGTTAAAAAAACCTGCCATCCTGGCTCCACAGGAAGTCAAACAGGAACCTGTTCTGCTGCTTTGAATTATGGCCACTGAGGCAGACAGCCTTGTGGAAAGAGCTTAAAACACTTCAGTAAGCTTTCTGTGAAACTCCTCCTTGGCAAATCGCAAAATTCATACATGCAGCTAAACAAAGAAAGATCTGACTTGAAAAATGTGGCACAGATAATATCACTGGTCTAATTACGCATAACTAAATTGCAAATTTGAGAGGCTGAGAATAAATATGCTAGATGTCAACACAAAATGAACACATTGAACAACATGCAGACAACTAACGGCGATGAACCATTAATGTTCAAGCACGTCTTTCCTGGAGAAACTGGGCTACTTAGAAAAGCCAAACAAACCTGAAAACAACCGCCTACCACAGCCATACAAAAAATTTATACCCACTGGCAGACATTTGAGAGAGATTTCACTTTGTCTGCATCGAACAGACAAACTCTGAACTGACTGTCTTTAAATGCCCGTGCTCTGCCAGCACAGATTTGTTATGAACTATGTGGCTATGACCTAGCTACTCAAACCACTGAAAACTTGTAGTTTTGCCACATCGGTTCTGAGACACATGAAGACAGAAGTGGGAGAAAACACATATAATTTATTACTGGCTACACAGTAAACCAGTAAGTTTCATGATAAGCACGCTAAAGGAAAGTGGTTGTGCTGGGTCACTGCCACACCATTCCGCAGACAGCAACTAAGAGAGCAAGAGCAAAAGAGAAGAAAGTTTACCGTGATACTAGAATTGCACCATTTGCTGATTTATTATTAGTACTTCTATTTTTTAAGTACCTCCAGAGTTTTCAAAAATAATTTGATTTTTAAACAGATTATCAATTTCCAAAAACAGTTTTGTACTCCTTTGAGTTTTCAAAGATGTGCACAAACCTCTCTGCTTTCTTTATGCAACTTATTTGCTTCTTGTGCTGCAGCAGCAACCTGCTGGCTTTTCATCTGGCACAACTTGCTATCTGGATTTCGTAATCTTGTGAGCATTCGCGTCGAACCTGGCGTGCCTTTTCCTGCGCCTGGAGAATCACTTCTTTCACCATTAGATTTCTCTCCTGCCCAGGAAAAAAAAGCTTTTAAAACAAACTTTAAAAATGGAAGTTTTTTACCGACGTATGAGAGTTATAAAGCAGAAAAGACAGATAAACCAAAAGTTACAGACATGATTGTTACTATTACCTATGTCCTCTGATGTCTGGGATCCCCTCTCTGCATTTTCAGCATCATCAGGAGTCTTACTGGAGTCATTCTGCCCAGAGCCCAACTCGCTACTGCTGCTGTTGTCAACATCTGACTGCAGAGCTGGAGTGGATGCGCTGCTGCTGTTGCAAGGGATCATCTGACCATTTTCTTCTACAAAAGAACAACTTCATTTTTAGTCTTTCTTTTAAATGGGATCAGTGCAACCTTTTTCTACTCTTTCCAGTACAGCGACCTAGAAATAAATCACTCCAGCTTCCCAGTGAGAACTAGCCACCATCCCTCAAAACAACGTCTTCCTGATTTTGTGCAAAACAGACAAAGTTTGGCTGTTTAAAGAACACAAGATTTTTCTGTTTCTAGAATTCTTCCAAAACATCAGGGGTTCTGTTGTTCCTAAGAAAGGTGACAGAACAAGAAACTCCTTTTTGCGAGATGCTCACTCCTGGCAGAAAAACAGCTGCATAAATATTGTGGGATTCTTCTAAGATCCCTAACCTGAATGCATCTTGATTTCTGGCATCACCAAGGGCGTGACCACCACCATTCTACCCATTTACCTTTTCTACTAAAAGGAAAAATGAAGCCATTTGTGGTGCCTGCTGTTTGGAGTTGATTGGATGTACCTGAACTGAACTCTTCACTGACTCGTATCCAAACTGCATTTAACAAGGATGGTGACAGATACATTCTCTTCTAGCGTTGCATTTTACTCTTGTTTTCCCCCGTGTTGGGGGCAGCTGCCTCACTGACACTGGTTTCAGTATCTCCACCTCCCTCTGAAATGAGTCTCAAACCACTATTTCATAATAGGAACACAGGTATCGCTATAAATAAATTAGACTTTGGGTAGAATCCTCTACACACACACACTTTCTTACAAAAAAAGCTCATTAGTTTCAAAATAAACTAGAAACTCTGGATGGACAAAAGTACCTGTGAAAGTACAATAAGGAAATAACTATGAATATTTAAGTGCACCTTTGAAATAAAATACAACCCCCTAGTCGTGCCTGGAACAAAGTTAAAGGGTATTTATCCTTTCCATTAAATCTCTATACTTCTCTTTTAACTTTAAAATGGAATATAAACTATGACAACAGGCAAAAATTTGGTCAGATATCTAAAACATATATGTTTTGTCCCCCATAACAGACGGTTTTCTCTATCAAAAAAATATTATTTGGCTTCCAGATTACAGATTAACCTGAACTTTCACTTTTTTCTCCTATTAACAAAGTTAATTGCAAGGTTTGGATGCATTTACATTTGCAAGATCAAGAATTGCAATCTGTATCTGCATGGAGAACTACGTCTGGAAAGAGAAAATGTTTACCACCACTTCTTATAACTTAACACGCTGAGGATGGCTACGTTACAGATGAGAATATTCTTACATTTTTAAGAACTGAAAATAAAACTCATCATTTTAACAGTTATCAGCTGTTTAGAATAACATTTGTTTAGATAGTAAAGCTTGTAATAGAACATAATTCTTAATATAACAGAAAATCATTCTAAAATCATTTGTGTTACACCTAATCACGTGTATTCCTGAATTGCAAGTTCAGTGTTTTTTAAAATAAATATATATATTAATTACTACTTCTGAATCACTGACATGGCAGAATAAAACATGTTAAAACACAACAACGGCCCCTGTTCATATAATTATGAAATATGCTTGCATCTCCTAGCATGACAACTTAGTCTCGACATTTCAGCGCAATGGTTTACTCGTGAATGAAAATACTTTGTTAGTAATTTATACGTAAATGAGAGGTTAAAATAATAAACAAGCCAGCAGCAAATTAGAATCAACATAAAATTTGGTAAGATGCTAACAATCATTATGGGTCACTATGGAAAAATAAAACATACAGAAAATAGACAAAAAGCTTAGTCATAGTCATCTTTGGAAGGCATGGAAACAAACACTAACACCATAGAGGACCATAAATTTCAAGCACTAATTGCAAGAAAATTAACTTTGAGATGTTAATGACAACGTAGCAGTCAAGGATGGCACTGCAAGCAAACGGCATGGGTGATGTATGCTGTGAATGGTTTTAGTGGACAAACCAGATAGAAACCATAACAGATTCCCCAAATTACAGAGGCATCAATAACAGTGCCTTCTGTACCTGAGAGTTCCTGAGGGAGCTCTGATGCCACCATCTTCTCTGCCACGTTGTTGCTATCAAGGGTTTCTGACTGACACCCCATTGCGTTCTTCCCTTCAGAGCAACTAGACTCTCCTGCAGAAGGATTTGGGTGGTTGTCGTCAGTGCTTGATGTCACAGAGTTACTTTTATCCCCAACGACTGTTGCCTCTATAGTAAAACGCACAATAAAACTTTAGGGATATTCTTTAGTATCTTAGGATGTCATTTGGCATCATCCATAGCAAGCAATTTCGGCAGCTCTGTCTGCCTGATAATGGTGAAAAACATCAAGTTTTTGCTTTTCCTTTTATTTTCCCTGTGAGATAGCGTCTCCAACTCAAAACAAACTAAATCTGATGAGGAAAATAATGTTAGAAATGCCACAATACTGCTTATTACAAATGTGTTGATCCTTTAAGTACCACCTGTACCTCAAGCCAAGGTATCTACAAGTTAGCTGTATTTAAGTTGAAAAGTATACAAATTGGTGAAATTACTTAATAAGAAAAATAATTACAATATACAACCACAAAGGAACTGACAAAAATCTCCTATTACTTAAATAACTTAGACAACCATACAGAAAATCCCAAACATGTTAACACGTGAAGAAATGTGAGGATCTTACTACAAGATTCACTTCATTAAATGAAATTGTTGAACTTGTAGTTTCTTTACCTTCTGTTTTCACTTTTTCTGCATCTTGCTCAGTTGCAATTTCCTCAATCTTGTCTTGGTCTCCTGATTCTTCCTTGCTTCTTTCAGCATCTGTCTGATCATTATCAATGTCACTTTTGGCCTTTTCAGCTTCATCATCTGCTGTTGTTTTATCTTCCACTACTTCACCTTTTCTTGCTCTGATAATGTCCAAGATTTCATCTGCAACAGAGAGGATGTTGTCATCAATGAACAACAAACCACCACCTTGGAGCAGAAAACACATGACATCAATACTGCTTCTTTCCAACGAGACAAAAGGTAACAGCCAACTTCTTACGACCTTTTTCCCCACAAAGAAATAATTCCAAAGATCAAACTATTGATTCCTCAGAGCTGTGCACTTACATAGTGAACACTTAAATTTTTAGACCCAAATATCTAATCTTCATGTCTTCCCAAGAACCAAATTCCAGACCGTCACAGATTCATATTGCTATTCATTTCTCCAAGGTAGAGAGATTAAGTTGGTGGGGAACTGCAAAGGAGATATGCACTTTTCCCACACTTTCCATAATATTGGAGATCTAATATTTTTGCTACTCCAAATCCCATTGGACTGTAAAATGTTTATGAGGAGTATTTATGTGTGTGTATATATATATATAATATATATAAAAGACATTACATCCAGAACCCTTTGACAGTTAACATAATTCCACCTGGAATGATCATAATCTGGCACGCCTTAAGTTTATCAAGATTCTGAATCATTCAGGACATCCTGGAATAGATGATACACAGTCCTAACAAGAAGTCAGCACAACACAGCCATGCTGGTACACCGGCACGATGCTTCTCCATCAACTTCTATAAACTTCTTACAATCAAATAAATACAAACCAGTATTTCATTCAGAGTGCAACATTTGTTCCCATTAAACAAAATATTCTTACCATTTGCTGCAGAAAGGAAAGACTTGTTGTTGCCCCTTGCTTTATTAGTCAGGTCTTCTGTCACATCCATGTGCCGATGAATCTCGTCACGCATTTCTTCCAGAGTTTTGCATAGGTCAGCTTCCCAGTAATCTTTGTCCAGGCATTCAATTAACTCTGCCAGCTGTATCTTTGTGCTATAGTACCAGACTTTCTTATCCTTCTCACTTTCAGAATCTTCCTCTCTGAAAGAGTATTTAAAAAAATACTAATTTTAAAATACCTGGATAAATGATAAAAATTACTATCAGCCTCCTTTTGACAGAGAACTACTTAATGCCAATACCTGAGTTTGGAGAAATAAATCATGTGAGGACAAGTCATATGCATCCAGTTTAGTACCCAAACACTTTTTTCTAACTTCCCTCCCTTTCTCCATCCCTTCAGAATATCTCATGACAATTTCCTCAAGAAAGCATTTGAAGACTCTCCTCAAAACTGGTTTATCCAATCTGACAACTAGGTTTATTCTCATTATATTCACTATTACTGTAACCAATAATCCATTACTAAGTCTGAAACAATTTGCAATGAAAGAGGGTTTGGCTCTAGAATCCATAAAGGGCAGCACTTCTGGCTGCATGTTTAGGAAATAACAAAGTTAGAAAAGTCAAAGCGTGGAATGTCACATTAATGAAATATTCCATATTAGCATCTCTATGGCACTCACTTAAGAGCACACCTGTAAGGGATAGAAGGATCATAACACGATCCTTTGAATAGATCAAGGGATTCCCACATTGTTTATCCAGGGCACCCCATGACACCACAAGCTTCGACAGAACTGCTGGAGAACCACAGTATCCAAAGCACCTCAACAAGGCCACCAGGCCCAAGCAAGCTCCGTAAATACTTCAGGTAACAGCCTCTTCTGGAGTGCTGGAGCACGTCAAGAAGAAAGAGGCTGCTTGATTTCAGCTTGGCTTGTCAGGACCTGTTCAGCAGCAGCAGCCAGAGTGATGCCAGTGGGGGCAGGACGGCTTGTTTCCACACCACATCCCAGAACTCTCAATACCACGGACACCGTGTGGGGTGACATGATGATTTTTCTGCCTGGCCACCTAGGAGAGGAGCTAAACCACTGCCACACTTGCAGTCCCCTTAAAAGCATTCCAGGCCTATGGCTCACTAACAATCGATCCTAAATCACGGCATCCAAAGGAATGGAAAGCTGTCTGCAGTTGGGAAGCTCTGCCCCTCATATGGTTTGTTGGGAGCTCCTCTCTACCACCTGCCTCCCTCACGCAGTAAAGGCAGAGAAAACTGGCCTCACATATTCAAAAGCCACACAACCACAAGGCAACTTGTCACCTTCTTGCTATTTTCCACATTCTACTTAAGAAACAACTGTAATATTCACAACTCAATCAGAATACTACTAAAATAAGGTGATTGTGAACTTAATAACAGCAACATTACTCAAAATTCTACTACGAATTTGTCACAACCATGACTACAAAATGGACTTTTGGTTTTCATAAAACCTGATGTATTGCAAAGAAATACTACCATTTCTCTCCAAAGGCCTTTGCTCAAAAGAAGCAACTAATTCTATGTTATCCATTTATTCCTCCCAGCTACCAGGAACTTTCCATTAGTTTTAAGAGGTTCACATGGTTAGTTTGACAAGTTTTCTCAGAAAACAGCTCATTTCAAGAAGGCTGCCCACATACAAAACATCAAAAAGTAACAGTTGAAATCACTGGACTTCATGGAATATTCTACACCTGTAGACTTCCAAGTTAAAAGAAAAATTATTATTTAAACCACATTTCTATTGAACCAAGAAAGTTATTTACTCACAATAACAGGAATAGCAGCATCTTTACTATTGTTTGTGAACAAAAGCACCAGAAAAGGAAGATAAAGGCAAACACCCAAAAACTAAGACGGAAGAGGAGATAAGAAGACAATAATACAACTTTGTACAGCCAGAGGAAAGAGGAGAATGACACACAATGCTTAACTAAAAAGGTCAGGGAGAGTACACCTTCTGAACCTTGCCTGGCAGACACCCAATGGAAGTGGCGAGAGCACGACAGTCGTAAGGCTGTTCTGTGCCTTACTAGCCTGACTGCAGAACATAATTAAAGCATAAATTTAGCAACAGCATTATTTCTTAGCTTACCAAAAAGGGAACTTCAACATTTCAGTTTGAATCCCTATCTCATTATATGATTATTTGCAAGACAGATATGCCATTTATACATTTTCTTACGTGACCTAGATATGCAGCAACACAAAAGCTTTATATACTTTCCATTCCATGAAGAAAGGCTGTGCTAGCACCTGCTGGCCAGAGCAGCTCAGGTACAGAGGCTTGTACACCTGGCTTAAACTTGGACACTGATCAGTCAAGGGGTTTCTTCTTTATCCACTTCCCTCATTTAGCAAATCTCAAACTGCTACTATAATGCTAACGCATCCAGGATGCCTAAGTACCACCTGAAAATCCCAAGTATCACTTGTCTTTTCCTTTCCCACCAGTTCTTTCTATTCTAGTGTCACAAGGTTCCACTGGACTGAAAAGCAATTAGCTGTTATCTTCAATGTCCCTATATAATTCACAATAAAGCCATCAGTACCAGTAAAGGTGTGCTCTATTATACGGCAATAAAACCCCGAAGCATGCTGTGAGGCATCCAGACACCAGACCACAGAAGGCACCTAGAGCTCAGTTTTCCATGTGTGATTGATTAAAGAGCTGCTCAGGTAATATTCTGGCAACAATGAGATTATCTAAGAGTATTTTACATTTCCTCTATTTCATATATACAGGGTTATGAACATAGAATTGCTCTTGAATTGAAGGCCATCACAAGCTTAATAACAGAATTTCAGAAATTAATGTTTTCTCTTGACAAAAGCACAGACAGAACATGAAACAGCACAAGCTTTCTGTACGTATGTTTACAAGAAGTCAGACTTCTTTTCAAGATGCAGGTGTATACCAGTGGAAGCCCTGGAGTGCTCATCACCAACTCACTAACAGCTGAAGAACTACAGTAGAAATCATCCTACACAAACCTGTTTGTGGAAGTTCATTAAGATTTAAATTAACAATTAAATAGAGAAACTAACTTTCCCTGAGCGCCTTCTTGCATCGGCTAAAGGGACCCTACTTTTACCCTTGGAACAAACCAGAGAGGCTGTCATAACAATAAGACGGGAGGATGCAAGAGCCAGTTCCCAGTGTTTTTGCTGACAAGCTGGGCAGAGTGGCTGGCGTGGTGCTGGATGGGTCTGCCTGGTCCCCACGGGACTCGGCTGAGTCACCGTCATTAAGTGAGGCCGTGCAAGGGAGGAAAGAATCACACAAGTATTTCCTACCTCTTTCAGCCTCCCTCACTGCCAGGAACTTTCCAGTGGCAGGTTCTAGGGGCAGCCTTAAAGACTGATAAAAATGACAACGCGGAAGATGCTAGAGACTTTCAAATAAAGTAACAGCACAATAGTTACACCCCTTCCTGAGTTACACGCTGATCCAGTCAGAAACTGAAAGATTCAGCAAATTTTTTAAAGTGCTCTATTCAAATGAACATCCAAAACCTTTTTAATTGGAGAAAGTAGAGAAGAACCTGCTAAGAATACAAACAGCATGACAGATGTTGCAGGAAAAAACCTGGAACTGGTTTTGACCATAGAGGAAGATACATACAAGTCAGGAATAACATTTTGTGTCTCATTCCTGCTACTAAAAAAATAAATAATAATAATAATAAAAGCCAAACAATATTTTGTTATATTCTCTCATAGACATCTGACAAATCCAAGGCATCTCAATACTTCTACAAAGATAACTTGTTAAAATATTGCAGCAGCTTCCTAGGAAAACAAGTCCAAATCCTGAATTCCCTGACTTGTAACCTTGCAGAAACAACCTTCAAAAGCCAAACAAATGCAGCTGACCCAGACACAGCATCCTAGCTTTGATAATAGCTTGAAACAAAACCACAGGAATTATCTCCTGCCTTCCTTTTTTTTTTTTTTAAATTTGGTTGATATCTATGAGAGTCCTCCTCAGTGTCCACTTTTCCAGCTTTGTAAAACAGAAGAGGTGGAAAACGGAAACAAAGCCACAATGATGGGCTTACGCAAGGCTTATTACCCTCAGCAAGCGATGAGAGTGGAAATAAAAGAACCACTGAACAAGTCGTCTACAATGCCCTTGAAAAAGATGGGAAAAGCAGTGGTATGGTGGATTTGTAACATTTATAAAAGGAGAGAGGAGATGTAGTGAAAAGCCCTAAAAACTCCCTTGAAAAAGAAAACAAAATGCATCAGCTAACAATACACTCAAGCAAGGGCACTGTAGCTTAAAGGTCTAAACTGAGTCCTTAGAGGTGGCCCGTTTGCAAGATGAAAATCTATCAACAGTCCTTGCAATCCCACTTAAAGACACTGGCTAATACCTTAACTTTCATTGTAATCTGCTTGGCACGAAACTCTCAAGGTGTCCAGCTGTGCCTTCTTTTCTCCATAAAACTGAACAGAAAATTGTATTGCAAGAAATCTAATGAAACCTCCTTGTTTTTCTTAAATTAACAATATCATTAATTTCACTTAAATACCATTTCTTCTCCATTATGAGAACAATTGCATAAGAACAGTCTTTTGTAAGAAAGACCTGTCTTTAGCTATTTTCACTTACATAGATGCAAGTAATGGTCTTACCTAAAGATAGAACAATTTTAAGAGGCAACAGCAACTTAGAGGATATACATTTGATACAACACTATTGTTTAGAAAATAGTAAATGAGTTTACTTACATAATGATCCTTCTATTCAGGAACCAGTATTTTCTTCTATGCCGGTCATATCCAATAGGTTCATGTCGAATGTACGGTTTATTTTTTTGGATTTCAGCGACACAGTCAGTTACTCCAGGCACCTTATGTGCTACGCAGACCTCACACTGCCATTCGTCTTCAGGTACCTCCTCAAGAGGGGGTTTCACGCACTCCAAATGGTACACAGCTGAACAAGTTTCACAGCAAAGTAAATCCCCAAGTTTGTGACAAACCCTACAATGATCATCATACTGAATAACACCTTCTGACATTAACTCTTCACGTGCAATGTTTGTTGTAAGAAACTGATCCACTAAGAACTGCAGAACTTTGATTTTATTCTCTACTGGTCCATAAGGATAGTCCTCTGTCTCTTGGAAAGGAAGAACATGATGGTATTCCTTGTCACTCTCACAATATACCCGCAGAACCTCTGGCCACGTCATTCCATCTATGAAATACAAAGTGGAATTAACACTATCTTTGAGGTCAGCAGGTCCAAAGGTAGTATTTGAAGTGTCTTCTTCACGTAAAACTGCTTTTAAAAGCACTATGTGCATCTCTGCCATAAGTGTGCACTGCTCTTGACTTACCAGAGCAGCACAGAAGTCCTCAAAACGAAAAGGAGAGAGGCGTAAAACAGTGCCAAAGTTCCTTAGTACCTCATAGATGGCAATAACATTCATTATATGCTCACTAGGCACCATTAAGTCCTCTGAGGACTTAGGAAACTCCAAGGGTGGGATATCTTTTTCTTCCAGTATTGGAGAACGAGGACGATGAACTCTTTGTCTTCTCCTACCTGGAACAAAAAACAACAGTAAGAATTTTGCCATGCACAGGATGACATGTTTAAGCATCTATCAGCAATAACCATGTCAAGCTTTCTAAACTACTGCAAATATTCATATCTTCACAATTACACAAATGTGATAATTCAGCTAAAATGTTATACTTAAATTAACAGTATGAATATAAAACACACAAGATATCTGAAGTTTTGCTTTGGACGCTCAGCGCAGTTGTATTTCCTATATAATATACATCTAGTAAATCTTAAAAATGATGTCTGGAATTTTAAATTAGTCAAAAAGGCAGACATTCCCCTCAGCCAAAAAAATGATTTACAGATTCTTCTCATTTTCATTCAGCATGACTAGTTTATCATTTCTTCTTGGAATGTTAACTGTAAACTTGAAGAATCAAGCTTCAAACAACAGCTATTTTGTACTAAAATACTGCAAGCTATTCTCCTATCCAGCAATAGCATACAAGAAAGATGATTTCAATAAGATAGAATCACAGAATGGGTTGGGTTGGAAGGGACTTTAAAGCCCATCCAGTTCCTCCCCACTAGCCACGGGCAGGGACACCTCCCAGTAGATCAGGCTGCTCAAGGCCCATCCAACCTGGCCCTGAACACCTCCACGGACGGGGCAGCCACCACTGCTCTGGGCAACCTGGGCCAGTGTCTCACCACGTTTATCGTGAAAAATTTTTTCCTAATGTCTAATCTAAATCTTCCTACTTCTAATTCAAAACCATTTCCCCTCATTCTATCACTCCATGCGCTTGCAAAAAGCCCCTCCCCAGCTTTCTTGTAGGCTCCCTTCAGGTACTGGAAGGCTGCTATAAGGTCTCCCCAGAGAGCAGTTAGTGTGTTATCAGGACACAAAGTATGTCACAGTACCTTCATAAAGAATTTGACTTTGGTGCAAGTACAGTGTAATCAGGCGGCTACATTATTCACTCCACCCTTCATCTTTAAATCAATTTACATATTCTCATGTTTGCTTTGGCAAAAAAAGCACAGAAATTTAAAAAGTAATTGTAAAACTGAGAGTTCAGACAATAAGGAAAACCATACTGCATTATAAAATGCATGTTTCATCCATCCACTGCCCTCTGTTATGCCTCAGGGTAAACAGCGGTTACTTTATCGTACCACTCAACACTCCCAATCCACACTGTAAATCACACAACACATCTCAAATCATTTCTCTTTTCAGATGCTGAACTGCTCTGAACAATCCTGCACTGCACATAATCTCGTTTCCAGAGCTAAAAAGGGAAAGTACTCAGAGATGAAGAATATTTTAGAAGGAAACAGTACTCAGACATATTTTTCTTCAACAGCTTAATGACACAGTATTTCAAATCTTTCTACACTGTTTCTTTTTCAGTTTCCAATTCCCATACCTGGGCTGAACAGAACTTGAACTCTGAAACTTGGAAGGATCGCAACGTGTCATTTGGAAATTCAGACACTCCAAACAATGTGTGCTTAAACCTATTACTGTTTGATGTGCAAACTGCAATCTCAGGAAACATTCCAGATACCTTTAAAAAACAAAACTGCCCCAAAAAACCCAAACCAACAAAACCGAGTTGTCCAGTCTCCACTGAAAAAGATGGATATTCTCTGCCAAGGTGCTCATAAACCTTGACGCACTCTCAGTGCCTGCTGAACTTTAATCACAAGTACAGGCCAACAGTACACGACCGACCAGCGTCAAAGTGCTAGAGTCTCTGTTCAGAGCTGAAATTTGTTGTGTTCTGCTCATGGGTGGATCAGCCCCTCCCTTGCCACCAGCTCTGACAGCTGAAGAAAGGCAGTTTTGAAATCCATATAAGGACTCTGCACTTGTTTGCAATTCTGATAACAACAATTTCTTCATGGCTAATTATCCGCAGTGTTCTGACAGCCCATACAGCTCACACAACTTACAAGCAGTTTCAACTTCTGTGAAGGTTTTTGAAGCTCACAGATCACGTTTACCCAACTGCTCTTCACATACACAAAAAAAATCCCTCACATTTTGAAAAAGGTTTTCCTACAGTAAACATCCAACTTTTCAAGCTCCTTGCTTCCAAAGAAAATCTCCTCTTTTCCACAAGGCAAATTGCCCAAAGCTTGAATTTGACAGTCACTGGCAGGTAAAAAAAAACCAAACCCAAAACTACTTTGGTCTCTTCCTATATTTGTATGTTAAAATTATTTTATTTTACTTTTAATCATTTTAGAGATTCTGGGACTTGACAGCAACTTTTTTTTTTTTTCCCTCCATTTGACATTTGTCGTGGATTTTGCTCTCCCCAGGGAATTCCAAGAACTATCTGTGAGAAAGAGTGTAAACTGAAATGTAGTTAAATACCTTAAAAAAATGAACGACCCCAATTTAAATATTTAAAAGAGAAGTGGGAGCCTGCATAGACTATACAGTTGATGACTACACAGTTATTTTGATTTGGGATGCTACATATGTCCACGCCATTAGGATGTATTTAAAATAATATACAGAAGTGAACTAGTACAACAAATTTTCTGCCGTTCCATATGGAGCAGTCAACAGAATTACACTGTTGCTCTCTTGACTTTCTATTACTGCATCGCCTACTGCCAGTAATATTTTTCAATTTATCTCAGTATAGTTCAAATAACTTTGGATAATTAATTTTTACTATTTAACTGGAATAATTTCTCATTTATGGAAATCTCTTCCCCCAGCAGCAGGTTTTTTTGTTTCAAGTAGAAAATGCAATATGTACTATTTTGCCTGAATCTAAAAAAAGAGAATTCCAGACCAGGTGTAGCAGAAGTTACTTCTACTTTAGGCACCACCACCTGACTCCCTGGACTTCAAATGGAATCTAGGCATCTGTTCTCCGCTAAAAATGTTAATTTACTCACATGGAGGTTTCCCAAAATGGACTAGATTTAAACATAAACCGCACACTTGAGATTGTTTCCAAATCCAAAAATCAAATTCCACCTTCAAGCTTGAGCCAGTACAAAGAGAGAAAACATCCACTTTATGCCATTGAAATTCCATAGTTTTATTTGGAAGGATAAACCAATTTGCAATATCCTCCCACTGCCACAACTGGACTATTTACAGATTCCAGATCATCTTCAGTGCCTCAGCATTATACTTCTACCTAGCACATGCTTCTTTTAAATCACATTCCTTCACTAGTTGTCTCCAAACGTAATGAAGTAGTCTGCAATGGTTGCCTCTCCCTATTTTAAATTCTCTAGCAGAAGAGCTGTCTGTAATTAAGATGAAAGAGTAAACAGTTTTATTCACATGGCACATTTAATTATATATTGATAATTATAGTCTACACTTACCATAATCTAGTAAAAAAATTTATAATACAAATATTTAAGCAAAACACAGTAATGATATTTGAAATATGATGAAGTTACTGAACTGAAGTAACAGGCTGAGTACTCAAAACCAGAATTTTCTGAAATACTTAAAACCCCAAACCCTTGCTTTACTTTTTTTTATTTTTTATTTCCATCTATTCAACCTATGTGGTTTAAACATTGACCTTTTCAAAATTTAGAAGTTAAGGTGGGGTCAATAGAAACCATAAGAAATTACCTGCCAGAATCACTGTCTTGTTTAAATCACGAGGGTGGCAGCTACGCTGGTATGACCTGAAAAAACCCCACTGGTCCCAGCATTACATCATTAGAAAGCTCACACCTGGTCTCGTTTCTCTTCTCTAAAAACTTCCCCTTCCTCAATTTCTTAGCACTTGGGCACCAAGACTCCTCCTCAGAGTTACTATTCAGTGTGGGGGGAGAGAAAAGACGTACCAATGAGTTTCAGATACTTCAGAAATCTGTCACAGCAAGGCAGTGGGAAAGAGTATAGAACACCCTCCCAGGCACACTCCTCAAACTGACGCTAGCGAGTGAACAGACCTTCAGTTTGCCCCCAGTAAGAGATTAATTTTTGCCTTCAAGTTCCACAAGTCAAGTTCCACACCACCCCTACATAAAAGTCCATCTTTAGTAGACGTAGAACTGGGTTGGTTTGGTTTTCCAGGTTATGAGTCACTACAGAAACTTCTCAACGTACAGACCAACTGGCAGTAATACAGTGTCTTGGAAGCACGAGTACTCCTTAGAGAAGATGCCCTCTCCTATATTTTCCTCGCTCCTGGAAATTCTGACTTTTGATTGCCCTCCTGAACTCACTAGGACTATCCTATTTTTGTTCGGTTTTAAAAAAAGAGACAAGAACCAGATGTTTGTTATTCCGTGTTACTACTTTGCATCAGGCAAGTTTCAAATGAGAACATACAGCGACACACAAGTTCTTGTAAGGAACCACTGAGAAATCTCAAAACAGTGGATGAAAATTTCTTTTCATTCTCTTTTCCCACAGCAGAGCGACTGAACTCAATTCAGCTACACGTTGGACACAGCAACATCCAAACCAGTTCCTTAATTAAAAGTCAGCCTCTTGGGAAAGCATGTGCTCAGCTTACACTGAAGAAGAAAAAGCAGTAAAATGAATCAGTTTAACATAAAATAAGAATGTATTATGAAAAGCAGTACTAAAATAGAAAAATCTTAATTTTTTTTTTTTTGGGGAAAGGCCAAAATTAAAGGCTTTCACTTATGAAAACCACTTTTTTTTCCCCCGTCTAAATGGCAACCAACATGACAACCAATGTTTCTAACATTCACAAGTCAAATAATCCCTTCCAGAAAAACTTTCTGAAAGAACAAGATGCATTTGTAACTACTTATAAGCGCAGCTCCAATTTGAATGCTGTCTGCAACAATCATACTTAACCCAAATTTATTTATTTTGCCTGGAAAAGAAAATAAATCGACTACAAACCAGATTAGACTTAAAATCTAAACCAATATTAAAAATGAGACATTCCAAACACCACAAAGCTTTGGAAGTTGAAACACAAATGAGAAATAACTCGTTATGAGAGTAGATGCTGAGAGCATCTTTCCGAGAGCACCCATATCGCAGAAATTGTCAACACATCCTCCTGAGTTAAGTTTCACTACTGCCTTCCAAAATCACAAAACTAGGTCTTGATGTTCTTCAAAACCTATTTTAAAACTTTAAAACTTAGTGGCTGTTTATTTTTTCAGTTTGTGCATCTGCCAGTACTACACTCCTAAATCAAACCAGCCTTCTCTACTGATTCTACACGAAGAATTTAATCCCTCCACATTGTGGCCATCAGTTCACCCGCAGCAGGCGCCAGGAACAGGAAACTCCTGTATCCTAAGTCATCATTTTAACATATGCACAACTAAAGACAAGCAGCAGATGAGATCCCACATTGTCATCATGAGAAGTCACAGCCCTTTTGTGCCTAGAACCCAGGCAAACAAACAAACAAACAACGTACCATTAATACAAGGGTTTTCAGGAACTTTCTGACAATTTCTAGTTGGAACACCCTCTGGATAAGTTGTAACTAATTTCAGAAGTAAGTGAGCCCAGAGAACCAACCTCAGTCTACTAAAATCCACGTTTATTCACCTTGTACCAGCTATGTAACATAATGGTCAGCTATGGAATTTTACTGCACACCTAAAAAAGTCTGCACAATCAACTCACCTGCAGTACATCAAATTATTCTGCCTTTTAAAACAAACATGCTTTGACAATGGCATGGTGTTCGCTGTACACAGCTTCTGAAAAAGATCACTTAAGTAAAAACACTCTGTTTAGATAAACTGCAGGTTTGTATGAAAATACAACAAAATCAGCCACAGACTGATTCCTCTGGCCTTTCACACCATTTCTTTCCTACAACTCCTCTTACATTTTTCATGACCGGCAGGATGAACAAGGGAGAGTTCCTCTAGAGTACAAATGCCAATTCAGATCACTGAATGGTAAAATAACAACACACCAGATTAAATTTAGCGAAGAGGGTACCCTAGGTGGATGTTGGGAAGGCTAGAAAATCTCCTAGGACAGACAGGGGAGGCTGCCTATCTTTCTGTTGTATCTCAATGGCGCCACTTAAGTAATTCTTCAAGAGCACGAAAATGTATTAAGATACAAAATTACTACAGACAAAACACAGCACTCCTTTCCAGTTAAATTCTTTCACTCTGAAGAGAAAAGCACACCAGTGAAGTAACTGGTTAACAGTGACAGCCAATCACTGTAAATGCTCAGACTAGCAAAATCCATCTAGAAATTTTATTTCATGTACTTTAAGATAAATCTTTTGGCTCACAACTCCACTGTGGGGCATTTGCTTGCTAGATAGGCTGATTATTATTATCTCTATCCACATACAAGTCTTCCAAAAGCTGGTTTTCCAAGCCTTTGAGGAAGAAAAGCAAGAAACAGAAAAAAAATGGAGGGTCTCTTGGCAACCTGAGGAAATCTTTCTTTTAAAATTCTGCAACATATGGAAAATACTTGATATCTATAACGCAATTGTAACAAGTCTAAACTAGAACACAGAGTGGATAGGTAATGGCAAAAATGTTTAGTGATACAAGATATACAGGATACCTGTCCTAAAAGTACATCTACCTTCCGGGAATCCAAAGGGTTAAGAGAGAAGGGACATTCCACACATACACACAAAATCCCTCTACCAGAAGTCCATTGTAGAAGAAAAAGAAACGATAAATGTAATTTGCTTTCACACAATAGGCTTTGTACCATCATAAAAAGTTGTATCAAAGGCATTTTATCATTCTTAAGACTTCACTTCTTTAAATACTTTAATAATAATGTAGTAAAAAAGGACTCCTGCATCCAAGTTCATCATGAACTCCTCAGCGGAGCACAACACTTGAGCCTTTCTTGGCTAGAGGCACTGCCTGTGATCTTTTAATTCATTGTTCAATATCAGTTTGAAAAATATGCTAAAGTCTGTCACCCATTTCAGCGGGATGTGATTTACCTGTGAAATCTTGTATGATAGGTGAGTTTGATCAGGATTGCAACTTTTCAATACCTGTTCTAAAAAAATAAACTCTCCAGCCTCTAAGACTACATCCTGCAAGTGGCAGCAATTCCAGCTGCACAGCTGATTGAAGGTGAGTGGAGAACAATCCCTCATTCTCTCTTGTAGCACAAAAAGCGGCACAGGTGGGCACCGCAGGATTCTGTCGGGGACAGCTCGGAGCAAAGGAGGGGATGCTCCTTCAAGCCCTGCAGGTAACCACAGGAACTCTGCCACTGTATATTGCAATTTGTCTGGGTTGAAGACAAATACATGAAAGAAAAAAAAACCAAATAACTGTATTTACATGTTGCTAAAGACCAGTTCTGGCCTAGCATGCACCTGAGCCAGAGCACACAGGAGCCCATGAAGAGCCCCTGAAGACACATCCCTGTATGCCTGCGCTGTTCTTAACACTCATCTCTGCACTGGCCACTGTCAGACTGAGAGATACTGAAGAAAGAACCTTTTCCTTGGGTACTGGCGCTGTTCTAATGTCAAGTGTCTCCTCCTGGACTGTGATAAGAGGAAGATTTCAATTAGTGCCACCACCCCGTAGCAGCGCTCACAAGGCAGCTATTTGTTCAGCCCAAACTGGACAGGGTGAGCTGATGGATGAGAAGTTCCTGCTTCCTTTGAAAAGGGCAACAGCATGTCTGAGAGAGGAAAGGAGAGAGGGAGACCCCTAGGCAAACGCTGAACTCATGAGAGCCGCCAGTAAATTGCCAAATTCACAACACAGATGTCTTAACTACCAAAAAAAACAGTATTAAAAAAGAAAAGCACATAAGGAGGAAAACGTTTACGCTTATCCTTAAAAAGTTAACCAAAGTTACCCTGACCAAGCGAGAAGTGAACACATCAACCACCAAAATGGTTTCTGATACACCTAAATACCACATAAAAAAACCTGCCTATGCTTGCACAACAATGCAGACAGAGGTGTCCTGTTATTTGCCAAAAGGCTTCAGTATATTTCAAAAACTAAATATACCCATGCTCTGCAGAACCCATTTTAGACCTGGAAGCTCACGTAAAAAATATTTTCCCTACCCAGCCAATTAAAATCATAAAAATATTATTTCCCCAACGAAAGCACACAATGAAAAAGTAATAAAAATTACGACAACTAAGGAGAAAATGAAGAGTTGAAAGTCAAGAGAGTACTTCAGGTTTTTTTCTTCTGTGAAGTCAGACCCCCCGAACGTAAAATGCAATAAATATTAAAAAATTTCAATTTGACTGCAGAACATCCCTGCAACAGGCAAACCACCTTCAGTATTTATCTCTAAATTAATTTAATAATGTATGCACTTATTTTGATTTGTTTAGGTTCCCAATCATATATATGAAAAAATATTTATACATAGGCAGACATGCAGAGGTTTTTAAGGAACTTGAAGAACTTATGGACTCCCCTACTGAGCTGATACCATTAACTCACCAAAATAAAAACAAATGACACGTAAGTACCCAGTACTTACCCCCTTTTAAAAAGCCTCAACTAACTACTCAGAACTACATTCCTTTTTTAATTAAGATGCAAAGCATTTACACCAACAACCTGTTCCTCTCCCCTCCCAAACTGGCCAATACTTGTACAACGGCAGCGTTTGTGATGCTGTAGCCCAATTCAAAAACGCTCCTAGGTTATCCCTAAGTTTAATTACTCTTCTGGTTCAGAGTCTTAAGAAAACTAAACTAAGCCTGAAATCTTTTCTAGAATGAATTCAAATAAAATGCTTAAATCTAGGTAAAAACATTTCTGAAGCTTGAAACCCACATGGCTAATGAAATAATTAAGGAGAAGAAGTGAAGGCCTTAAAAATTTCAGCCCAAATTTGCCCCTAGTTTAAAAAAAAAAATCACAATGGTGTTTAATGAGTTTTAACCCCAACATGAGTTTTAAAGGCTGCCATATCTTAAGATAAATGCAATAGTTAAAACAAAGACTTTTGACACAACCTCCACCTTGCAACCTTTGTTTAACTAAAACTAGGCTTACACCCTCGCACTGAAGCTCTGTGCACTTTTCCCCAAACTATAACAATGCAATCTCCATTTTGAACAATGCACCTCATTTCCCTCCTTGGGAAGCCAGTTTGGTCTTAAAGCCAGTAAACGCTGGATCCAGTTATACCTCTGATTTCACGCTCCTGAAAATTTTCAGTGTTTAACGTCGGGGCTTTTTTTTATTTGGCTACTTCAAACCGCCTGCACTTCCCTTCCTTTTAACATCAAGTTATATTTGCAAGCACGAGCCATTCTTTCCTGTATAAATGTAAATGGACCTCTTTGCAAGGCATGCACCTCATTCCCCTGGTTTTGAAATTTTAAGGGAACGCTCCATACACTTCCAATAGTTCGCAGCATGTCCTGGAGCACCTGCAGCTGGGCAGCCACCAAAACCTCCTCCCCGCACTTTTGCAAAGCATCCCCCGGCTGCAGCATGTGCTGCCCGCCCTCCCTCCTCTCAGTGCGTGTGTCTGTAACCATCTCCTAGCGTTCCCTGCATCCGTGGGGTTGCCAGGCGTTAATTTGCATCCCCCCGCGCCTGGGAGCGCTCGCAGACATCCCTCGCACCCCCGCTCGGGAGGAAGAAGGCGTGTGGACCCTATCTGGGAACCTAGAGGGAGCATGTGGGGCGCCCTCGACTCGTTTGAGTTCATCCCACCGACGCTCTACCTGGGGTGCTGCTGTAGGTGCTGTGGCTCCTGAAGCTGCTCTCAGTGCAATAACTGGCATCGTCTTCGTCCTCCATCTCTTCGGGGTAGTCGGAGTCTTCGTCGTCGTCCTCCTCCTCCATTACCTCCTCCTCTTCTTCCTCCTCGGAGTCCTGGTTATCGTCGGGGTCTCCCTCCTCTTCCTCCTCGGACACCATGCTCTCGTCCTCCTCCTCCTCTTCGCTCTCATGATCGTCGTACACCACTTTGCTGATGCTCCTCCTGGACGAGGCAGCTCTGCCTTGGCTGTTGCAGCCTCCTCCTCCTGCTCCCCCCGCCGCCCCGGCCCTGCCCCTGCCCTTACCGCCGCTGCCTCCCCCGCCAGGGGTGCTGCCTCCCTTCCTCTTGCCGCCCCCCCTGGGCGAGGAGGCGGCGGCGGCGGCGGGGGACGACGAGGCCTGGGCGCCCGCGCCTCCCTTCTGCTTGGGCCCCGCCGCCGCCTCTGCCTGGGCCGTGCTCGCCCACCTGCCGCGGCTGCTGCCCCGCTGCCGGGACCTCAGCCCCCCGATGGGCCCCGCCGGCACCGGGGAGCTCGCCTGAGCGCCGCCCGCCGCCGCCTGCTGCTGCTTGGGCGGCCTGCCCCGCCGGCCCCGCATCGCTGGGCGCTGGCCGAGGATGGGGGGGGGGGGGGAGGAGGAAAGGGACGGGATAAGGAAGGCTCGGGAGGGCGCTCCGAGTCCGGACAGGCGGCTACGGGAAAGCTCCCCCCCCCTGCGAAGGCTCCGAGCCGGGGAGGGGGCGCCGCCGAGCTGTGTGAGGGCCGAGGGCTCAATCCGAATTGCCGGCGTCCCGCTCCGGATCGCCGCCGGCCGCCATCTTGTTTCTTCGTCTCTGCCTCGGCTCGCTCCGCGCTGGCTGGGGGAAGCGGCGGCGGCGGCAGCAGGCCCCGAGCGCACCACGTGACCGCCCCGCGCGCGCCCGCCCCGCGCGCAGCCGCCAGGGGGCGCCGCCGCCGCCGCCGCCATGTTGGAGCCCTGCGAGGCGCCCGCCGGCACCTGCAGCCGAGGGGGCGCTGCCTGCTCCTGGCTAGCCTTGAGGGGCGAGGGGCCAGCCCTGGGCTCCCCGCGGGCGGGGGCTCCTTGCTGGGGTCGTGACCACCGCCAGAACCACCAGGTCTCCCTCGGGAGAAATTCTACCCCCAGCACAGGGCTTCCCTCATCACAGGTTCTCCCCCCTAGCAGATGTTCCCCCGCTTAAGAGAAATTCTCCCACCAGCAGAGGTTCTCCCCTCAGTGGAGGTCTCCTGCCCTCACCCAGCACTCACCAGCTCTCCTTTACCGCTGCCACATTTGCCCCTTACTTCATTCTATGTCATCACCCACTATGCAGAAATTAATGCTTGCTCACAGCTCACTGTTACCTGACCCGGGTGGAGATAAAGCAAAACAAGGCTCTGCTATTGGTATTTTTCACAGAATCACAGAATAACCAGGTTGGAAGAGACCCACTGGATCGTCGAGTCCAACCATTCCCACCAATCCCTAAATCATGCTCCTAAGTACCTCATCCACCCTCACCTTAAACACCTCCAGGGACAGCAACTCAACCACCTCCCTTGGCAGACCGTTCCAATGCCTAACCACCCTCTCCGTGAAGAACTTTTTCCTAATCTCAAGCCTAAATCTCCCCTAGTGGAGCTTGAGGCCATTCCCTCTCATCCTGTCCCCTGTCACTTGGGAGAAGAGGCCAGCACCCTCCTCTCCACAACCTCCTTTCAGGTAGTTGTAGAGTAATATCGTCTCCCCTCAGCCTCCTCTTCTCCAGGCTAAACAACCCCAGCTCCCCCAGTTGCTCCTCATAAGATTTGTTCTTTTTTTGCCCATTTAATTGCTCAGAAGTGCTGCCCACGGCCAGGGAGGTGGAACTGGATGACCTTTAAGGTCCCTTCCAGTGCAAACCATTCTATGATTCTATGGTGTCTGCAGTTCACTGGAGCACTGCAGAAAATCATAGAATCTTTCGGCTGGAAAAGACCTTTGAGATCATCAAATCCAACCATACACAATTAAGCCACATCCCCAAGCACCTCTTCTACCCCTCTTTTAAACATCTGCAAGGATGGGGACTTGACCACTTCCCTGGGCGGCCCTTTCCATTATGAATTTTTTCCTTATGGGCTTCACATGTTTTGTGTTCAGTCTTGTTTTCCCATTTGCCAGAGACCCCAAAGGGCTGAAATTCCTCATAAAGTAATTGCACTGGTGGGTTTCTAACGTCACCACATGAATTCAGGGTATGGGTTTCCTGAGCCAAAGCAGTACAAACTGAAAGCCAGCCCAAGGCATGCAAACACCTTGTCTTTCTTACAACCAGCCTTCTTTTTGCTGCTAAATTTACACAGCTTCAAGATCCGCGAGAGTCTGAAACTTGATAATTAGCAAGTAAGTGTGTTTGCTTTTTCATTTTCTCAGTCCCTTGCTTACACTTTCATGCAATGTAAACCCCAATACTGGCCATGCCATCAGCATGCCATCTGTATGTCCCTTGTGTAATTTAAATTGTATTCTTGTATAGTAATTTTTAAAGCACCTTTTGTTCATTAACTTGTTGCTGAGGCCGAGAATCTCATTAAATCCACAAACCTGCCTCAGTGTCAAGCACACAGCAATGTCACAATGGCATCAGGGTTTAGCCCAATTTGCATTCCTAGATCCAGCTTTTTATCAGTGTATCTTTCATATTCAGTTGCACTCTTTTTATATTCAGATACAGCTGCACAGGCTCAGAGCCGTGTTCCAGACACTGTATAGCAAGGATGCACAGCAGCAGACAGCATTGCCTGGCCCCATTTACATCTTTAGACTCAATTTAGATTCGGAATCTTTTAATGTTACCTTCAGGTTGCTTATGTCTGGCTAATTTTTGAAACCTCTTATAATGTTGCAAAGGATTATGGTAACTTTAAATATGGAGATACATGTGTTCAGGTTATTTCACAATCTCCCTTTGTGATCTTGGAAAAACACCTATGAATTGTCATTGATACACTAGATAGTTTTGCTAGACTGTCAATGAAGGTATCTTGCTCTGAGCTCTACTAGCAGTTATCAGTTGCATGGTCAACTTAAAGACACATCAAACTCACTCTGAAGTCCACAGCATTAACTTTCACCTGAATGTTATTTTTGAAGCTTTGAGGGAAGGGGAGCACAAATGTATTTAGACAAGATTTCAAGAGAGGAGTATTTAAAAAGCTGAAACTGTCATGGATGGACTCTTTCAACACCAGAAAGCTCCAGAAATTTCTAAAGCCGAAGTCTTGCAGTACAGTTAATTATGCTGAAATGCAGGAACTCCATTCTGCTCTGGAGAGCAGTCTCTCTGCTGGAGTAAAGCTGTCTTCATCTGATGGCAACTTCTGAGATAACAAATAGAACAAGACATAGATCAAATAACTGCACTTTGCCTCTTCATTTCAGGAAGAAGTCTAGTTCTTGGCTGTGGGAGGCTTCTGGATATAGGTGGTTTTATCAGACAAGAGATGCATTGAACCAGCTTTAGATTGTTGTCACTCAAGATCACTCCACACCTCTCCCTTCTGTTTTTGTAAAAGCAACGTATGAGCACCTGGTTAGATGGGAAAGGAAAGCCCAAAAGGGTACACTAACCAGATGTGATGAGACAGGAGAGAGGAAGCAATGTGAATCAGGTAACAATCCTATACCTATACAGTTAAGCTCCCTTTCCTGTTCTAAATTAGCTAAGACTGAAAATGTCAAAGGCATCTTTGGACAAAGTAAAAATAACTTAAAAATAGAAAGTCAAAAAAGCAAACTCAAATGAATTCATCTACAGTTCATAACCTGAGTGGAGATAACAGTACTGTGACCAACGTAATTATACTTCAATTATTAACCAAAAAAAGCAGCAAGTGGGACTGTCAACTCTGATGAAACATCTGTTTAAGCCTTACTGCAAGTGTTCTACTAATTCTTTGCCAAGAATCACGTGGCTTTTTAGGATGTACTTATGACTGCGTATCGAAATTACACATGAAAATATAAGCAAGCATCCAGCTTCTTATCCAGTCAAAAAGAGAGCTTTTAATACACAAGTTTCAAACTTAACAACTCTATAGCTACAGAGTAACCGTGCTCCAGCTATGTAGAAAACAACTTTTCACATCCCCAATATGGAGTGCTAATATATCCTTGTCATAAAAGGAATCAATAAAAAATAAATTTCTTAAGAAGTCATTTTAAATTCAAATAAGTTCCAGCACTTCAATAGAATATGTCTGAATGTTTTTCTCGTGGTTAAGTCTTTGTAACTCTCGCAAACTTCCTTCAATCTTGTTGAGTTCAGAATAGAATCGTACCTAAAACCAAGAAAATACAGATATTTACTGTCAAGTAAATTTTAATTATTTTCATACATCATTACACTGCACAATCAGCTGTGGTTCTGCAGAGTTTCAGATATTTAAACCAAACAAATAGAGCAGCTTTTGAAATCAAAATGAGGAGAGGCAACTGCCATTTTACGCTCAGGAAGGAGCACACACAGCAGAAGAGACATTGCGATTTACTATGTAGTTTGTTGTTGCTCACCCCTTAATTCTTAACACCCACATTCCAAACCCATAACTAAAGTGAAACAATTAACCCAGAAGATGCAACTTACTTGGGCTCTCACAAATCTGTGCAGGTTTGAAAGCAACCCTTTCGCTTCTGGTAGCATCACCATAACTGTGAAGTGAGCGTCAAGTAACAGGCACATCCAGTCCATAATCTGAAGGCAAACAAGAAAAGCACACTTACACTTCATGATATGTACAGATTTTCCTTTAAAAATTGCACTCTGATACATTAACTTCCAATGCAAAATGTGTGACTTCATATTTTCAGGCAGTATATTTACTTTCAGTAGTAAAATGTTACATCTGACTTCATGTGGGTTATATCAAAAGACAATACTTCATAGAATCAATGTAGGTCTCCATTGATTTTAGATATTCACAGCTACTCACTAAGTTATACATCATAGAAACTGAAGGAAGTACAACTCTTACAAGTAGCTTCTCACCTGATTTACAGTTGGAGCGCGTATTCCAGGAAGAGCGGTATTAATTTTTTCACTGCATATCACGTGCAGGTAGCGCAAATATCTGAGAAACAGCTAAAAGTAGAAAAGTAAGTATTTTTAAAGGACAAACTATTAATAGACCAAGGACAAATGACTGATAGACCAAGGAGTTTTGTCCCGCATACAGTAGTACTCATAAGGATGTGAAAAAAGGTGACATTTGTTAATAGGGAATCTTATTAGGCATTTTAATTTCATTCTTGCACATTAGTTTGAGATTCAGACTCCAGCAAGAATGGCAAGTTTCTCACATACATAACTGAAAAACTCTCTTCCCTTTCCCTCCTCCTAAAATAACAGGGTGTTAAAAACTTTTTAATTTTAACATACTTACAACAGCTTGCTGAGCTGGAAGGTTTTTCAGATGTGGCAGAAGAAACGTTTCACTGTAAGCTGACTGGAGAACAGCATTTCTGTGCAATACTATTAAGGAAATAAAATAGTAGGAAAAATACCACTTTCTACAAACTAATTCTAATTAAAATACTTATCCAGGTTCTTTGAGAGAGGGCCTGGTTCAGCTTTTTGAGTCTCCCTTTTTTCTATGATGAAATAAACAGAGCAACTGAAATACCACACATGGACAGTTTTATTTGCTGCAAGTATGTAACTGACTCACAAGTTGCAACAAGCTAAATCAAAATCACTGATGCTACCAGCACTCACATCACATATAACGCATTGACTTGCCTTCATTAAAACATACAAAGGATACAATAATGCTGCCTTCTGTGGTCCAACAGGGCAGAGCTCACCATCAGCCGTCATATAGTTTTCTTTTGTGATTTGAGTCTCCCAATTGTCTTCTTCCAGCTCCGCATTGAAACCATTTTCTACAATTTCACTCTTAACTTCTTTATTGTTGAATTCAACATCAATGTAACCGATTACAGATTCTAGATTCACATCTGTGCTTTGAAGATAGGCTTCACTGAGGCTGTAGAAGAAAATTCCAGATGATTAATACTTTTAATTATTAGCTTTAAAATCAGCAGTGCCACCAACCCAACAGCAGTACACACTATAAACCCTCTGAGGCTTACTCTAACAATAAAAGCATACACTAAAATATAGTCTTACAGAATAAATAAAGGCCATGAGAGAAGAATCAGTATTTTGTAATTATTAACCTTGAGCAATATTTGTGCTGCTCTTTTATTCCAACAGTTTAAGTTACTCTATTATTAGACATTCTGTCATGGACTGATTTAAAGGTTATACCCCATTCAAGACTGTTGTTTGATTCTGACACTAGTGGGACTGCTAAACACGTAAGGGAGTTATGATCGTCCTAATATTTAGTAAAAACTCTGCCAATTCTAAGGTATAAAATTAACAAAATCTGATGTTTCTAATAATGAAAGAATCCTTTTTGCTCTGAAGGCCTAGAGGAAAAATTACTTCAGCCTTTCTAGGATAGGAAAACCATTTTAGTAATGAAATTTTTTTTTGTGGGCTTCTTAGCTCAGGTAAGCTCCCAATTAAGTCCATTGCACAGTAAACACGGTGACAACACACACAGAAGGACGCGACTGCTGTTCAAGCCAGCAGTGTTAGCAAAAGGCATGTTCACTTCAGCTACCATTAACATATGCAAGACATCTATAAAAAGTCCGTCAGTCTGCAAGACTACAACATAGACTGCGCTCAGAATTAAGAATTTCACACAGAGTATTAACTGCTCATCTATAAAGTTAAAGCAACACATCGCTTTTCATTAAGGGGCCCAGTTTGTTAAAGAAGAAAATAATATAAAAAAAAGTAATTCCAACTTACGTTAAAAATAATTTCAAGCAAGCATAAGTAATTCCTTCAGGAATATCTGGAAACCTCTGCAAGCAGATTTGTAAGAGACGCACATCTTTTTTCTCCAAAGCAACAGCCATTAAATCTGGACATAAACTGTAAGAAGACAAAAAGAATAGGCTACATGATTCACACTCACTGAAAACTACATTGACAACTACTGCAGACGCATTGATCTTGTTTTACACAAAAATCCATCTACAAGCGCCAGCTTCACAGGAAAATAAGCATAAGCACCTTTGACAGTAAATTCCGATAATTCACGAGTGTTTCATAAAGAACTGGATTTATACTTTTTGTTGTTTTTAAAGACAACTCCTCACAAGTCAAAAAATGCAGAATCATCACCTGTAAGACAAGTCTCGGGTCTGGACTATCTGTAGCAGGAAATTTTGAGGGTAGTATTTTGGATTTGCTTTACATCTGTCTGTAATGGCAGTCATTACACATCCGATGTTGGCTTGGATATCTGGCATCTGTGCTTTTGACATCAGTTGTCTCAATTCATCTTCAAATACAGTTGTAGAAGCATCCTGAAAATTACAAATACTGTGCAATTCAGTAGGAGAAGGCACAGGTTTGAGCACTGTTACTACTTAGACCAAGTAGGAGGCTTATTTTGAATTCAAGCTAAAAAGAAAATTTACAAAAAAGCCCTCACCACTACGTGTTTTCAGAGTCTCTCTCAAGCATGAAAGAGTCATGAACTCTCTCTGAACTCAGCAAAGCAGTATCTTTCAATAATTGCTCAGGGACTGTTTCCCTGCTACTTCAGTGACATTACCAAGTTCAACCACAGCTGAACTATGGGTGCTTTCACATAGGAAGGGATGCAACCTAAACTATCACAACACTTGCAGGCAGTTTTAGAAAGGGACTAACAGCTCATTGCTGTGTTTGCAGTGGAATTCCTAGCGTTCTGACTTTCTACATCCAAAATGTCTTCAACAAAATTAAAGCCATAAGAAAGCTTAAAAAAAGCAGAGTTCAGGTGAAATATCCTCCCAACTTACTTAGTCCAAGAGAAGATTTTCATTAAAATTGAACAAATCTGTGCAATTTTCAGAGCTCAGGCAGCTACTCTAAACCCTATGTTGTACAGTTCAGAACCCGCCCTCGTGACAAATCTTAATGATCATCATGATCGCATACTATTCTAGCAAAATAATATCCCTCAACTCACCTGCTTAAGGCAGGTTTGTCAACTTGCTAAGGGCAAGAGGACATAGGAAAAAATAATAGCTTAAAAGACAACTAGAATATTCTGAGAGTCTCTAAAACACTGCTTTACGATATTTTGTTTACTTACCTTTAGATTTAGTAAGAGCTGCCCAACTGATAAGGTATCTCGCTGTACTTTAGCAACAGTGCTCCTTCTTGATCTTAACTATTATAAAGGAAAACAAAAAATTGTTATTATTCCACTCCAAAAAGATGGTTTATATTTAAGGATTTCAAATCAACATAACTAGGAGCTTCATGTGCCAACCTGCTGCACAGATTACAATTAGTAACCGGGTAGTCTAATTTCAAAAATAGTGTTAGAAATGAGTGACAAATACAAAGTGAAATTTCCTTCTGGTATAGTCCCTACAAGTAAAAAAAGCATAAGGAAGAGCCAAGAGACACAAAGTAAAAACCTCCCATGCTCCTAACGCTAACTTACTGTCATTTTGGGCTCAGATTTCAGAGGCACAGATTGCTGTGACTGAAAGGAAGCCGACAGCTCTTCATCTCCAAGGGTGTCCCAGTTTACAAATGAAGACACATCTGTGAACACAAAAATTAAACTATATGGAAGTAACACTTAAAGCACATTCATTCAAATGTTAATATTACATCAAGTACTTGTATTAATAGGTAGTTTCTAAAGTATAATCCAAGCCATTTTCTGCCAAAAAAGTTTTTTTCTATCTCAGCAGCAGGTAATTTTGTGACCTTTTTTTGCATGCTGTTTTTCCTTTTAGCCTCTGGGAGGAAGAGAAATAAGTTATTACAGAATTCATTGCGAGCATTACTTGCAACCACATTTACCATTAAAGACACTGACAGTAGAATTTTAGACTCAAGTTTACAAACTACCATTTGACATTGCCCCATGTAATCTTTGAAAATAGCACTTCATTTTGTTTTCAGTATTCACAGCTATCATATCAGTATTTTCAGGAATTCCCATATTTGGATGGCAACCCCTTTAAGCGAAGCCACAACAAATTCAGACGTTTGTGTGCTTCAGTGTTCTTAACAGTAAATTTAGCAGCTAGGAATAGAATGCAGTGTTAGGTTACTTAAAGCTCTTTGGAGTCAACTGATTTTATAGGACTGTATTAAAGTAATTTTTATACAATTTCAGAAGTTTTCCTTCTATGAGATCTTTTATAAAAATTCTTACCTGGGGCTCGACTGTCCTTGAGCTTTCCCACAGCAGCTGCCAAGGATGAAGTTTCACACTTGTACATAATTACTGTTAGCACTTTCCCATGAGTAAAAAAAAATTTTTCCTCATAACACCACAACTACAAAATATTGAAACATATTGTTAATGAAGACATGAACAGAGACATGTTCCTGCACAATCTGATGTCTTAACTCCCAACTAAAAAATTCAACTAAAATTCAGCTATTAGATTACTGTAAATTGGTTTTGGTAGGTTACAGCAGACTGGTCAATATTAATACTGTTTCAGAAGTTGGCATTTACTGCTCCTCCAGACAGAAGCAGAACTCTGACATCCATCCGCCTGATCACTGCTATCACACCAAATGCACAAAGCTTAAGAATCACAAATTAAAAATTGAGCTTACTTGTCCACTGGTTCCTAGGGGCAGCTCCTTTGAAGTCTGCAACGTCTGAAATTTTGTATTCCATATTGTCAGGCATTCTGGGAAAACAAGAGAGAGACGTTACAAACCAAAAAGCAACATAAATGCTTTCAGTTAAAAATACTTGCAGAAACAGAAACAACTTTCAAATGGCTCAGTGAGTAATGGATTCAATATTAGCAATTTAGTCATTCCGGTTAGACCTCAAGAAAAACACATATAGATGAGTAAGTTTGCAAGTGAAGAGCTTTACATAAGAATGTGTGGCAAGAGGGACAGCAGCCAGTGGGGCTTCCAGTCAGAACATTTTGTAATAAAAAGTTACGTTCAGTGGCTTCAATTCCAGAGATTCCATACTTCACAAGTTCAGCCATGAGACTGAAGTGTTTATTTCACTTACTTTAGACACTGCTTTCTTATAGGACATTAGGTGTGTTTGCCCATGTAGGTGCCTTTAGAAGTGTCCAAGTCCTCTTTTCAATCCCCCTACACCCATGAGTTCTCCTGCTGCATCTTCTCAGCTGTTTCAGAAACAGCATGAAAGCAAACACTGACAGACAGCAGGGAGTGCAGCCCTGCAACCCGCTCTGCCGTTTACTGGTAAAGGTTATCTCTCAGCTACTGCTCTGAGCAGCACAGCTCAAGTACCTACTAGTTTCAAAAGCCAACTAACATTCTATATGCACTAATTCCTGCTTAGTGCTTTGCCCTAGGAAATGTGAGATATTACAACATCTCAATTTGATTTTTCAAGTTACCTTTGGATTCTTCACCTGATGTGGCCAGACTTCCTAATACTGCGATATGGTCTTTATCAAGAACAATGAAAGAAGTGCCTTTTAGAACACTTCCAGACACCAAAAGGTTTAGTAGTAGCGACTCGGACAAAATTTGCTCTTCCTCTTCAGTATTTTGTTGCAGAGGTATCAGAACCTTGTACACAGCATCATTGGAATCTGTCAAAGAAAAGTGATGACACTTTCATGATCTGTTATTGTTATCTATTTGATAAGATACAATAAGAGGACACCCAAAGAGAACAAAACCCAGTGACTGCTGATAGAAGAAACAATACACAATATTTGAAGGACAAAGTAGCAAAATAAAACTATAGCTAACACGAGTACAAGTCATAACATTTAGGAACATTCAGTTGTTGCAGTCATTAAAATATCAGAAGGATTTAATTGCAACTTCAACAATTAGCTGTTTCAGAAAGTTCAAAGAGCTAAAAATATTTAACAGTAATTCAAAAATATCAATATTTCACATCCTTCTATACATTTGCTTTATTATTGTATTCTGTTAGAAAATATAAAACTTACATAAACAGAGAAGTGTGATAGATTGATTTTTTATATATGCTGTGAAATTCACAGGTTTACTCTCCTGTTGTTCAAGTTTATATTTGTGTAGACTATTCATCTTAACTTTCTGCACGTAGACAAAAAAATCTCCATCCTAAAACAAATTAGAAAACAAAGTTTACCTCTCATTTACATAAAGATGATGTAACAAATTCAGATATTAGTACTGCCTAACTTTAAATGTTAAGCAAAATACAAATTTGTGTTTTTTATAGGACATGCAGCCTAATTCAGAAAAGTTTTCAGATTCAAGCACATAAAGAAAATTCTGATTTGATGAAACAAATGGATTCACAGGAAGAAGCATTTGAATAAAGACAGATACACACACAATTTTTTTCCTCCAAACATATACCATATTAAGTAAGCTCTACACAGTAAGCAAGTATTTGAGGGCAATGAAGAGTCACACAGCCATATATGCTGTATTTAATCTCAGTTGCTGTCAGAAGTTCTAAGAGCCAGGCTCCTCAGCCCTGAAAGAAACACCACTTCAATTTAACTGTTGTATCAGAAACAATACATATACAAAAGATTGATTACATCAGGATAATAATTTCACTAAAAGCTCTTAAAATCCAGTGAAACAGATGACGGATTTTAGGAAAAGCACCTAGATTTGATGCTATGAAAATACTTTTTAAAAAGGATATAACTTACTTTCTCGGTAGCGAAAATTAAGACAGGCTGTTGACCTTCCATGAAGGCTTGACTCCACCTAAAACCAAAAAGCTGCATGAACACAGAAATTCTAGGACTATAATTAAAGTCATATCACTATGCCTTAGGCAGCCTCTTATTTTCAGAATGGCTGTCTATGTTTTAAGATTTTAAAAACATCGTATTGGAAAAGCAACCCAACCCCAAGATCTTGGTCTTCAGATTTCTCCCCTAACCCCTCAAAAAAGGAACAACTTTCATCATCATCGTCAATTCCTCTGAGCAAGATGCAAGCCTCATGAAGTTGTGTTACTTACTTGATGACTTCATCTGAGATAACGTTTTCAATTTCTTGTTGTGGGGCTTCCAAAAGGACATCTAAAGTCCGAACACCACCTCCTCTGAACAGCACCACCGGCCCCACATTGCGTAGCGAATGTATTCTGTACACATCAGCTGAGAGCTACAAAGGGAAAAAAACATTACGAGGTTCCTCAGTGTATCACCCTGAAAGCCAAGTGCTTTATCTGTGATTTTTTTAAAGTTATTTCAATAAAGGAGTAACAGAAGAATGGTTAAAGGGTAATCTTTGATGATCAAGTCTCTCAGTCCAAGTGAATTCCTTGCAATAGTCCAGAAAATCATGAAGCGTAAGTTAAGACAACGGTCAGCTAAAATATAGTATTACTTGTACTGTGAAAACTAGCACCTCTTCACCAGGATTCAAAACATTTACATAAAGGCAAATGCAAGGAAGAGACTTACCGTTGCTTTAAATACTTTGTCCAAGTTAATATCTGTGTTCTTCCATATTCTTAAAACCTTTAAGAAAAACATTGTTCTTTAAGCATATTAAACAGTAAGAGATGGATCTCCCAACATGCAAAATACTAGGAATTCTTTGTCACTGAAACACAGGAAAGTATTCACAGTAACCTTAGTGGAAATCAACCCCAGGGAAGTCTGCATGGGAAAAAGCTGAAGCAGAGACAACAAGAATACCAACCAAGCTCAGGAATCTTGGATTGAGAAGAACGGATAGCAGAATAAAGTTAAGAAAAGAAGATACAACAGAATTATAAATGAAAATAGATCCAAGTGTTGGAGACAGATTAAGGTACAGCTGACCTGATCTGGCAGAGAATGTTTCAAGCAGAACAACGCAAGGTCAGAAAAGGTATTTCATTGACAACAGTTAAAAAGAAGCCAAAGGCTCAGCACAAGTGGAGCAAACGCTACACACATGCTAAGAGGAACTGTTTAACTATAAAATATGATCAGAGAACCAAGGATGCAGACCTGAACTGTTTTAACAATTTCAGTACTATCATCACACAGTTCTAAATGTCAACCAGTCTGCAACAAGAGAATCACAGAATCACCAGGTTGGAAAGGACCCATCGGATCATCGAGTCCAACCATTCCCATCAATCACTAAACCATGGCCCTCAGCATCTCGTCCTAAGAGAAATAACTCATCCTTAGGGAATGTAGGCACAAGGCATTCTTCTCTGAGAATGCTTCTGTTTCTAAAAGGCCACTGCACAACTGGTGCTCAGCACAGATGATCCCTAACAAAAGGGAACTCAGAACTGCACATCCCTGTCCTCCTAAAGAGCAGAGGGGATCTGAACTGCGAGATGGTGTTGAGAGCTCCACATAGTTAAATTTAGCCAAAAATCTATCGCCGCTGATTTCTTCTCTATACATCTTCATTCAGACAACTCATCACATCCTTTTTTTTCAAGAAAAGATAAAGGATCTCACCTTGTCATCATGAACAGCTACATATTCATGAGTTTCAAAGTTGCACACGACTGGACACGTGATAATCTGCCCGTGTTTAACTGACCAACAACCCAGGGGCTTCTGATCCGAAACCTGGAAGAGTCAGAAGAAATACACTGTTATTAAAACATAAGGTAGTATAGTTTGGGGATTTTTCACGTGACAGAAAGGAAATGCAAGGCAGCCACATCTGACTGGAATGAGAACATGAGGTACAATGCGTGCTTTTCCAACATGGAACTATTACTTGCAATCACCAGTGTCAGTTAACTTTTACTCACTAACGCAATCATGCACAGAAACACGCTTTCTCTCTTCCTATTTCAATGTAAACTACTGAGATAGAGAGCTTCCTGTCTAAACTCGTGTTAAGTACGATTGACATTTGTCTGCTGAGGGTGCTCAGCCCCCTTCCCTCAGTCTTGATTGACACCGGTCATATTCATGATCTTATGTATGGTCTTGGCAAAAGAACTAAACAGACCAAAGGGGCTGTGTCATGAACCCACTAAGACACGATCCAAATATTTTCCTAAGGTTTCTTATTCCTTTCTACTGAACTAGACAGGCTTGGAAAGTTGGGGTTGTTCAGCCTGGAGAAGGCTGCAGGGAGTCCTTAAAGCAGTCCTGAAAGGGGCTCCAGGAAAGCTGGGGAGGAGCTTTTTCCACAAGGCGCGTTGTGACAGGAAAAGGAATAATGGTTTTAAACTAGAAAAACGCAGACTTAGACTGGCTATAAGGAAGAAATTTCTTACAATGAAGGTGGTGAGGCAGTGGCTCAGGGTGCCCAAGGAGGGGCTGGACTGGATGACCTGCAAGGCATTCTGTGTTTCTGTGATTCTATTGTGTGTACATGGAAAGACACCAGAACATACTTTAAGTGCTGCGAACTTTACTCTTTCATCCTCCAGCCGACAGGAAGGCAGCAGACCCCAACCCGGCGGCCGGACAAATGCTGCGATACCCTGGCTGCTGCGAGGAACGTTACGCGCCCCGCACCTTCGGGACGGCAGCGCTGCTTGGAACGGGGGACGGAGAGAGACAACGGGCACGAGGAGCAGCGCGCAGGTACCCGCCGCGGCCGCCCCGGTGACAGCGCGGCCGGGCAGAAGGGGGCGCGGCCCGGGGCCTTCCCGCAGGCCGAGCCGCCCGGCGGCAGCGGCCAGGGGCCGGGCCGTTACCTTAAAGAGCGTGGCCGTCCTGCCGCGGTCGGTGAGCAGGACGTGGTCGGGGTCGGGACCCGGCTCCAGCGCCAGGAGGCCGCTGCCGAGGCCCACACCGCCGCTGGGAGCCAAACCGCACAGCGTGAAGCTCTCGCACAGCGCCGCCATCTTGCCGAGCAGCAGCCTCTCGCGAGACTTGGGGGGGGAGCTTGGTGCGGCCCCGAAGCTGCTCGGGAGTTCCCGGACGCCTTGGGAGCGGGAGGGTCGGGGGCGGAAAGAGCCGAAGCCGTTCGGGAGTTCCCGGACGTTGCGGGAGCGGGAGGGTCGGGGGCGGAAAGAGCCGAAGCCGTTCGGGAGTTCCCGGACGCTGCGGGAGCGGGAGGGTCGGGGGCGGAAAGAGCCGAAGCCGTTCGGGAGTTCCCGGACGTTGCGGGAGGGTCGGGGACGGAAAGAGCCGAAGCCGTTCGGGAGTTTCCGGACGCCGCGGGAGCGGGAGGGTCGGGAGCGGAAAGAGCCGAAGCCGTTCGGGAGTTCCCGGACGCTGCGGGAGCGGGAGGGTCGGGGGCGGAAAGAGCCGAAGCCGTTCGGGAGTTCCCGGACGCCGCGGGAGCGGGAGGGTCGGGAGCGGAAAGAGCCGAAGCCGTTCGGGAGTTCCCGGACGTTGCGGGAGGGTCGGGAGCGGAAAGAGCCGAAGCCGTTCGGGAGTTCCCGGACGCCGCGGGAGCCCCCGGGACAGGGAAACGTCTCATCGCGCATGTGAAAGATCATCCAGTTCCAACCCCCCTGCCACGGGCAGGGACACCTCCCACTGGATCCTGTTCCTTGAAGCCCCATCCAACCTGGCCTTGAACATCTTCAGGGATGGGGCAGCCACAGCTTCCCTGTGCGACCTGGGCCAGGGCCTCATCACCCTCATAGTGAAGAAATTCCTCCTTATGCTTATTCTAAATCCTTCCCTCTCCAGTTTACACCCGTTGCCCTTCATCCTATCCCCACAAGCCTCTGTGAACAGCCCCTCCCCAGCTTTCCTGTAGCCCCTTCAGGTACTGGGAGGTCGCTCTAAGGTCTCCTCCAGGCTGAACAACCCCAACTCTCTCAGCCTGTCCTCACACAGAAAGTGCTTCAGCCCTCGGATCATCTCTGTTGCCTCCTCTAGACCCACACCAGCAGCTCCGTCTCCTTCCACTGAGGATTCCAGCTCTGCACGCAGCACTCCAGATGAGATCTCACAGGAGAGGAACAGAAGGGTAGAACCCCCTCTCTCGCCCTGCTGGCCACGCTGCTTTTGATGCAGCCCATAATATGCTTGTCCTTCTGGGCTGTGAGCGCACACTGCTAGCTTGTGTCGAGCTTCTCATCAATCAGCACCCCAAGTCATTTAACTTTTCCCTACAAATCCCATTCTTTGTGCTATTTAACTGTGACGAAGTGACTTGCAGAGCTGGGGACAGAAATGGTAATGGATACGTTCCTTGCTAGAGAAGACCTAGGAAAAGAAAATAGCCACAGTTGTAAAGAATAGTTGTTGGTAGTTTATTTACAACAAAATGCAAGGGAAAATGCAATATTAAAAATAATAAATAACTTGGGAAAAAAACCCCAGGAACTAAGTGATATGAATGAGAAATATGACAATCAAATTCTCCTGCTGAGCCTTGCATTATTTAACATGCAGAGCATTTCAAAACTTGGTCCTTCTTTGCTGATAGTGATGTATCCATGAGTTATTGTAACCATCGTCGTTCTAAAGAAAATAAATGAGTTACTGGACATTCAGAGTCAGGTGGGATTATCACAGAAACGAAATAAAACAATGGAACCTGTTTTAGTGACACCGCAAAACTACAGGAGATTTTAATTCAATGACCATGCTGTTCATTTAAAGCAAAACATTGTTAGACTTCTTTAGCAGTTTTAACTTACACATATAAAACCAAGTCCAAACAATGGAAATAGAAAAGCTGCTATTGACAAGATCATGAATTCTCTCTTACTGCACTCACTAGTTCATAAAAAGCATATACATTTGGCTTATTTCAAATGATAGCACATTGTTTGAAGATACAGTGCAGCGAGCTTCAAAGCATTTTAACAAAATATAGCAGTTTTGTTACAAACTAAAATTCAAGGAACAAATATTTCCATTTCAAAACCTCTACGGCAGCAATTAATGCAAATTGGCTACTAGATGTCACAAAGTCACCTTCCAGAATATTCAAAAAAAGCCAAAGAATAAGGTCTTTCCATAGGATTTATCCAGTCATTTACAAAATTAACCATTACATTCATAAGAAATCCTATTAAGTATGTATTTCAGGAATGTGCTCCTCTCAGTCTTTATGGATACCTCCCTTTTGAATTGCCAGTTATTTTGAATGATTGTTCTATAGAAAATGCATAAAAGTATGAGCAAAGCTGGGAGGACATCTTAATAGAAAACAAAACAAACTAATCATGTTATTTGCTCCAAACTGTATTCTCCTTGATGAAAAATTCCTTGTCAAGTCCTAGCAGAGCTGCATCGGATTCTTCAGTTATTGTGGCAGAGAATAAGAACCCGGTTATTGTGCCTTTTCAGCCGTGCTGCCTGGCACCACAGTCTATAAAGATGTACTCAATAAATAATCACATCATTTATTTTTGCAAAAGAAGTGATGAACACCTGCAAAACACTCTATTTTTCTCCTAATAAACATGTTTGAAAATACAACAGAAAGCACTATGAAAAAAATCAGTAATGAAAACAACCCTTTGCCTCAAGATGTACTGAAGTCTTCAGACTTTCCTTTTAATTTAATTTTTGTGGGATTTTTTTTGTGTTTGCTGGGAATATTCTAGAAAAAGTTGTCCTACTTTAAGAAACCAAACAACCCCAAACAAAGAGAGAAAGAGAATTAAAGACTGTATTGACCCAATGGGTAAGGACTGGTGGGGAAAGCAAAGCAAAACCCAGCAGAGGGTGCGTACACAGGTGATGAGAAGTCTGGGATAATTCTTATCCACAGCAATGAAACATGACAGATCTTTTTATCTACTTTCATCAGGAAGCAACACGGAGGCAGCGTGGCTGATTGTCATCCTTGCTGCGGCCAACAGTGAATTCAGGCTGTTCGGTCTGTAAACCTGATAATCCTGGGGACCAACACTGCTCATGCGAATAGAGTAACGGCTCTAAGCACCCTGTCATTTTCCAATGACACAATCAGTGTCTTTTGCCTACGTCTCTGTCATGCCCCTACCAAGATGTGTCCTATTCAGGTATGTTAATAATTCCCATAAATGCTTTATCCCCAAACCTACTTAATATGTGACCATCAATGTATCCATGTGAGATTTAACTCAATCTGTTGACTATCAGTAAAGGTATGACTGCTTTGATCTAATAATCTGTGTCAAACCCAGATGCTAGAGCATATCCAAGAACAATAATAGGTGACCACAAGGAGATTTTGACTAGAACCGAGCAAGTGTTTCTTTGACAAGGAAAAAATTCATCGAAAAATAGACTTTCAGGTGGAGCAGATACGAACTATTTTTACACAGGTCAAAGTCAGGAAAGGAAAAAACAACCAAATGATGCTGTATGTTTTCAAAGGTTTCCCTTCTCTGCCAATGTTCCAATCTTGCTACTAAATAAGTAATGATGATAAAAAGATTAGACCAGTTATAATCATGAATACTTGATCTGCACACTTTTAAAGCTGAAATCATAAACTATCATAGGGAAGTTACGTTTGCATCATTACTGTGGCTTCTTTTTAAACAAAAAATTCATCACCATTAGTTTACTAATCACACAGAATTACAAGCTCCGAGAAGAAAAGCAAAGCAAAACATGGACAGTAAGTGGGAGAATGCATGAACTCAGACCACAGCTAACCTACCAAGAGCTCTCAGACTTTGCTAGCTACAGGACTTCAACTATCAAACAAATATACACTTGTTTTCAGTGCAGGTTGGCAGTGGAATTACCTCTCCTGCTAGTAAATCTATACTATAAATATCACACATTCAAGGTAACTTCTACTGGATCTACAGCCATTGAGAAGCTCAGTGCATTTAAGCCAGTCAGATCACAGCATTGTGCTGAGAAGATGGCACCAACCTCCCATCGGGACCGAAGGCCATCCCCAACCTGATTGTTCAATAGCCAGTGACGATTCAGCTCTGGAGGACTCTCCTTTTTTAAATCCATGTACCATGTCACCGCTGGTACAAAATATCACCCACTTTGATCACATGATTCAGTTAATAGCTGTCATTCACCAGGAATTGAGCTTATTTAACATCTACTACAGCTACCACTGGAGACGGGTCCTGACAGCATTCATTAAGTAGCAATTTGTAGGAAAGAGGACAAAGTACCCCAAAGCGGGGTCAGTGAGGAAAGATCTCACTGCGTTTACATTTTGGAAGGAAGGAAGAAAGAGATCGCTTCTGCCATTTATTTTTCTCCTTTTCCCACAACCTGCGTTTCCTTGGGGGGAAACATCCTTTTCCACGTTTTAATTCCTGAAACTGAAGAGTGATTTCACAGGCAGACCAGAGCGCTTCTCTTTCCTTAAGGTCACCCTACGCAGGGCTGAGCAGCCCCATCATTCATTTCCTTTTTAAACTGACTGATTTTGTTCACCTCTTCCCTAGACAACGGTAACTCCTGGATCCAGCCTTCTCTCAGAAGAGACTGTGCTGTTTAGGAAAGATGTGAGGGAGGAAAGAAAAGAGGAGTCTCATGTTTTCTTTCCTTTACATTCAAAGTCTTACAGCGTAACTACCACTCTTCTTCCAGCACAGACAAGACAGAATTCATTGGGTTTGCTTTTCAACTGGCTCAATTTTACTGCTTTTTTTTCAATCTCACACATGGAACACCACTGATGAACACCAATACGGACTTAAGAGATCACAAAAGGACAGGGGAGAGCTATTAAAATACATTATCTACAAGAAATAGGTGGTTTCTTTTACAAATTCTGTGCAAGATAGAAATAGTTCAATGGCCTCAAAGTCAGTATAATTAATTACAATCGGGGCTTCAATACAGCGATATTTTGGGTTTTAAAAGCTTTGTGTTTGTTAGCAAGGCCCCAAATCCTGAGTCATATTGAGCAGAATGTGAATCTGAGTGATTGCTGTTGGTGTTCCAAGAACAATGAGTTACAGGTCAAAGGTTGATGAATACACAGGAGAAGCCTGGGAGTAGGGAGAATTTTAAAATCAGCTATAAAAGAAGAAAATGGGAGGGTATTTTTTTCCCTGTTAACCCTGCATTCTGGTTGGCACTAATTTGGCTCAGAAGTCCTTGGCAGCTTCACTTAATAGCTACTCCTAATTATAAATGCTATGACCTAGATGAGGATTTGTAGGCAGGACACTGCTACAGAAAGATTTATTTTCGTTTTTAGGGTTCCCCTCAGACTGCTTTGTTGTACGTCAGTAAGATGCACCATATGGCTTGAAACGCTACTTTAGGAATATATAAACTATGTTCTCTTGCATGCAGTTCTCGGAAGGTCTTAGGGATCAAGTCTGAGGAAAGATGTAATCTTTCCACACCAGTAAGATTATTTTAAGCAAAAGAAAACAACCAACAAACCACCATGACCTTTGTAGAAATTGAGTTATGTCACTCTTGCTGTGGTAGACATGGCTTATCAGGAGGAAACATGCTGGATTAATTTAAAGGGTTTTTTTTGTTGGATCTGGAAGAGTGAGAGTTTCTGGAGCAGACTTTTTCCGAGGCCGGTCTTTGGGAACTGTTAGGAAATCAGGAGCATCTGTGGAGAGAGGAGTTGATGGAGCACTAGATGGAGCACTGCGGGTTGAAGAAGGCATGGAAATGTTAGAGATAGATATTGCAGGTGGGAAAATCCCAATCTTCTTGTTGGTAGCTTCCTGAGTTGCCCGTTCAAACTCTCGGACTTCATCCATTGTCATGTCTTCAACAAGAAGGAAAGAAAGATAAAGGCAAGTTAAAATCATTTCAAATCATCATTTCATTAACTCAGTTCAACTACTTCCATCCCATTTCTAAATCAGGGAATGATTGCTTATCATGCATATCATTAAGTGATTCTCCACATGAATGCCTTCCTATTGTAACGCATTGATTGGAGTACAATAAGCGACAATGTAAAGAAAATGAAGTTAAGTACATTAATCACATACTAATGGTTCTTCTGCCTGGGTCTGAATTGAATAAAGAGTACTACCTCTGTAATTGCTGGAAAAATCAAGCTATTTCACAGGCAATTAAAGAATACATTTAGATACACAGTTAGCAAGCAGATTTTTTCAGGACTTAAACACAAAACCAAACCCTACTAGGTTGCTGAGCTTTTTTCCCATCTAGATGATGAACACGAACACGTAAAGCGTTGCCATCGGTTTGTTTGTCTCCTGTCAAGGGCTGAAAAAATGTCTCTTCCCTCACGCACAGCTTCTGTTGACTTTGAATTGCAGCTGCGTGCACATAACCGAGGCTGTTTTATTTTCAACTAAAAAAGCTTAAAGCTTTCCCTCTCTCTTGATAAAGCCACAACGCGCTTTCCAACTTTTCCATCCAGAATCTGTACTTAATAATTTACGGCCAACTGACAACTGCACTGCTTATTTCCCTGCAAAACAGAGGCAAAATGGAACGAGAGGTCAAAGCCACTTCGCAATGGAAAACCGGGTCTACAGAAAGCAGGGAAAACCTCACGAGGTGACAACTGTGTCACAGCGCTGTGGAAACCCACAAGAGGGCAGAGCGACCCCAGCATGGGAATGCTCAGAGCTGAGCCGTGCACATTCTTCTAGCTAAAATCCCAAATGAATGACATCTGCTACGACGCGGTAAGTTGAGCAAAAGATCAGCAAGACTCTTCTGAAGCCTGTTGCTTCACGTCTACGTTGCCCGCAAGATTCCCGCTGAGCCAACTGCAATAAATTTTATGGGTTTTACTGAGCGTCATGTTAAATTTGTAAATGCGAAGTACTTCATTAAACCATTTTATAGATTCTTTGAGCTCTGAAAGCTCAACACCCCTCCTCCCCCGAAATAAACACCCTAGCATTTAAATCTATTTAAAATTCTCACACATTTGGGACTGGCAATGGTTCTCACCATATGTACAGCAAAATCCTCTATTTTCAGTACATCACTATTTCTCAGTATTACCCAGCTGCATGCATCTGTAGCCTTGGCTGCAAATGTTATGTAGAAGCTTTATGTTGTATTACAACATCTTATTAAATAAACAGAAGCGTGCATGTTCCCAGCTGCCTTCTCTCTTCCCTGCAAACGACATCCCAGGGACCTTTCCAGCCTACACTGCTGTGCCAGTTATTGGGAGTGAGGACTAAGCGATTTTCAAAGCTGAGAGAAGTGCTAGAAATAAACAAGATGGTCTCAGAGGAACTGCACCTACTTGTGCTGCAAATAGATTTGAACCTGTTCTGCTGCTTTATGTTTTGTTACGCTCTGTAACAGTGCGCGTGGTGCTTCTGAACTCAAAGGGTTTAGAAGCACCCTGACATCAAAGGGAACCCTTGCATTCATTTCAGTTATCTTCCACTGAGGACTTCTGTGCAACGTGAAACAGAAGTTGTCCTGGATAAATGGGAGTGAAAAAGGACAGGAAGATTTCTCAGTTTACTGGCCATTTAAGTGAAGACTGATTAAAGTCCTACTAAGTGGCATCCTCCAAGACTGTCCATTTTAAATTCAGGCATGAAATACTTACTGTTCCTTCAGGTGTCTTTAGCTTTAAATTAACTTCTGTTCTGATACACACTCAAGTATAACGAAACCAGCCCTTTGAGCAAAGAAGGCTCAGATTCTCTCTTCTTTTTCATTAATGACAAATTCTGTGCTGATCTCAATGGCAGTTTTGCCACCTGGGAACTACGGGTCACAGGCTTCATTCAAAGCCAAATCCTCAAGTGCAGAGCCATAGTCAGAACGGATTCTCTATTTTACCACCTAGCTACCGAGTAACCTTACGGTCAGTGGAGCTGCAGCATTGCAAACGCAAGAATCACCGTCCTGGTTATTACTTAGACAACGCCTTCTCAGGCTAGTGACGATGTTTAGTGAGCAAGAACAAAGGAAAGACTTCAAGTCCTTCAGGCCTTGCCCCACACTCATTACATGAATCAAACCATTACTGAAATCTACGGTGCCGTTAGTAGAAGAAAAAAAAAAGGAATAATAACATTTCAAAAGCAAATATCACTGAATCTTTTCTATTTGCAAATAGTAATAATTTCTATTTTTAGGACTCTACTTGAGGTGCCCAAATTAGGAACTTAAATACTCCATGAAGCTTCCAGAATCTGGATCAAAGAACCTACACAGGAACCTGACTTTCTTCAGGAACTGCTGTTGTACGCTTCCGAAAATACTTCTCACCTTGTTGGTAGCTAATCAATGACAACATTCACATTAGTTTGAAAAGAGTGAATAATTCATTGGCTTTTTTTTTTTTTTTAAACTGGTGAAGCAAAGAATTTTACCAGTCCCAGAGAAATTTTCCACTCCCCATGTTCCTGGCTTTTTGACTGAAGCACTCTGAACTCTTGCATTTTTTAACTATTCAGGTAAGAGAAGATAAAACTGCTAATGAACTTCCTCTTTATACATCCAACTGAAATTTGAGAACTGTGTTTTCCTGGAAGACAGGGAGTTGTCTATGAGCCCAGCCCCTCCCTTCCTTATATCAGTGGTAGTTAACAATGCAAACGAAAGGCAGGATTCCACTTCATGCAGAAAGACTCTTCCTGCTGAAGCAAAGCCTCCCCGGAATTCCACTGACTGGTCACAAAGATCAGTTCATTGCTCTTCTCTGATCTTTGCAGGCGTGTTAGGTGAGGATGGGCAATATCTTTTAAAAATTGACATACTCTTGCTGTGGCATGGCTCTCTATTTCATCCACAGTAGATGAATGTTGGTTGCAAACTTTAATGTTGGTTTTTTCATGCATATTTTTCTCGTATTCTCGAACATCATCCATAGTCATATCTGTAAAAAGTTCAAAATTGTTGGCGTTTTCCATTGTTTCAATGCAAACATAATTTTTTTCCAAGGAGAAGGTTCTAGGAACACATAGTGTTTCAGCGGAAGCCAAAAAAGAATTTTTAAAAAAGCGTGGAGCAACTAGCTTTATGAAACTTGACTCATAAAGGTAGTTATGTCAGCCAAAGAAGGTGCAAGAAGGTTAAGTCAAAGGGAGTCAGAGAACAGGAAGGAGTGGAAATTGCTTAGGAGTATGTGTGTAACATAAGGTAGGCAAAAAGTATTGAAGTGCAGGCCTTGGCAAAGGCTAAGATCTTCTAAAAAGATTTTAGAAGATCCCTTGCAATAAAGGATAGATACAGAAATATTACAAACATTTACTTACCTTTCCAGATCCTTTCAAAAAGATTTTATGTTATCTTTGCATAGTACAGCTCACATCCAGCAAACATTCTTAGTGTTAGAGCACGCAACAGCTTAGATTCCAGAAACTAACACTTAATTATACCGGTAAGTGATTTAATAGTGAATACGTTAACACTTTTGTAGCTTCAAGCAATGTAATGAATTGTAAGAATTAGAAATATTCTACAAATCAGGCTGATTCTGCTGGTAGGATCATTTATCATTGCCTAGGCATGCCTGATGTTGTCAAACTAGTGCATAATCTGTATGAAACTCAAAGTGATTATTACAGATTTTGTCATAAACCACACTTCCAGTAAAAGCATAAAGAAGCCAGTTAATTGACTTGTGACCTTACTCTTCGGAGTATTCCCATGCTTTCAGTAAATCTACTTGAGAGCAAGGTGTAAGTCAACACAAAGGCTGTCAGAAGTTTGATCTGTTCTTTACAATGAGAACTTCAGAGCTTCATGAAAATCGCCATTGACTTTTTACTCACAAAACTCAAATCGCAGTTTATTAGCACAGTGTACTTGGGAAAGTCTGCCCTCTTCCGTAAAGTACACTGTGGCTTTGTTCTTGAGGCTATCAGTTTTGTTAGGTTTACTATGTGCTACTTGGATGTGTGAATTCTTCTATCACACCACTTTTTTTTATGTGATACGAGGCTCTTGCTGCATTTCATAAGGCAGCTTTTAAGGACAGCTACAACTTTAGCTGTTAAATCAGTAGCACAATGTAGTAGTTCATCAGTGGAATTGAAATGCAGACTAAAGTTTTGGTCAAAACAAAACACTGAATATCTCTAACTCATACTCTTTTCCTTTTATTGTTATTTGGAATGAAAAACAAGCTCATAAGCCGTGTCAGTAACATGCTAAGGATGCATTTTGCCAAGCAGAGAACATGCTCTTTATTAGTAAGTAAGACTGTGAAAATAGATTTTCTTAATGATCAAGCTAAATACAGTTAGCAAATACAACGACAAGACACATTCGTACTTACAGTATCAGTAACACTAATCAGTCATTAATATTTGTAACATAACATGTTGTTTAATAAGTGATTTTGTTGCACGGATTATTCAATTGAGTTGAGCTGACTTATCTCCAAGTCTTTCTCAAACTTATGTTTTACTTCATGATTACTCACTTGTTATCGTTATCAATAACTCTGCTAAAGCGCAGATGACACTGCTTCCCAGTAACATTTCTTTGTGTCTCGCTTTAGTAGATATTTTGGGTAGATTTTGGGCAAATTCGTGGGCTCAATTTTTGTGTGAAGTCAAGTTTCCTTGTTTAAAGTCATCCATTTCTCTGACTTCCAACAGGGAAAATAACAGATCGCTATACTTCAGGTTAAAAGTGGGGGAAAAAATGTAAAATGAAAAAATACTCTCTTTTGCTAACACTTTCTCACCAGATACAAAATTTTCTTATTGGTTTATGGCTATCCCAAAATAAAGGATGGTTTTAGTAGATTTCAGTATTTTTATGATCATTACAGCACAATATTTTCATGCATTATGACATTTACAAGAACACGGTGACTTCAAAAGCAATTTTGTCTATATTTTCTCAAAATCAGCACAATGAGTTTGTGGTTCGATTCTAGTGTAAAATTATGCAGGGTTTTGAAGTCACTGGAGATGTGTGTGTTTGCACCAGCTGGGGTGACTATTTTTAAGGAATGCAAAATGTTTCTGAGTTTTGATGAGAGAGAGGTATCATTCTTATCTACAGAATACCCAGAATGGTGTTTCCTGAAGCTTAAGGAGGGTATAAATAAATGTTCTAACTATATTTCCAAATTCCTATTATATGTTACAGGAATGTCTTAGAAACCGTTCTCCGAGTATCTGCGACTGTGGATACATCTCACTGAAAATGCATGTGAAAAGCACAAATCCTGTGAGCTTATTTTATAAGATGTAAATGGCTGTTTTGATATTCAGATTATTCTGCACTATTCAAAGTGCCCATTCCTACAGCTGGTTCACAGATTCAGAACAGTTTTTGCATGCAGCTGCTGTTGAATCAGACCCAGTAGGCTTTACATTTATATCCATTTTTCAGAAGGAATGTTAGAGCTCCATCTTTTCATTCCTGCAATACATACGAACGGTTTAAAACTTTCCTAAAAAGCTGAAATTGTGTTGGATCAGGGGCCTTAGGAACTTGCAGTATGGAAATGACTGCGTATTACTGCAGTCTTAGCAGGAAGCTTTATTCAAACCCGCATGCGGTTCTCCATATAGATGACTCTTGGCAGGGGCAGCTTCTCTCTGCCTACAGTGCAGGGTGATGGGCTCGATGCGCATACGTTGAGATGCGTGGGATGGAAAGGCGTCTCCTGTGAGACAGCCCACTCCTGTGACAAAGAACCTGCTGTAAATGAGCTCCGTATGTTCCATCCAACTGAACAGAGTTCCATCTTGCTTGCGAAAAACTTATACTAGGACCTGATGGTCCATGAAAGCAAATGGAAATCTGTTAATTGTCATAAGGTTTGCAGCAGCAGTGTTTAAGTGGGTTAGATTTGGAGAATACTTACCATACCACTCATCAACCCAGGCAAAAGCCTGCCGGTGACCGATCAATAGGATATCTCTGACCACCTGCGAAAGAAGGAAAAGGTTAAACAGCTCTGCAGCAACAAAGCATTTTAGAAAAGAACTGTTGTCTTTCGACAAGATTTAAATTGGAAAACATTTTGTCAGTTTTGTCTGTAAAAAGACATGACCTAAAAATTAACATGTGCCACTTGAAGTGGATCTGTTGCCAAGCATTAGCATGACTTTGACCGGCACGGGAAGCCATTTAGGGATGTGTACAGAATCCATTAATCATTGGGCAATTAGACTGGAACTCTTTTTTTCCCTTGTTAGCTTTTTTATATACGTGGAAGGTCAATCACAGAATCATAGAATCACCAGGTTGGAAAAGACCCATAGGATCATCGAGTCCACCCATTCCTATACTCTGAATACCCTGAAATACTCTGAAAATACCTTTTTTTTTTTTCAATACTCTAAAAAATATTATAAATTGGCATGGTATGCCATTCATGAATTCATTTTTTGGTAGACTGATTGGAAAAAAACATTTCCACTACCTGTTTGTAAGAAATTCGGCACATCGTTGCTCCATGTGCGGTTCTCCCATATACTCATAACTACTTTAGCTCATACATTTATTGTTGTATTGAAGAAGTTACTGATTGTTTTACCCAACTTTAGGCCTGAGCAACTCCAGGTTTCATCAAGTATATTCTTAGAGATGAATTCCCTAGCTCTGCTCCAGATATTTCAGGCCTTGAGGGAGGTCTGAAAGCAGATTCGGCTGAGGTCTCTAGCTTCTACGCAGCCATAGCTGCATTCCTGTGCAGGGTAGTACTCAACTTCTGCTTATGTGAAGGGTAAGAAACAGCTCCTGTTTCACTGACCTTGTGTACAAATTGCTCTACTCTGGTTTGAAGTCCCCAGACTTCAAATTTCACAGTCACGAGTTTGTAGGAACACATAATCGGCTGATGGGTCTCTCTCCAGCCTTCTTTTAGTTGGCCTCTCCCAGTCTTCTGTGACTTGAAATATTTAGGATCCTGCAAAACAAAGAAAACGTAGTGGGAAATGCAGGAGAGGAAGCCCTGTTTGGCAGTTTGCTAAAGTAAATGTTTTGATAAGACATAAAATATGAAAACACACTAATAAACATTATGAAAAAGTAATATGAAATTGCCTTAAATAAGCACCAGGATGTACTAAAATCAAATCCCATCTTTTATCCAGCAGCCAGCGAATCGATGGCAGCACATTCTTGGCGATGCTTTGACAACAAGATCATCTAGGACATTTTCTGCTATAAGGAAATATGTTATTGCAAGTCATTGCAATACAACGCACTCCAAGTGTTATTGATGGCCCTGGGGGAAAAAAGAAATGTTGCTTCTTCAGAGCTTGCTTTTTCACTGCTGTCTCAGTGTGACTTACTAGAACTTCCGACCCACGCCTATCTTCCTGAAATCAGGTCCTTCTGGGCTTTGACACAGCGACACTGATGTGACCCCGACAGTGCCACTTCCAATTTTAAGTGTACTTGTAAATCCAGGTGGGCAGCTAAGTCTGAATTTCCTCCCACTTAGCCATCTCTGCTTACGCCTGAGTTGTGGGATCTTAGGGCAAAGCACGGACTAATTTCAACTCTCCTTCTCTTTTACTAACTGGAAAACCAAATGAATTGGTGTCAAAATTACAACAGCAAGACCCAAAACCAATAAGGACTTCCAGGTTTACACTTATCTCTACAGGATACAGTTTTATCTATCAAAGTGTTATTTTCCATATTGGTATTATTCCACTTCACTTTATGTCCTCTCCTGCTAATTACATCCCGTAAGTAGAAATAATTTACAGTTAGGCATTAATTTTCAAAATTTAACAATAATGTAGTTTTGGTTAATTTGTAGTGGAACTTCTAAAATCTGTCTTTGAGAATAACCCGTAGTGCTCATCTGTGCTGCCTTCCCAAAAACTGAGACCTGGGAAGATCTTTTAAATCAATCCTTTGTTATAAAAGCAATTAAACATGTAGTTAAGTATGTGCTTGAATTATGTGCTAAATGGAAGACAATCAGGAGAAAAAGTAACAAATTAAGGCTACTCAGATTGTAATTTTCTTTCATTCAGTACGAGCTTATCCATCATTCAGTGTTCCTTCCTCTAATGTTTATAGTCGCCTCCTGACTTGGCTTCAGATTCTATCCACAAGCTGAAGCTCTGTCATTAAAGCTCTGTTAATAGTATTAAGAGGTGAGAGTCTTCCTTCTCTGTGAAAGTCATTGCTTTTATTGCTGACACATTCTTTCCTAAATGGAAACTTTAATCTTGCAGTATAATAAGGTTTCAACGTTAAATCACCATTAAAAAAAACCCCACTTCAGCATCATCATATTTCAGAGCAACGTAGCGCTGCTTATCACAGCTCAGTCACATGCTGCCGCCTGTCTCCTCACTCAATAAAGCTTGACCTCAGACTGATCTAGATGTTTTCATGTCAAAAAAGTTGTCTTATAACTGATTATTACCTGAAGCAACCAATCAACATCAACAACAATTTAAAAGGGAAGAACTAAGACATAATAACCAGCAAAGGAAACAAGGAAAATGAAAACCAAATAGTTAAATGTTTCTTACAGACACGTCTGGTGCTAGTGTGATAGAGCCATTTTCTTGATTAAGCAGTTCAGGTATGTGCTTTAATAACACTGAGTGTTATGCAGAGATACTTGATACCCCTTCGGTGATAACAAGATCTGTAACAGAATAACTTCAGTGCAGTCCAAAGGGATTTAATGTAATGAATTTGAGTCGGTATCAAGTATTCAGAATTTATAAATAAAAATGAAGTGATGAGCAGCCGCCCTGCAAGACTGCTCAATCAGGCCTAAAGCTCGTGTCCGATTCAAACTGCAAGAACCCTTTGGATGCTGTGAAAATGGTGTTTTGGCTTGTTCTGTTTTTGTGACGTTAACCCAGCAGAAAAGGGCATTCACAGCACGAACCGTTCTTGAATCGGTGGCCCACAAAATAATCCACCTACTGCAATGCAACACATCCATGACATTGCTCCTAGTGGCCAATTCCTTTAGAGGTGCCCAGAGACGGCACCTTTACTTCCCTGAATCACGTCCATTTTTCTTGAAGCACATGATGGTTAGTCACAAATTGGCTGTACAGTTTCAAGCAAAGAGCCAGGCAATGACAGGCAACTTGGGCAACTTCTATCTAATAGCCTTAATGGAAATTCCTGCCTTTCTGAAAACATTAACATCTTGATGCTATGAAACTGCAGCCTGATGAACGGAAGCCAGGAAAGAGAAAGAATTCAGAGGACTAGATTTCCCGATTGCTGTATGAAAGATCAGGGTGTTAAAGCTTTTACTGAATGCTTGCTCAGGGGAGCTAAAACTCCGAGACTGCATATAAGCTTGTAGTGGTTATAAGATGCACAGCAACACTAAACAAAGCAAACTGGAGAGCTTGATCTCTGGGCCAAAGAGAATGAGAGTTTTACAGAGGAGAGTGGTTTTCATCAGTAATTGTGAGGATGGGGAGGCCCTGGAACAGGGTAACCAGAGAAGCTGTGGCTGCCCCATCCCTGGAGGTGTTCAAGGTCAGGTAGGATGAGGCTTGGAGCCCCTGATCCAGTGGGAGGTGTCCCTGCCTGTGGCAGGGGGGGTGGAACTGGATGGGCTTTAAGGTCCTTTCCAATTCAAATCGTCTTACGATTCTGTGTTCTATGAATCTCTGTATTTATCTCTATATTTTGCATATATTTACACCTTTCCTAGTCTGCTGCTGCTGGCCACGGCCAAAGGGAGCTCACCACGCCAGAAGGACCTTTGGTGTTACCACACCTGCTAATCTTTTGCTCTTCGATATTTGATCCAAAGCTCACTGAAATCAATGCAAACTTTGACACCAAAGCCACAATCCAGAACCATTTGATGTGCCTTGTGGCTTCAGATTGTCAGGTTAAGATTCACAGCCCGAAATCCCTTCTGCAATCAGACACGTAAGGACCTTCTATTAAAAATAAAACAAACCAAGGAGCGGGGATGCTCATTTTCTATCAAATGCAAGTAGAAACAATATGGGTACTCAGCACTGCTTCTCTCCTCGCCTTTCGTGCTGCAGCTCACTGGCTAGGTTAGTCAGACAGAACAAATGAGACTCCTGTGCCACGCTGACATCTCCCCAGGTCCCAGGAGGAAGCGCTGAGCACCTGCCTGCACCGGATCGTGGCTGATCCTTGCTCTTCTGTGAAAGGCACAGCAATTCGCACAACATACACGAGAGGCCGTAGGCTGGAGCGAGAACGCGCTCTCTCTAGGCAGCAATTGTGCTACACGTGTGTTTGAAACCCTCTTATCAGTGACTGGAAACCGGACAAGCTGATGTTTGGTCTGACCCTATTTTTATGTTATTATTTAGATCATTAATTTTGTGTGCGCCCTATTTTTGCTTTTAGCCACCCATGCCTTCCTAAAGAAGTTATCGTCCAAAGAATACTGCATCTATTCACTATTCTCCCCTTAATGTATCTACTGGAAAAATCCTCAATCTGTTTTAAATGTAATGGCATAGCTAAAATCTTTTTGTTTAAATAACCTTCTCGTCCTTTTATCAGGCACAATTTATTAGGAAAGCCCATCTGGCAAATCCTTTTGCTACAGAGGAGCAAAACCTACTCTGTATTTGCAATACATTATTGCCAGGTGCTGAGTGATTTAAAAATAGCACTTCTGCTAACATAGCAGAAACATCGTGACCCGTGAGCAGGGCTTATTTGAGAATAAAATGTAAAATCACAATAAAATAGGATAGAAGCCATGGTGGTTTCAAACATAGCACTCTCCCAGTCTTTCTTACCTAGGCCACATCTGGCAGGTCCTGGCTCAACATGTTTATTGTTGGAAATTGCACTATTTAGCGCTGAGCATTTATTTACTTCACCCTCCTCATGGACATCACGGGCATCGGATGTTTCCAGGCGGCAAACACCAACGTGTTGACAACACGGCACTGGGTTGCTGCAATGCTTTTTCAGATCTAATTCTGAAGTGCTATTTTTTTTACTTAAAATGAAATAATTAAATACACTCATTGTTTACAGAAATCTTCCAAATCTGAATGGGAACCTTCCCCTCAGCTTCGCCGCGGTATCAGGTGTGATTGAAGGTCCCATAGTATTCTGCAGCTGACAACACCTCCTTTGTCTGCACGCGGAAAGCCTGCATGGAACATCTTGTTAGCCTCGACACTGATCTGTCTCGAAAATTACTTGCTGCTTCTATGGCCAGTTCAGCATGGAAAAAGATCCCCAAGAGGTGAAAGTGGATTGTGCTTATGCCAGACACCCTGTTCTTTTACTGCAACGTCCCAGAAGCAGATTCATTCTTTCTTTCCTTCTTCCCCTCTCTCCCTCCCTCCCTCCCTCCCTCCCTTTTAATGCAGCCACTCATTTTTTCAGACTGCTACTGCAAAAGCACCATCACGCTTTTGAAGTGCAATCAGGGTTTTTTTTTCCCTCCTTTAAGCTGAAGACCATTTTGTTTGATCTTGAATTTCAGAACCAATCCTTCATGGCTTTAATACATGTGATCTGGCATTTCACTATCAGCTGTAGTTGCTAGGTTTTGGATTTTAGCTTATACAGTCAAGGCTCTGCAATGATTTGTTGATGTAAAGATGCTACAATGGAGAGATATGTGGAATAATTTTTTTAAAGACCTTTTTTTCCCTCTTTTTGTATTCTCCATTAAGATGAGTTTTCTGCAAAAGCCACCTAAATACTTCAGAACTGTAAACAGTGGGGCAATTCTGAGGTGCTAAAATATGATAATCCAGTCAGCCTTTATGTAAGTTTACACACTTTTATGTAAGGAAAAGGAAATTTTCCTCTGTTTTTGTTATGCCCTGCACTGATGCACTGTACTGACACGTTGCGCACATCCACTCTGGGGCTGCGGCAGCTGTATTATTTTAACTACCATCATTTTCTGCCTCTGCAGAGATTCTGTCACTCTGAAAGCACCTGGACACTGAGCTGGACCTATTACAGTGCAGCTGCGTTAATGCCAAAATAGACAGCAATTGAGGAGGAACACAGCAGCAGCTGCACGGAATCTTTCTGTTTGGAGGTAACTTAAAAAGTTTATTCCATTTGTCCAACTCTTAGCTGCTTTGTTATAAGCAGGAAATGAAACATTGCTGGTTTTGAGAACTCAAATATGGTGGCAAAGAACATTTTGCTCAGTAGCTCACATCTACAATAAATGTTTCATTTCAGCGAATGATTCACTTGAGGCCCTCGCTCTTTAGCACAGCTCCATTTTATTCTTTTCTATAATTCAGATAAATATATATGTCTATATGGGGAATAGGAGGGCTGGTGATACATATTCATCGATGATAAAGTCACAAGGAAATGACTTTACAAAATGTGTGGCTCCTCTTACCTGAGTGCTCATACGTTCTTTATACAGAAATATAAATTTCTGTTTCCAATGTAATATGTACAGTTCAGATTTGGAAACACATGTGACTCCTTAAGGCAAACCTGTTAGCCCAGCCCTAGATTCAAGTTTTCTCAATTTTGGCACCTCACATTTTGATATCTCAAAATTTAAGGATTTTCAAGTCCTTGCCTGTAAAAAGAGCAATATTTAAGATTTGGCAGCACTGCTAAGTACTCTGGTGGCTACTTCATAATGAAGTTTCTAGATGGTCATTAAATTAAAATTAAGTAATTTGCTTTGGTATAACCCAAATTACTACAGTTACACCTCTCCAGTCTTCTACAAGGGCAACTCTTTTGACAGCAGAAATTAGTTTATCTCCACGGAAGAGAGAATTGGACTCTGTGTACGTGTTTGCAATGGCTAACAAAACTCTTCTGATTCACTATTTACTTGATGATTTAAGCCCTTCTGTGCAGACACTGCCAGATAAGCCCTCCATGCTTAAGGGAATTCAAATCACTGGGATGATTCCGGTCAAAAGATCACTCGCTATTCTTATCAGAGGTTCCTCTAAAGTGTTCCCCAGTGAAACAACAACTCTTCTTAGTCTCCAGCTAACTGTATTTCTTATTTTAACATTTCAGTTAATATATAGGAAGAGAGACAAAGCAGATACGTAGGAAACTGAATTCAATCATTTTTCCTTCAATCATCATGACATTTCCATGGAACGCTTCTCCTTTCTCATCAGCAGCAGCACAAGTCAAAATGAGCTATGCAATTCAAACGGAGCACTAGACACGTGAAGATGCTTTATACGTATTATCTTTTTCTGTGTGACTCACTATTATGTAAGTTGCAATGGAAGGAAGAATGTAGATCGGCTTGTAAGATTCATGTCTGGGCAAGTGAAAAATAGTGTTTTAGATCGTAGGCATCGGGAAGCAGAGAATGGTTGCTTCACTTGTTTGTGCTGAGCTTTATGCTACGGAGCCCTTGGGTATCTCCTGAATCCTCCGGTGGTAACTGCGATATCAGCACCTCTGTTGATGATATTGGTGTAACGCGCACTCAACTATATCGTCTGTTTACATAAATAAGAAAAACAAGAGCTCAGCTGCTGCCCTTCATTCTGTTCTATCCAATGAGCTATTTAACGAGCACCGTCAAATTGCAGAAAGGGGCTTTTTGTACAGAGGACTCTTGAAAAACATATGATATTGACCCAAAGAGCTCATGGAGGAGAACTGAGCACTTCAAAGCTAAAAATAACCAAAATCACAAATACTAGAGCTTAATCGCAACTATGTAATTAGTGCTGTGTGATCACACCAGAAACCACCCTACAAGCAGGCTCATAAGCATTGACAAAGAACAGGCAGCTGAAGTAGCATGTGAAAGGTCTCAATTATTTATGCTACCTCTTTAATACAAGGTAATACAACTACATAATGAAAATTACTGTTAAAACTAATGTATATTTTTAATGGAAGAGGGATGTACTTTCATTAGGATTAAAAAAAGAAATGTAAAGCTAATTTCTAGAAGCCGCTAAGTGCACCCACCCTAATACAGAATTTTCTTGATTTTAAGCATGTGAAAGACCCATTGAAATGGAGAGATTACGAACGTGCCTGAAATTAAAACCATTCTCCCTGGTCTTTCTGGATTGGAGTCAGAATACTTATCCTGCAGGATCTAATTCTTAAGTCCTGAGGACTTGACTTCATTTTTAATCTTTAAACTTAGTATCAATTCAGCTTAAATGATCTAAAAGCAGCCAAACTGTTGTTGTTAGTGTAACCAAAATACCTTTTAAAAGCTTGCAGTAAGTGGGTTTGAGTTATCTCTGAAGCTGTTGTTTGGACAACACAGACCATTTCTCATTTACATAGAGTTATTTTTTTATGCTGTGCTGATTTAAAACAGACGGAAATTACGTTTACCATCATTAAAAGTCTTTTTATAGCTTCTAAATTATGTAAGAGGCCTCATCAGGAATGGGAATTTGGCTTCGTATTCATCACATGGCAGCATAAAAAACCCCATAGTTTGTTACCTTTGGAAGAAACTGAAATTCAACTATTATTAATTCAATATCAACTACAGTATATGCACAGTTAAATGCTAAGTTGTTCTTACTGTTTTGCATGAATCCTGAAACAGAATTTGGTAGCCAACATACAAATCATCCAGCAGTACAGAAAAAACAACAGATGCTGGGCTATTTTTGTTGTTTAAAACCATATAACATTCTGCTTGGAATCAGGTCTCTAGCTTTGTCTTTGAAATAACAACACAAACACTGATATTTTTTTCTAGCTTCATACAAGGCTGCTCTCCTATATCCTAAGATAAATTATATTTCATAGTAGCTATTAAAAATGGGAAGGAAAGCTGAAAAGAGGTTACCTGCATGTTTACCATTTCTGGAAATGCACACAGTGAAAAATCTTACATAATTTCTTAAAAAAAAAAACAATCAAATGCTGACCAGTCAGTGCAACAGCCACTCCTAAATGGAACCAGGCGACTGCAGAGTTCAGTTAAGATGATGGGACCAATAAGCTGTTTCATAAGGTGTTATGTAATTTTTTGGTACCAAACAGAAGGGTGTCATTATGTAAGGAAACTAATAAAATTACTTTTCATTCTGATCTAGACCCAATTTTGCTTTATGACCTGTACATAAAATTTGAAACAGGATCTATAAATGGAAGATAACAAGTACCTGACTTTTTTTAGTCTGCAAATCATATATCCTGTGGTATAAAAATATATTCATTGGCAAATCTTCATTTTCTATCCTAAAAATGATTATGTAGTCTCATTTTGTATAGTCAAACAGCTGCCGTGCTCACTGCCAGATATGAACATACACTTGGCTCCAGAGGCAAATCATATCTCCAAAATTAAATGCAAGCACAGATCTGATCAATCCTCTCCAGCTTCTTCTTGCGAACCCTCATTTTTCAAGTTTGAGGTTAAAACATTGAGACCTCATCTTCATTTGCATGGTGGCTGCTAATTTCAAAACTGATTGCGTTGACCCGAAAGAAACACGCTCTTCTGGACGGGCACTATCAAATATACATGGAGCGATTTCCAAGGGAATTTTAAGAGACTCAATGTGTCTGCTGCCATTGATGCCTTCTGGCAGATTTACTGCAGCGTGCAGTGTGCTTCAGCCCCTCTTGGTCTCGCGTCACGGTCGCCCCTGAGCAACTGTGCAAACCCTGCTCTCACTGCAGCAAATCTGTCCTGTGTCTGCGCTCAGACACTTTGCACGACTTATTATTCCAGCAGGATGCAAATAAGGACAACAGCAGTGTTTAAACTGCTCAGATCTGCAAACACTTACCTGAGCTTCACGCTTCAGAGAAAAGTCCTTTTCTACTTTGAATGGATTCAGGTGAATATCAAAGGTACAGAATATGTTCTGATAAAGGTATGAAAACATTTTAAAAGGCCGGAGGAATCATCTGCAAAAAGAAAGTGCCAGGCAATCTAGAGAGAGAGGTTGCTATCTGCTTTCCGTCTAATTGAAAGCTTTTAAAATATTATTGACCAGCATGATTTCATTCAAACAGCATTTTTTTTTATTCCTATCAAGGCTTTCCTGCAGGCTTTCACCTTCCTTTCTTCACCATTTTGCAATCAAGTTGTCTCTTACCTCTGATTCTTTGTAATAGCGCTCAGGAATTTCATCACTGGCAATATCGATAAAGCAGACTTCTCGCTCCAGATCTTTAGCTTCTTTGTCGAAAATCTGCAAGAGTTAAAGAAATCTATCATTGTCACAGAACAACATGGATACAAGATCCACCCGGAATGATGGATAGAACCTATTTTCAAAGACTTGAATGGTATTAGAGGGTTGCACCTGAGCAGTCCCTGATGTAAGATACTGACGTTTTTGCAGGGACGCTGCGGGCAGCAAAGGGAAGAGAATGGGTGGTTTGAAGATCATATCTGAGCATGGTGTTCCTACAACAGATTAACAACGGTTTGAATAAATGATGCCCCAGGCTTTTTTGGGAACAATCCACTATCTCAGATCAAGAAATGCTGGACACACGGTGCTCAGCACCTGCTGCTCACACCACTGTTCTTCCTTGCACTTTTTGGAATGGAGACTTTGGTCACAAGTAGTAAAGTCAACAATCAGGCCTGGTTTTATTGTGTTCTCTAATCTTTGAACTAGATTCCAGAACTGCAAAAGCCTGACTTTCTGGACTCTGGGTATTTCTAACCTTTTCATTCTAGGGACGATAATGAAATGTGAGTGTGTCACTAAGTTGCTGTTACACCTCAGAATCCAAGTTTTGGCTGACCTGGCTGGAAACTTCCGTTATCCATTTATGCAGACACAGAGCTAATTTTTATTTTAATCCTTTAGGATCTAGTTTTGAACACAGTGTCTCTTGTTTTGTGCAAGGCAAATGACAGGTATATCTTGAAAATGCAGGTCATTTCTATCTTCAGTTTAGTACACCTCTCTGTCCATGTCTATAACTGAATTATCAGGCACCTTAGTCACCCATGTCACTCATGCTACGTCTGCAATAAATTTCTTCTCATGACTCCGGGACTTGGAAATAGTGACTAGTTAAATGGCTATCATGTGTTAGTGTCATAAAATTCAGGGAAGCTGTGCATACACTGTCAAGATCAGCAAGAAGCTAATGATGTGGTTTTTCCTTCAGGGCACAATGTTCTATAGCTAACGTTTCCAGGAAGCATAAATATTTTTGTTTTCGTTTTTTAAAATAAATGCAGCAAACGCTCTGTTAATTTAATTTCATCTCATTGGAGAGGAACAGCTAAAAATACAAAATGCCAGCATCTATTTAGTAAGAGGAATGCTATTTTATTATGTCTGAAAGAAACACGGCTGCCCATGAAACGCATTCAAAGTGAGCAATGGACTACAGGGAGCTGTGAGAACAACGCTGCTCAGGAAATCATCACACAAATAAATGAAAAGCTGAAGTTTGACCCTATGATTTTAACTTGTCTTGGTGGTAAACAGTACTGGAATAAAATAGGCAACACAGAATGCTTACTGACCTGGATAGAAAATGTTAACGTGTCTGAAACTGCAGAAAAACAGAAGCCCCAGTCTGTTTGTATTTGTGTGCTTATATTCCTTCTCCAGTCCTTGTTTTACAAAAAATTATCTTGATTATTTGAACAAATCTGAGCTGATAAGTCCTTCCTCTGTAGTGCTCCTTCCAAGAAATGGGGTATATATTTTAAAATAACTGTTTTGTTTGATATGTATATAACATAGGCTGCTTTTCATATGCTTTGTTGCTTGCTTTGCTTCTAAACAAATTCAGATATACAGAGTAGTTCCTTGATGAAATGAGTTGAACTATTTCTGGAACAAGACGCATTTCACCATAATCTCTGAGCTTCAAATAAAATAACAGAAATTTCTCTTAAATGGACATTACCAGGTCAGCTGAGGCTCTGAATCAGTACATGGTTTAAGTACAAGCCTAATAAATTCAAGCACATGCTTATCTCTGGATGTTTGCAAGGACCTAAATTGGGATTATTACCCAGTATCTGATCTGAAGAACTGCACCCTGCTCTGTCACAGGTTTGATCCACAACTCTGCATCTCTAAGGAATATAGTTTAAAATTCTTCTTGTCTCCTTACAAGGCTTTAATGGAAGTGGGGCTGACACAAGCCTTGGCCAATCTGTCAGATCCAGGAGGAATTTATCAACCATTCCAACTGTCCCTTATTAGCCCCTTAAGCTCTCTCTGACCATCTCCTCCATTCCTACAGTTTGTTGAACGATATCCCCCCTTCTCTGGGCTGGCAGAAGTTGTTGTCTAATCATTTATGCTTCTCCCCTTCTATGATTGTCCTCACAAGATTTGCAGATAGAGATTTAATCTTCTGATTCTATCAGCAGTAGAAAATAAGAGGTCATTAGAGAACAGGACCGATTTCTTTCGTAGCTTTAATTCTCTTATTGCCTCTCCTAGCCACATAATCTGGGATTGTCTTAAAACCTGTAGGGAGGATGGGTTTATTGCATTTGTGATCAAAAAGACTAGAGAAATTTAGAAGTTTTAAAGGAAGAGATTAAAAGCCACGAAAAGAAGCATAAGGCTCCCAATCTGTGCGACTGTATTTGCAAATGTGCAGAAAATGAATGGTGAGAACAATCTGTATTCTTAAGAAGATGATGTGGAGAGGCAGAATATTAAATATTATATTGGAAAGGACTGGACAGGCTTTACATTATTTGGAAGCCAAGTAATTAACTGAGATTGAAATACACAACCAAGTGGAAAACAACATGTAACATTCAGGCTGACATGCCCTTTTTGCAGTGGGTTTTGGAGGGATTTTTGGGGGGAGGGAGGGCTGTGACAGCTTTTTTGACAACAGACAAACATTTATACACTTCCATTTTCTAAGAGGAATGAAAACTCATCATGATTTATAGAAAAAGTGGAAGAAAGGTTTTAATTTGTATCATATTTACAATTGTCAATTGATTCTTTTGGGGAAAAAATCTTAAAAAAACCCCGCTGCCAGCTGATTCTTGCACCACAGGACAGGAGAGCGGAGAGGGTACTGCAGAAATACAAGTGCTGCTGTATTTGAATATTCTTCTATAGTTTGCCCAGCACGTACTTCGCTAGTGACTTCTCCTTTCCCTGTAGCCAAAGCCAGAGCAGAAAGTCAGGTTGTGAGCTGACGGTACGTCAACAACACATTTAATATCTTTTTTCCTCCTGGCTAATTTCCCATTTTTCTTCTGTCTTCAGGCTAAGTTGCTGGATTCAACCTCATTCAGATGCAGCTTATCCAAAATTTAACTTCTGTGACCAAGCACCACTGCTAACCTGGCTTGGATAGAACTAGCATAAAGCCAGACCGCTGAATCCATTGATTATGTTCCCACTGGCAAACTCCTCACTCATCTGCAGCAGTTGGACTCCGAGGGTCAGAGCTCTGCGTGTTTGGCTTGGCTCTGTTCCACAATGTATGATTCTCTCTCGTGATGTTTTTCTCTATCATCCAGAGCAAAGAAGGTATTCAAGGGATTACTGGCTGGAACATTGTTTGTCTCTGTCTTTACTGCAAAATATCTTTTTTTTTTTACTAGCCTAGATAACAGGAGTTTGCGGTCAGAGGCTGTAATAAGGCAGCTAATTTGCATTTTCACCACTAAGACATACAGGAGACACAATTTCCTGTGGAAACAGTAAACTAACAGGTCAACTTAGAACTAAAGCTGCTAGTGATGAAAGTGATAGGGCAATCTACATAGAAAATTCAATACTACAAACAAACAAGTTTAATAATGTGTGCTTTTCACTGGAAGCTATTTTTTCCATCCCTTTGGGTGAGAGAAGATCTCTCTGTTTTTCTTACTTGTTATGTTAGATCCAGAGTCAGCTTTGCTGAGAAATGCAGCTAAAGCAGAGAAATCAAATGGATAAGAGCTAAAAGATTTCTTTTCCAGAAAAAGCAGAGCACTTCTAAATTAATTACAGGCAGCTAATAAGGTAGCAAACGTGATTATTGTCCATGTAATATGTAATCAGGCACCTGTGCCTATGTACAAACTTAAGCCAAAAGGACTACACTGTTCAACCCACAATGTGTAAAAATAACTTAGGTTGGAATTTCTACTATAAACCCCATTTCCTCTTCTATTAAATCTTTCTCTGAGTTAATATGCATGCCTGAAAACATTGTTCTTCCCTCTCTGCCTCCCCATTTTCCCTGTCCTGCCAACAAAGCCAAGAGGCATCCCAACAAACTCAAATCTTGACTTCGCAGTACCTGCACATCACAAGATGATGTATTAGTGGGACAAGCAGGCTATGACACAAGTGGCATGTCAAAAATGTCTTTTAACATCAGATTTTGAAATTATATTAAATTTCATTTCCTCTCACTATTCTATTGATTCATTCATTGTCATCGAGCTTCAAGAAAATGGAAAAAAACCAGTATACAGCTAGAAGAGTCCCCAAGCTTAGATGCATACATGCAACATACGTGCTCCTATTTTAATTCAAATATTGACATTTCACTGAAGCTTTCAGGTTTTCTCTGTATTTTCTGTCATCCCTGAAATGCAGTCTCACCGGCAGGTACTGAGCAATTTGTATAACGAGGAATGCTTTCTGTGAGGAGAATACAAATGTTTCCACTGTTTAAACTTAGATTTCATAGTATGTGAACGTTAGAGGTATAACTGCAGGACTGCGAGAATAAGCTTTTTTTTTTTTTTTTTCCCCTGGTTAAAAAGGGGAAAATCTGGCACAAAATCTTTGTTCCAAGTTGAAATTCTAATCTCCTTAGACTGCCATTGCCAGAGCTACTGGCTGGGCTCCAGCGTATCAGGATCCTTTTGCAGGTTGTGTCATCTGGCCCATTTTAAATTTCATTTTTCTGAAGGAAAACGCGGTCTAACCCCCCCCCCCACCTACTCAGAATTTGATCTCTGGTATTTTAGCCAGTGTGTCACTTCTCTGTAAGCCATTTTCTGACCTCAGTTACCCCCAAAGTCCATTCATTTACTTTTGAGATTTACTTGGGCAAAGATGACAGAATTGACCAATTTCAACCTGTTCACTGGCTAAAACTGGTGACATGGACACACAATTGGGAGCCAGAGCAATTCTTCGATGGAAAAAGACTGAATCTCTCCCTGAGAGCAATAAATTCGGCTCAGGAATATCCCCGTCTACCGCAGACTGGGACCCACTAAGGCAGTTACATATTTATCAGCAGCCTTGCTCCCTCCTCCTTTTTGTCTCCATGCCACAACTCCTCTGTTGTTCCACCTCTTATAAATGATCACATTTGGCTTTGTGCTTCCCGAACAGAGAAATGTATTTTTGTGTAAGCATGTAAAAGTAGCTCTGCTTCCAAAACCATAACACGCTATTAGTAATATTTACTGGGATTAGTTTTCTTACAGCCACATTGCTTTCAAGTGCCAGATTTAATAATTAACTTTAGTAGTTCCTTTAGAAAAATTAAAAGTAGAGGCACAACCATATGACTTGTTCACACTCTCTGTCAGCGTCGACCTCATCTTATGTTCTGCGATAGCCATATGTGCTTGGGATGTACTATTTGTAGTCATGTTCACCCAAAAGAGAGCTCTTCATAGAGAAGAAGACCAGGTGCAAATAAAATTGCCCCTAAAAGTGACCCTAGCTTTGATTTTGCCATATTTTGCAGTGGTGCCCAACAATCCCTTAGACAATTTACAGATCGATATCCTGCAGTGCAGTCAGGCTGAGCCAGGGCAGCTGAATCCATTTCAGCTGAAATCAGTTTTTCATGGCAGCTTCCTTAAATAGTGAATTTACATTTAATTTACATGCGCTATATTGAAGTTTGTTACAACCTAGTTTTGTGTTACTAAGATGGGAGACCAAAATAGGGGGAAAAACTACCCTAGAGAGAGGAAAACTAGAAATTACTTTTCTTCTTAGCTGGCCATATCTACAATTTATTTTACTTTAGTCAACTGTTTCACAGCCGACACTTCAGAAATACTAAGGATGAAGCATGATGAATGACCCAATACTGCCTACTTGGTCACTCATAACTCTGCAGAATTAGAACTCACTGTCGGGAGAGGATTTTTTAACTTGAAATGATGGCACTGCAATTTGCATAGGCTGCATTGAAAACATCTTCTATTAGCTGGCTGGTTTCAGTGTGATCAAAGCTATTAATGTGTCAAATGATACCAGTGTTAATTTATAACTACATGGAATAGAGAACTACCTCTTGTTTTCATTTGGCAAATGGTCATTCTGAGACTATATTATCTTTGAAAGGCAAGAAACACGTTGATAATATATTTTTCTCGTTTGACAAAGAATTAGTGCTGTAGCTCTGTTGCCTTTATCAGCATTGCCGAGACACTTACTGAAATGTACCCAATGACGCCAATACTTTGTCATCTTGAAATACAACTCTACCTCAAAATCTTTATTCCACACATTCATTACTCATAAGAATAATGTTATTCTTGCTAATATCAAGGCCCTTTAACAAAAAGAAAGGCTGCGCTACTTTCAGATCTTGCAGTTATTCTTTAACAATCAAGATCCAGCCACTGAGTTTTCCAGAGCAAAATGGGCACTTAAGTCTTACATACAGTGAATTTCCATTATTAATCACTATTGGATTATTTTTATAATACAAGCTGTACTTTTCTGCTTTCCCCAGATGCTCTCAGATGGCAAAACTTCACTGCCCAAACATCAGCAGAAATTAATTCTGGGACTAAAAAACAAAACAACACAACAAAACCCAGTCAAACACAACGACCCTTCCGCAACAAATTAGAAAACTGAAATCTCTCTGTGATTCACTGATTTGCTCAAACAGTGTCTGTCTTCCCTCCCCCTTCACCTACAGGCTGCTTTTTAGATGGTTTTGCCAGGCAGCCTGCGGCGTGCAAGAACAGAGAGAGAGCTGCAGCGCGTGGGATCACCGGGCACCGATCACAGTGTCTACAAGAGCCATGTGGTGGAGCCTTCGTTACCAACAGAAAGCCACTGGTGCGTCCCCCACTAACATTAAAAATAAAGAAAATGTGTATCTGTGGAACGCACTGAAGGAGTAAAAATAGAGATGAGGAAAAAAAGAGAAAGCAATACACCATTTAGAATAAAATTAGCCTCGTGTGACATAAATACTGACCAGTCAATAGGCTGTTCACAGAAAATATCTGCCCAAATAAAAGAGGTTAACAACATCTGCTCATGAAAACCACAGCCTGGTCATCTACTCACAGGCAGTACCTTAAATCGCTCCTGCCTGTAGTTTCTGACCCTTTCATTAACCAGATGACCTTCAGAACTTTCTCGTATCTAACCACAGTTTTAATATTCAAAATACAGACTTCATGTATCTATATTCAAATTCCCTAATTGCTCATTGTTCTTATGAGAAAAAAGGGCACTGAGTGATTAATAGTCACTTTTATAGCTTGTCCATGTTCACCGAAGCTGTCTCCACAGGCACCTGCAGAGGATCCTGCTGCAACCTTGACTTACATAAGCAGCCAAAGATGCAACAGGGAAGCAATATTTTCACGTACTACTCCGCAGATGCCACCTACAATGTCATTTTACATTTTACAAACCAGTCTAATTTTTAGAAATCCCATTTTGTAACTTAAAATATAAATTAAAATACACCCCAGATTTCCCTTTAAACTGAGAACTTGACTTCTAAAAAAGAACCATGAGAGGCAACACTGAATGGTCCAACTCCTTGGTCTAGTTTCTAACACTATTAGTGAAGCTGTAAAGCTGCAAGGTAGCAGTGACAATATTTGATTGCTAACCTGTTCATTCAGCACTGATTCTGTTTTTCTAAGGAGAGAGTTGCCATGCAAACATCCTGATGCGGCGCTGAAAAAATCACCTGCGCTGTAGCAACAGAAATAACAGCTGGATGGGTTTATGGTACTGTACTACTACCATCTACACAATATTTTATCTAAATAAAGGGGTTTATTGTCCATTGCTCTTTCTGGCAACGTTTATATTTGTGCAAATTAGGTGCTAACTTTAACATATTGGAAAAATACTGCTTTGAGCACATTTAAAACAGGTTAAAATGATTATGAAGTCTAAGATATAGAAAAATCAAGTTCCAGAGCAGATATCATTATCTTTCACTACTTTCTTCTGGCATGATAACAGAGAAGAAAAATCAGGAGGACTTTTCCATCAGGATATGTTGCAATAATCAGGTAGATTAGGCAATGCAACATGTTAAATAAAATAATTCTAATTCTAATAACATACTATCTGCTAAATGACAAGAGGAACTCAAGAGCATTTATATCGCTTTCTTCCACTGATCAATGGAGTTAGCTTTAGTATCCTTGTATCTAATTACTGCTTTTCACAGCCAATATCTACTTTATTAGACAGCATGGAAACGAACAACAGATCAGAGTTCAAAGATTTAAAAACCCTATATGATCTCAAAAATATTACTAGAAATATCCGTGTTACAATCAGACATGCCTTATTACCCTCATTACTGTAATATTTGTTCAGTATATTTTGAATTATGACTGCAAAATTTACAGAAGTATTTTTGGATTAATTATTGGTTCACGAGCCAAGGTTGACAGTGGCAATGAAGAAAAATACAGTGTAACTATGGAAATCTATAGACATCTGTGTTTCCTGCTGTTTTCTGACTGGGCAAACATCGACATTTAATCTAAACTTGTCTGATACGAAGGAGAAATACACTTTGTGTTTTCTTAAGTGAGGTTGAAGCCTACCCATTGAGTCACAGAAACAACATCGACTCTTAGTCCTAGTTCCAAGGTGTTTGGTTTGACAAAAGTCTCTCCACAGGATCAATCACGTCTCTCCGTATTTACTAACCTTCCAGCACTTCAACGCCATGTGGTGTCACCAGATCAATGTCACTGGATCAACAAGAAGTGCAGATCTTCCACTGCTTTATTGTGTTCAGAGGAGTAAACAGCACAGCACTCATACAAACTCAAGGGAACTGGGGCTGGAGTGCAGCCCTCTCGTTCAGCTTCTCCTCTTCCTCCTCAGTTCAAGTAAAATTCCATTAAATCTGTTCATCTTGGTAAATACTTGCCTAGTCTGTGACTCAGGTACCACGATGTAAAGGGAACGCAATGTTATCCCACTAGCACTGTGGTAAGAATTACATTTGAAGAGCTGGATTCAAGCAGAGTGAAGATTCTTTGATTTACACCATCTGAGTATCCTATCTCTGTGTTACTTTCACCTTAAATTCACTGGCTGGGTACCATTCAGGGCTCATTTCGCAGTATTTTAGCCACAAGGCTGACACACAGCAAAAAAACTGAATATACACTGATTAAATTGCTTCAGTTCCTCGTCTATTAGGCATCAGTACAGAACGTGTCTTCTCACTGCTGACATTATAATGTACCAGAAAACTTGCCTGCACCCTCTCGAAACCAAAGGTGTGGGCTTGTTCTGAATTAAAGTGCTGCCAAAAAGCAAAGTGAACATTAAAAAGGTGCATAAATTGCATAATACTGATATAGTTGGTAACACACTTCTTTTTCTTCCCTCTCTCACTTATCTGGCTTAGATGAGCAGTGACTGAAAGTTGTTGTTATCTGGTGGCTAATACATGATTTCTGTCATGTTCCCACTGGGAAAGTGTCTGTATGCCAAAAGCACTATTCAAAATTATACCCTGTTCTTTTACATGTAATTATTCTGCCATAAGCTGCGCAACAGCTGTCAGTCATTAACGCGCAGGCCCAAGGCGGCTGGGAAATGTACCTCCCATCTGGAGAACACGACGCTTTAACCACAGCAGCACTGCTAGAGGGATACCCCTAGAACCTGAAAGGCTCTGTGTATCAGACCCCTTAAAATCTGCTTTATTGGCTTCTTCAGTCTCAAGAATGAGCTTAAACGCTCCTTCATTAGATCTTTGTGTTACAGACCCATTTTCCAGATATTTTAACCTGTATTTTGTGCCTATAAGAAACTTGTTTGCACAAGTAGGCAACAAAGGACCCTTTAAAGCACAATAAAATGAAACATTTAGAAACATAGAATCATGGAATGGTTTGGGTTGGAAAGGATCTTAAAGCCCATTCAGTTCCAACCCACCTGCCATGGGCAGGGACACCTCCCACTGGGTCTGTTTGTTCATAGCTTCATCCAACCTGGCCTTGAACACCTCCAAGGATGAGCAGTACATATTTGTGCATTAATTCGAGGGTTGCCTGGCTTTATCACACGCTGTTCTTTTCTCACAAGTTGTTTGACTCCGCTTTGCTCCTGTCAGGGCAACCAAGCCCAAGTGACCTCCTGCCTTCTATTCCTGAGCATCTCCTGATCAGCAGCTGTTGGCTACTCCTCCCTTCCTCCAGAGAGGATTTTGCATAGTTAGTTACGCTTTTCATCTCTAAGCCCTAACTCTGAGAACGTTTTATCTTTTGGTAAGTGACTGCCAAAAGCATCACCTTCCTAGCCCAGCCATTGTTCTCCTGAAGCTGTTTACTGAGATCTCTCATCTCTGACCATTGTTTTGTTTCGTGTTTGCTCTTCCTTTGAATTCAATCCCTTTGCTCAGAGAGAATAACGTGAAACAGATAAAGTAATATACAATTACACTCAAAAAAACCCAGTAATCTTCACTTTCCATAAATGTTCATCAGGACTAAATTCACATATGTAAATGATGTCGTGTTTAGAGAAGTAACAAGGAGAATGTGAGATGCAGGAGGGAAGCAGTATGCATGAATCTTTCATCTCACGGTGCTTTAGAGGTAACCACGCTGCAAGCTGACAAGCTGCAAGCTGACAAGCTGCTCATCAACAGGATAGCCGGGTAGGTGCAAAGACTGGAGCCTGATTAAACCTCTTCCCCAGACTGAAAGGTCTACAGCCCCCAGGTAGGGAACACGACTAACTAAAAGGATTAAGTTAAATTTTGCAAAAGCCATCATACTCACACTGTCATTGCTTCCTTTGTTGTCCTCGTATTTTGTCTCTATGTGAATGGAGAATTTAGGCAAAAATGAACACTGCAACAAAAGAAAAATATGTTTGACATAAAAATTATGCCTTGCTTCATCAGCTGACATATTCAGTACCGTTTAGTATCAGCTTTCTTATTTTTTTTTTTACACTACTTCAAGAAAAAGAGTCAAATGTACGCAGAACATAAAAGCAAAAGTTTTTATGATTCTGGAGGGATGTAGAGATTCTATCTGAAAGCTGAATACTAAAAAGAATGCATAAATAAATTAGTATGAGTACTTTGGAATGACTGGATACAATAGTTCTCATGCATAAGAGTACAAATGTCCTGAGTGTCGTTACACATTCAGCTTACGAAGACCTTGAGAGCAACTAGATGTTCATCATCACAGATCAGTCTATGCCCCGTATGAAATAACCCAAGGACACTTCACTAGCTGCAGGTGCAACCAAACAGACAAAAGTGCTTTGTGAGGGCTTTTTTTCATTTGCAGTGAGAAATGAATTCTAGCATAATTTTGTATTAATGATATTAAGATGGATTATGAGCTGCTGTGGAAAGCCTTTTACACCAAACCCAAATTAGCCTTTATATAATAATGCAAGAAAATTAAGAATGCACAAATGTTTTTTCTATCATTTTACTTTGCTAGTCAAGACTAGAGTATATAATACTAAGAAACATGATTCCAGTGAAAAAATATTTCAAATATCTTTTCTTTAGTATTTCACAGTTCTTCTTTCAAATTAACTTTTCAGACAGGCAGATAATGTCCAACAAACTCTGAAGGATACTAGTTCAGTATCTTTACTATTAGTCATCAAGTTTTTTCTTGCCTTAACTGCCAGTAAAACTGCAGTGCCAGCTCCCTGTGTGATGCATCACTAATACCCCATGGCAAAGTGCCTTTGTAAAGACGATGACTGTTTCATGTGCTATACATCCAGATTCTACAGTGAGGACGTTACAATCCCTCAATGTTCACATTGCTGTTGGTCCAAGTTCAGACTTGATAAAATTTGAAGAGTTTTTCTAAGGGGAGAGGTTGATGACTAAGAGCTGACTTAGAAGGCCAGTTGTAGCGCAACAGAATTGAAATGAGAAGTCAGCTCCTTTGAGACCACAGAAAATATATTCTGATTTCCATTATCCAACAAACCACCGTTCAATCTTCTGAACCCAGGATCTCTAGTATTCAATGAGCACATCTAGAACCATATCTTTGTTGAAAAAAAGAGTGAAAGAGCTCTGCTAAAATAAGGTTCTGGTGCCATAGAAGGCTGCTGGTCAAACTGGCTTCCCATTAACAACATGAAACACTCCCACATAACACACTGGTGTCACAGATGCCAAGACTGCACAGGCATCTATTCAGATTTTATAAATGTTTCTGCCTTTTATTAAAGATTTCTGTGGAGTAGCACATTTACGGGTTTCGGTTTGATCCGAACTGCGACCGGCTCTCAGCTTTGCAACTTGTGAATTGAGTGAATATGCGGGAGGCAAAAAAAACCCCCAACCACCCCAAATCAGCAGTGTGTGGAGCACAGGATGAGGCAAGTGCAAGGACAGATCTGTTAGCTCCTACTACCCATATTCTGTTGGCAATTAAACATTTCCTACGTGTACATCTCAGGAAGCGCAGGCTGAAAATATACAACATTTATAGGCAGTATGTCAGAACTGGGGATCTTGTAACACAAATTAATACCCAAAATTTCCAGATAATTATCCCAGTTGAGGTTTTACCATTTATCTCGTACGCTGCTCCTATTCTGGCAGACATCCAAAGGCATCTGCAAACAAAAGCCTCAGCAAACAGTAGGCACCACGGGGAAAGAAACTGGCAACAGAGCGAAAGCCAAGATTTGTTCTAAGGTTCTAATTTGTATCTCCAAAATTAGCCAAAAGGTGGAATGAACATCCTTGAACTATATTAATGGAAGAAGAGATTAATAAAAGGGGTCGATTAAAATAATTCTATAATCAAGTGTTCCTAGAGTAGAAAAGTTATAAATGTGATGTTACCAAAAATAGGGAATGACCCAGGAGACACAGGGATGCCAGAATATCCTAAAACAATGATTGATGGCACTAGGGATTTGCATTCAAACAGCATAAACCAACAGCCTAGTTGTTTTCCATATTTGCAAGAGAACACAGAGTGTTGAAAAGTAAATTACTACTGGAGGTGGATTATGAAAAGTAGGTTTAAAAAAAATGTAGAACAACGACAGACATCATCTACTGCACTGTCCTTAGAGCACTCAGAAAATAACTACATTGGTGCTAGGGTGGTAAAAACATGGTTTACTGAGCTCAAAAATTTAGTATATGGTAGCTTTGTGTTCTACAGAGATGTATAAAGCCAGGGTTACAGTCCAGGTATACTGAGCTCTTGCTGACAACAACCTAGACCTGTGCACATGGGCATCCTGCGGCAAAGCATCCTTGTGGACATGAGAGGAGGCTGTCGATGAATAGTTTGCTTTAGAAGCAGTTTCCAGTACTGATTACCGAATGCAGAAACTGGTACGGCACTACTGAGGAGTCAGTGCTTCGGTTCAAATAACAGCTTTTAGAAATTATTTCACTGAAAACAGCAGAGACGTATACCATACTCTTTATGATATATTAATTGTTTAGAACAGCTTTTAGGAAAAGAGTTTACTAGCCTTGTGTCTGCATATTTCAAGGTTACTGTTCCAGGCCATGTTTTACTTACAGGTTAAGTGCATCAAAAGTACCTGCCCTCTTAATTTGAGGACCAAAATTTAACTTTCTTTACTTCAAAATTCAACAAAATCAACACCTCCTGAATAAAAGCTAGCAGTTGATAAAAACAGAATTATATCAAGGATTATCACTAGTGCAAGGGTCATCAAGACTATAAGCCTTGAGCAGACTGAGTACCTAGTTCAGAGCTTTGTGAGCTTGTGAACTTTTATGTTATATGGTCTGAGCCTAATGGTTTGTCAGAAACCCCAGTGGAAACTGCTCTGACTACACTGACCTTAATGGCTCAAGGCAGTCTAGTTCTCTCAGTTCTTAAGAAGCAGAAGGGTCCCCCACAGGACTTGGTCCTGCGCTCATGGTTCCATTGTCAGCTTTGGGAACTCCACTGACAGGACGAACTTCAATACAGCATCCTCCACATTTACAGCTAACACAAAACTAACTCCCTTACCAAAACATTTCCCCGTTCCTGGTTCTGATTAAAGTATCTTTGCTTATGATCTAACTACAGAAATTCAGGAGCTGTTGGATGGAGTACGTTTTTCAAGACTCAAAAACATTTTCTTTTATCAAAATAGTTGCTTTTAGGTCACATTTGCAGGTACAGTGGAGGATAAAAATGCAACATAAGAAAATTCTTTCTGCTGTTGATTTGAAGCAGGGCTATAGTTCCATAAGAAATTTTGAATAAAGCCATATTCCAGATTTCTGGTTTATCATGCTATGAAAAAATCTACTCTTTTCCATCCCTGTCTAGAGTTTAATGAGCAATGAGTCAGGTCATGATACTTTGAAATGCAGCCATTTCATATATTGAACTTAAGGCTGCATTAAGCTGCCTGTAACAGCTCAGCAAGCCGGTGCTTGAATCTGGTGGTTGTTTCCTGTGACCCAGAATCTAAACCATAAAAAGAGATCTTCCAGTCTTGTATTTCTAAAAAAGAAACACTAAGAAAAGACTAAGGCTCTTCACAGTACTGTAGAACTGTGCCATTTACCTCCAGCCACCTCACTAGAGAGCAGAAGTCATTTTCAGCGCCGAGCTATTAAAAGTCAGCCTCCCTGTGTATTTACTAGAAAGGTGAGGACTGTAACACTCTAATTTGAGTTTATAAATGGTAACATTCATTTACCCCAAATGAAAACTAAGATTCACCAAGAAGTTCTCTATTGCAAATCTCGCTCTCAGAAGCTGGGCTGACTGGCAGCCCCTGTGTTAGCAGCTGTGGGGGGTCTCGCTGGCTTTCAAGAACACTTAGCAGGGTCCAAATTTTTGAACATTTCACAGAATGTGTCTTATGATTCATCAGCTGCACTCTGACTAATTGGCAGAGGGCTCTGGCAGAACCAGAAAACTGTTTATGCATCATACAAAAGGCTTTATTATGCATCATTAAAAAGTTGTTGGCTTTTTTCCCCCCCTCCTTAAGTAGGTGCGTATTTTCTTAGCCAGGGATTAAGTGTTATGCAACAGTCAGACTCAAAATTGGGAGCGAGTGGTAGGTAATAAACCTTTTAGTAGGTGATATTTTGTTTTTCTCCGAAGCACCACTCCCTTTCTGCTCTGCCTCCCCTCGAGTGTGTGTTCTTCCAGCACAAACCTGGCAGCCGATCGATACACTGAGCACGCAGAGGAATGCACGGGGCACTGTTTCCAATTTTCCATTTCACTATCTCTACAGCTTGCTAGGTCCCTCTGAAAAAAGTAGAGCCAAACTGAATCTTTAACTTGAATTTATACTGAAATTCTATATAATAGGACAAAATCTTCAGGGTCTTAGTAACTTCAATGATAAGGTTTCATTGTGTGAAGCTCTCAGAGGAGACATCTTTTATATTGCCACCTCCAGATTTTTCAGATGTGTTATCAGCTCCTTAAAAATTTGTTATAACCCACTACACCTGTGACAAACAAATCAGAAGAATATTCTGGAATTTTTGTTTGTTTGTTTTCTTAAGCTTTCTGTATTTGCATCCCTTTCGGAAGAAGCAGGAGAGGTTTAAAGCTCAAGAGAGTAAACGAGTGAAATAGCCGGAGTCTGTAATAGTAATTACCACACATAAGCATGGGTATTTCCAGATTAAAATGAAGTGAAATGAAAGCAGCATACAGAAAACACAGACCGCAGTTGCATTTTCAATTCACTACAGATAACCTCTTGAAAAATGAAAGGCCTATTTTTAGCACGATGATTGATTAGTGTTGCCATAGCAATAAGCAACACTTACAAGAACAGGGTAGAACCTAAGTATGCCAAAACACTTGCCAAAGTCTTAAAGAGAAAGCCTAACACATAGTGTTTTACTGTCATTTTATGGACAGGACTCTGCAAATAACCTTTGCATAGTAATTACACTCCAGGTGGCTACAGGAATTAAGAGTTGCTAGTAAATACGTTGGACAGAGGGTACCTGAGCGAGGTTTCTTGAACCTCTACATCCCGCTTTGTATCTTTGTATGAGTGGGCGCTATTCCATCAATGCCGTTATAGCTACATCCATTTTCCATGTGGTTTCTTTCTGCAGAATGTTCAAAGAGCTGCTAGAGACCTCATCACTGCACATCACTTCTCCTGCTCCTTCTGAATATTAATCCACAATCCTTGGGAGTTATTTTTGTCAGTAAAAATTAATCCCACTTCTTTTTAAGCGGTAGCAGCATATTCTCCTAAATCGTAACATAAAAACCTGGAGAGGCAGATATTTCATGAAAATGCTCTCTCTGATCTCCTACCACTTCTCAGACTGATGATTTGGTTTTTAATATAGTCACATATACATTATTTTGGCAACACAGGTGGAACTGGTTCCCTTACGGAGCAATCTCCGTGGAGCCTAGAGGTAAAGAACACAGTAACTGCTACAAAATGAGGTGAGACTGGTCAAGTAAAATTCACTATTTTCAACAGGGTATCTTCTAGATAAAACAAAAGTTGTCGTTACGCACTGACTATCAAACACTGCCCAAAGATTCTGAACTTAAGTTTGTTTAGGGAAGACCAAAAACCTGGAAAAGGCAAATGGAATCCCTGCTTCTCATCAATAGGCAAAGGGCAAGTGGGGACTTGTGGGATAGTGCAAGGTCCCCAGATTTAGTGAAGCAAGAGGGAATGCCCAGAAGAGCAGGGGCCAGGAGGGAAATGGGCACACAGACACGCACCCCAACCCCAGAGCCGCAGGGGGGATCCATAAACAAGGATGGATGGGAGGAGAGATATGACATGAGAGATTGCCAACGCCTTTAGACAATGGTGCGGACAGAACAGAGAGACCTGGATGCGGAAATAAAATCAAAATCACACATGGGTATGGATAAACAATATTAAGTCTTTACAGCCCATAAGCTAGAAGATATGTTAAGAAAATACAGCGATGTCTCTACAGCATATTTGAAATGACAATATTTCCTTCAGCTATTTACAGAAAGGATAAAGACAGTTTGTTTAATTGAATATTCAGTGTTTTTTGGCAAATGGCCACCATGTTACTGACTCCTTTCAAAGCACTCCAGACAACACTGCACGCAAGCACACAGAGCTACAGTGTGATACAGGTTACTTACTACTTAAACCAGCACTAATCAAGATGACAAAGTCAGAAGAGAATAGACGGAAAGGGCTGGGCAGGGCGATGGCAGAGTTTGGAAGATGTGACTCAATGATGGAAAGCAAGATTAGCACAGGAAGATGGCAAAGAGCAGCAAAAGTGCTGTTGAGCGGAAAGAGCAAAACAATGCAAAAACCAGGCTTGAAAATAAGCAAGCGAGTTAAACTCTTATAAGTGAGCTCAGAAAGAAAATCGTTATTTGTTCATGTTACATAGAATAACTTGAAGATGAAACAGTCAGCTAACAAGTTGCCTCTAACCACTATGGCACTCGGCACTTCTGTCTGGTTTTGCCTTCCCTTAGGATCTCCTTTCTCTGATACACGGGAACAGTAATTGGTTTATTGAGGAAGAGTGGAAATGAGAAGCAACGTGCACAAGTGAAAATGACAACCCATGAATCAGAGAAGGGCTGGATTGTTTTATAATAAGCCAGTGGTGGAAAAAGGGAATTCTCCCAAGCAGTTTGATTTATTATGTTTCAATGGATTAAGCTCTTAAATGAGAATAGAGGTTTACAGCTTTCTGAAAATATATTATTTGTTCCTTATAAATACCATAGAAGTCCTTCCTTTTGCTCAAATCTCTCAAGGAAGCAAATCTGTGTTTACTAGAGTCATGTCTCCAGCTAGTCTGTCTTCTAACCTGGGGGGGGGAGAAGGGAGGGATTTTGGTAGTGAATTTGTAGCAGGCTCTAATACTGCAACACGGATTCTGCTGCATTTTTGACGCAGACTCTTCATATACTCCAGCTGGAGAAAAGCTCATGCACTGAAGACTGATGGGTCACATCCAAATTTCAAGCGTTGGTAATCAGATAAAGAGAATACAGGAAAAAAAAAACTCTACAGATTCCTTGCAGTGTTTATCTGAAACAACTTTTCTTTCTCAGGTGATCTCTATTATAAAAATAACAATTACAAAAAGATTCCTTCCAAACAATTTACTTAGCTGCCAGTTTAGCCACCAAGTGAAACACATAACGTGCCTCTTCTCAGAGGAAAGCAGAAACCATCAGGTCAATAACGAAGCATTTAGCAACTATCACTCTGGGGCCTTGACACATACCAGATGAAATAATTTTATTTGCCTCAGCTATTTGCTGTAGAAGAATTAGTGTCACTGTGATAGATCATCAAAGGAATTGTTGTCTCCTGCTTTCTGCTCCCTAACTGGTTTTCATAAATATTCTGAACTTATATCTTATTCCTAAGTTAATTTGAGACATGGGCAGGTTGAAAGAATGTTCTTCCTCCTTGCAGAGGGCAAAACATGCCATTTTAACTTTTATTTTGCTCTATATACTTACAATTGTGAACCTAACAATCGGCCATAATTTATGCATTTTCAAAAAGCCGTTTTTAAATTTCAGCCCCAGAACTGAAATACTGCTTAACAACACTGAAGCCGTTCACATCAGACAGCAAAACCATTTGAAATTATCCCTGGTAAACACTTGAACTGCACCTTCAAACTCAGAAGAACTTGCTTAAATTCTGTTTGTATTTCTCCTGAGCTCTTTGTACTCCAACTTAATAGCTAAACTTTGTTAGGTTCATTTTCAGTGTACTTTGATCACTTGAATTTTTTGTAACCTGGTTGAGTTACCACATGTGCGAGAGCTGATTATTTGTTTGCTTGAGGCTGCTCTCTTTTTGTCCAGAATCTCAACTGTCACTTGAACCAGCCAGTGGATATTTGCTCTGTGCTGCTTATTGTCTAACAATATCCCAATGCATGTAAAGAAACAGTTCTATGCAATCCCTTTCTCGTTTGGTTTGTAATAGAGACAGGTTTGTTTTCTAGTTAATTATTTCTAATCTAGCTGGGCAACCTCAGAAAGAAAAATAAGAAAGCCTCCCGAAAGGTCACTCATTCTTGTCCACATAACTAAGAAGAGCATAAACATTTTACACTAAAGATACACATTTGCAAATACTGTGATTAGCCGGCATATAAGGGTTTGTTGAGAGCTGCAAGGCATCTTTCCTCCATCCTCCAAATGAAATGGGCTCCAGGCTGTGACTAGCAAAAGAATTCTCTCTAAAACCAAGCAGCTTTCCCATTCCTCTTGTGTGGCTGGACCCAAGACACTCACCAGTACCCATGTCATTGCTCACAGAGCAGAGTCCTAGGGAGTTTCTTCTACAAGGCTCCCTTTCAGCTGTATCCTAAATACAGTACTCCAAATCTATGAGCTTAACATCAACTTACTCACCATATTAAAAAAAACTTATAAATAAAAATCAAGCATTTTACCTTGTCAGCTTTCTAATTACAAGATCAAAACCAAAGCAACTGCTGTTCTAAGTTTAAAAGACATTCTTGCATACAGTTCTTAAGCGATACCCCAGCCACTAAACCAGGGTTTGACCTTTAGAAGAGTATCCTGTTCTCTAAATAGTACCCCCAAATGTGGATGACTTCCTTTGGCTTCAGCTCCAAAAGTGTTTTTTCCACTTCCTCCTCCCTCTCAATGTCAGCAGGAAGCTTGCAAGGATCAGCTCCAGCTTTGATACGGCCTTTCTTGGGACATTACCTACGTCTCATCTTCCTGATAGGAAGTCTTTTGTGTTGCAGTTTTAACGAGGCTCTCCTCCACAAACAGCGTCGTTTCCACTTTACAGCGCTCCCCTGACTCTACAATACTTCACCTACCACACACCACAAAAGCATCACTGGTGCAATAGTTCTGTTAAGCTCATTCTCTCAAGTGTGTCATTTGCTTTACGTATTATTAATATGGTTGTCAAGACTTGGTAGCAGGCAAAGCAGTCATCCCCTGCTGTTTGCTGGCTGATTTAGGGGTTTGCTCAGTGACAAACACCATTCCTTAAAGCACATGCCATCATAACTGGAGCCATACTATAAAGTACTGCTATCATGACCCTATAGAATCAATTTTCCTCAAAATGAGGCTATATTTAATCCTTAGGGTGTCCCACAGACCCTTTGGAAGGAATTTTCCATCTTTAAGTAAAGGGTTTCCAAACTATCTTATATACTTGGGGCAATGTCTGTGGGTTTATTCTTTCTTTCAGAATTCTCTAATGAATACAGTAGATCAAAATTTAGGGAAATACCCCAGACAAGGATAGGAATTATTCCCAGTAGTATATTTAATATTTCTGTTCTAGATTCAACAGTTTGAGGCAAAGGCATTTTCTCTATTTCCCTTGAAGATAATTTCATAGTCTACCAGCTCCATTAAAATATATTTTAGATTTTTGTCTGAAGTACAGTTTCCTTAATCTCATTTTAATATTTCTAGTTCTGTTTCCTTGTACCATGGTGAGTAATTAGTCCCCAGCTCCCAGAGGCAGTTATACTGTCACTTAGTGACTGTTTTGCCTACTTTCTACATTTGTAGACTGATTTAATTTTTCTTTACAAGTCTGTACACCTTCTACAGACCTTCACCCAAGTGTGTTCCAGGTGTTGTCTCATCAGATCAGGTAAAGATCACCTCCTGATTCAAATTCCATGAGTACAGCATTGCAGTTTGGGTTTGATAATGGTATTTCAAATTCAGACACATATTTCTCTCTGCTACCAGCCTTTTAATCATTCTTACTTGTTTCTTTCAGTTAAATAAAAAACCCCACACACATTAAAAGGTTTAAACCGATTTTCAGTTGAAGAAAAAAATATACAATAGAGTGTAAGTAACAGGTATTGGTGCAACACAACACATCATCTTCTCAGCCTAAGATTAAACCTGCTATCAAACGGTAAATTCTTAATTAAACTTAATTGTGATAGGTCACGCCAAACACATACTCTGACAGAAATAGCTAAGGATATATCCCCTCACCACTACTATCTATTATGAGACGTTTGGATTTCCTCTGACAATCAAATGAATTTTAAACATGAAACAAAGCAAAATACATAAGAAGTATCTACAGTACCTATTGAAAAGCACAGTTTGTTACTTTGGATTTTCAAAGCTGGTCATCACAGTATCAGCTCTAAGACTCCATCTTTCTGATCTGAGTTATTAAATCCCTTTGTCTTTTCTCTTTCACAACTATCACATTAAAATCTTTTCCTCTACTTTAACACCAGTATTCTTTACTGAATTTAAAAAAAATCTGCACAAACATTTTGAGTACTGCAGAGTTAAGGAAAAAAAAAGCAAGTGGATTACGTTTTATCTGCATTCAGAAGTTCAAACCACATCAGCTTCTGAAAGGTCCTTTCACCTGGAACTTCCTCACCACCTCCTCCTCATCTTCCAAAAGCTGCTGAAAGCTTACTGTACATTATTGAGGCCAGGACATTTAAAACAATTTTCCTCATGATTTATATGTTATATTTTGCCTTAGCTCTACTAGAGGGAATAGCTGATTTTTCTGGGCGCTGTGCCCAGATTATGTTTAATTTTGTCTACAAATTGTATAGTTTCCCAGATACTATATCAGAGATGAGCATTTTATAAGTTAATAAAACAATAAATAAAATAAAATCTGTTCCTGTGTCTCCACATAATAAGTGGAACCTTAAAAGCCTTGCTCTGTTTTATAGAAGCTTCTCTTTGTTACCATCAGTGACTAAAAATATATCAAATTACATTGAAGTGGTAAAAAAATAAGATAAATGATTTATGCGATCACCACAAAAAAACTTCAAATTTAACCTTAATTTTCTTAAACAAATACCTAAAATAAAGTTCCACTATGGAATGCATTAGTTATATTAAGAAGAAATAAGTTTGGGTTCCACTACAATATTTCACAAAATTATTCCATTTTTAGAATAAAAAGAGGAAGAAAAACTTACTGTGTATTCTGATTTCCAATTGTCCATTTGTAAAAAACCGAATGATGAAGAGAAAGAAAAAAAAAGAAATGTGAAATAAAATAATGATGCAAGAACCTTACAGTAAACACACATTAACAATCAAAACAGTCTATGGGACAATAAAGGGTACGTGTCAGCACAGACCTAGGCATCTGATGTTTGCTTTGTAAGGAAGAAATGGCATAGATACAACGCTCCTGATTTTACCTGACATAGAATCATAGAGTGATTTCGGTTGGAAAAGACCTTTAAGATCATCCAGTTCCAACCTCCTGCCACAGGCAGGGACACCTCCCACTGGATCAGGAGCTCCAAGTCTCATCCAGCCTGCCCATACTCTATTATCTTTATATCCTGATATCAGACAATATAAAATGGCAAAATATATGCATTTCAGCAGGAGTTGTTAAAGTAAATTGGTAGTGGTGGCTCAATATGTAACTTCATGTTTCTGAAGATAGGTTAAACTACCTAAAAAGTACAAGCCAGTAATAAACTCTGCTTTGTTCCTTACCTGTGATTGTATAAGGATAATAATTCCAAGCCTTCTCTGTAACGTAAAATATTTTGGGGACAACTGCTCTAGCCCAGCTAGGCAGTTTGCTGAAAATAAAAAGAAAATACAAAATTAGCATATGTTATGATTTATGAGTACTGTAGAGCAGAAGATACTTCCAAATGTGCTCATACTTGGACACGGGATGCAGCAATACCTAGACTTGACAACGATATTTTCATCTCATGACTATGCCTCCTGCCTCAGCTTTCTCCACAAGCACCCAGGAAACCAAGCCTGTCGGTTCTCCTCTCAAAGTGCACAATACGGTGCAAAACCCTCTGACTGGATTTAAATTGAGGTTGCAGATTTCAAAAATTTACAGCCTAAGCCTTTGGTCTTGGAGGAACTCAGCAGGTTAGCCCCTGCCATACAGGGTGTTTCTGTCTCACAGGATCCTGATCCACAGGGAGGCACTCTCTAACAAGAGGTCATGAGGCAATAGGGGATGTCAGTCCACTTTGATCCCAATTCCACTCTTTCTTCTTAGCGACTATTTCTTCTTCCTCCATATTTTCTGCAGGCACGCAAACCCCTACGTTTAACTCACCTCGCGCACAGTTCTTCCCACACTATCAACACCAACTCCTGAGTAGGAAGCTTTTATATTAAAATTAACACATCACTCAAAACACCTCTGCAAGACTGGTAGGTAGGGTTAGTCCCGTTTTGTTGACGGGAAAAGTAAATCGGAAAAGTGAAAAGAATTAATGGAACTGATGTCATAGTTCAGAGCTCAGTCCTTCAAGAGAAACTACCGATGCGGTGGCACACCACCAGTGGAATTAGAAAGGAAAGATGTGGACACAGCACATGGAAAGATCATTAAAGGGTAATTAAATAATACTATGGAAGAGTGGGAGCATTTTCTTTACCATGGATCTTGGGTCTTTTATTTCCAGTGCTCTCGTCACTCAGGGTACCGAAGAAGTGATGAACCAACATACATTTTAAAAGGCAATTCATGAGAATTCATCTTTCAACACTTTCTTAATGACATTAATTACAGTCGCTGAAGCTGCCAGGAACAAGGATGGAGTGCCAGTCCCTCACAGGAAGGCAGACCTCTGGAGACCACAAATATATTTGTACTTTAGGGACTCAGTCAGTCTGGTGATGGGCTGAGCAGATCACACAGCCTAAGACTGAATCTGTACTGAACTGAGGTAGATGCTTTCAAACTTCAGCTTTCCAAATGTAAATGCATTAAAAAGTTATGTTTACCTAACTGTGCACAGAAAGTAAATTAACTTTCCATATTAGCAAATTTTGAGGAAAACAGAGAGTTTGAATCATTAACCACGATGCAGCTACACATAAATATTGTATTTGTCCAGAGGCAAAATGCAAACGCTACTACGTTATCCAAAGAGTCAAAGTCAAGTGCATTGACTTTTGCTCTTCCTTGACACTGCTCAAACCCAGATTCTTTTCTTTACATAAGCCTTTCCTGTGTGCAGTCTTTTAAGCAGCATTTTACATGCTGTGTAATAGACTTCACTGTATCAGATCTTTTGTTTATTCTGTCAGCCTCTGTCAGTGTCTTTTCATGACTCTGTCTCTGCTCCCTCCCTTATCCCTGCTAAACTTTACTCTGATGCCTAAATAAAAAATACCAGAGGATGCAGACTTTTAGCTTCTGAAAACAATGCTCCAGTGGGAGAGAAGAGGCAGTAAACAAGTCTTAAAGCTTACACTGACACCAGAAAATTTTACTAGTAATGTCTTCATAACATACAGCTGCTCATTGTGCTTTTTTGTTGTTGTTGTTGTTTTAGCACATATGCCTGTCTACCTATCTTTGCAGGTACAGCACATCTCAAAACCAAGTAATTTTTATACACACTGCACGCAGAGTTGCCAGCAAGTCAGTCATTGACACACATGAATTGTTCTCAATAAACTCAGTGAGCCTGACTTCAAACATCTACTACAGCTTTAGGTAAACTTCACAAGTTGTTGCAGGCACGAATATATTCTTTGTCTGTGTTCATACCCATCTGAGTGACAGATCCCTTGTGCCATTGCCTGCAGTACCAGAAATTATATGCTTCCCCAGTATGTCCTCTATATGCTCTCTAGGACACAAGCCTTGTCGTTATTCTGAATTACCCTGAAGTGTTAACTCTGAATATGCTTTTCAGTGCAGAAAGCCGCCTCTCCTCAGAAATACTCAGAAACATAAAATCCTCAAACTTCTGGGAGCTATACCACAAGAACACGTTTATTGATTCTTCCCGAGGCCTGTACCTCATCTATGAGAGAGCAGAGTTACAATCACAATAATACTGAATGTCGGTGAGATATCTATATGTTATTTGACTCTGTGTGCGCAACATTACTGGTGATTCAATTTAGCCTGAGTTAAGGTTAGATATGTCAGGATTGCAGTGGAGGAGTAACTTGCAATGTAGAAGCAATAGCTGTAGTGTTTCTGTGCCCACTACAAAATTTTGCAGAGCGCAAGTTTAATAGAATGAAACAGGCTCAGGAAAATAGAAGGACATCAGAAAAGCAGCAGTATTAAATTACATCAGCAGTAGTAAAAATGGGAACAGATTGAGCGATAGATTTCATAGAACACACGGACACACACAAAAATATATTTTTTAAAACATTTCTGTCCTTTGAGTGTGGCAGCATTGACCTTCAGCAGTATGATTTCACCATAGGAAAAGACAAACTAAGAAAGGATGGAACATTTGGGAAACAAAAGCAGTTTTTTCCATGATGTCTTTAAGCTTATTATTTTGGTTCAGAAAGTCATCAGTGTCCAAGCCTAATGGTCATTCATAATGTCAATTAACTTCGCTGAGGTAAATAATTTGTTACCAACCACGAAGTACTGGCTTGGTGACATCATTATGAAGTAAGAAACCCTTAAATCATTTTAGTGGGGTTTTTTTGTTCGGTTGTGGTTTTTGTTTTTGCAGGGTGGGATGTTTGTTGTCTTTGATTTTTAGTTTCTTTCTTTGTTGCCCCATAATTTTGGGAAACAGAATAACAAATTGTTAAGTGTAAAAGAAAACAAAAAGCTCTGATTTTCAGTACATCATTAACTTCAAGTCATAATTCTTTCTCTTGGAGAAGATGCTCTAGAAGAAATGACAACTAAACTCTCTATTTCAAGCCACTGATCTATCCCACCTTCCTTCTTCCTGCAGCTACCAGGAAGCGACACGTACTCATGGGAATATGTTCTACTTGAAATAGAAAGACTATAGGCTGGAAGGGATATTCCTTGCAAATTTTATTACAGTCCATACAGAAAGAAACAGTGTTATCGCACTTGCCTGTTGAGATAGACTCGTTTTTCTGTTAGCTGACCATTACCGTGATGCGGATCTTCATAGGGCTCATTCTGCACCACTTCCACACCCTCACCTCGGTCACTCTGCTCATGGCTATGCTTGCTTATCATGTACAGCTGTCCAATTCTGTACTGCAAAGCAAAATCAAGGACAATGCATTAGCTTTATGGAAAACACGTGTATTCAAAACCCAATGTCAAACAATGATATAGTGGTATGTGTAAATAAAAGGTAGTTCAAGGGCAAAAAGCAGTATTTTGCAGCTCAGACCTATGAGTCAGGGTCCTCCCATTATTTTATAAAGTCTGGGGTGTCACTTGTGGAAAAAACAGCAAAATCTGTATGTTTATAGATGTAGAGAATAAGGCCAGTCCTTTATTTGTAGGCTGTGTTTGCAGGTATATAAGTTAAGAAGAAATGAACAATTAATCTACTGCTTTCATGTGCTGACATGTAAGAGGATTTTAACCAGTAGGTAAACTCTAAAAATTCTGTGGGGGTACAGGACTCTCCTGTCACACCAACATGATGCCAAATAATGAAGCTCTGCAGAAAGATTCAGGATAGCTATTGCTGATTCAGAGAAAGAGGGGTGCCAGCTCTTAAGAAAAAAAACATACAGACTCTTAAGTCTTTCAAGAATTAAGTGTGATATTAATGATTTGGCAACATTATTAAAATGAATTTAAGCACTTAAATGATCCTTTATCTGTAGGCTCTCAAGTTACTTAGGAAGCCAAAACCCAGGAGGGTTGACCCAACATCACTATCACAGAAAAATAAATTGTAGTAGCAGCAATTGATTTTTTTTCCCCTCAGTGTGTCTTCATCTGCACCATGGCTTCTGCCTCTAGAGAAATGTACATCCTTGGATATCCATTGGCAAAGACCTTAGAGGAAAACTGTACTTTCTCATATGTTTTTTCTGGTCTGAAATTTTATTCTCACTTGAGTCCTTTCCACAGTCTTGAATGTACCATGGGTCTTACAAAAATCTGCTTTTGGACCTATCAAGTTTTCTCCATTTGGATTCCTCTCTCCCTCAAACTAATTTATTTAGGCATGCTAATCACTTCAATCATATCAATCACTTCAAATACAAAGAACAATCTGTTAATTTAGAGAATGGCTGAGCTACTACACAAGCTGCCAAGTACCAGCTCAGCATAAGCAAACAAAAGCATAGTGACAGTCTGACCTCAGAAAAAACTCTATGAGATTTTTGTGACCATTCTGTATTATAACAGAAATCCTGTCATAGACTTCAAACATCCAAAAAGCCCCCGTCAGAAGAGGAATCAGCTAGCCAAAAAATGCCAAACCCACCACAGACCTTCTTAACAACTGCCAACAAGACAATCTTACTAAACAAAATGATAAGGAATAGGATCGCAGTGGGCTCTGTACATAATTTCTTTGTATTCCACATAACCTCATTTCATTCCCCTGCAGCAGGAAGGCCACAGGAAGGTAAAAAATTTAGAACTTGCATCTTGCAGGATCATTCGCTTAGGGGACAGGGATTTCCCTTCTCCTGAATGGACACCTTTTGCTTCCTTGCCAGCCACACACTACAAAGTTAAGCAAGAGATTTGCATCAAAAAGCCCCTTTCTGCTGATAATTCCAAAGTACTAAAAATGTCTCAAGTTTATAAAAAGTTTCTTTAAGGGCAAGAGGTTGCTGAGGGGGTGATGAGGGACCTTGGATTTATTTTCTTTTCCTCTAATCTAATTCAGTAATTTTAGTGGATTTTTTGCCCTATTACATTTCTTCAAACATCTCCTCACAGCGAAGAACATAAACCTCTCTTAAAACTTGTTTGAACTAGTGAAAAAGAGAACTAGATAAAAAAAGATACAGTTGTCATAAAACTAGCGAGGGTCATACAGGCCAGGGCAATTAACTGTGAAAATGTGACCCTCATAACATCTGAAAAAGACCCAATAAATCTCCCTAAGGGCTGGCTATGCAACTTCGAGGTGCCCAGAAAGTCCAGGGTTACGCACACGAGGTTTCTTCTTTTCCTTTCTCCTCTTAATTGGTGAGAACTGATGGCCTTTTTTATTAGCATAATCATTCTTTCTCTTTATATCCTATTTAACTTTGGAGAATTTACTTTCTCACTATATAGAACACTCCTAAGATAAGCTGAATAATGGTCTTCAAACAATTTGACACTGGCACGCTCTCCTGCCCAGATACACAGCTTTCTCATCTCTGGTACCTCTTTCACACAGAATGTCTGTATTTAACAAAAAAGCCCTAAAATTATCTTTCTTGCACATCCAGTTATCTACTTTACTCTCTAGTGAATCCCTTTCTTCTCTGTCTCCTCATATTTAGACATTTTGTCCTAATCTGAAGAGCTGCAGTCCTCACACGTACCTTTAAACTAGTTCCACGAAAAGCTCTCTTCTCCACTAACAATAAATAAATGCACTGGTACCTAGGTAGGGCAGAGTTTCTGGACAGAAGTGGTATATTTTATTTGATCAACTAATACAGTCGGAAAAGGGACAACTTGAAGGTACACAAAGATGTTCTTCAGGTTGAAAATCAAAGCAACATCCTTCAAAGCTGAATGCAAGTTGAGAAAAAATGCTTTGGCTTTAATTAGAAATGTATCAATTAGACCTCCTGAGAGTAAAGATGCTTACTGCCTGTGGAGTGATAAAGATGTTATAAAAGAGGAGAGGTGATAAGGTGCTTATCTTCCAATGGAAAGAAAGACAGCAGTAATTTATAGCCTGTGGAACATAAAGAGATTCAGTGGGTAGAGAAGAGAGAACAACAATTTGCCATAAAGCTGGTATTTCTACTGATTTCTCTACTGAAATTTTTGTTATCCCATAAAGTTATGACTTTTAGGTGCCATGAACATCTCCGCAAAGCGTTTCATGATTGCAAGTATTCACTGCGCGCTTTGATTTCTTACTTCTATGCAGTCTTTCGCAATTTTGCTCTCACTTTTAATGGTCAAAGACAAACACCTCAGCTTCTGCTGGAAATACGGGCTCAGAAACTTCAAGCCAGAAGGAAGATTCACTCTGACAACTGACAATGGAGTTGTAGTAGAACATTCATTTGCTCCAGCATCATGAATCAGAGATATGTACCTATGACGACACCATATGTTTTGCTAACAGGGATTGTTGTTCTTCCACAGACACATACAAAGACTGTAGATCAGTCCAAGTATGTGGTTAAGAGTAGCCAAGCTGCATATCTGCTGCACTCTTCAGATCATGATCAGTGTTATCAAGTAGATAATTGCCTTACAGATGTTGCAGTCAGCACTTAAAGAAAGGTTCTAATTCTGTAGTGGGACTCAAAATCAGACACACTCCAATTATAGCTAAGATCTCACAGAAGGCATCCAAGACAGCTCAGAGAGGTGCTTCTCACTAGGGAGAGACTGAAGAAAACAGAAGGCACCACAAATGGTGCTGGACATCTCTTCCATAAGGATCCTACGGCCACTCGCCTCTCCCCAGGCAAGGACTTTCCATACCTATGGCTCCGACACCAGTCACCTGGAAATACCCAGCTTTCCTTACTATTGAAATGACTGTGTGGTCCTGCTAGAAAGCAGCTCTATTATGTAAAACCCCCACACTTTTACATGTACTTCAAAGTAGCTAAATTAGCCCCTTTGTGTGCTATTTCTTTGTTTTATCTGGTTTATAAAATTGTGATATCATTCTAGAGCAGGAAGAAAAAAGAGTTAATTTCCAAAATTATAGACCTTACTAAATCAGAGAGCATACAACTATTATTTCTGATAAAATAACTTCTTAGAAATGTGTGTTTAAAATACACAAATAAAATCCAAAGCAAAGGTGTCTTTTAGAACTTGGCAAAATTTAAAAGCGTGGAAAAAAAAAAGTCACAGTTTTGATAGTGTGGAGAAACATCACTTATGACATATTTTACAGCAGTGAAAAATACTCATTATTCCTGCACAGGTAAACCAGTGTGCCACTGTTATTCACATTGTTATTCATATCACAACCTGAATTTCTGTGTTCTTAACTGTAACATAATTTTCCAAGATAATACACTGTTTGAAGGAAGTCAGTAAAATTTCACACAGTGGCACCTGTCCTGAATTTGGTTCTGAAGAAAAGCCCTTGTTTGAAAACTCTTCAGTTTAGTAGATGGAAATTTCTTCTACACCAAAGGAAGAACTTCAACAAACAAATGCACTGAATATGGAGTCAGAGATTTCTAAGGATATTGCTGTCTATGTAGATCTGTAGTAGATAATGTTTCCTAGCTCCTAATGAGTTCAATGCTGTCTCAGTGGTGACTTCTTTCCTTCAACAGGCAGATGGTGTTTGCCTGCTGTGAGTTTAGTCACACAAGAAACAAGTCACACAAGAAACCAGGTTTACGTTAGCAACAGAATAATGATGGTCAATCTGATTTTGTTTAAAATTGAAGGTGAGACCAGAATCACTTCTTGAGATGGGGTGGGGAACGCAAGGAGGATGTCCAACCTACCTATCTTTCATTTGTAGAACTCCCATTGTCTTCAGCAGAAACTGCACAGGAAATCCTTGTACAAACAGGTCTGATTTTTTTTCAGTCTCACTGACCACTGCTCAGTTTTTGATCTAGTCCTAGAGTACAATTTTTCAAACTTCATGTGGAATGCGAAAAGTAACATTCTCTCAAAGGAGAAATTATGCCAAAGCTATCCGTAATCCAAAAGTTTTATACCATTCTTTGAAATTCTTACCTGAAAGCTCACAAATAATGTTAACAACTTATCATTGGCTTGATCTTACATGGCAATTCTCATAGTCAAAAGAATTGTTGAACTCTTTCATCTACTTTTACTTTTCTATAACTAGACTTCAGGGAAGGTGCTGCCATTTCAACTTATGCAACTTCTTGTTCTGAGTCAGTAGTGAGATTCCTCCCTGCAGTTAGAAGCTGGAGTCCAGAAGATGCTGAATATTTTTTTGTATCTATTAAAGGTAATGGTTGTTCAGCACTCTGCATTTTCACAATGGAAAATGTTTCTCACACAATGATTCATGCTAAAACGTGCCGATGGTTTCTAGTCCTGTTCTCAGAAAACTGCAAAGGTAAAACAGAAAAAAGCAAACCAGCAACAGCTAAGCTAAACAGATCTGTACTCATGCAGAAACGTGCTCCTTCGCAGAGACAGCTCTGCAAAATCCTGTCTCCACTGATGGCCATAGGTGTTTTGTCACTGACCTCAATTTAGTGAAGATTTACTTCTAGCAAGAAATACAATGAGTAAATATCTTTGTTTAGGAGGATACACTGACATTTCCTACTGTATGTTTTGTTTTGATGTTAGAAAGCGTTGTTTTCAGGTCTCGCTCAAGTCCTAAGCCCCACACTGCCATAAATACTGAAAGTTTACAGTTAGATATTGAAGAGAGGTAAAGAAAGCATTATCCTTTTTCTTAGATTTGATTAATTGGAATAGAAATTAAATTAATACCTCAACCTCAAAAAATATGTCTGTGACAGAACAGGGAATTTAACCTCCATCTAGTGATTTCCAGCTCAGTGCTTTTACCACAAGGCACACCTGTAATTTTTTTTTTTAAATTCTAAACTGTAATTACTTGAACAGAAGTGGTTTCTCTTATCTCACCGACTATAAATCCTTTATCCTACTATTGTTATTAGACATCATTCTGTCTGCCTACTGAAATAGGTGAAGCCTAATGCATCCTCACACTCATCTGGAGGTTAAAGCAGCTGTAACTCAGGCTGACAACACCACGATTGTGCCTTCTGTTCCCCACACTTGTGCAGATGATGATTCATAGCTATTAAGAATAATTAAAGAAAATCTTCTAAATGATACAAGCTCCAGGTTCTGACAAGATAATTTGTTTTCCTTGTGATTAACATTCCCAGATTGGTTTTAACTAGCATAGAGGAATGTACAATGTACATTCACGTACTGGTGGATTCCTCATGGATTAGTGACGGTGGCCGAGAAGCTTGCTTTATTAAACCAGACTGCAAAAGCTTTTATGTGTTTACTCATTAAAATAAACAAGATTAAGGGGAGAGGGGAAAGAAGAAACTAAACTTGCGTCCCATGCATATTAAAGACATCTATGTTATCTAGAGAAAGGAAATGCTGTGGACAGCAAGCAGTGCAACACATCCAAGGGCTTGAGCCACACTGCAGAGATTGACCATTAGGTTAACTTCTCTGGTGGGCAAGATTTTATAAAATAATGTATTTTAATTCAACTCACTTTAAGCTGGAAGTATTCAGAGTTGCATGAACCCTTCGATCCTCTCAAAATTCATTAGAGTGCAGAAATGGTCTTGGAAGCTAGGTTTATCTTTAACTATAAACAAACCAAACACATGTGCATCTATTCATACTTTCGGAAATTATTTTTCTGTTTTGCAAGGCTAACGGTACTTGCTTAATGTTTAAGTAGAACTTCTTTCCCCTCAGGCTACTTTCCTCTAATTACTCTTCTTCGGTAATTACTCATTCTTGTGACTTACAGAAACGTCTCTCGTATCAAAAACATCAGCTTTAAAGTACAGAGAATTAGATGCTTTCAGAAACAAAAATTTGCCTGTAAAACCTGACTTCAGAAGAACCAAACAAACTACAAAGGATTCCATAAAGTTTGTCAGAATAGCAGAGGGGAATAATTTTACAATTACATTTTTAGGCAAGTAACTTCCTTACAATGTATTGTGGGCAACAAAATTCTCCTTATACACATGAACAAAAGAGAACTTTCTTAAGATATACGTCGTCAGATGAAAAAGACCGAGTATCAGAATTTAATACTTACAAGATGAATAGCACAAACCCAACTTGTATTCTGCTATCTTATTAGGAAGAAAACAAAATTTTGTTTGCCACTTGTAATGAAACAAATATATTCACAATCCAGAATATTTCATTTAACTATCACAAATACTTCATCGTACTTTCTGATCTAATAAAATAAAACTGACTTCAACTTGATTTTTAAAATTCACTCATTTTATGCCTGCATTTTGAAGATAAAAAGCATGAGAGATACAATTCTGTGTCTTTAAATAGTTGAGGTCACTCCTGCATCTCTGCATCTAGCCCAGAGGTTAGGGTGATGAAGGTATTGTCTTGTTCATCTGATGAAAGGAAGTACATGAGAACAAGATTTGAATTGTCTAAGAAGGAAACGAAGACGTATTTGCCTCCTGGTTCTCAGATTGATAAGATGCACTGAAAACTCAAATCTAATACCACAAGGAGATAAAATCTTTCTATTTTAGTTCATTAGAACTAACATTTGCCAACTAAGTATCTACTTTGTAACTCTGCAGAAGTACCCACGCTGGAGTAAGTCACTACAGCAGTAAATCACTACTTTCGCATTGATGCCTTTTTACATGCATGAAGTTTCTAATAAATGTAGTAAGCATCGTTAGGGTAGAAATCTCTCTGCGTGCTACTGACTTACGCAAAATCAAAACTGTAGCCAAATAAACTCTAAGGCAAGAATCCTGAAGTTGGCTGCAGAACACAACCTGACCGTGACATCTGTGGAGTGCACATGCCTGAGTAGAGAGGATGCTCGGAAAATACGTGCCTGCCATTTAATGTCTTTGTCTAGGCTAATTACACAATACAGAACCTTTCATTGAAAACTTCTCCACCTTGAAGGCGCAAGTACAATTACAACACACAGATGAGCAGAATTGCTGCTCTCCAGCGCAAGAGAGAATGGAAGCTCTTGTGTAAGCACATGTGAAGCTTCCAGGAAGGAGCACATTCCTGACCAACTGACAGACTCCACAGCTTCCAGATCAGACATTCTTTCAATACCACACATAGAATAAAGGGAGGATGCAGGCAAAGAATTACTGCCAAAGGATTCCATAGGCTTTATTCAATTTTATCATAATCCAGAAATGTGAAGCTGTATGGTTTGCAGATGTTTTTGAGAGATGGTGTCACACAATAAGCATTTTACCAGCGCTTGTCTGTTTTTACTGATCAGCCTCAGATCCCAAAACCAATTGCGTAAGGAAAACCTACAACATTACAGATACAACAAACATCTCCTCTGGAAAAGAGCTTGGAAACAGGAGAGAGGGAGGTACAGAAAACTACAAACCTGCAGACTTTAACCAATACTGAAGATTTACACAGATTCATCCTACTTATAAAGATCAGAGAAATAAAATCTTTTTTATCTTTAAAGTGCATGAATTTTTAAAATCCTGATACTGAAATCTCAAATGCAATATTCTTTCACATGCACTTTTAATCACCATATCTGCAAAATGCCAGTGAAAAATTTAAAGCTGATATAAAAATGATGTATACTGTCTGCCATAATATACTATAAATAATACAACATAATTATTCTGATGAATCCAGTAAATTGAAGGATTGCAAACCAACTTACAACAATTTCATTAAAAACTCAAACATTTATGAGTGACCAAACATAACCCCTCAAAACTTCACATGGCTGAAATACATCATTACAAGCATAAACACAGAGAGGTAATTACCTTCCTTTAAGGAAGTTACCCATAGTAACAGAGTTAAAGTGATGAGGCTTGGGTTGAATGGCACATAATTTCTCAGGCTTATACAGCAAATAAATACCTCTATATTCCGCAGAGATACCTAGAGTCTGGTAACATAGGAGCAATCTATCAGTGAGGATATGCAGCATGTAAGAGAACCCAATGCTCCAAATGGAGTCTTGACAACATGCTATGGAACAAAAAAGCTCTTCTAGGACATATATTCCTGATCTACCTCTGCTGGATACCAGATACCAGCAACAGCAGCACTGATCGCCAGCAATAACAGAAGAATTAACTCCTGGTTCTGTGCTGCGCACTCTTCTGAAGTACTACTATACCTCAAGTAACAAGGCAATTTCTCAACACTTGCATGTGGGAATCTCTCTCTTTCCACCACAAAGCATTTTCTTCGGTGTTCAAACTTTCTGCTACAGAAAAGTTTTCAAAAGACCACTTAGGGTGGAACAGATTCTGTCAAGTTCAATGGAAAGACTCTCCGGGTGACTCCAGAGAGTTTTGTACGTAAGTGAACAAACAGCTGTCCTACACTTTCAACTCCCAAACTAACCACTTCCTCGTTAGTCAGAGCCAGCTGCGTCACTGGGAATGGATCCTTTGGGTATGAGAGTTCATGGCGTACAGTGCACCAGGGAATAAAGCTGAAAACCATGTATAAATAGATAAGATCACTATAAAGAGAACCTGGTTTTCTTCCTCTGGTTCTTCGGACCTTCACACCAATGCTTTGACGTAGTCACGTGATTGTAGTTCATGCAAGTGCTCTGGGCTGTAATCTGTTATCAAAGACACACGTTTAAAATGGGAAACACACAGCTCAAAGACTGCAAATGCACACGTTAGGAAAAGCTGGTTTTGTACTAAAGTCAGAGAATTAATCTAGAACATTCTGCTGTAGGCCTCAACAATGGAAAAAGCAAACAAAACCACACACACACACAAAAGCTAAACAAAAACCCCTCAGCGCAGGCTAAAAATACAGTTAGAAAGATATCATTGCTTCCTTTCCTGCTACCCCATCGCTGCCTCCTACCCAAATAACAAACTCTCAACAAGCCATTGGTTCAAACTCAGCGAGAGGAAGTGGTTGCTGTAGCAATGGCAACGCAACGAAAGCCCTTTGTCCAACACATTTCTTATTTTTTACAGCACGCAGAAAGATCTGACAGCAGACACACAAACTTGCTGCATGCCAACAGAGTTAGACCTTCTTCTAGTTTGACATCTGCTTGTTTGACAAACTCATTACTTTCCATAGAAATAAAGACTTTGGAAAAGTTTCTAAAATTCTTTTACTAGGTGGCTGTAAATTATTTCCCAAGAAATTAAAAAAAGGATGGAAGAGAAGATTAAAACCTGAATGAATCTCACTAAAATTGCCCTTGCATAGTTCAGTCGGTTACCAAATTTCAGTTTAACATACATGTAAGTGTATATGGTTCAGTCAAACATTCATAATAGCACATAACAGTATTACTTTTCAGTTCAAACATTGCTTTTTTTTCTGTTTTGGATTGTTTCTACTATTTCTACATGCACATGACAGTGAAACATTTTTATGAACAATTTTTTTTTCTTAAAAACTTTATGAACTCTCAGTTTTGTTAACTGGAGAACCTGAATACTCCAGTGCTTTAACCTGCAGCTCAAAGGTCAGGCAAATGCATGTTAAGTGCTCCAGTGCACTGGTTATCAGACATGTTTTAATGTAAATCTCTTCCATGTTTGAAAACTTTTGGGGTGGGAAGGAAGGGAGAGGATGTCACACTACGTATTAGGCGTTTCCAAAGCAGGGAAAACTGCAATGTGGTATTTCGCTCAGGGCCTGGGGTCTGGAGCTTGTGTAGGAATATTTTAGCTGGGTAATTCAGAGGATTGGTTTAAAGGGAGCTCACGGCAAACTGTCACTGCAGGATCCACGCCGTTGCTTTCCTGCCCCTTGTTAATCTCTACAACATCCTTTTCTTCCCTCTCCCCAATTTACTGCACAGAATGAATACATATAAGGAATGTTAATGGCTAATTATCCAACTTGGAAACCTAAATTCCCTATTTCTGTTTTTTTTGTTGTTGTTGTTTTGACTTGTGCTCCTGTGGACTGCACAATTCTCCTGAGAAGCAGATAATCATCTGGGTAGGCAGTGCACTCCGAATTCCTTGCTGCCATGGCTGAACTGCTATCCAGCATCTCAGACCCATGAATTAAAGCTACAAGGTGTCACAGCAGAGTTGGTATACTCTTCAACTGCATCTTCCTTGATCACAGGGATCTGATATATACTCTTCCCAGTCTTGGATTACCAAAGCCAGTCCCCGCTACTGCAGATAACCAGGCTAAACATCTCTCCTTGAATCTTTTCATCCATCCAGGCTGCATACAATCAATTAAAAACAAATAAATTAGTGCATAACGTTCTACTCCTTGATTGAAATGACGGTAATGAGAAATTTGCTGTCTTTACTGGTCACAACTGTCGCTGAGAGCCAGCTATCAGTTTGGCTCTGTGGGAAGCTTGAAGTGTTACTTCTGTTGGAGCCAAATGGTCGTCTTGCTGTAAGCAAAAACGCTGACAAGTAGGGCAGCGTGTGGGAAGAAATCTGGCATTTCCACTGGGATGTGTGCACGCGTACAAGCAATTATGGGTTTATATACTGAAAGGCTATACTCCAGCAGACTCTACTAAAACCAGCATGTGCCCATTCTCTCACCATGATTCTGAATAGCTAAACTACTACCTGGTATCACCAAGGCGTCCAAACAACTCACACCAAATAAACAGCTAAGATAAATAAATGATGTTGCTTTATAAAGAAAAAAAGCATCGTAGGTATTAAGATAAAGTAGAACAGATAGTGCAGTGGTCTTGAAAATAATATTTAAGGCTAAAAGGGGAGGAAAGCTTTAAAAATTAAACCACGCTTTATGATTGCAACTTATTTCTTGAAATTTAAATTGAAAAATCAGTAAATACTATTTAAAAATATTCAAGACATTTCAAGTGAATCCTGAACAGGGAAGAGGCCTTAGCGCAGCAAAATAAAGTTAATTTAGTGAAAGGAAAGATGGGCAAGACTGCATTCAAGGCTCCTGGATGACAACACGATGTTTTAATGTCATTTTCCCACGGCACTTAGTGATATTAAAACTATAGAGTCTGGAAAGCATGACTGATTTTTGCTTTATTTTCTTATTCTTTCAAAAATTTCTTGCACACAAACACATAATGACCATCAACATAGAATACAAAAGCTGAGATCTGACAACAAAGTAAGCCTTCCAAAAGGGCAAACAGTGTGCTTAATTAAATTTAACTTAGTGAAGGATCAGAGCTCTTCTTTCACAACTCAGAGGATTTTCATCCCCAAATTCCTTCCGAGTTACTGAGAACAAATAGATTTGTATTACAGCTCCTGAACTGTAATGCGTGGAACAGAGGAATGAAATCAGAGCTTCAGCCTTGGATTCATCTTTGCCAGTTTTTCCTATATTGCCTGACTAAGTTGCCCTAACGGACACCAGAGAATTCCACATAGAGCAAATACAAGTGTTCCCTCCAGCTGGTGCAAATCTAGCAGATTCAGCTCTTGTATTAGTCTGGCAACTTCCTTAACTTCTTTAGGTTCAAAATACGGCGGAGAGAAAAAGGATGTCCTCATGGCATTGGAGATCTGATGGCCTATTGGTGGCCTCGTAAACGAAATTTAGCAAACTTCCCAGGCTGCACTGACAACAGGACTGGGTTTGGAACCCACCACCTGCAGCCGGTGCCCTGAAGGTCACTTTGTGGTCCCTGACAGAACTCACACAACTCTGAGAATCAACCTTTCCGTGCTCTTCCTTGAATTGGTAAGGCTCTTTCCTTAGAAAGACTTTATCTTATAAACCATGAGGTGTGCTACAGAGACACAACTGTTCTCTTCTGCAGGCAGAGGGTTTGAGTTTGAGGGTTGCTGTTAGCACTAAATTCTAGACCTTTACTTTGCCACAAAGCCCTGACAACCCCAACTACTTGACAAATTACTTCACTGTCACAATGAGAGTCAGAATGACTAAAGATTCGTTCATGTGAATCAACACTTACGAAGGATCAAGTTTCATAATTATTTTTTTTGACCTGCAGAAATGAAAGGATAATTCACTACTTCATTATACGAAGATAAAACTAGTGTTGGTTTTCCATTTACTAGTCAAAGTAATCAAGCAGGGCTGGAATACTTTACCATTCTCTGCCATTCCACTTTTAGATTATTTTCTTTCCCTTTCTATTTATTGGTGAGATTTATATCAGAAAACTTCTACACTGTTTACAAAATGGATGCTTTATCTTTTCAACTAAGGTGTTTGCAAAGTCAGTGTGATGTGAAACATTTTTTCACGTTAGAGCACATCTGCCATGTGATTAACTGGAAGACGTCACTGCATCATTTTACCATTTCATCTCTATGAACATATGCATTCAGGGCGACAGAGCACAATACGTACTTTCTCAAGTACAGAAATGCAAGCAATCCCAAAGAGAAGCTTGCAGAGACATGCTTGCCTCTCCATTCATCCCTAGATCAAATGTTTCATTAAAGCCATCTGACTGACATTTCTCCTTCCAGCGACATCAGAGGGAAAAAGCACCATTAAATGAACTCTCAGTTTACCATCAGATATTGGCTTCAAAATAATTTTCTAGATGTCACAAGAACCTCTTTGAAATTCCTAAAATCGCAATTGCCCCTTAAGAATACAAAACCATGGACACAGTAGAAATGAATCTTAGCCTCTCAAAGAGCACTGTCAGCTTAATGGCTGTTCATACAGATCTTTAAGTGAGAAGCTCAAAGAAGAACCTTAAATTTTCTTGAAATGAAAGATTAGAGGTGTTTTTAGAAGCTTCCGTGAAGAGGATGCTGAAAGATGAGATTTAAGGGCCAGCAAATAATTCACCTGTGAAACAGTATAAAAATAATAATAAAAAAAAAATAGACATCTACTGCAGCGAAAGCTCAGTGTGGACTAAATTGTTTGGCTGAACTGTGCTCTGCTACCATGGCTAGATTGTTTCCAATAACCAGGGTAACATTTGCAGATAATTCAGGTGTAGAGAACCTACCACGCTATCGCACTCAGAAGTCTGTCTGCACTCTTAGCTCCTTCTTACCTTTTACTGATTTGGACTTCTGTTTTATTATTTGGAATACAAGACAAAAGAGCTTATAACTGCAGCCAAATACTGATTTGGAGCTCCTGCTGACCTGCCTTTGACTTGAAGGCGACCACTGCCTTGATGAATCCAGCCTAAAAGATCATAAGCAGCTTCAGTTTCACTGAATAAAATATTGCTCCGATAACAATTCCGACGGAGTCTGTTTAGTGAACGTGTTGCGTATTTACTAGCTGTACTGTTTATATTACTAGCAGCAATGTTGATAGTGTGGCAGGTCATTGCCAGTTAACTATAACACAAGTTTATGTTACCATCAACTATTTACTTTAACATGGACACAGGCAGTGTATTGTGTAAATAAGTAGCAGAATTTTTATGTTAACAGAATTGTATTTAAAATTTACGCCATCAGTAACAGTAATAGGAAAATTAACCACTCATACTGAAGAGATATATATCTAAAGTATAAGCAGAAAAAGTAACAGATTACCCTTGCTGACAACTTCCATTAGAAGAGACTGTTCTCTTGGTAACAAAATCTGCTAAATTTTAGTTGCATGAATGTTTTACTTTAGGCTCAGAAAGCTGCAGTCAAAATGGTTCAGGAATGCTTCAGTTGCTGGTTCAAAATAACAGAGATTATTAAATAAAAATTTGTTGTCTTAGAAATAAATGTTGTAATTTTTTTCCTTCGGAAGGCTCTAATGCCTAGAATGGTCTAGAAAAAAAAGAGATTTGAAATTCAACAGAGGTAGTCTTTGCATAAATACCTATTTTATGCTGTTCACATGAAAATCTATTCATATTTAGCCCCTTGGCTAAATATAAACCTTCAATTTAAGCCTCTGCAAATACAGTTCCATATTTCAACAGAACCTTTTTAGAGCTTTCCAGATGAATTATCAAAATATGTGCTTACTGCACACTCTGAAGCTTTTCACAGTTCCTGCTATATATAGGATGTTTTCCTTGCATATTATCACTTATGTCTATTGTTTATTCTCTTCTATCATATGTCATCATGTACATTGTGAATTATTATTTTATCCATTACCCTCTGTTATCTCAAGTGCAGAAGTCTGTGCAGTGCATTTCAAGGTTCCAACACTGATGATAAAACAGCAAGTGGTTTGCATGAGGCCTTACAGTCCAAGCTTTTTACCCTCAAAATGGTTTAAGTGCCTCCAAAATAATTAAAAACAAAAGATAAACTTCAGGAAATCTTGTCAAGCTTGTAAAACCAGACAGTCGAGAGCTACAGAAAAATGACAGATGGCTTATTGGATATTAACGCGCTTGTGTGCATAAACACTGCCACAGTTAAACAATCAGGTACCACTTTTTCTTCCTGTTCAAGATAAGTTACATACCAATGTAAGTTTTACATAGAGCTTCTGCTCCATTTGCTGAAGAGCTGAAAAACATACTGGGGGAGGAAAACTGTGCCAGCTCAAGGTCACATGAACTGAAGATTCCACATCAGCACATATCCTCTGGGCATCACCAGCACAACAGTTCTCAGTTGTGATGCGTAAGGATGAGAAATTACAGAAATAGAGAAATCCAAGTACGCTAAGACAAATTGCTTGATCCCAAATGCTTCACAAGCAATTGCTCTCTCCTTGTTCCTCATCATCTAGGTACCCCACTGGACACAAGAGATCTGATTCAAAGATATGTTAAATATTTACCTGCTAACGCTGAAGTAGCTAAAGTCAAAGAGAACTGTGTTTTAAATGGGCTCTATAAACCCATTCTGAAAAATCAGGTTCCAACTGTTAAATATTTAAAATAAAGGGATATTTTCAGCTGTCACCTGTAAAATCAGAAAACGGGTCCATTTGGCAAAAATGTAAGGAAAGCAAATTGATTAATGTTAGTAAACCATTCAGACGCTTTAATGATAAACATCACTCGAAACCATGACAGTCAGCAGTGCCAACTTCAGAGATCAGTAGTAAGTTATTGGAAAATAAGACAAAAAAATTATATAATGAGAAAGCAGCACTTCCTTGAGCATCACTCAGCCTTTCCAGCAACCAGTTTTACAGAAAATATATTTGAAAAGCAGGTAAACAAAAACTGCATGGGCAATGTTGATTTTAGCACCTCCCAATTCTTAGTTCTTGTTTCTTGAACCCTTACAAAATTATTCCTAATCCAGTCTGTGCTGATAAATCATGAAATTATGATTTCACTGTTGTTTCTGAATCTCTGAAAAAGGACATAGGCTACTCAAATCTTTGCAGACAGGTTGCAAATGCCATGGGTAAGGGCTGAGTGTGGCAGCTCGCAGATGTGTTTTTTCCTGCTTGTGCTGCCTTTTTTTTTTCTTCCCCGTTTTTGCGGTTAAATGAAAGTTTTCAGCTTTCAGTCCTTATCTTTTGGATGTGTTACATTCATGCTACAGGAAACAAACATCAGTATTTTGACCCTACGGGTTTTTTTCTGAAAACAAGACATTAATACAGGGTAGAGTAAGCACCAGCAAAACTTCGTTTTTTCAAACTGGAAAGGCAGCAAAATGAATTTTGAAAGGTTCTTCGCTCGAGGTTGAAAGCCTTTGTACAAAACTTCATCCTGGAGTGATATTTTCAGCTGTAATATAGGGGTTTGTAATGGAAATGCTGACAGGCCCATAATTATGGAAGCACTAGCGGGCACCACTATAATAGTCTATCAGATAGGCATACTACTTAACTTCGATACCAGGTATCAAAAGATGTTAGCATGTGTCCTCATTAAAGCAGCAGTTAAAATTCCTTTTAACCTCAATGACTCAAATGATTAATTTGATATTCAGAAGGACATACACACCACAATGGATACATCCCCTTTAGTACTTCAAGTTGAATTGGTGGATCATCCTAAATGTTTGAGCTAATGAAAACTGCAAAAGAAATGGTAAGAATAAGAATATTATATTTTATAGGACAAAATAAAGCCCTATAAATTAACATAAAAATGACATATTGGTTCCTGTGTTCTATAACATTTTAAAGCTTCTTGTTATATTTAAATATTAAATTATATATCTGTGACACAACTAGGCTTCTGAATACTAATGAGGGAAAGGTTTATCACTGCTGTTCACTGGATCTTTTTTGATAGTTCTATATATCAGTATGACATTCTCAATGCCTGTACGAAGTCCATGCATGCAGAGAAAAAAAGATCAAGCCTGAATATCCAGGAGGGTAGCTGGTTGAATAACATGTTTATAGCCCATATAGATTTTAATCTTGTTAATCCCACCACAAACATGCAATAAATTGGCAGCACGATTACAATATGTACAGTATATTCTATTTCTGTAACATATACACTTTGAAATGTCATCTAGGAGTTGTGCACCATAATAACATTCTTTTTTTCCAACAGACACAGAAATATCACTTGGAGGTTACCTTTGAATTATCCGCAATCATATACCCTACTCTATTTCATTACTTAAGATCTACTCCTATTAAGGTGCTCAAAAAACCCAAAACCAATCCAAAACTAAAAAAAGACAATAAAAAGACTGAATTTACCCTTCCTGCATCTAGCCAGAAAATCAGTTTTCCAGGGCTAAGATCTCCTGAACAAGCCCTTTCCAAGCATAAAAAAAAAAAAAAACCAAACCAAAAAAAGTATGTGTTCCATGCTGTACGAGCCTAAGTATACAGCTCTTATCAGGTAAGGGAAATAACAAATGTCACATTCCACAGAAGCTTGCCTCACTGGAAATGGGATTGATGGTGTTTTTGATGACTAGGTAAAGAAAGAAAACATCTCACCAAACAAAAAGTACTTTCCCATGGAAAGTTGCAATAGTACTATTTTGAGTAATGCCCTATTTAAACAGAGGGACACCCTCACTCTGTCACTCACCAACCTGATTTGCATGGTCTGGTGGCTTGTAATTCCGTCTCTACTGCAGTAACGCCTTATAACAGATGATTCAGGAGATTATTATATTTGCACATTTTCCCTGTTACTGACAGTGAAGGCCTCCATGGGCCATCAGTGTCAGGATTGCAGCCACTAAAAGAGACTGCAATCAGTAAAACAAAAAGGTTCCAGCATGTACTCATGTCATTCCTATTTGAATGTGGAGCATAATGAGACTGCTGGGATTCCTGCATTTGTGGCCAGGGGATGCTTTAATTTTCTTATAAGAAAAACAGGTTTTCTCCCGAAGAGGACAAGTTTTAAGATTTTTTTCATCATCAGAAACAATGAAACCACCTCAGTTGCAGAACAGAGGTCCACATGAAGAATTATTTTTATTAACTCACTTGCTAAAGAAGATGAGGCAGTAAAGTAACAAGCTAGAAGAGAAAAATGTATTAGTGCTTACCAAGCCAAGCTCATCTCTCCCAGAAATCTAACAACTAGACAAAAATTTGGCTCATTTTTTAACCATTGTCCATTAGATATGTCATTTACCAAACAATCTTTTCCACAATTTTATTACAAGTCCCTAAGAAACTATTTGAATTTTCTAACATAACCTGGGCCTCTGTCAGAACAAGTTAAAGAACACAAACGTGAATGTCGTATGCAAAAATGACTTGTTGATCTTTGTGGCAAAGTAAAACAAAGAGCACTTCTTGAATCACAAAACTAGTATTGTGTTACACAAATAGTTACAGAAGGTTCTTTAGCACTCCAGGAACAAAATATAAGTATGAGCAACCTAGAAGAATACCTCCTCAGTGCAAGCCTTACGCTCTGTCCAAACGCGGGTTCGACTATTGTGTTGCCATCAGCATCTGATCACACACTTTCTTTTTTTTTTTTCCTGCTTCCTTCTGACCATTATACTCAACCTCCTCTGTAAGCGTGAAAGATGGAAACAGTAGAGAAAGTTTCGCAGTGATATATTTGTTTTTCCAGAGCCACAAGATTTTGACATGAAAGTGGCTGGCAGTCCACAGAAACACTGCTCCCTTCTCTATGTTAGATCATACCTTGGAAAATTTATATTCAAGTTAGCTTTTTCTTACTACAAAACTACCTATCTCAATTATAATGTTTAACATAAGTGGTATTAACTTGGTATGTTGACTATATTGCAAATGATTTAATGTGTTACTACAATCCAAAGACGCCACAATTGAGGTAAACCTTTAATTCAAAATTCACAAGCCTGCATACATCATCTTTATTTCCCACTGACAGATAAATTATTACATTTTCTTGCGTTTTACCTAAAGCCAATGGAGTCCTACAGAGCGCAGTTCAGTGCAGATTTTCTCTGGTACTTCATACACAGCTCCTCCTCATCCAATTCTCTCTTGGGATCGTATATTTGCGTACTTAATGCAAAAGAAGGGAAACTCCCACTGACTTCACTGTGAGCAGAAGTGGGCCTGAGCAGGGCACTAATCTTGTTTATCAGCATACTATAGGAATGCTGACAATTAATTCCAACCATATCAAGTGCTTGGCCGCAGACAGCGTACACGGTGTGCTTTTCACGTACTGATTTACAGGCAGTGGAAGGCAGTTATAGTAAAAGTGTAAGAACAAATCAAAGTTAAACATGGACATGGAAATTTATCTCTGTTTTCAAGTCTGCCAATTCTGTGTGCACTGGGCATGAACTGGGACTGTGGTGATGAAACAGCAGCAGAACAACGTTTGCTACTGGCAATGACAAAGCCTAGATAAACAAAAGAATCATGCCTCGTAACACAGGATCCTATTAGTTTAAATTATATGCATCCTACAAGAGCTACTAACTAAAATAAAGCAAATGTTAATTCCTTTCAGAGATGAAACAATCAGAGAAGTACTTCTTTCCAAATGGAAACCAAGGAACATGACATACTGCCAACCAGCACTTGGCAAACAACTCATAATGTAATATGAAAATAGTGGTGCACACCACTAACAAATATTGCTCACCAAAATATTAATAAATCCCCAGAAATCCTAAATGTTACTGTTATTCCTACCTCTCTGAGTCTCCTTAAGAAGTAGTTCCCAGTCAGTCAATCATTTCAATGAAGAAGAATTAAAGAAAGTCATCAAAAATCCTCTGCCAAAATTTTGTGCCTAAATGCAATAAAGTAGGACAGGAGTTTTATTAATTTGCTTTTCATTTGCTATCACCAATTCAATTTATTGAAGAGAAAAGTGAGAAAGAGTGTATGAGGGCAATTCCTTTTTCTCAAGGGAAAAAAAAAAGGAAAATATGTTAACAACACAGCTTGGATGCATAAATATAGAGGGAAAAGTGGAAACGTTAGCACAGCTTTAGTGATAAGAAAGGTCCTTATATGGATAAATCGTTGTTTAAAAGATACCAAGAAAAAGAAAAGTAAACAGACCATTAGTTTTTATCACCAGAGAGAAGATACCAGAGAAGTCCCTAAGGAATTTGTGCTAGGTGTTAAAGTGTTACACACACTCATTAACGACAGTAGCATACTCATCCACAATGTATTAAAAAAAATCCCCAATGAACAATATATAAAAAGAACAAGTGATAACTTGAACCCAACAAGATGGAAAGCTACATTTTTGTAATTAACCTCCTACAAAAAGGATTTAAAAGAGGGAGTGGGAGGCAGATTATAGAGTACAAAGAGAAAAAAGGAGAGAATGTAGAGCAGAGAGGATACAGAGTTACAGTGATCACTTGCAGCCTACAAGCTTGGAGAGCAACTCTTGATTAGATGAAAAGCTGAGTAATAGTATCTCCTTGACCCTAGTGGCAATGAACACCTGGAACACCAGCTTAAAATTCCTTAGCCTGAATTCAGCACAGGGTCACCTCGGCGCATGGAAAAATACAGGGACAAAAATTTGGGCTTCACTGTGGTCTTCTACAGAGGAGCCAAAGAGCTCCCAACTCACCTCTAGTTACTTCCTATCATGCCGCTACTGTTACTGCTTCTACTTAAAAAAACCTGCAAAAGTACAAGAGACACAAGACTTCATAGTGTGGAATTACAGAGAAACATCTCAAAAGACCTACTGAGAGGAAGCAAGACCTCCCATATTGCCAGTGCACGGTTCCTGCTATATTAGATGAGATTTAGGCAGCTCCAGGGCCCCACAGGTTTGAGAAAGGTTTCTGTGACTTTCAGACTCTGTACTAGCACTGAAAGAAAGCCGAGCTCCTACATTTACAAAAAGATCAGGCAAAGGGCCAGCTGAACAGGGGCAACTCAGCAAGACAGTTCAAAACTCAAGCTTAATCGTGAACTTGGGTTTGGATGAATGGATCTATGACAATTCTTAACAGAATATTAACTACTAATCTGGTTTGCTCACCTTCAGAGTTGCATTTTTTATTTCATCAAAAACATCCTGCAAACTCAATGTTTTTTTCTTAACTCACCATTCTTGCTAAAGGTTTGGACTGGCTATAACGCAGAGTTTTCTTCTTTCCATTAAATATGCATGAACACTTCAAAGACCAGAGCTTTACTGCATACTCACTGTTACTTGGAAGTTTGTAGGTGGCCCTAGGGAATGTCCTCAGCTTTTCTGTAAAAACAAAGTCAATCAACTGCTACCTAGAAGGTAAGCCAGACAGCTAAAGTAGCTCACTTAATCTGCAAGTCTAACTTCCAAAAGTGTTACATGTGGAAAAGGACTACAAAGATGTTGAGTACAACAACCTGTGGGAAGGAATGCAATTGCTAGAAGCTTGTAAAAGGCCTTAAGGCCTTGAGAAACGAAGCTGGTGAAGGGGCTGGAGAACAGGCCTGATGAGGAGCGGCTGAGAGAGCTGGGGGTGTTCAGCCTGGAGAAGAGGAGGCTGAGGGGAGACCTCATTGCTCTCTCCAACTACCTGAAGGGAGGTTGTGGAGAGGAGGGAGCTGGGCTCTTCTCCCAAGGGACAGGGGACAGGACGAGAGGGAATGGCCTCAAGCTCCACCAGGGGAGGTTCAGGCTGAACATAAGGAAAAAATTTTTCACAGAAAGGGTCATTGGTCCCTGGCAGAGGCTGCCCAGGGAAGTGGTTGATTCATCTTCCCTGGAGGGGTTTAAGGGACGGGTGGACGAGGTGCTGAGGGACACGGTTTAGTGTTTGATAGGAATGGTTGGACTTGATGATCCGGTGAGTCTCTTCCAACTTGGTTATTCTATGATTCTAAGGACCTCCTTGCAAAGCTTTAAGATATAAGCTGTGGCTCTCGGTCTTGCGTACGCAGGAAGCGATACTGGCTTAAATAACATTAACATCTCAAACCATCTTAAAACCAAACTATGACAAATCATACTGCTTTCTGAACCACAAATTTTTTTTTGGCTTTCCTTTACTCACTGGGTAAAAAGAAAACTGAGGAACCACCTTGAATTGAGTTGAAGAGAATATCTATGTGCATGCATCTCTCTCGCTGATGAAATTTAATTTTCTAGCCTACATCTATATGAAAAATTGGAGGACCCAGATAGCTTTGGGTTAGTACAAAACTTAACAGAGTAGATGGGAGTCTGACAGCTACTTCTGACAAAGGTACCAAAATCCTCAGGAGGAGACTGCTGTGCAGAACTCAGGCAAGTCTCTACTCTGCACTTCACTGTTCATATAATCACACTGATTTGGTATCTTTTGTATGGTTCTATTAAAATATATATTACCAATGCCTTTGATAATAACCATAATATCCTGACTGAAGTGTTCACACTTGGTTACTTATTACTCTTGGGCATATGACTTTTTGCAGTAAGTAAAGAGTGTAAAACAACACTGCTGGTTTGAATTGTTTAATTTTCACATATTTCAGAATATTCATGAGAGGAAAATCTACAATCTGTTCTTCCCCTGCTTAAATATTTAGAAAAATTCAGGATAATATCCATGCATTTCTGTCCTTTTACCCTTGAGAATAAAAAAATATATGTATTACTATTAAAAACATATTAATATTTTATATTATTCATGTATTAAAAATTATACATATAAGAATTAACTGATTTTATGTAAGCTGACAAAATTTAATCAAAAGCTACTCATATGTTTGCAAGAGGAGGATGGTTTTAACAGGTTTGTCAGAAGGATGGGTGTTGCCAACACCAGGAAGGTACAAACTAAGCCACATAATACAGCACAGACCTCAAAACAGATGTGCAACTCCTTACAGCAGACAACTGAAGGAAATTAAGGGATGAAGTAAGGTAAAAGGGCTAATATGAGGACATCACAAAGAAAGAGCAATCACTGTTCCTCAAATGCTCCTAAGGAATTAGAGTTTCATCCAGGCTATGTTCCTCAGAAGAAGGATGAGATGCAGACCTCCCCCTATAACAGAGCACCTCTGCTCCAGCATAAGAACATTTGCTTTCTCAAGCTGGAAGGGGAGGATATTCATTGATTGCCACTGACGTTCCTTGGGCTATCACAAGACAAATCACTCACATTGCTTTCTCCAGTTCTGGCCACTAAAAACAAATCAGCATGTCTGAAAATGTCCTAGTGAAAAGACAGGGCTAGAGGTATCCACATTTAACTTGTATTAGGCTTGCAGTATGATTAAATAAAAACATAACCACCTGTTACCCTTACTTCAGTGGGAGTATCTATTTTCAATTACAGCATTTACTATCCACCATCAAGTATGGCAAGTAACACCATGGTAACATAAACACAGACGATGTTGCTTAAGAGAGTTAAATTATAAATAGCAATGTATAGCTCGTGAGGTCCTGGAAATAAACTAACTAATCCATAGGCATTCATTACTATGACATAGCATTTCCACTAAAATGTTATTTGCCTTATCTCAAACCCAGTCAGAATAGATATAGAAGTTCAGCATCACTTGACTCTGAGCAAGTTGACATTCAGGCATGAAAAAGCAGAGATAGTGGAGAAAAGCTATAGCAGAACACTGCAAAATAAATTAAATTTTAAAAATCCCCATAGTAGGTGTTATTCTGCTTCCATTGGAGTTGATGAGAACTCCCCACACACCCTGTATAGTATATGGAAACATGTTTTTATATCTAATCATTCCTGGGAAGGGGTTAAAAAACAGAAAGGGAGAAAAGGAGAGGGGAAATAAAAAAAAAAAAAAAGAAAAGGCAGGGGAAGGGATGCAGGGGAGGGAGGAAGGGAGGGGAGAGGAAAACTAATAAAGAAAAAAGAAAAAGGAATAAAGAAAACAAAAGAAAGAAAAAAGAAAACAAAAAAAACTTGGGCTTAACTGATTAGCAAATAGTTTGGAAATGCAAATAAACTTAGCAACCCTCTAAAACATCTGAGAGATTTCTCTTTAGCTTCAGCCTGCCTAAAGATCCATGGTAACTAAGGGAATAGTGGGATGGAAGCCTGAGCTCAATACTCAGAGGGGAGCTGAATTCTCCATTGTTTCACTGTGCTGTAGAGCTCCTTCTTCCCCACCAGCCGGAGGCAGCGCCAGAGCAGCAGGCTGCTGTTCCCAGCAGCAGCTTTCTGCCAGCTGGCCGGACGCCTGCTGTGGTTGGCTGGGCTGCCTTATTTGGGAGCATGACCAAGGGCTCAAAAATGGGATAAAGAAAAGAGAATCAGCATTTCTACAAAGTTAGGACCGAAAATTGAGAGCGAAGATGTTACTGCCAAGCTTCGCGGTGCAAGGACAGCAATTATTTAATCCTCTCTGGGCTCAAAGACATTTTCACAGGTTCGACACAAATCTGGGGCCTTAATCTAACTGTGTGAAAAAGTCTTTTAGTTTACAGCCACTGGTTGAAGCCTACTTTGGATTAGACTGATAGAAACCTGGAATGCATCTACTGAGGTCCATGGAATTATTTCACGTTTGCACCATGCAACTAAAATGGAATTTAAATTCCCAACACTTCTATTCTAAAAATACGCTGTGTTTTGTCCTACATATTTGGTGAAATCTTGGCCTCTCTGACATCAGCGACAGAACTCACTGGTAGTGCTGTGGTCTAAATTCCATTGAATGATTTTCCTTTCACACAGAGCGAAGCAAAACAAAAGCCGATCCACTGAAGTAAGATTTAAATAAACTTGATATCAAGTCTACATGATAAAGAAGCAGGCAGGTTACTTAAGACCGAAACCATGTGCACATTTCATACGTATCATTTGGCTTCTTTCAAGCCACTAATTTATTAAAAATATGACTTACAGCTCAGTTAATTTGCGCTTTCAAGGAAAACTTTACAAAATACATAGAAAGCTGGATAGATTTGTCAAGCACCTTTCAGCAGATAAGACTATACATACTAGGATCAGTATATTCTATGGGCCTAACAAGTGAGACTACTTAAAAAATATCTATATATGACCACGAGAATTACAAGCTTGGCATGTGCAATAATAGCCAATAGCATTATCAATCTCTCTATCTTTCTGCGAAGTACAACTTCATCACAGTTCACAGTAGACTTCAGTATTTTTGGTAAGCTTTCAAACAACACAAGCACAAAAGGCTATTTTTACATTTTTAATAACTTTCATATAAAATGGAAGCAAAAAGCTGAAAATATATTCAACACAGTTACTTTTCTGACTATTATCAGTGAGTGATTGTTAAGCAATTGAGCAACAGCATGCGTTGTACTCGAGTATCAGTATCACAATTATTTTGTCATGCATTGTAATAATATTTTTACCAAAAATACATTAAATGTAGTCATTAATTGGCCAACACATTAAACCTAATATGACATTTAGTGTGATTAAATGGAAAATAAGGCATACTCAGCATGGTCACAGAAAACAATTCCCACAGAGCCTAAGTATTCCTAAATCTCTTAGGCAAGGCTAATCTTAGAACAGACATGTAAAAACTCCCAGATAGAGACCATGATTTTTCTAGTGAGCATATGAACAAGTCTTTTACTCAATCCAGTCTACAAACATTTATGCATGTGACTCATGGCATGTGACTACTTCTGCTTTAAATTAATATGTGCACAAGTTAAACGTATGCAAAAGCTAAGAGTGTGCACTGTAAAACCAGCTTTAGAGCTGTAAAAGTACAGAACTAATAGAGCCCAAAACTGTTGCAGCATTTTCTAACCACAAACAGGAATATGATAGAAGATTCATATTTTTTTCACGAAAAGCCATTAAAATGTCATTCCTACAATTTAGCAACCTGCATTATACTTCATAAAAGTAAAAATAGTATTTTAATACATACCCAAGGATTCAAAATTGACTGATCACTCAATCAAAATTGGGAAGAAACAATGAACTGAGGAGGAAATAAACAAGACTGAGACTAGACTAAAAGCATTATACATACACATGGGTTAAGTTCAGGTCTAGTTTCCCTCACATATAGACTATAAACCCATTGGCTAGCCCAACTTGAAAACTAGATTATCTTTTCTTTACTCCTTTTTAAACCTAGTCCATAGTCTTGGGGAGCACCTTTGTCCTTGCTTTCTAGACACATGCAGACAGTGGTAATTTCACTTAAATTGCTGCACAATGTGCCTACACAAAGTTCTCAAGGCTGTACTGGAAGGCTACCATAGCAGATTTGTGTGAAATGACACCATTTGCTTTATTTTGCTATGAAGGTACAGAAGATACTACTGGTCATGATAGATGCTCTATGAACCAAAGAAGATAGGGATAAAATATAAGGAAATCTATAATTACTTGGGAAAAAAAATTCAAATAAGTTTTCCATGAGCAAAGATACAATTATTCCTCGCCTACAATTGTTATATCTCAACAGGTTGCATGTGTGTATTATCTATATCGATCCTTAGGGTATTCAATGGTTGCTTGTGTTTTAGGTCAGACATTCAGGATGGAGAGTCTGCATGCATTTCAGCATCTGCAACTGATGCCAATCTGTAAGGACAGCCTGGGGAACATATTTGTTAGCTCACTAGTCAAAAAGAAGAATAGAGTGAATGAATCATCGTTACAAACAATGAGTTTCCCATTACCTGGCTAAGCAGTCTTTTGTACAAAAGAGTATGAACTCTAGCAGATTTTAACAATACAAATGCCTATCAGACTAAACTGAATACTCACTAAGGAAAATATAATTTTTAGCCTTTCCTAGTTATCACAGAAAACTTTCCCTTCCTACTGTCTAAAGGGCTTTATATTCTTTAAGGGCTATAAATCAACTAACGTATTTTTTGACATATGCTGTCAGGCAAAAAGCACAAGAAAATCAGTTTAATTATATTATTTCTGACCTTACAATTACACAGACGAGGAAATTAGACTGGACTAAGGGAAAATGTATCTGACATAGCAGAGTTACCAAACTTCAAGGCGCTAATACTGGCATCTACATTCATTATAGGATCATAAACAAAAATGGCCACGATTTCAGAAGTGCCGATCACTCCACGATCACATCAAGTCTTACAAGAGCTTCATGCTCTCAGCAACTTGAAGTTCACCTCAAAAAAATAAAACCCCAGAAAACAGTAAGTTTGAAAAGCCAGTATTGACATCCTGTGTCTTTCTCTCCCTGGTCTTCTGTTTCCAAACCTACATTATGTTTCAAAGACAAACACACTTTGTGGAGTTCTTGACAGCACTGAAGCTCTGTAGAGAGCTGTAGCTAGAAAATGTCATAAAACATGGACAAGCTGCATTTTCCCTTACGGGAAATGCAAACCCAGGCCCTACATTTTGCCAACAAAGCCTTCAAATCGAGTGTGCAGTATTATTCGCTATATATAGCTTGGAGAAAACAAGTGTTGACAAGGAGAGGCAGAGCAAGAGAGATGAAGAGAGACACATGTCAGAGCCTGGAGTTCTTGAGTAATATCTAATCCCTTCCACTGAAAGATTTTTTTAATGATTTACACTCAAACTTTAAGAACAAAGGTTGTCTTGTTTCTTTCACTGAGTCATATTGAAGTGTGTACACAGAAGTAAAGGAGAAAACTGGATATTTTTGGTCTTCTGTTTGCAGAGGAGTTGAATAAAGATTTGACATCTGTGTTGCTTTGCTGTCACAGCTCTCTAGGTGACTGCAATCTGCACAGGAAGGTCAAGCTAAAGCGAGGTATTTATTTTCTTCCCACAGCAAAACACAGCTCTCACTTTCTGGTCATTCTCACAACTAGGCAACAGAAGAAAGTTAAATAGCTGTCCTTCTCTGGGACTGAAAGTGAACTTCTGGTGCTTTCTCTCACGTTTTCCATCTGTCAGATCACTGCAATGATTCTTCTCAGCCCCCAAGTCCAAGGTCAATTTAAGGTCACACTGTATGTAGCAGGGGCCTTGTGATGCCAGTAGACATCACCGCCCACAAAAGACCAGACCGGTTCTGTTTGCTAACGAGAATCTTACATAATAATTCCTTTCGAAGGGTAAAAAAGATGTGCAGAATGGTGTAAAGAGCTGTTCTAGATTAATAATTAACTCTGAACGCTTCACAGACAAATGTATCAGTGCCTCCGCAGCATTAATTGCAAAAAGAAGGTAAAGCTGGTGATGTTCTTATAATGCACATCCAGAATGATTAACTGGAGTGAAAAGCCCTTTACTTCTCATAGCGCTCTTGTATCTTGTATACGCTTCAGTGCAAGACTATCGATGCATCAAAGCTGTTGATAGTTTTAATTAGAATTGCACAATAAACCTCCATCTTTGCTGGACAACTTCAGCTCAAAGCTGCCAAATAAACTTTTTCTGCAGAGGTCATGGCCATGACACGGTTCAACTATTATTTTATTTACAAGTAATTAAATTAAATTAAATCTGAAAAGCTGACTTCACCTTATGTTTGCTTATAGCTCTCCTGCTTACAACCAACACTGTTTTTTCAAGTGTCCCCTACATTTACATATTCCTGAAAACATGTAATAGCTGGGAAACTAAAAAAAGCATTCATTATCCATCATTATTTAATCCACCTGCACTGAATGCAGGATGAGTATGTGTAGTTTGTGCTACAGCTGATAACTGTAGTTCTGAAAAAATGTATTTTACACTTTATGTCCTACTAAAGGCTTTTCTGTCCTACATACACAGTTACATCTAAAGCAGATAACACCTGCTTGCTCTCAGGGCATAGAAACACTGTCTCAAATGCTTTCATTGAGCTTGAAATCCATATGAATGAAGCGTGCTATAACAGATCCCCTTTAGATATAAAACTGCTTTTCTAATGAAGAAATGTACACAAGATTCAGAGAATACAAACATTGGTTACACATGTTGGTGAAATAATTTTACATAAATAATCCACACTGGGAGAATTCATGCTTGAAAAAAGAGCTAAACAATGGATATTTTTATAAAGGAGCAAGCACAACACCTGTAGAACAAGAATTTGTTAGTGTTGAGAGGATTTTTTTGTTGGAAAATCATGGTCTACGTTTACAGGCATTTTGCAGGTCTCTGCTTGTTTGTATTCCTCACAATACAGCTGTTCCTGCACTTCTCATGCAGGCAGTGCTCCCCACAGATCAAACTTCACTTTTATCTAAAGCACAGAATGGCAGCAATTCCACCAACCTCAGCAGAGATAATCTCAGTTGAAATAAAGAACAAAGGAAAGGAAAATCTACTAGGACTTCAGGTGCCAGCCACATAAGCATTGTTCAGAACCAACAGAAACTCTAATGGTCATCTCTGTTTCCAAGGGAAAAAAACCTATGGTTACTACCGTATTTTATTCGATATCCAGCTTTTAAATATATACAACCCAGCTTCACACCTTTCTTAGCATTTTACAGCAATGACAACTGCATTTTCAACAGGATCCAGCAAAAAATGTCTTTCCACCTATTCCCCTAGAGAATAATCCCTTTCCATAGAAATCATAAACTTCACTCTACTTTGCCTCTTCTAAAGTAAAAGTTCAGTCACATGCTAACATGATTTGTTTTACATTTTCAGATAAAGGCATCTCAAAAGCACAAACCCATGTAATCCTTCCTATGAAGGATTGTGGGATTATGATTTGCAATGAGACTTAAGTCTGAGACTCATCTAGCATCTCCCCTCTTTTCAATGGCTAGTGTTCTTTTCACTTGCTTAGGAATGCATTTTTTTAACTGATGATATTTAAAAAGCCACAATGCAGCCTATTATAATATCTTCTCATATAATGCAACAAAGTATTTGTAAGAATGAACTAACATATGGAAATGCAAGGGGGAAAATAACCAAGAGTCATACTCATTTATTAATTGCAGCTGGGATGAAGATTGGTAACATATTTTAACCAATTACTGCAACGGATTTTACTTGCTTTATGTATTAATGAAAAGAAATGGCTTGTTCTAATTTATAAGGTCTCAGTGTTAACAAAAGGACTGAATTTGCATGCTTGCCTCCCAAAAATACCACAAATGCGGTAAAGAATGACTTCTAATAGGCAATCAAATTGGCTTTGTCAACCAACAGCTATGTTTTGACCTAAATTGCAAAGCTTACAGTAGTGGTTATTATTTTGTTTAAAAGTTAACATGATATTTACTTTCCCAAATTATTTTAAAGCTGATCAGGCAGCTTGCAGCAATGTATATGTAACAGTCCTAAGTAAATGTCAATAAAAATTCAGCTTCATGAGTTGGCCTCAGCCTGGAATAAAAACTGTACCGTGGTGCCACAGCACCTCAACAAGTGTTCTTGGAACAGCCTGTCTCTCCTGGTGCCTGTGGACAAGGAACTAAAAGATGCACCTCTGCTTCCTGTATCCTATCTCAAAATCCACAGGAAGAGGAGTCTATAGCGATCAATGTTTCTTCAGGAATGTTTGATTTCCAAGCAAGCATTTGGCCTCTAGGCCGATAGGTAAACAAACAAAATTCACGTAAATATTTGGGTATCTTATCTATTGATCAATGAAAGAACGCCTCAAGAACACAGTCTGCAGAGCTAAGGAAGACCAGCTATGCAGAATCTCCTCTCCAGAAACTCTTCAAATCTGGAGACGGTGTTGCTGTTACAGTGACATCTATTAGTTTTCCATTCTTCTCTAGAGATTAATTTAGGTCTTAATGTGCAGTATTAATTGCTATACTGCTGTGTGCATATTCATTTGCATGCAGAAGTAATAACTTCTAGATATTAGTCTAGACAACACACCCCCACTGACTAAAAATGGAATTCTTTCTCATTCATGTTGTGAGATTTCTATGTATGGATAACTGGCAAGTCAGTGCTACAAAATAAAACTGCTCAAGGAAATCCTTTTGAATGTATGTATAAAGTACACAGGCCAAAAGCCAGAACTTCCAAAGAGGGGAGAAAACAGAGTTGTAAAGCCTAAGTAAGGAAAACAGCACAAAAAGGGAAGCTATGCAGCTGCGTAATAACTGCATTGTTCGTATACCTGCTGAAATGGACAACCTCAATAATATTCAGATGCTTAACTCCCAGTGGTCTGAATGCCAGCTGGGTACCCAAGCACCACTGTAGATCAGGGCCCGACATCCCAACCCTCTAAGAAATTGCATATCCTTTAGAAATGGCATTTCCACCAAAGTACCTCACAGAAGCCAGTCTGGGCCTCTTAGAACCAAAATGCTCTTGTTTTTCGAAGGGTGAGCATTGCCCCACGATGTTCTCCTACTGACTGCATACCATCTAACTTTCTTATTCTACACAGATCAACTACAAGAAATATAGTGCAGGGCATTTTTAGTATGTAAACAGCGCAATAAAAAAAAAAGATTTCTGTTCATTTCAATTATATTGTAGTTCATTCTATAATTCATAATCAATCCATGTTAAATATCAGACATGTTCTAGGTCTCTCATTTAGGCATCTCAGCTCCCGCGACTTGATTCATCATAAGAGAAACTACGAAACATATGAATACCTTTACTAATTCTGTTAACATTCTAGAGAACAAAATGCTTCCTATGCTGTCTTCTGCCTGACCATGCATCAGCCATTCCTCTTTTGGGAGACTTTTTAACTTCCCTCTATCTGGAAATTTTGTTTGATGATAATACCTCAAAATAAATTAGATCTGTTCCCTTCTGATGACATAACGAACTGTTATTAACTAAATGTGGTAGTCTGAGGACATCAGGAACTGGCTTGGATAAAATGTTGTCTACATTAGGATAACACAATAAACAAATAAAATTATGTATTAGAAGAATAACATCACGCAATATCACGGTATAGTTTATAACTGGGTTGGAAAAATACTAGAATTAAGCCCACGCCAATTTGCGTGCACGAATGTGGTGGGTTTAGGTCCTGCTCCCAGAAGGAGGAATTTCCTGAGCAGCCTGGAATAAATATTTGGCAGCCGGAATTCTCAGTTTTAAAATACAGTTAATCTGCCAAACCTGAAGATACAAAGAACCCATTGAAACGACTCCTCGATCACAGTCGTAAGGGCTCCTCTCCCAAAAAATAAGATCAAATTATGCCGCAAAACACTCACCTGGAGGTGTTTAAACCAATAAAAAAACCCCGCGTTAATTGATGCGCAGAGTCAGTGTTGTGATAACCTTGGGGAGAGGAACGGGGGGGGGGGGGGCGACGCGGACCCCGCGGGGCAGCGCGCCCCCTGGCGGCCGCGGCGCAAGATGCGCGGAGCGCGGCGCCCCGCGCAGGGTGCGCGAAGTTATTCCGCGGGTTCGATCCCCGGTTCCGCAGCAAAACCGGGAGAATGAGAACAAGCTCTGGCTTTTTCTCCTCGTGCGAGACGCTGCAAAGCCGAAAGCGCCGCCTCGCTGGGCCATCGGGTACCTATGGCACCTTAAACCAGCGCTGTTTATAGGCACAGGAACTATACAGCACGTGTCCTACATGCAGGCGTTACCATCTCAACTTAAAACAACGAGCAGGTAGGCTGTTTGCAGATAAATGAAGCCACAATGTCCTTAGCGGTTCGGAACCGCCACAGAAAGCGGTTTGACTTTCAACCGTTTCCTTTAAACGACAAAAAAAAAAAAAAAGTTTTACTGATAAATGGTCACCTACCCACCCTACCTGTGCCAGAGTTGCAGGGCGCTGCCACCTGCGAGGGTGCTTTAAGCAAAGGTGAAGATATATTTAGAATCTGGGCTTTGGACAAAGGTTTAACAGAGATCGCAGCTTATGAGGAGCGGCTGAGAGAGCTGGGGGTGTTCAGCCTGGAGAAGAGGAGGCTGAGGGGAGACCTCATTGCTCTCTACAACTACCTGAAAGGAGGTTGTGGAGGGGAGGGAGCTGGGCTCTTCTCCCAAGGGACAGGGGACAAGAGGGAATGGCCTCAAGCTCCACCAGGGGAGGTTCGGGCTGGACATTAGGAAAAGAAATTTTCACAGAAAGGGTCATTGGTCCCTGGCAGATGCTGCCCAGGGAGGTGGTTGAGTCACCTTCCCTGGAGGGGCTTAAGGTGCGAGTGGAAGAGGTGCTGAGGGACATGGTTTAGTGATTGATGGGAATGGTTGGACTCGATGACCCGGTGGGTCTCTTCCAACCTGGTGATTCTATGATTCTATAAAACATTCTCCCGCAAGCACGCGTCTTAAAAGTGCAGTTGGAAAATCTTGATAACCCTTACTTTGACGACACGATGCTTTCCATACGCTTAAGTTACCCTCGCTCCAGTAGGATTTTCCAATAAAAACATACCTCTCCAAGCAAACCTCTCCGGCTAAGTTGATTACACGAATTAAAACCACTCAGTTAAGCAAACGCAAGCTCCTGGAAGGAGAAGACCCCCGGAGCAGCGGGGAGCTCACCTCTTCGACTGTCAGCGGCATGCAGATCCGATACTCCTTCATGAGCATATTCCTCCTGCCTCGGGGCTCCAAGCGGGAGAGAAGCGGCTCTTTCTGCACGACGAAAACCACTCCCGGGGCGAAACAATCGAGCCTTTTGGCAGCGCGTCCGCAGGAGAGAACGCGACCATCCAGGAGGGCTGAGCCAGGCAGAAGAGAAACCAGCGCGATGTGTCGTTTCTTCCAGGTCCTGCTCGCTCGGCCCCGGTTGCGGGGATCCCCCCCCCTCCCCTCCCCTCCCCTCCCCTCCCCTCCCCTCCCCGGGGCTCTCGCCGCTCGAAGCTGTCGGCAGCGCGGGGGGAACGGCCGGTTCTGGCGGCTCCGTCAAGACATGCCTGGGGCGGCGGAAAGGACAAACGAGGCGAGAATGCGGGTTTTTCCCCCCGCCGGCGGGGAGGGGAGGGGAGACAGAAATAAAAAAGCCCTCGGAGAGCGTTTCGCCCCCGAAGGCGGCTCCCACCGCAAGGCGGCTGCGGGCGCTCCCGCCGGGCCGGGGAGGGGCGGGGGAGGCGGCGGCCCCGGCGGGGGCGATGCTGACATCAGCGGGGCGGCAGGAAGGAGGGAGGGGAGGGAAGGGAAGAGGAGAGAGAAAGAGGGGGGGCCGCGGGGAGGACCCGCCGCTCCAGCGGGGTAATTGGCCGAAGAGCGCTCGGTTCGGGGCGGGGGAAGGAGCTGCGGGAGCCTAGGAGGATTGCGGGGTGGGGGGGGAGCCCGGTGGGACCGGCCGCCCCGAGCCCAGCAGCGCAGGATGCGGAGACCTCGCCCGCTCCCCTCTCGGGCGGCCCCGCCGCTGTCGGTTGGCGAATCGGTCCTTTTACTTTCGAGGGTCACGCAGAAAGTTCAGTGGGGAAGCGCCTTCTTGCTCGCGGAGCGGCAGAGCCGCAGCCCTTGCAGGCGGCCCTGTTTTCTTTGGCTCCTCGGCGGGCGGTTTGTCAGTTAAAGCGCTTTGATGGGCGTGGGGTTTGTGTTTTGCGTTATTAACGGCAGCCTGAGGTCCGCAGGGACCCGGCTCTGAAAGCTACGGAGAACCCTGACCTGTTACACAACTGCAGGTAGGTAGATGGTGACACGTTCCCATCTCCCAAATGGCTGTAAAGCACGAACCGCAAAGCAGCGCTGGGACGGGAATGTGAAAACACAAGGCGCTGCGTGGATAATGCTCAAATATACCTCTGCAGTTCAGTAGAAATCATTTGCAAAAGTAAAAGTGATGAACTGCCTTACTTGGGACAGTTAAAACTGATTTAGGTCTACGATGAAATGTGTTTCATAACAAAAACAAATAAAAAACTCTGATTTTCATTGGTACTGAGTGTACATTTCAAAGCTATGTGTACAGTTTTCAGCCCGGAGAGGACACAGTGCCATCTCCTGGAGCTAACAACACAACTTTTCCATTCCCTGGAATGGAATGCACAATATTTCACGCACCCTGCCTTTCCAGTGAAGTGCAAACACCTACACAAAGAGACAGAAAATCTGAGAGCTCTGTTAATAGTCTGGGGGTTTGACTGAGGTATGAACAATGCGGTTAACGAGTCTTGTATCTCATATCTGACAACAGCCATTTCTAAATATCTGAACTGTAGCTATAATCCATAATGCTGGTAGTGTATGTTCCTGAAACTTCTATGGAAAATAGCCCAAACAAGGCAATACCATAATATTACCTACAGATGAGAGAGATCCAAATTCACATCTGAAACATCTACTTCAATTTTAATTGATTTGCTAGTTATTTAATTCCCTGGGAACAATATCTCTGAAAAGCAGTATAAAAAAAAATTGAACTATTTTGCATAGGGACTTGATGCTACTAATTTATAGGCAAAGATACTGATTTCAATAAATACAGGAGAAAAAACTAGTTTATCACCTACTATGCATTTCCAACATAAACCAAACCTTACAGGTCTGTAGAAAATAAAGCATGCAGATCTGTGCGAAGCAGTGTGTCAAATCCAGAAGCTACTGAAAATGGAGATTAAAACTACTTCCTATATCTACAGGAAAGCACTCTTCAGTCACCTCATGCTTATTGCCACAGGCACAGCTCCATCTTGTGCCATTTCCACATATGTATGGGAAGAAAACAGTGACCCTAACAACATCCTTTAGGATTCCCTGCTGTGACTACTGTCCCAGGATTCTCTTAGAAGCATGCTCACCAAATGCTTTCTAGGGGAACCTGCCGAGAGAACACTTCTAGCTCCAGCCAGACAGGTAGTTTCTGCCAAGCATGCCTGCCTGAATGTTGTTTGTTTTCTGTGAATTGTCACAAATTCTTACCTCTGCAACATGCTCTCTGCGATCAGTTGTAAAAATAAAACATCTTTCAATCATCTTTCATTTTTGACCTGGGGGGAAAAAAAACATATGTTAAACCATGCTGAACATGAACTCCAGATCGACTTGTGTCAGCAGAATGTCATTTAGTGTTAAGAGACACTAAAAGTCAAGCTATTTCTTGAGGTATTTTACTAAGGACTTTTGAATAAGAATTTATGGGTTTTTGAGCCATTCAGGAGGTCTACATTGGAGGCATAAGCTGCTTCTGCATCTTCCAGCATACCCATGCACGCAAAGGAAGAGAACAGTTGCAGTATGCATCAGTTTTCTTCCTCTTTCACTTACTGTCTGACCCAAAATTTCTGCTTAGGGGAATATGTTCCGTTAGATCAATAAGTGACCTTTAACTTCCCTGAATGCCATTGCTGCCTGTCCATTGACTGTAAAATTATACTAATATTATGACGAGCTAAAAGAATGAGATTTTACAATTCAAAACAACATGAGCTGGCTGAACATGAGCCAGCAGTGTGCTCAGGTGGCCAAGAAGGTCAGCACCATCCTGGCTTGAATCAGTAATGGTGTGGCCAGCGGGAGTAGGGAAGCGATCAAGCACCTGCACCCAGCCCTGGTGAGGCCACACCTTGAATCTTGTGTTCAGTTTTGAGCCCCTCACCACAAGAAAGACATCGATGGGCTGGAGTACGTCCAGAGGAGGGGAATGAAGCCAGGGAAGGGCCTGGAGCACTGGGCTTATGAGAAGCAGCTGTGAGGGAACTGGGGTCATTTAGCCTGGGAAACAGGAGGCTGAGGGAAGCCCTCATCACTTACTTGAATTACTTTTAATTTACACCAGTGTAGCAGATGTAATAACTCAGTTTTAACTCTGTAAGCAAAATGGAACAGTTATCTCCAGTACCCCTTTGCCACATCGTGTTGCTAGGTATCCAGTAGAGTTACCATGAAATTACTTTGACTGACTTTTTCTGTGAGTCTTGATTTACAACAAAAGGTAGAGGGCATTCACTGATCAGTATTTCCTTCAGATTTCTTTGCTTGCAAACACAAATGAGTTTATCTGAATTTCTGCAGTAAGTGGAACTTCTGTAGTGTATGAAATTCTGCATTGGAATGGGAGATGATAGCAATGTACCACCACGCAGTGTTGCGGCAACATCTCCCAACAACTGATGGTGCAACACTGTCTAATAACTGGATCATTTATGCTCTTAAAAATCATTGTGCCCCCTACCTTGCCCCCACCTCTCCAGCTCTGCAGGATGATTAATTGACTCAAAGCTCGAACCCGTTGAGATCACTGCAGTGAAATCATCAGCTACCGTACACCAAGTCCTCCGCAGAGGCCATGCCATGGTGCAGCCTGCCACGTCAACAGAGTGCGGTCCTCTCAAAATGTGGGGAAACGGCATCAAACCACAATCCTCCTGACCACCATCCACCAGTCTATGGCAGTATGAAGGTCTCAAGCTCTTGACACACTGGACTGGAGTCCATAGGGAAATCACTGCCCCAAACTTGGTGCCACACTCTCCTTTCCTGGGTGGCCGGGGAGTCTCTTTGGCCCAGAGAATGGCCTGTGGGCCAGGGATTGAGGTTGTCAGAGCTGCCTCAGGCTGGTGGTTGGGGTTGGCAGTAGGGCTGCCTGCAGATTGGAGGCAGCGGGGCTGCCCACAGCCCATAGTTAGCAGCAGCTGCAGGTTTGGTGGTTGTGGGGCTGCCCATCAGCTGGGGGTCAGGGTCATTATTGTTGGGGCTGCCTTTTGGCCAGGGGCTGGGGATCAATCTTGGTGGGGGGCAGGTTTGGCGGCAATGGGGCTGCAGCGGTGGGGCTGCCTGTATGCCAGAAATCAGGGTTAGGCTTGGGTGGGTCTGCCCGTGGGCCAGGTTTGGTGGCAGGGGGCTGCCTACAGGCCAAAGGTCAGGATCCTTGTCGGCGGGGCTGCCTGAGGGTTGGGGTCAGCGGCTGCAGAGCTGCCCGCAGGCCAGGATTAGCGGGGCCAAGGTTAGCAGTGGGGCAGGTTGAGGGTCGGGTTTGGGGTTGGGATGAAGCCTCCAGCGCTACCCCCTCCCCTCAGGGCTCTGCACCCGCCCCCCACCCCGGGGGGTCCTCAGGCGGTCGGGGCTGCCCCCGCAGCGCCTGTTTGGCGCAACGCGCGAGGCCCGGGGCGCCCCGGCAGCGCCTGTTTGGCGCAGCGCTTGGGGTCCTCGGCGGCGCTGCCTCGGCGGCGCTTGCGCGCGGGGTGCTGGTGCTTCCGGTGCGCGCGCGCGAGGGGCCGCTGCTTCCGGTGCGCGCGCGCGCGCGGGGGGGGACGCGGGGCCGGAGCGATGGCGGACGGCGGCGCGGAGCGGGCCGACGGCCGCATCGTGAAAATGGAGGTGGATTACAGCGCGACGGTGGACCAGAGGCTGCCCGAGTGCGAGCGGCTGGCGCAGGTGAGGGCAGGCGGAGGGGAAAGCGCGGCGGCGCGGATGGGCTGAGTCATGGCGTGCGGCGCTAGGCCGCGCTCCGTGAGGCGGCTCCTTGCGGCGCGACCGGCAGGCGATCCGGTGCCCGGGAGCTCCTGTCGGGGAAGGGGAGAAGAAGGGACCGCTCTGCTATTTAATTGGCAGCGCGTTGGGAGGAACACGAGAGGTGGTGTCGAGGCGCAGCCCGAGTCCGCCGGAAGGGAGCTGCTTCTCCCTGCTGCCGCTTTCCCAGGCGCTTGTTCATCCTAGGAGTGAGGGCTAAGGCTGCCTTCGTGTCATTGTGTCAGGTTAGACAGGCGGCGCTTTGCATCGCGGTGTATACGTGCCCCAGAAGCCTGGAATGGAGGGCCAGAGCCCGTGCAGGGCGTTACTGAGCAAACTTGTGTGGCACCCAGCCACAGGCGACAGCAGAATGTTTTGTTGGTGAGGTCGTAGGTAATCTGACGTGTGGTGCATCCTAAGGACTTTTCATGGACTTGTTTGGTAGCGTAGTGATTCTCACGCATCTCAGACATCAAAACAGACTGCTTGGATTTGGTGTTATGTTCTGTCCCAGTAGGATGGCATCTGATTCTGTACATGCTGCAAATACTTTGTGTCTCGTGATAGACACGTACTACGTAGCAAACTGTAGAATTCTGAATGCAATAGCAGTAAGACGAATAAATGGTGCCTTACGCTATCTTAAGATAGCATGGAGAGTGGACACGGGTGTATTATCCCACGGACACAGCTCTGCATTGGCACCAAGACCGTGTTCCATTGCTGCGGAACATGCGCATTAAGTGCGTGCCTTGACGAACTATTTTACAGAGCTTAAAACATTTCAGTAGGGTAGGTACGTTTTAGAGAGAAATGTAGCTTTCTGCCTTTTTTGTGAACTGTCTAGTTTCTAACTTTTTTTCAGCCCTACAGTTATGCACTTTTAGAAGTTCTCCCATGTTAACTTTTTTTTACAAAGCATTTGCTGGGAATTACAACTTAGGACTAAAAGTACGTTTTCATGTCCCTAACCCCTTCAAACAAAGGCAAATGTTGTTCTCAAAACATTACTATTATAATTCTGTGCTTAGAATGTGAAGCATGTAGTTTATGCATTCTGTAATATGCTATAGTTAAGATAATGGATGAAAGTAATAGCATAACAATTTTTGGCCAAGGTGTCTAATTGCATATGTGAGAGGAATATATAGAGCTTTATTTGGCTAGGAGAGAAATGAGTCTTCCATCTAGCTTGGGGAGCGTGAACTAACCAAACTGGTCTGAAATGTGCTGGTTTTCTCGCACTAGACAACTTAGAGCACGCGTTGGGCAAAAGAGGTACTGGTGCCTTTCCACGTTAATCTCTGTAGAACCATATATTTAAAGTTGGTCCTATGTCCGTTTCATTTTTTAAGAACTGAAAAGCTTAGAAGCAAGTGTACAGACTAGTCTTGTGGTTTTTACTTACCTGAGAATTAGAGCTGTTCTCAACTTAAACTGAGCTGTCTTCTTCACTCATGGCTATTATTCTTTGCCTACTACATTAGGAAGGAAGATTACAAGAAGTAATTGAAAACCTTCTCTCCTTGGAAAAACAAACACGAACGGTAAGTAGCATGTGGTGTGCATTTATGCTGAGTTGTCCTATACACCTCATTCTTCCACTGCATTAAAGTTGTGAAGGAAATTGGGGTACCAGCCTATTTTTTTTGTTGTTCTGCTCCTTAGATATAAAATTAATGAGGCTAGATATAATAATTTTTCCCTCATAATAGAACTGCAAGTGACAGAGGTCTGCGTGTTGTTTATCCTGTCATTAATACGTTGTTCATTTGTTACAGGCATCTGACATGGTCTCCACGTCTCGTATCTTAGTTGCTATAGTGAAAATGTGTTATGAAGCTAAAGACTGGGATGCTCTTAATGAAAATATTATTCTTCTGTCAAAGAGAAGAAGTCAGTTGAAACAGGTGAGTTTAATCTTTTGAAACAAAAAAAAAATTTATTTGGCGCTCATCTTTCCACTCTTCTACAGCCTGTGTTGTAGACGTATTCTTAATTTTTCACGATGGCGGGGTGTACATTGAACAGAGTTACTTCAGTTTTTTGTGATCAAATGTAGCGTATGCTTTCCATGCTTTTTTAAAATTTATTTTTAGAGGTAGGTATTTTAATAATAATTGTAAGTGTTTTGTCGCTGTTGTTACCAGAACATGTTCCAATATCTGTGGTTGCCACTGAAGGTGCCTAATTGGGAATATGGGTCAGTCAGAAATAATTACCCCTCTTCCTTCCCTTCCTTAAAAATCAACATCTTCTGAAAAGAAGGGCTAGTGCACACGCTGAAGAGAAGACGTGCCTCCCCTTTAGCCATGCAGGCCTTGAGGCAAACAATAAGTTTTGCCTGTCCATGTGAGAATGGTGTGGATTTGGCAGAAGAAGGGTACTGCTTTTCAAAAGGGAACCGCGTGGGATGAGTTATTTAGAATATCGTTGGAAAAACAGATGAAAGAAATGACAAACACATTGCATTTGACTTTTACCATCAGTCACTAGCATGATTTTACACATCTTTATGAATCAAAGTGATTAGGTGTGTCTTGCATGCTTTTCGTTGAGATGGGTCTCTAGTTTGATACTAAAGTATTTGGTACTTATCTCCAGTGTTACAGTTTGAATGCATTTGAGAAGTCTAAACCTTGTTTTCTTTTTCTGTTATTGTACTAGGCAGTTGCTAAAATGGTCCAGCAGTGCTGCACTTACGTAGAAGAGATCACAGACTTACCAGTCAAACTGCGCTTAATCGACACGTTGCGTATGGTTACAGAAGGAAAAGTAAGATTTTGTTTTAAGACTGAGTGTCTAAAAGGTAGAATAAAAGTGTTCACCTTCTTTAAAAGCATAGCCTTTAACATTATTTTTCAGTCTTGTTCAAGTAAGACCAGAAGTATATTTTTAAATTAACCTGAGAAGCTAAGTGGTGTATTTATTTCCAAAATACTACAAATATTTTCCACATTTCATATTTAAATAATTTGCTGAAGCGTTGGTCATATTTCCATGATGTAGATGTTTGGACGTATTACTAAATATAATTAATAATACATTCCAGAGGTCTAAAATGCCATTTATTTTTCACTTTTTAAAATATTATGTATTTGAATTGGTTAGAGCAATGGGCAGGCTTAGTTTAATTTCCCCTTGGCTTAGCAAGTTGTCATTTACAGTAACCAGAAAGTGGTATCAAAGCATTATACCAAGTTATTTATTTACATGATGTTACTTCTACTTCAAGAAAATTATCTACTCTGTATTAAGGCAAATTTGTATTACTGTTACAGCTTTTGCCTTTTCAAGTTTAGTCTAATTTGTTTCTAATCAAGTATTGTTGGTTTATAGATGGTTAGGAGCGAGTCAAGTAATGCAAATGTGTACTTCTTATGCATTAATCAGTCAAATCAGCTTCTGTCTGTTTCAATCAAAGCAAATAAAGACTAAATATCTAATCATTCTCAGTGCACATCCTTTTATGCTTGCTTAAAGAATTGTAGACAAATTTAGCCATTATTTTTTGGATTAAAATGGTCCAAATACTTCTGGTGTGTCAGCTATTATCTGTGTCTGTTGTGGATAGTATCAGTATAGGGTGTGGATACACAAGGAATTATTGGTACTATGAACACATTAAATGTGTGTCTTATTGGGGCTTTGATGTTAGAGTTTGTACTCTTCTTTAGAAAATTTCAACATTTAAACTACCGCTCCTGGTTTCAGATATATGTGGAAATTGAACGTGCTCGCCTGACAAAGACGCTTGCGACAATAAAAGAACAGAATGGTGAAGTCAAAGAGGCTGCCTCGATTCTGCAGGAATTGCAGGTAATGCCATGTAACTCAAAATTGCGTCAGCATTAAAAATTAATTCTGGCTGCTCTTAGATTATTGTTCAGAAACTTAATCAGGTGCATCTGCAGAAATGCCTGGAATGAGATTAACTGTTATTAGTGAAAATGTAATTCAGTTTTAACTGCTTGTGTTAGTGTCATAGTAAGGTTGCATAGACCATTTCCAATTTGGAAGAGCGATTTCGGTTCTCTGGGTAATGCATTGGGTTTAGTGGATTCTTCCGGTGTAAGTGGGGGCTATAATTTCAAATTGAATAACCTTTTCTCCGTTTTCATTTGTTTTGGAATAGCTGTGTTTTCTGTCTTTTTGTTTTGTTTCACCCCCCCCCAATAACCTCCCATTCCTCTCTCTCAGTTAAGATTTCGCTTGGTTTTCCTTTGAGAGCGTTGAATAGTTATATTTTCGTTTTAGGTGGAAACCTATGGTTCAATGGAAAAGAAAGAACGTGTAGAATTTATCTTGGAGCAGATGAGACTCTGTCTAGCTGTAAAAGACTATATTCGAACTCAAATTATCAGCAAAAAAATTAATACAAAATTTTTTCAAGAAGAAAACACAGAAGTAAGTCATTGGGGGATTTCTTTATCCACCCTCTGCACCATTTCAATTTTAATCTGACGTGCCTCTCTTGGACTTGACGTCCAAATGTATTTGAAACCCTCTGTTTTCTGGGATGCAGTTGGATTTAATTTACTCAGCTTGAGGAGCTGTAGTAATTTTAGTTTTTGGAACTGTTTCAGAAACTAAAGTTGAAATATTACAACTTAATGATTCAGCTGGATCAACATGAAGGCTCCTACCTCTCCATCTGCAAGCACTACAGAGCCATTTATGATACACCGTGTATCCAGGCTGAAAGTGAAAAGTGGCAGCAGGTAAAAACAACACAGCATACAAAATGTCTGTATTTCCATGTGGCAAATACCCATTTCATTACCTGATTGATTCACTTCAGATTAAATATCTCATCAACCTGTTGTTCTTAGGGTTTTTTAGTGGCTATATTAACAGATTGGTTAGTTGAAAACAGGTATAATAAAGTTGATTTCAAATGAATATTTATAGCTAACGTCTTCATTATATTGTCTTTGAAAGCACGAGAATGTCTCGTCTGTTTTATACAAGCACAGAAATTAAAACCAGCTGTGCAAGTATCGTCTCAATGATACTGTTGTGTGCGCAGAACAAATGTTACGTATTTGAAAAGGTTTTTTTCACATATTTATTTTAAATCCAAGAATTCTAATTAACCTGAATAAATTTAAATCTGTCACTGCGAATGGGGCTTCATTTCTGCAAGGTGACATTTATTTCACCGTAACTTCTTAATAAACTGAGCTGAAGCCTTTTTTCCCTGTTACAATTCTAAGCTCTATGGGCAGTGTTTTCAATTCCTCTGTTTAATTATGGGGAAAAAAACCACACTCTTCCCTCTTAAACAGGCACTGAAGAGCGTTGTTCTTTATGTTATTCTTTCACCTTATGACAATGAACAATCTGATCTGGTGCACAGAATCAGCAGCGATAAAAAGCTAGAAGAAATCCCGAAGTATAAGTAAGTATTCTTCTTAATAAACAATTCTTAGGCAAAAAAAGTGTGTCTCAAAGTAGCTGTGCAAGTGAAATCTGCTTATGCTGAGTCTGCAGCAAGCATCTCAGGCTCTAATGCTGTATGAAAAATACCGCAAAGTCTTCATGACTTGAGGGTCAACATTGAAATGAATGTCTCTTTATGAGAGAGATTTTTATTACTAATACAATTTAACTCGAACTGCCCCCACTAGCGTGAAGTATTACAGAGTGTATTCATGGAGAAGAATGAATATTAATGGTAACGAAATTAAAACATTTATAAGTATTTATTTGATCTTTATAAGTATGAAATGAGCCTTATTAATACAGGATTGTAAATCAACTTCACTAAACCATTTAGAGACCTCCTAAAACTATTTACCACCATGGAATTGATGCGATGGACTGCCCTGGTTGAAGAATATGGGAAAGAATTGAGAGAAGGATCCCTTGACAGTCCTGCAACAGACGTTTTTGGCTGTACAGAGGAAGGTGAAAAGAGATGGAAAGATTTAAAGAACAGAGTTGTGGAACATGTAAGTACTGCTGTGTTTAAGCATTAGCTGTGTATTTAGTGCTTCAACTAAAAGTACTTTTTGCTTGCCGTATTTTAGTTACAAAGAAACAGAGAAAGTATCTAGTAAAGCAGCAGATAACTTGCCTTTTTCTTTGTGTTACATTTTCAATGTATTATTTGCTTGTGTTCCTTTATTATAGATGGGTATTTGGCACAGTTTCCAGAAAAAAAGAGTATATTGCACTCAGATTGTGAGATTTAGCATTCACGTTTCAGAGTAGAAACTTCAAAGTCTTGCTTTGTATTAAATTCATAACGAATTGATTCCATTACTTAATAATTTATCATGTAGAGACTTTTATACCTTTAACAAACAAAATAACTGTTTCTTCACAACTCCCTCATGTACCTTATGCTGGACTGCTGTTAGAGCACTACAGCTCCTAGTCTGCTTTTAACATTGACTATTTTTGCAGCCTACTTCAGTTATTTTTTTGCACATAATGCTCTACTCTAAACACTTCTATTACAGAATATTAGAATAATGGCTAAATATTATACCAGAATTACTATGAAGAGAATGGCACAGCTCCTTGATCTGTCTGTTGATGTAAGTGTTGCTTTGCTTTATCCTTCTTCCATCGACAGCGTGGAAGTGTACACGCGCGCATTTGTGGCAGAAATTTAAGTGTTGTAATCAGTAATGTTCTCTTTGAATCTGAATTAGAGTTCTCTTTTTAGCTTGAAAAAAGCACACTGCTTGGTACAGAATTCTATCTGTTGTTGAATCATTATGTATCCGCTTTTATATTATCCTTGCAGCTCTCCTAGATTCATCTTTAGTAAAATTCCGCTGTTTCTATCACCAATGATGTTCATCTCTGACCAGGAAGAACACAGTGTGTTATAGAGATGGACAGGGAGTGTTAAGTGAACTTTAGTTCATTGGGTTCTTCTTATGGGAAGCAGTGTAAAAGCCTGTTGCCGTTAATAGTATGAGTTTGAATATTTGTCACTTTGCTAGTCGGTACAAAGACTTAAGTCTAATTTCATGCCTTTATGGGAGTTAGAAGGCTGGTTTATAATCCAGGCAGAACTCAGTGTCATGATGCCTGTGTCCATAAGGCAAAAGCTGCTCTTAAAAAATAACTGATGCTCGAGATCTCATTTAAATGCTGGAGCTCCTTGTCTTGTTTTTCAGTGTTAAAAAGATCTTTTCAATGGGTGATTAAAACTGACTGAAGATACAGGATTTCACACCTTTCAGTGTCCCTGTTGATAGGTGATTGTGCTTTGGGAACACAGGGTGGAGTTGTCTTCCTGTCACACCCCCCACTTTGTGTTTTCAAGAGCTTTCCAAAGAGAGTCGTATGTCAAGGCATATTGGTATTTCACATGCAAATGGAAAGCTTTACCCTACTGTTATTTATTTAAATCTCCTTCCCACAAACTCAGAGTAAACCTTGACAGTGGTCAGTAATTCTCATGGATTTTCCCTGCTTGTCAGAGGGCTTGTTCTGATGCCTGCGTACCCAAGTACTCCAATATGTAAAGGTCTGTCGGCATAGTATATTGAATGTTTAATTAAATGAAAGACAATTGGTTATAGGTCGAGTTAAAACAATAAAAAGTTTTGAATAGATGGTGCTAGGAGCTTGCAGTGACAACAGGATTACCACAGCTGTGTTTCTTTTAAGTATAAAGAAAATCTTGTTCCCTTTTCTCTAATGCTGTTTGAGAGGAATATCAATGTTTTATAGATTAAAATGCTATTTTCTTGACTTAGCGCTGTTTGTCTTTGCAGGAATCGGAGGAGTTCCTGTCTAACCTAGTAGTTAATAAGACCATCTTTGCTAAAGTAGACAGGCTGGCAGGAATTATCAATTTCCAGAGGCCGAAGGACCCAAACAATATACTCAATGACTGGTCTCACAAGCTCAACTCACTAATGGCCCTGGTTAACAAGACCACGCATCTCATTGCCAAAGAGGAGATGATACATAACCTGCAGTAAGGTGCCTCAGTAATCTCAGTGCTTTTAAAGAAGGCATTAAATCTTCATAATAAAGACTTATTACAGTGTGTATATGGTTTGTTTTCTCCCTGTCAAGCCTTCCTGGTCTAAAATTTAGAACATAATTCTGAAACTCCTGTTGATAATTAAGTTCCCTTGATTATTATTCATTCAGTTGTTCAATGTTTTTGCTACAATTGCTGAAAGAACGTAATAAAACTGTATTGCCTGTATAATAATAGTTCTGTGATTTCTTCTTTTCCATGTGTACGTTTGTCTGACTTGTAGTTCTGTGGTTACTTTATCACAGGATTTTTGGAGGCTGTGATTGAGAGGATATATCGTAAATAATAAAATCCTAGGGTTTTATGGTAATGTGCATTGAGGTAATTTACAATGATATCGTGATGTTATGTCAAGGTACTGTTTGAACGAAGTTCTAGATGATCATGCTTACAAATAATGCTATTTCTTGTCACTTGGGACTACAGATAGGTTTAATTAATTCTGAACTGACTGAGAAGTCTTTCTGAATCTTGTCTGCTTGGTGCAAGTCTCTGATTTTCACTGTTTTGTCATTGCAGTTTGTTATGGTTACAATAGTGATTATGCAGTTAGCTAAGATAGTACTTAAAAGCTGCTGCTTCTCATAATTAATTGTGTTAATTCAGACTAGATAATGTCCTATCATTTGCTTTAACCTACTTGTAATGGAGGGAAGCTGTAGACTTTTCCCCTTGTCTCTGCTCTGTTTTTTAAGAAAGTAAAATTGTAGCGTAGATGTAGTAAGAATCAGTGGAACTTTTATTGAATTTGCTCTGGGTTTTAATGCTTTTCGAAGCCAGCCACAACTAACTATTCAATTAATAATTAATTAGAGACTCTAATTTCATAGGCTATATTGGGATGTATAAATCCCATGTCCTTAAAAGCTCACTGAATTTCATTCAAACTAACACTTAGCAGAGGTAATTATCATATGAATACATAGCAAGTCAGGAAACTTTAGGCAGTTGGGTTTGAGTGAGGGAAGTCTGTGAGGGGACAAGAAAAGATGGAAGCTTCTAAGCAGTGATTTGCATTTGAAATGTAGACATTGGGCATAGAGGCTTTTAACTTTATCAAAGCCTTACCAGTCCAGCTCACTGCATTTGAGCAACAAAAAAGCTGAATTATCAGCGAGAGAAGGGAGAAAGGAGCAGACTGTTTAGAATGTGTAGAACATTTACCATCTAACTTCTTAAATTGTATTGTACTCACAGTTTCATGAGTTGTTTCAGATCTTGTCACAGCTGTGTCTGCGAATGGGAGGTACTAATCCTTGCAAGGCTACCCTTAGTAGCATCAGCAAAACTCTGTGCTGCCAGGATAATGAACCAAATGACTTACTTCTGTTTTGGCCTTTGACCAGCAAAATTAAATCTTCTGGAAATAGGCAAGAGGTATCAGAAGGGGGAACAATGCGTCATCAGGAGAAGTGCCTCTCCCTCTTGGCATAAACCTCTTCTGTTTGCAGATCTGGTCTGGAAACTACAATCCCAAGCATCTAAGCTTAAGGGCTTTGTGACTTACACCTGAGGAGAGATAGTGGACCTGTTTCCATAGCCAACTCTTTGTCTTGGAGTGAAATGGTTCACTGATTTCCTGGCCCTACTTTCTGGGATTAGATGTCGAGTATCACTCCTCCCTGAGCAATTTAAATCTTAACATATAGGCATGCTGGCTTCTTAAAAAAAATGCACTGAGACTGAAGATCTTTGATCAAATCATTGCATGAATGTGAACTTTGTGGTTCCTATCTCCTCAAATTACTCTGAACATCTCTTTTCTGCTGTTTGCTTCTCAACCCTCTCACTTTGTGGATCAAAGGAAAAATGAGTCAGATTGAATATTATTTGTGCTAGAAATTTTGTGATTTAAAGAGTCCACATTGGAGAAATGTTATCCTTGCATAATTATGAAGGAAGATTAAAGATGAGATCATCTGTTCTTCAGAGGACTCTGGAGGAATTCCAGGGGAATTTTCACACTGGAAATTCAGAACTTGCTACTCTTCAGCCTAATAATTGTGCATTAAGGGCTGCCTAGAAGCAGTTTGCTTTATTGTTTAGTAAGACTGAGTGTTGGTATCTAACCTCAGGTCTATCACTGACTTGCTTGTGGCATAGGGTAAACCACTTAGCTTCTGTTAGTTTCCCATGAGTGCTGCTTCTGGGGGAGTTCAAAAATTTATAAAGGGCCAGTGTGTTAAGACAAGGAAAACATTGCTTCTATTGCTGCAATCAGTCTGGAACCTCTGTTGAGATAGGCCTCCTGTTTTGTTTCTCAGAGGTGAAAACTGCTCAAGATGCCTGCTGGGATGCTAGACTGCAGGGTCAGGGAGGCAATTTGGTGCTGAATGTATTCTATGTGCTTATTACTTTTACATGTCGATTGCGATTTTTTTTTTCCCCCCTGTATTCTGAACTTAGGCATGAGTGGTGCTGACTGAAAATCATGTTTTCTATATTGGATTTCAAGAAATGCCAGTTACCAGAAACAGGATCATAAAATAGACATTGATTTTCTGAACTTCTTGTCAATTCAAAAGTCTCAGAAGAGAGGAGAAAAAGGAGCAATGTAAGTTTGAATGAAGTAAAATAGTTTTGTTTTGAAAACGCAGAAACCAAGCTAGAGATGCGATTCTAAGCATGCAGCTCATGGGCAAGCTGGGACTTGCACTGCAGAGTCACAGCATCTGCTTTAAGTTACTGGGATAGTGGCCAAGGTGGGCAGCCAGGACCAGCAGAGCTAGCCAAGGGCCAGCTCCAGCTCCACCGGATGGCTTTTCTCTTCCTGAAATGGCCTTTCCAGGGCTGGGACCAACCATGCTTCCCTCTGGCAGGGTGTGGAAACAATTAACTATACTCCCAACTGTATTTATAAAGTTGAATTAAAATTGCACTGATAGAAGTCCGAGGCTGCAAATGCAAAGGATTTCTTTACGTTTATTTCCTCCTGCATTTACATTTTTGTAAAGAGTCCTCTTTATAAATGCATTACTGATGAATATTGAAAATATTCCTGGGTGCAAGTATCTTCTTGCAGGGGCAACGCATCACCAGCTCCCCTGGCAGTTACGCTTCAAAGGGTGTTACATGCAAATTTAAATAGAAATATATTTAGGAAAATCCAATCCTAAAATGATCTGGATCTTTTTAATTACTTTAATTAAAGTAGAAGGAAAGATTACGAAATACTCTTACTTCATGGTTTAGAGATTGGTGGGAATGGTTGGACTCGGTGGTCTGGCGGGTCTCTTCCAACCTAGTGATTCTATGATTCTATGAAAGGTTTCTGAAAAACACTGGAATCCTGTTTTGTTGATAAACTTCCTTAAAATCCTGAATTGCTACCAGCATCCCTAGGGAACAGCACAAAGTGTGCAGAGTGTGGGGGGCAAGGGGAGAGCTCCCAGCCCAGGCTGCAGCGGGGCCGGACCCTGCTTTCACCAGCTTAAGGGCAAGAAGCCTGGAGACGAGGAGGCTGAGGGGAGACTTCATTGCTCTCTACAACTACCTGAAAGGAGGTTGTGGAGAGGAGGGAGCTGGGCTCTTCTCCCAAGTGATCAGGGGACAAGAGGGAATGGCCTTAAGCTCCACCAGGGGAGGTTTAGGCTGAACATTAGGAAAAAAATTTTCACGGAGAGGATCATTGGGCACTGGCAGAGGCTGCCCAGGGAGGGGGTTGAGTCACCTTCCCTGGAGGGGTTTAAGGGACGGGTGGACGAGGTGCTGAGGGACGTGGGTTAGTGTTTCATAGGAATGGTTGGACTCGATGATCCGGTGGGTCTCTTCCAACCTGGTGATTCTACGATTCTAACAAGTTTAAAATAAACAAGTACAACGGCAGAAAAGCAGCGAAGCAAGCGCAGCCCCGCCCGAGGGGCTCTGCCCCTGCCCGGGAAGGGAGGAACGGGAGAACAAATCCCCAAATAACCCAAAAGGAAAACCTCCTGCCGGTTCCCGGTTCCCTTCACGCCGCCGCATGCGGCCCCGAGATCCGTGCTCTGGGTCTAGCTCCCACTCCCGGGGCTACTCCCTGTCCCGTCCCCGGTCCCGTCCCGCTGCCTCGCGGTCCCGCTCCCGTCCTCATTTCCACTCCCTCTCCCGTTCCCAGCCCCATCACCGCTCGGCTCCATTCCCGGCCCGCTCCACCCCACATCCCCCGCTCAGTCTCGATCCCATCCCGCTCCCCTCCATCTCCCGCCGGTCCCGTTCTCGGTCACATCCAGCTTTCCCCTCGCCCCGTCCCCAGCCGGTCTCGGTCACCCAGTCCCCGCTCGCTCCCTGTGCCGCTCCCGATTCCCGTCCCCGCCGGTGCCCACTCGGTCCCGGTCCCCTCGTCCCCGATTCCCTCTCGCTGCCGGTCCGGTGTCCGCTCGGCCCGGCCCGTCCCGCGAGGCGGGGGGGGGGGGGGGTGGGAGGGGGCGGGGCGGCGCTCCCACCATGCTCCGCGGGGCCGTTGACAAGTGGATCCAAGATGGCGTAGAAAGTAATGACAGGTAAGTCCGGACTTCCCCGCGCCGCCCCCCCGCGCGGCCCGGCCCGGCCCGGCCCCGCCGCCCCGCGCTCCGCCGGGCCCCGCCGCGGCCCCCGCCGCCCCCCCGCCGCCCCCGAGCGGGCGAGGCCGGCGGGACCGGGCCCCGCGGGGCCGAGGGGCCTGCGCTTCGCCGCCGCCGCCGGCGGGCGGGCTCGGCCCGAGCCCCGCGGCTGCCCCGGACCCCGCGGGCTCCGGCGGGGCGAGGCGGGGGGTGCGGCCCGGGGCGCCTAGAGAGGCCGCGGGGAGGCGGCCGAGGGGCTTCGGGCCGGGCCGTGCGGCGGCGGGGCGGGGAGGGGAACGGCTCCGGAGTGCAAGGGGAAGGTTTAAGTGAGATGTTAGGAAGAGGTTCTGCACGAGGAGGGTGGGGAGGTGCCCGGGGAAGCTGCCGATGGGCCCCCCCCTGGAGGGGCTCAGAGCCCCTGGGCCCGTGGGAGTTGTCCCTGCCCGTGCCAGGGGATGGAAAGGGACGGGCTTTGGAGATCGCTTCCAACCCAAACCGTTCTCTGAATCCGTGGAGAGCAGAGGTGCCTCGCAGAGCCCCTGGGCTCTGTGAGAGCTAATTGGAATTGTATGATATTTAAGGTTTCTTCCTTTCCCAAACCAATCTGTGGAGGGTGCAGATGCCCCACAGAACCCTCTGGCGCCAGGCAGGAGGGTGGAACTGGATGATCTTTAAGTTCTCTTCCAACACAAGCCATTCTATGGAGAGCAGATGGGCCTCACCAAACCCCTGGGCTCCATGATAGGGGGTTGGATCCGGATGATATTTCAAGTCCCTTCCATCCCAAACTGTTCTGTGAAGAGTGGAGTTGCCTCGCAGAATCCTTTGGCTCCAGGCAGGAGGTTGGAGCTGGATGATCTTTAAGTTCTCTTCCAACACAAACCATTCCATGGAGAGTGGAGATGTCTCACAGAACCTCTGTGGTCCATGACAGGTGATTGGAATTGGTTGATATTTAAGGTTCCTTCCATCCCAAACCATTCCGTGGAGAGCGGAGATGCCTTGCAGATCCCTTTGGATTCAGGTGTATCTCAATGATCTTTAAGTTCTCTTCCAGCTGTGGAGAGCAGAGATGCCTCGCAGACCCCCTTCTCTCCCAGGGTGCCCTAAGAGATGATGGGGGGACGTGGAGTGGGGCGAGTAAGCTTTGGTTTTGTACTGGGTGGGGTGGGAGGGGACTGTGAGCGACAGCCAGGAAATAACAGTGATAAAAGAGATGTGAATAAAGTGGTTTAGGGAGGGCTTGTGGAAGGGTGGAAAAATAAACCGAAACACTTTAACAGCTGTTGTAAAATTACCCTTCAGAGCAATGGAGGGATTGGCAGATGAGGTTGTATTTTTGTTTTGTGCAGGAGGCTTTGTCACGGCCAGCTGAGCAGAAGTTGGGTGCTCTGCCCCAGTCAGCTTTGATACGATGCAACTGTTGTGAAACTGAGGACAGGAGAGTTTATATTGCAGGCTGCGAATCAGTCTTCCCAGCAGAGAATCGCTTTATCTATCCACCCATCTATCTATATTAGGGGGAAATACACAACTAGCGAAAACATTGGTGTTACCCCTCCTAAGGTGTTTCATGTCCTTTTCTGAATTTCCAAATGAGTGAAGTTTGGCTTCAGTGCATTGTTAGACAAGCTGTTCTTTGATTATAGTAACACAAACACACCACTGATGGAAAATAAGGAGAGACTGCAGGGAAGCAGTTGCAAGGCTGTTTTCCAATCAGTGACAAAATGAATGAGGTAACAGAGTGGCAGGATTTTTGCTTTATCGGGGTACAGTGAGCTTGAGGTGAATTTTTAAAAAAGCGTATTTCCCTTTTCGTTGAAGAAATAAGCAAATTCAATTGTAAGAGACAAAAATGTCCTACAAGCGAATATCCCCATTGACAGATTGAGTGCATCATGGCTTGTCTTGTTGGGATGGTTTGGATTGTTGGGAGTCTTCTAGTATTGCTGTTCTTAATAAGTAGTATAATTGAAGCAAGGCAAAGGATAAAATATTCTCCCCTCCCCCGTTTATGTATTTTAAGAAGAGACACATCCCTTTGTGAAAATGAAAAAAAACACCAACCCAGCCTCAAATTAAATGAAGTGATACTTGGCAAGTTTGCATTATTTTCTAAGACTGATTGGCAGAACAGGAAGGTTTTAAGGTGATGCATTTTAAATTAAATTGTTTCAGTACTTTTGAGTCATTGCAGATTGTGAATGAAAACTCCAGGTTCTCCTAAATGGCAAAACTTGTTTGGTTGCGACGGTTTGGAGGTCCTGGACAACTTGCTGGTCCTCTGCTCTGAGGAGCTGGTTTTGAACATGCAGTTGAAACTTAGCTGAAGGGAGAGTGTACAGGTGACCACCACGTTCCAGCCCCCTCCTTAGATGCAAACCAAAGGGTTCGCTCTTAGAAGGATCAGACTTTATTAGGCTTAGCTTTTACCCCACAGAAATTGAGTGACGAAAGCAGAGTTAAGCTTTTTTTGTTGAACTTTAATTACAAGAACAGTTTTTCTTTATTGGTAAGTGAAGGAACATATTATGTGCTATTGCTGATAAAATTGAGTTCTCTTTGTAATTTGTTATGAAAGCAGAAATTACTCTTTTTTCCCCTTAGCTGAAATCACATTTCTATTATCACTCCTCACCTCCATCAATTTATTTGACTTACAAAACATGCAGAATGTGTGTGTTTCCCCTCCTTTAATTCATGCAGACCCTGTGCCTTTTTAAGTCAGCCAAATAAAGTTTTCTATGAAAGAGGCCTCTTAAAGTGATGGCTTTAGGACTTGAAAGATTTTAATAGCTGGTTTTTTTTTTTTTTGGGGTGGGTTTTTTTCTTCTTGTTTTTCAGTTAGCTTTTTTAGGGGGGGTGGAGGTGGTTTTTTTTTAACTCTCCCTGACAGACTGAAAATTAAAGGGAGGTGTGGTAGCAGCATCATAATCTGTAAACTTTCCCAGTTCTGCTTCTTGATCTGTGATGGAGGATCCTTTCCCTTTGTGAAATTGATTTCAGAGAAGTTGCTCCAGGGCTTTGGCATCGGTGTTAGCAGATCTAGTTGCAGGAGAAGGGCTGTAGTTTGGAGAGAACTTCAGCTCTGAGATTTGATTCATGGAGAAATTCCTATCTCGAAAAAATGTAGCTGTGTCTAGACGGTTTGTGGAGGTAATATTTCCGAGAGGATATGGTACAGGCCCAGTGCTTGAGAGGTCTGGGCAGCCTGATGCAATTCACTTCACCTGTTGATGCTTCCCTTTGAAGGAATTTAAAATAGGAATAGTGGCTCTTACCAACTTGTAAAGAGTCTTGACGCCTGTGGATGAAAGAGTCCATGTAAGAGCTGGGCAATATTACTGATGTTTTCCAGCGGCAATATTACTGATGTTTTCCAGCTTTGTTAATTTACTAGTCTGATAAAATATTTTCTCCAATGTTGGCAGGTTTTTTCGTTACTAAAATCCCCTTTGCTATTATAGCTGGATATTCTTTCTGACTTTCAGTGTGTTTTTCTTTGTATTTGTTGTTTACTGTCATCTCACATTTGCCACTGCGCTTTACTCGAGGTGTTTTCATTTTAATAATGGCAGAAGCAATTGCTGGAGCAATTCACATTATAAGCTGAAAGCCCTTGAATCCTTCACCTCACTGCCGCTCCTTCGCGTGGTCAGTGGCACCTGGACAGGTTTGGCTGCGGGACTGAAATCTCAATGAGAAAAATATTTTGTAATCGTTGAAGTCCTATCCCCTGTGCACAGCCCTGATAGCTGGGGAAAGCTGTGGGAGCTGGTGTGGAGAGCGAGAGGGAGGGATGGTGTCATTCTGCTCTACCTCAGGGATAGTCAGACAGCTGGTATTCGCCCTGCCGTGGGGATCAGTAGGCCAAGAGCTGTGAATCCTGTCCTTACTTGTTTCCTAGCGTTGCTAAAGGCTTTCTCCTGGCAGCAGATCCCCCGTGTCGTCGTGGTGGAGAACAAATGCTGTATCCCTCATCTTCCCTCCTGCTCGCTTGTCAAAGCTGTGGAATCATTTCTCACTTTTTCATTGAGGTCCTGAGGCAAGATCCCACTATCACTACATGGTGTATGTCTTTTTCCCCTTTAAATGGAAGTATTATGGGCTAGATTATCAGAACAAACAAGACTTTCCTTTTTTTTTGTTCTTGTTTGCCTTGCTGTTTCTTCTGTGGCCTTTGGCAGTAGTCAGCACTTGTTTTTACGTAGAGCAGTGACACATTTTAAAGACATCGTACTTTATATGTTTGAATTCTTACTCCTTTTGGTAGTCTTCTGTGATTGTGTGATTGTCATTTTTTCAGGAAGGGAAGGAAAAAGGATATTGAAAAAGGCTGCTTTTTCAAAAGTTTGCACTCAGCATTGGTATGGAATAAAAAAAATAAAGGAATACTTTGGAGATTTTGACTGGGAAAGTAAACACTTGTTTTCTCGTAATAATTTTTTTTTTTTGGAGGGGGGAGACAAAAATAACTGAACTTTATAGATAGTGAAATTAGGAGTTGCTCTACGGAAACAGGCTGGCTTCTGGTGATTTTATTATGGTGGTATTGATATGTAACTCGAGTGCCTTAGTTGAAAATGGTCTTGCTTACTGAGCTTTCATCTTCTCTTCACACAAATGTTTACAAGATGAGACTTCATCCAGAAGCAATCACTCATGTCTGAGAAACACAGAAAAGTGAATATTACTGTAGGGAAGGAAGTGCTGAGGAATTTAAACAGGGAGATTGTAATTACCCATGGATGAGAATTTGTTTTTCTGTTGCATTTCCATGGCACTGCTAGTTGATGTTCAAGGATACTTAATGTGGCTATAACATAATATGTAGGTATTTCTCTATAATTTTATATGCAAATTCATTGACATAAATTTAATAGAGATGCGGTGGTTATTTACCCAGTCTTTTCTCAGTCCTCCAAAATACCACACAGCAGACTTATTACAGGAAAGCCAGATCAAAAAGCATAGATTTCAATCTATTTGCTTCTTAAATGTAATTTTACTACACTGAGAGGTTCCATTTAGTGACTAAGAAGTCTGAGTGGTTATTATGGCCCCATCCTACTTCTGAATGAGTACGAACCATCAAATTTTCTAAATGCCACGGAGTCTTTGTCAGATGCTAGAAGACTTGTACTTTCGCAGGAAGGTAATTTAGAATTAACAACACTGAACTATACAGTTTTTTTTTTCCAAGAAGCAGCGCATCCACAGAGCTCCTGAGTTGGTAGCAAGAGTTTTTATAAGTGACTTTATGGGAAGAGATGCTTTGGAGATGCTACTGTAAACTGTTGTGGGATTCGTTTCTCTTAGTCTCAGGAAGTGCTACTTGCATCAAGAGTGATGTGATGAGGGGAATGGTTTCAATCTTTGGTTTACATGTGGTCTGGGGAGAAATACATTTCATGATGTCTTCTGTTTGTAAGCAGTAAGGAAGGCTGATGATTATCCGAGCTCTACTGACCAACCATTGGAAGGAAAAAGAACAGCAGAACTATATTAGGTGCAAAATGTTGAATGTTGGAGTGGTAAGAAGTGAAAGCTGGAAATGTGAGCAATGTGAGGGTTTGTCTGAGCTGGTTTTATGGTAGTTAGGGCAAGTCATTTAGAAATGATCTTTCAGTCTGTGAATTTCACACTTGGGGTTTTTTTTTTTTCATACTTATATATAGCAAAAATACTGTATTCACCAAAACACTAAATATTTCACTGCTTAAATATGCCTCGAAGATCTTTCAGAGCTCTTCAGACCCCATGGCAAGTGGGAAATGCGTAACACAACAAGAGCTGTTTTTGAGAAACTTGTTTGTTAGTAATGCAGCATGAATGTTTAATTTGCTGGAAAATATTTAGTGGTTCAGCAAACCAAGAAAGTAGCAAATCTTTGTGGACATAATAAATGCAGAATGCCATAATTGAAAAGCGTGATGATTTTGGCACATATAAAATAGTGCTTCTTCCTTATATCTTCTCACTTAATGGAAGATAATCTGTATTTTTGTAAGTTATCATGTAATTTTGTCCTGACATAATTTCTTGGGAAAAAGGACAGGCAGTGTGCTTCGGTTCCTTCACTGGTCTCAACTCCATTCCCTGTCAGCTACCTGGGATACTGTTCACCAGCCACGATCGCTGCCTTGCACTGCATCCTCTGCCATCTCCGGAGCTGGAATTTGTTGGCCTTTTCTCATCCTCTGCCCAGGGAGGGAGTTAAGGGGAATGTTTCCTTAGGATACTTCTGGATCTGTGCTAGTGCGGTGTTGTAGCCGAGTGGCCTGAGTATTTTATTAAAGTGATGTTTTTGATTATAGTTGTTTGTGCTAATGGTTTTGAGGTAACTGTACTCTGGCCATATCTGAAGACACTCACACTGTTTGGAACGGTGCAGGACGTTTCTTTTGTTGTTTGAAGTGACTGATATTACTTGGCTGTAGTTTTGTTTATATTTATTTGGCTGGGCTATGCACCGCTTTTCTTCTGAAGCTTTGTGAGAATTGTGCCATTAACCACAGGATCGTTACTCATTCCTGCTGAGGTCTGTCCTTTGAGTGAGGTTTGAAATGCGGCACTGGACCTCTGATGTTCCTTTCGAAAGGGTGAACGTTATTGGGAAACTTGTGTTTTGGGTACAAGTTATTGTGTTGCCCATAGGGTTTGCTGTGCAAGGAGGACTTGGGAATCCATATTCTGCTCTTGGGAGAGGTCTGAAAATTAAACCTGCTGGTGGTGGTGTGTTCATGCGTTTGAGGAAGAGGAAATGGGAATGTTATAAAAGCATTGTCCGAACGCAGAAGGGCTAAGGTCATTAAAATACAGTTAGGAGGCAACTCCTCAAGTCAGACTTAGCCATGTTATGCAAAACTATTTGAAACTGAGTCATGTAAGAATGAATTTCAAAGATTATTTACAATAAAGATAGCAGTTTTTAGTAGTGGAGGTTAGTTATTGCTTTGAACTTTGAAAACAGAAATAACACACTAAGTTACATAATAGGTATGGTTTTGGGTAAGAAATATCTGTGGGTGGCGTGATTGTGTTATTAAATCCTTTATCGTAGGACCCTTTTGTGCTAAGCATGGTATAAATGCGTGACAAAAACCTCAGTCACAGTATTATTCGCTATTATAATAAATGTAAGTTCGTTATAATGCTGCAGTGGAGACTGAGGTGCATCGAAAAGAAATTTTCCTCTTTTGTGTCACAACTTTGTGGCTTCTTTCTGTGCTCAGGTTGTGAGTTGTGCACTGTAACTGTGCAATGTCACTGATGTTCAGCGTGGAGATTTTTATGTTCTTTCCCCCCACCCCGTAACCCAGTTGTAAAACTGTGAGATGTACCTGTAGCAGCTGCCTTTGCTCTGCTGAGCAGGGGTGTGTTCTTCAGGTGGATCTGGTCATAGGAGTGAGCTGCTTTGCAGTACCAGGACACAAGAGCGGAGAAAGTTCTTGTATGAAAATGAAAGTTTAATAATCGAGGGAAGACTGTTTACCATCGCTACAGTATCCCTGCTGGGAAGAGAAAATGTGAATCGAACTACTGAGCTTCGGAGCTGCTTAGCTGTGGGGGAGGAAAGCGTTTGCATGGGGTTTTCCAAAGGGCATATGCTGTGATAAATAAGTTCCTAAATTTAATTTGCATTTTATTGCTGAAATGCAAATACAGCTGTATTGGAGGAAGCTGGGAAATGAACACAAGAGAAAGTTAGGAACTGCTAGTTTTGATTCTGTCTTCAAGACTGATTAAATCGGTGAACTCTGGCGAATGAACTGTGGTCAAGTGCTCTCTGAAGACAGTGCTGTACGACTGACAAGTTCAGTGAGTATCATGGAAAAGTTTGTGACATGCTTTTTCGGCATTCAGACTTCTGAAATGCATTTGTAAATACCCTGATATGTGTTTTGGGTTGAAATTGTGGTTGGAAATCTTCTTTGACACCCCTTTGTGTTCCTTGGGAATGCACTTTTGTACCTGCTTGGCACTTTGAAATCTCGGTGACAGATGTTTAGTCACTTATACACAGAGGTACCTATATATCATACAGCAGACACTTCTCAAAAAGGACTTTTGGCAATATTTTATGACTCAGCGGAGAACAATATTGGTAATTAAATGACTATGTAAGTCCTTACGACTAATGCTGTTCACTTTTTTTTTGTTTGTTCAAAGCTGTTACTAAATATTATATTGTGAAATGTGCAGACACGCGGGAACAAGGCCATGTTCTGTTATTCAAACATTTTAAAGGGAGGCCTGGCCAGAAGTAGTTTTTAGTTTTAGAAATTGTGGATTATGGTATCTAAAACTGCTTTTAGAATATGAGTAGTATATTCTTCTGCAAGGTGTGTTTGCGACTGGCGGGTTGTTGCTGCTCAGTGGGGAGCTGCCTGGTCGTGCAGTGCTGATTTTTGCCTTTGTTTTTCTCTGGCAAATTTCATTAAGAGAAGCAAAGATTGAATTACTTTTCTTTTTTTTTAATAAGTAATTGGTGATGTTGTTAGGGGATAAAATGGTAACTATGGGACGGTATTTCATTTAAAATGCCCTCATCTTGGATAAGTGTGAGAAAGTCAACTCTCCAAAAGCAGTAAGAACATATAAGTCTATTAAGTACAAACTGCTGCTGTTAACTTGTTATGAAAGACTGTTGATGGGAAGATTTTTCTATGAAGGAGCCAAAAGAACTTTAGGTGGGGCAGAAGCACCGCCTATTATTATGTTACCTGATGCTTACTGTGACGTGCTCCTCTTTTCAGTTGGTTATAACTTGCCAAATTTTAATTATTTGGGTTGAAATTTCCCATGGAAAGTATTTATCGCAGGCTGACTTTTTGGGTGCTGTGGAGGGAGTGAAGGGTTCTGGCAACCCTATTCAGTCTTTTCTGAAAATTGAGCAAAAATCTATTCTTATGCTCACAATAAAAAAAAAGAAATCTAATGCTTTGTAAAATTTGAGATGTGGTATAATATAATTTTTTACCTGCCAAGGATATGCTTGTTATCAACCCTGTGAATTAGAGTTGTTTTCAAATTTTGAGCCCAAGACAGCGAGTTTGTTTGCACGTGTGCGTAGTGCTGTAGATTGTCCTTTCTACTGCTTGTTTCAAAATGAAAACAAGGGATATTAGTAAAGGCAATGAAGTGTCAAGGATCACTTAATAAAGTGCCTGTACTGAAATCATAACCAGCACACAATAAAATCAAACTTGCTACTGTCTGTGATGTATGTAAAGTGATTTAGAGGACAGAGACAATCCAGATGTGGAAGACATTTGCTGTTAATCTCAGCTGGTGCTGTATTTTTGCTGCTAATGTTATGTGAATGGTAAACCACTCACAGGCACTTGTTCCTTTTTCAGTAAATGTTGATATATTTATTCTATACGTTAAGCTAACAGGATCAGACCAAGGCTCCATTTGTATGGTCACAGATCACTTGTCCTCCTAATTTATGATGCTTTCTTTTTTTCAACATGGAAAGATAATCTAAGTATTTAATAGTAGGGGACACCATGAACCTCTTAATTCTGTTTTTCCCCCTTGTTGAAATCAAGCATATTGTGTTCCTTAATGGCCATGTAGCAGAAGTTCTTGCTGTTATTATGCTATATAATAAAACCTTCAAATAAGTTTTCCTCATTCTGTATCCTCCATCTCAGAGTTAACATCATTTTTGGAATTTAGAGTAGGGTCATTTTGCCTGGAGTTGTACAACATTAACAAGAATAATTCAGTTATTTCAGAAAACTGATTAGATTGTCCTCTCTCAAGGGTGGAGATTTTTCTATTTGTTCTGTAAGGTGTGCAGTGCATTTTGAGCACTGTGTAGAACTGATATTACTGACTTCAGCTCTGACTGCAATAATGAGTACCTAAGATCTCTGCTATTATATTTTTCTTTGAAAAAAGCAAAAGCACCTTTCATATTATTCTTTTCTGCACCCTGCACATGAAAGATGCGCCATCCTTTTTCTCTCTGCTCTGTTAATCTTTCACATTGTTATAGCGCACTGTCATTATCTCCTCCCGTTTTAGTATGGGATTATTTATGTTGTACATGTCATGCCACTAGGCAAGTGCATTTTTTCTCTATGTGTCTGTAAGTGGCTTCTGTATTTTGTATTTGAATAAAACACTTCTTTGTCATAAGGACAAAGGAAAAGAAATAGATCTTTAATTTTTCTCATCTAAAGGTACTTGACTGGTATTTTGGCATACTACAGAAGCAATCAGATATCATTATCTACAGGTGCATGCATGCCTTAAGATGGGATCCCTAGAGTTGCCAGAACAACTTTTTAATACAATTTAACAGCTGGAAGTATTATTCTGTGTTAGCATGTGGACAGACAAATGCTATTTGTTCGCAGACTCTTGATCGCTGAATTTCAGTGACCCATTATTTTTTACTCTAATGTTGGCTTGTTCACAGTGGCTAACGCTTTTATTGTGTAGTAAACTCAATATATTGTAATTAATCCAAATTATTAAACAAACCCAGATCATAGCTGTGTAAATTCAAGTGTCCTGTCAGTCTTTTCCTGGTAAGTTTGAATGAGAAACTGCAGGACTCTTTAGTAACAGGGATTGTGACCGTACCAACTTTCTGACTTCCCAAATATTACTTTTCTGTTATATGGAAACGAAACATTTTCAAGGCCTTCACATGTGAATTGTTTACATCTCAGCTTTAATAGTAATAGATTTCAAAGTGCTACATGGTGTGCACGGCTAGTGTGTGTAGTCACTCTGTGTTAGTGAAACCTGGAAACTGCTGGATGGATCCTTGAGGAGTTAAGCTGATGGATGCAGTTCATGGCTTTTATCATTATGGGCAAGAGCAATAAGATTTTGCTTTTACCAGTGGGTGATATTTTAGTACAGTGCTGTCTCTCTCGCTGGGTAAATGGCACTACCTGGTGGTATTTGATGCGGTAACTGACCTCTTGGTATCAGTAAGAGGCTGAGTTATAACTTCTCCTTTCCCTGCGTGGAGTTAAAACCCTGGATTTCTATTATCTGTCTTGTTACGCATTTTTCATAAAACTTGCAACATCTCCGAGACTTACGTGAAATTCGGTTCAAATTGACTTGCAGTTCAAAAGTTACTGGGGAAGGACAGCAGCCAGCCTAAAAAATAAATCTATTAAATCTCTTCGTGTCTCTTAAACGGAATTGTTATGAAGTTAGGATAAACCAGCTGTCTTTTCTTGACATGTTACCTGAATTTATTACATGTTCAAAACTTCTGTCCAGTTTGGCCAGCCTCTCCAGTTGATGAGAGGGGCTGAAAAATCACCAAGGGTTAGGAAACACAGTGTGGTCACTGCATGCGTTTCCTTGGAAAGGGGCAGGATGAGGTGAATTCCTGTCCTGCTTTCTGTGAGCCTGTGCCAGCTTGACCGCAACAGGCAGCGGGACGGCAAACCCTTCTCTCCTTTCCTGCAATGCAGTGAGCTCTTAGCTGGAGGACACAGCTGAACAGCTTTGGTAGGGAACTTTTGGGTGCTTATTTCTCATAGCAGAACTGTTTGGAGGGTTATGGAGTGTAACGGGAGGCAGCTGGAGAAGCTCTTCCCCCTGCATGTTCCCCATGGCAATAGGTCTCATTCATTTGCTTCAGTTCGTGAATCCCAGGATGTGGCTCTTGAAGAATATTCATTTGACAGTAAATTCCTACCAGTCTCACTGTAGGACTGCAAGCTGAACATCGTGGCTTTAGCATAAATCTTTACAAGAGATGTTAATGTCTGGTTAAAATATGCAAATATTTACTGACTTGTCTGCTGTTTGTCAGCTTGGCATGTGAGACCTTGGATCTGATCCTTCTGTCTTGGCAGACATTGGGAATTTTGCCAATAACATTAATAGGAACAGCATTGTGCCCTCTAATCTGTTTGTTTAGGAAGTACAGCAAGAGTTATCTGGCTAGATGCTTTACAGTGAATTGAAAAAAGCATCTGTCTGAAATTTTTTAGAAACTGGCACGTGCTTAAACTTATTTTCCTAATGTAGGGACCTTTTGCTTCCATAAAATACATCAGTAAGCTGTGAAGTGTGAAGGCGCACAGTCATGAGTTAAACTGCTGTGAAACTCTTAAGATTTTAGTTCACTGTGTTCTCTCTTCCTACATTGATTTTTAGCTTGAAAATGGAGTCGTCGGACTGTGGAGCAATTCTTCAAAAGCCTTCTGCGCATCAAGAGGCCGTAGTGTTTTCTTGAAAATAACTGACTGTAGATCTCACTGTTTATTGCTCTTCCTCCTCAGACTCCCCCTTCTGCCTGTCCCAGCCCCCTCTGCAGTTCTGCAGGGGAAAAGGGCAGTTTTAGCTGGGTCTTAGTTAATCTCTTCATGTTTGTTTACAAAATCCCCTTGGAAAGAAGGCAAAATACCCGTTAGAATATTGAGCTTAAAAATAATTAGTTGTAAGGGGGAAAAAAAAAAAATCCCTACCAAGTTTAAGTTACCCTAGTTGGAACTAACCAAGTCTTTTAAATAATATTTTGTGGAAGCTGGGTTGAGCGCAATTTGGCCTTCAAAAATAGTAAAGATCAGTAAGTCTTCTACTTAGAGGCAGGAGTTTTTTGAGGTACAAAGTATAACGCTAGGGTTGGATTTCTGGATTAGCCAGTGAGAAAGATTTACGTAAACTGCCGTCGTGATGCTCACTGTCACGTCAGGTGGAATTCACATGCGCTGCGTTCGAGTATTTTACTTCAGTGCAGAAATCTGGAGCTTTTCTGTAGGCAGCGGTGCTGCGTGAGATGATTCCAAGCTGAGAAATGCTTTGAATTATCCCCTGATAATGAAGGCTCTGTTGCTCAGACATCGTGCCAGTATTTCTGAGGTAGCTCTGCTGTTCTAGATGTGTAATTGGAGAGAGTGGGAATAGGCCTTTTTGCTGTTTCTTCAGGATTTTGGAGAAGCGTTAAGCTTTGCTATTAGAATAAATTGTACTCAAATTTGAATTTAGAACTCTTATGGCATGTGGTTCTTCAGGCTGTTTTGAGAAAATGAATAATCCTGATGTTTGTTCTGTTATGTGCTTCGTATTGTAATCTCAGTTTTACAGATATAAGGTGTGCTATTTGCTCAGTTTTGCAAAGAAAGTTGGGAATGTTGTGCAGACCTTGTGGTGCTGTAGCTTTCAATTCTAACCTGTAATAATTTCTGTCCTTGTGAATTTAGAAATTCCAGTTTTACATTTGAAATTTTTGAAAATAAATATTTATAGAATGCAAAATTATTTTCTTTGACAGATATCTCTCTTCTTTGGCTGTTAAAACATTAACTGTTCTGAAATAATTTAAAAAATGAGTAGGTCAGCTATTACAATAGACAAGATTTTAAGAAATCCTCGTGTAAATTCACATTCACATCCACATCTCAGTTGCTAATTTACGTGTAGCCTGGGGGAACAGAGGTGGGAACATGGGGTTTTAAAGAGTCAGCAGGAAGAGTCAAGTGACTTCAAGGAACAGTTTAGGGCACCTGCATAGGAGTCTGAAGTAGACGGTGCAAATACCCCATAAATGTTCATGTTTGTGTCTGGATATATGGATATAAAAGGAGTTCAAGTGAAATCCAAGATCTGGAGTGTAACATTTTCCATGTCCACTTACTGGTTTTCTTTGTTATGATTAGTTGTTTTTTTTTTTTTAAATAACGAATGACCCTGCAGCAGCTCCTACCGTGACTTCAGTGGATTTTACACTCAGAAGTGCTTTGAGGCTTCAAGTTGGCCAAAGAAATCATGTGGCCTTTGCAGTGCAGTAGGGTCACTGCTGGGTCTATAAAACCTGGGTTCTCCCCAGACAAGTTAGTTCAATATTTGTGAAAATAGCCAGAGTAAGAGAGCTGATAAACAAAAGTGGTTTTCTTTGTCGTGGTGCCGTGGTGGAGAAGAAGGGCTGGATAACGTAGTGTTCAAATGCTGTGGGCTCTGCCGGCCAGGTCAGCGAGGATGGGAGCCGTGTATAAACAGTTCTTTGGGAATAAACACACAGAACCTCTGCTGAGACTTCTGGTCAAGAGAATTTTGGTTTTGTGTCAGCCAGGAAGTGAGGAAATCAAAAGTACAGCAGAGTTCATGAAATCATCTCTGTTTCAGTCCCTTAGGAGGAAAACAGAATGTACATGAGAAAAACATCAATTATCAGTTGTATTACTGTGGAAGCAAATCTGAGATTTGTAAAATTCACTGTGGTCTAGAGTGTTAGTGAAATGGAAAACAACATTTTCAGCTGTATCTAGAGAAGATCCTTGCATAAACAGCCTAAGATAACCTAACATTTCTATAATTGATGATATATGGTTAAATGATCCCACCGAGTCTCTTTAATGTTATTGGAATTCATGAATGAATTTACTCATATGTACGGAAGTGCAAAACCTACTTGCCTGTTCCTATTCTGTCTGAAACTGGAGCCTTTTTTTTAGCAGAAACGAAACATCTGGATGGATGAGGTAGGATTTTGCAAGGTCATTATTAAGAAAGAGGCAAATGTTACAGATTTGTATCAGAGTTACTGCAAAGTGTGTGTGCCTGTGTTCCTTCATTTTGGGGAAGATACATTGTTCTACAAGAAATTTGATATAACATTGTAAAAGGGAAGGTAGTTTACCTCAAAATTGTCCTGGATTCAATATTCTTTACGATTCTATATTGATACTGAAAACAAAATTTAAAAAATGGTAAGGAACACGTAGAACATTATGTCATATAATGTATGGAAAGTCTAGTTTACGTTTCTATTGCTTATTGGCTTAGGCATGTGTCAATAAGAAGTTATTTTTTGTATAATGAAAATGCATTTATTTGACCTTCAGATTAACTTCTTGAAATCATTTTACCTTTGCTTGGTTAAAAACCTGAAAGTACCAAGGTAAAGGATGTTTTTAGTGGCGAATTTTTGAAGTTGGCTAAAGGGGGTTATTTGAGACAATTATGATAATTAAACATAATCGCAAATACCGTTAGCATGCTGCTTGCTAAAAATAAAAATGAAAACTCTTACAGTTTTTCTGCTTTCGGTTATCAGAAGGAAGTTTTGTGGAGTCAGCTTTAAATTACAATGTCTCTAGGGACAGGTATCTCATATTAAGTCTTATGTCAATGAAGGGAGCCTTCAGAGAGGGATTATAGAAGGTCTTTGCTTTTCTACTGGTAGTTTAGATTGTTGATAACCATTTCTCTCAGTGTACTGACAGTATCTTCTCTCGTACGCTGATATTTATTGCAACTATTTCAAGTGTTTTTTCCCCCTAAAAATACTTACTTTAGATTTATTTAGGAGGTTCTGCGTAGGGGTGTTGGTGTGGCAGGGGTAGCCGGGTTTTCTCAGCCATAAATGGAAATAAACCAGCTGAAGGAGAGACAAATGTTTTCCTGTTGACCTCCAGTTCTTTCTCATTCCTCATTGTCCATCCCCGTTATGCTTCCCCCAGCCAGAGAGGGTGGTTCTTCCCCTAAGAGTAGATGAGAAGCACTTTAGAGAGTAGGATGTCTCGGAGTGAGTGGCTGCAGGCTGGGAGAAAGAGCAGTTGGTAATGAGTTGCATCACTTCCAAAGCACAGAGCACGCTGCCAGCAGAGATCCAAAGCCTCTGTGTAGCAAAGCACTTAAATCCGTGCTGACTTCAAAACTTGAAACCACCGCTTACATTCGTAAAATCAGTCATGAGCGTAAATACCTCCTCGAATTAGAATCGAAACTGAGAGCTGGGAGTGATGGAGGAAAGACTGGGAAGAGGTTAGTTAGTGAGAAAGATCGGGATAGAAGATGCGAAGGGAATAAAACGGAGGGGATGTGATACTGCACCTCGAGGTGGGAGTGGAAGTTGGTTGGCAAGTTGTCAGTGCCATTATACAGCTAACCAACGTTTTATCATCCCCTCTGCCCCCGCTCTAGGATTTCTGTCCCTGAGTCATGGCAGACAGAAGACCAGAGAAGTCATGTGAACAAGCATGTGAATCCCTTAAGCAGCAGGATTATGAAGTGGCAGTGAAGCATTGCACAGAGGCTCTCCTTTCCCTCAGCCAGTACCCCCCAGCTCACCTCCCGGAGGCATGCCAGGCAGAAATCGACCGCATCAAAATCGAGACTCTTCTGTATAGAATTGCTTCCTTTTTACAACTTGTGAGTGTGACTCTTTAATAGTATCTAGTCAACTGGAAAGAGCAATCAAATATCTTGTACTGTCAAGATTTAAATAAAACGCGGTGTTTTGCTGTGATTGGCGTGTTCGTTTGTGCAGAATCCCAATTGGTAAAGCATTTATGAGGCTTCTGTCTTGTAGTCTTCCCCGAACTGCTTATTTTTCAGAATTGAGACCTCTGAATAGTTTGGGTCTGAATCACAATTCTCTAAAAGAATGAAGAGAAGTGCTTTTAAAAATATATGTATTCCAGGAAGGCAAAATATCTGGGTTTAGAGTGTTATGTTTATACAGTTATGCTGAATTACACAGCAAATTACCTTATCTTTAAAGAGCATGAAATTAAGCTTGCAAATCTAAACACTCAAAACCCAAAGTTAAGATGTACCAGAATTCCAGTAGCTGGTTCATACCTAATTTAGCTCCATTGGCACAGGCCTAACATCAGTCTTTTAATACTTGATCATATACTGGTTTGCCATTGCTAGGCTAGAACGTGTCTGGTGAACGATGTCACTTTTAGGCTCTGGCAGATTTTGAATGGAAATGTGAAAACTGAGGTCTTTGTAAAGGTTTGTAGATGCAAGGTGAGAGGCATAACCCTGAATTATAGGTGATCCTGTTGCCAAATTCCTGTCCTTCCTTTAAAACAGCACAAAGCAACACTTGCTTGAGAGGAATTACACTGCTTCAGAATAAACCTACAGCCTGCTCAACGAATCTACTTTTCTCCTTACCTTTCTGTTGTAGAAACGTCATTACAGATCCACAGGGGCCTTGTTCACCCTGAATCTCCATGTATTGGGTAGGAGCAGCTTCATCCCAAGGGGAAGAAATTCAGCCGAGTTCTAAGACCTTGTGGGGCAGCTTTAAGATGAGTCTTGCCCATCTGATTAAGGAGCATTTTTAAATATTCTTTACATAGACGGCTGAATTGGGCTATTTAGTGCACAAAACAAGGACTGGGGAACTTCGTGACCTATGTTATAGCTCCACAGGGGAAGAGATTCAGAAATAACTAAGTTTTTTTTCTTTTTTTAATGGAAATCGTGTTACTACACGCTTGACTTCTCAAAACTATTTCCATAGGCCAATATGCAGATAGATGCTTTGCAGTATGTGGTAGCTTATGACCTGGAAGCCTTTGAAAATCCTGTGAGGCACCTATCTGCATGTTCTTCAGTGAGAAGTATTGCAGAGGGAGACTTCAGGGGCTTTGGAAAAATACTTGTAATCCAAACCTTACTATTAAAGACTTAAATCCTATAGACACTTGAAGGCTTCTAAGTGAAAAATAAAAGGAAAAAAAATAATCCATTTAGTTTGTTTTAGTAAACAAAGCAGTTTTTAAAATGACCATGAATGACAGAGTAAATAAATACATACCGTACAATTTTCAACAGCAACGTATTACTGCAAGTTTAAAAATAATTACAGTGGGTAGAAAATAAAGTTAAGGTTTTGTATTGTTTTCCTAGGTGTTGTGAGCCACTACAGGCGTGCATAAACACAGTTTTGCCCATTCGTGGCCCTCTTCTGAAATGTCTGTTTGCTGACAACTTGAGAAAAAGTCACTACTTTAAGAATTAATTATATTATATTTGACATGTGACTATTCTCTGCATTTTCCACCTGGGAAAAACCAAGATAATGGATTCTTAAACATTTGAGACTTGTAATTCAAGCATGTAGTTGTTTATGCTAACTGGAGTGATGCTATTTTTAAACTTCTCATGTTTTACCTTTCAGAAAAAGTATGGGCAAGCAGATGAAGACTGTAGGCATGGTATGCTTCTTCCTTTTTTGTATCATGTAGTGTTATAAATTGCAGTCAGTTTTCTGAATTTTTAAAACTGATGCCCAGATTTTTTGTTTACTAACAATGCTTTTTTTTTTCTTTTATGCGTCTGCTTTATAATACTTTTTTTACCTTTTTTTTCGTTCGTGTTTTTGAGAGCTCTTGCTATTTTGTTACTTGTGTTCCAAGTACCAGAATGCCGCAAATCCATGCTTTTGGCGCAGTGGTGCTATTTGGCTCATAGATACGGGATGAATAGGCATGGTGGAAATTTTGGTTTGCATTTTGGAACTTGATTCAGAGAAAATCAAGATGATGTACCTGGATTTATTCCTGTTTGTTAAAGCTTCCAGATGTGCATATATCACATTGAAGTTGAGCCGTTTGTGTTTTGCTGCGTTGTTGAGTTGGGGTATTTTTAAAGGAACTAACAGTCCTTGCTACAGTTCTCACGCTCACGTGTAGTGCAGGTGGTACAAAACTCATGGAGAACTCCCTGCTGAGTTTGGTCAGTGGTGGATGAGATATATTAGTTAGTTTTGGAAGGAAAAGGTGGCTGGATCCCTCCGTTTTAGTTCCTTAACTACTCCTGAATTACATTACAGTCTGTGTAATGTCATACTCTGACATTTCTGTGCTGTTAACGATAATCTTTAAATTGTTCCTTTCTGGTTTTGTGTGGTGTGGAGGATTTTTTTGTTCTTTTATTTTAAATGCATTTAATCTTCACTGTTCCCCAAGTCACACTCTGGGGAATTCGTGCGGTGTCGCAGCCTGCTTGCGAAGGACCACAGAACGTAACTGAGAAAAGTAAACTTGCCTCCTGGAGGTGTGAAATTGATGTTTAACAAATTTTAAAGGGCTGAACAGTGCTGAATCAGTACCATTCTTAAAATAGTCTGCAGGGTGGAATATTCTGACTGACCTCACAGTTGTCTTCTTTGGTGGCAAATAAAAGTGAAAGAGAGACATATGGAAAGATGAATGATGGTTAGAGGAGGTAGGAGGGAGAATGCTGTTTAGTAAGAAGTGTTCTCATTGATGAGGTCTGATGGGTTTGTCAGTAGGGGTAGATGGGTGACGTTTGTCTGAGGAGCCTTTCCTTGGCATATGTGTCAGATATCAGTATCTCAAAGGAGCTGTCACGTTAACTATTTTTCTTCTCTCACTGGACGGGCACAGAAGTGGGTGGAGTAAGAGTGCTGGTCTCTACTCCTCTTCTTTTTTCTTAATTGAGTACAGAAAACAGCTTTCAAACATATATTAGTAACAAAGAAACAGCATCCAGTTTAATGTTAATTTCTTTAATTCATGCAAGCATGTTCTGCAAGTATTTTTTCCAGATCTGAAACTGAGCACTTTTTTCAACTTACTAATGCCATATTTATGTATATATATAATTATGTTGTGTGTGTGTATTTTTGTACACCCCCCATATCTTTATGAGTACATGAATTATACACTTGGTTGTGGTTCCCTATGAGGTGCTGCTATCAATTGTGGCCCAGCATCTGACAGCTCAGAGTACCTGTATTTTTTATCCTAGTTTGATGTTTGAAATACGCTTGGGAAGAAACCGCCTTAGTGTGGCTTACCTGGCGCTCACGCTTTCTTGATCCTCACATTTTTTTTGAATAGAGCTTTATTCAAGCTGCTGTTCTTTCTTTTTACAAGACTTGACACGTTGCATACCTGTGACAGTGTTTTATTTTGACCTGAATGATGTGTATTGTAGGATAGCTAGAGGAATACATGTCCTTTATAGTATGCTGTTAATACTGTCACAAGGAGTGATGACTTAGAAGCTGTTAAATTATTCCACAAATCTTTAATAAAACATACCGGTTAATGTGTTGTGACTTTTTATGTGCAACTGGATGTGTTAGCAGTTTGTGATATGACATGTCATAATTGGACATCTAATCTTGGAGGTTAAAATAGCAACTGTTAGACGTGTTGAAGCTATTTCTGGCACTGCTGCTTCTGATTTGGGAAGTGAGCTCTATTTTTGGCACTGTGGTCAGTGTGATCAGTGGTGGTAAATTCAGACTGCTCTTTGAGATGCTTTCTAAACAGGATTTGGTTACCATTTCATTTTGAAGAGATGTCTAGTTGGTTTTTTGTTTGTGTTTCTTGTGGACTATTTTTTTCTTTAGTCTTCTGTGCAATTTCTGTAACGATGTGAATGCAATTTATTATTCTAAATTTAATCCTGAAGTTGTGGTAAATATAAAATTCCTGTTAGCACTGACAGGAGCTGTTTGCATCTGCATGAGTAGCAGTGCAAACACAGTTGTTGACATTGCCTGCAATAACAGTAACATATATAACAATTCTGTAATTTTAAACAACTATCCAGCCTTCTTTTCAGTTCACATATTTAGCTCATTAGCATTTTAGCCACTCTGGCATTTTGTTTTCTGGACAGGTAATATGTATGATTAAATGTTATTCCTGCTTGTCTGAGGCACGTTTGTATCGTGAAATAAATCCTTTCACTATTGGAAGTGTCAGGGGCAGTGTCTGTTTGGCTGGCTCTCTGATCCAGGGCTAGAAAGCGTTAGGAAAATTCTCTCTTAGGTGGAGCCTGTGCATTTCTGGACTCAAACAATCATTCCTGTATCCCGCGCTTCACAGTGGAAGTGAATAAAAGCCCTTTTAAAGTAGCAGGAATTGACCACGAGGAGGTTAGCTATATTTGGAAACGACAGGGCATGCTTTTTGTGAGCATGAATGGGTCTTCCTGAGCATGTTTGTGTTACTGAGAGGTTGTTGGTTCCTATTTTTTTTTTACCTTTTCTGTGAAGAGGAGGTCCTTTGTGTCTGTGTCAGATATTTGAATTTACCCTTCCCATATTTAATTTTTGTCTATTTTAGCATGTAAACGTTATAACCTTTTTTGAGCTCCCATACAACCTTTCTTCGATGGTAGGAGACAAATGTCCAGTTAGTATTAGTAGAGCAACTAATACTTCATTTACATCCAAGACTTGTCTTTCCAAGAAGCTGTGGATTCAACCCAAGTTTCAGACTTTATTTTCATGTTCGAGGTGAAGGAAAACTGTATATAGTTTATTTAAATGTGTGCTATGATGAGGCTAATAGCTGCTGATTTGTGTTGCAGTGCTGGGAGAGGGGCTGGCCAAGGGAGATGGATCTTTCCGTGCAGTACTCTGCTGCATGCATCTTAAAGGGAAGCTGCAAATTGTGTCTAATGTTCTTTCCAAATCACTGATGGGTGAATCACTGGTAAGTGGGTTTGCTGAAATCTACATAATTTAAAAAGCAGTTTTGCATTTCCCTTTTGTAAAATGTGTTTAATAACAAACTTCTGAACATATGTCTGCCTGGCAGGTTGCAACAAAAATGCTTTGTACCAAGAAACAAAGAAAAAAAGTGTATGGGCACACGTATATAATCAGTGTAATCAGTTTGTCGCAAAACTAATGTTTAAGTTGTTAACCAGTTATTAAGATTTTGAAAAGTTTTTTTACTGCTGGCTCTGAATCCTCAGGGAATGCAAAATAAAAAAGCTTTGCATTACAAGGTGAAGATAAAGGGTCGAGTTGTTCAAACTTCTGTTTTACCCTTGAACTGTCAAAACTTGTAAAGATGCTTTTAACCCCATATATTTAAGTAACTGTTCTGATTCTTCTGTGAATACACATATGGGGAAGACTAGGGACATACTGAGGTGCCAAAGGATAGTGTCCTTTTTATTTTCCTAGTCCAGATGAAATAGCATGCAGTTCCTTGCCATGAGCTGGTGGTGATGCTAAATCCAGAGGCATGGTCGTCGCACAAATAAGAGCAGCTCTGCTCAGACCATGAGGAACCTGTAAGGGACATCAGAGACTGTTGTAGGAGGGCCTGTTACTCTGAAATTGGATCATGTCTCCTGTATTTTGGTGCTTAACTTAATCAGTAGGCTGTTTTTGAGAGGGAGTTCTGTCTGGTACATATCCTGAATTTCCTTCCCTTCTGCCATTGGCTTTTTTTAAGTCCAAAAAAAACTTTTTTTCCTTTTGTTAGCTGATGTTTTCTAATGAAAAAACATTTCATTAAAAAATTCCTGGTGAGGTTGGAGGAAATTTGCTTTCAGAAAAAATGAATGAAATAACCAAAAGCTCCTGCTTGCAGGAAATGTGCAGTGCCCTTGTTTTGAGCCATTGTTGTGCACATAAAGGTAACTTCGTATATAACTCCGGAGTGCTGTCCCAAAGCAGAATTTGGGGTTTTTACAAGCTTTAGGTTGTTAGACACAGTTGTTTTAAGTAGGAATACTAAGACCAGCAGCTGATTTACTGACTTCTGCCATTGTCTGAGAGGAGAGGTGAAACGAAGTTTTGGAATGAGTTTATTGAAGAGTTGGAATCCATCCAGTTTTCTCCCCAGTGACTTAAGCGAATGATTTTTGCTGACTTTTTTATGCTGTAATGTGTTTAAGCTCAACAGGTTCAATTTGTAGCCTTTCTGCTGAAGGAGTGAAAAATCATTTTGGAAAAAAGCCTAAGTGTGAGAATTGTTGAGTGTGTAAGTTTTCAGGAGAGAGAGGAATTTCTGCTGCTCGGTGGCATGGTTGAAATGCAGAGAAGTCTAACAAATGTAGTAGCACTTAATTACAGGTCCGGGTTCCTTTAATGGAAGTTTTGACTTAACATGAGCGTGAAATTGTTCCACTTAACTGTATAGTTCAGATAAATTGAACTTTGAAAGATTTTTACTTCAGATGTACTTGAATCTGGAGTTATTTTTAGTTACATAGCTAATCTTTGCTTTCTAGTGAGAACTCCAAAAATTACATAGTCTGCCTACATCAGAGCAGAAAGAGTTATGAATCTGTAGAAATGAGTAATCTGTAAAGCAGATCCTTAAGAAGAAAAGCAGTGTTCCACTGCAACAGCAGTGCAAGCTTGTTTTATGAATTCCTTTAGAGCCAAAGTGTTTCAGTAACCATAGCATGTGGCTCGTGTTTAGTTCTTTTCATCAGTAGCTTACAAAGAGCTCTGTGAAGGCAATCGCTATCACCATCCCCATTTTGCAGATGGAAAACTGAGGCATGGAGAGGTGACGTGACCTGGCTAAGGTCACCCAGCATGCTGGCAGCCAAGCTGATAACAAGAGCATTGATCTCCTGAGTCCTTGTGCATCGGGCAGTACTGCCTCCAGGGCTAGTGTGCATGTAGAATGCTGTTTCTGGAGGATAGTGATCAATAAGTATTGTAGCTGTTAATATTTGTTTTGAGTGACAGCTAGACTTCATAAGAAATTTCCTTTTCTCAAGTTGTTCCACATACGCTGCTCTCCTGCGTTGTCCTGTATTGATACTTGCTGTAAGTCTGGTGCTGGTTTTGGCCAGCGTAAAATCCCCCTTTTCACCGTGCTCTTTGCTCAATGTTATGTAGGATGTGATTTAAAATCGTACGCTGTAAGTCAAACTCATTTCTCCTTTTTGTCCTTCTCCTTGGTGGTGGTGTGTGGGGAAAGGAACTTTCTTGCTGGGTTTTAATGCGCGTGAAGATTTGTGTTTGATGTATTTTCTTTCTTCCCCTAGAACGGGATGGTAACTAAAGATCTGACACGACTGAAAACACTTCTTGCTGAAACAGAGGTAATAACGAGCATACTATTGGGAAAATAATGAACATGACCTGAAACTGCTGAAAGGCTTGTGTTCACGTGTCCCAGGAGGTTCAGGCACACTATGAATGTACCGGCTCAAACATTATTTCCACCAGTCTGTCAGTCTTTACCATGTGCTTATTCAGGAGCCTTTCGTCACATTTTTGCATGACGTATGAGAAAGTAGAGGAAGATGCAAATAGATCGTTGACTGTCATGAAGCAGCAAGTAGAAAGAATTCAAAGCATTTAGATCTGTACTATTTATTTATTTATTGCATTTTTCTCTGTTGGAAATGGTTCTGAAGTAATAAACATGACTTAAGAAATTGGTTAACAAATATAAATGCCCTCTCAGTCACTCTTTTCTGTATTCAAGCTTAATCTGTCATGTATGTTGATTAGACTGCCACTTCTTTTTTGGTTTTATTTTGGGTTTTTTTTCTTCTTATGCATTGTCATTGATTTGGGCTTCATTTTTAATGTAAATGTCAAGCTGCAAGACATCTCAGTACAGTTTAGGCTTGTAGCTTTAAAAACTTCACTGCACTTCACTTAAAGAACTATCACAGGGTGGAATTTGGTCTTGTAAGAATCTCTAAAATTTTTTTCTTAGAGTGAGTGAACTCGGTGTTCATGTCAGTATTTCTTTTATCAATGGCTGCAATTCAGTGAAATATGAAATTAATATTTGTGACTGGAAGTAATTTCACACTTCTGATGAATATTTTTGTCTTGGTTCTAAAACACATTGTGATAGCAAAGCAGCCCAAACAGTTCTTGTTAATAAAATTTACTTGTATTCCTTTATAACTGTGGGTTTTTTATCTAATTGTAGGCAGCTGGCAAAGTACCATCAGGATATCATGTAGAAGATGTAGAAGAAGGTACGTAACTAAGTTCTGAAGCTACTTCATTTTGTACTGGGGAGATTTGGATTCTGCTGAATCAAGCACTGCATAGTAGTCAGAAAGCAAAAAAGGGGCTTAACTATCGTGGTGAGCCCTGCGCATTAGAGTAAAATTATCTTATCATAGACTGAATTTGGAGGCAGAAGTTTATGTTTATTGATGGTGTATCAGAGCCTGCTCCATTTTGCAAATTGTTTATAGCCTTTGCACCTTTGTTGTAAATGAATTTGTTAGGGTTTGAAAATTCATTTTTGGTGGATAACCTGGTGCCCTGGACTCCTCCTCTCCACCTTGCAAGTACTTGGCAATCACAAACGTAACTTCAATTTTGACTGCTCTGCAGGGTCCCGGGATGGCTGGCAGTTCCGCCCCCCACCCAGGGGAGTCACGAGCAGTGAAGAATACACACTATGTAAAAGGTAAAGTCGTTGTTTCATAACGTTTCCTCTTTTATTTAGCTGATGACAGTGTGATAGAGAGGTCAGGAAGATGTAGGTACCTGTTACAACTGCATCATTTTGAAATTTTTGGAAGGGTCAGTTTATCCAGAAGCCCCTCAGTTGATAACATAGAATCACTTATTCTGTTTTCAAAAGCGAGTGGTTTGAGGACCATTGTTCTAGAGACAGGTCAGCATCTGTTTTTTTCTTCTACTTTTTCTAATTTTTATTATTTCAGAGATGCGAAAAGTTCTCACAGACAACAGTGTTAGCAAACTGAAACATGGTGAAAGGTGCTTTGAAACCAGACAGGGAGCTGCCTTCAAAGAAATGGGCTTGGCTGATAGATGATTTTGTGTTTGGATAAAAAAATATTTGTAGAATTTTGCTCTGGATCTCATTATTTCCATTTTGTGTAAGCTCAAATACACAGAGGTGATTGCCTTGCTGAAGATCAAATAGCTTTTATTGGAGTTTCTCCTCCGTGTCTTTTCAACCTTCTAGTCAATATTGCCTGTAGTTTGTGCTCTTAATGGTCGTTACTTACATAAACCAAAATTAATATATATGGGGGAACCATCATTATGCACGTAATTTTGAGGTATGTGTAACCGATACATATAAATTAATTTTAAAAAGTGAGCAGGAATCTGACCTGCTTTTTCAATTACATGACTGAATTGTTGAGTTTGGACTACTTTTGGTGTGATTTTCTGGAAATACTAAATCTTGGCAACTCTTTTTTGGCTTTTATTCTATCTAGTGCATATTCAGCGATTTTAAAAAAGCAGATATTTACATTTTTGAGCTCGTGATGATTTTCTGTTGAGTAACATCTATACCATGTTTCCAACCGTCGCTCTGAAACATTCTTCCTCTAAAGCTGTAATTAGCTTTATGCACACTGTAAGCCCTTACAGTGAGAGGGATGTGCCTTACTCAGCAAATCCATAGGAGCGATATCGTTTTGACTGTGGACTAAAGATTTAGTTCCTTATGAGGCTGCAGGTATTGAATATGAATTTTTGAAGCTGTGGTTTATTTTTCCCTTGTGTGCCATAGAGCAGCAAGAGTACATTGTGTTTATTCTAGATAATGAAGTTATGGAATTGGAAGAAGAATTAAATGAGAAACTAAAAACGAGGGGAAAAATGTGTCTGTTAAAATTTGAATAATAAGGAATTGGAAAAATTGCAACGATGACAAATTTTAAAGTAATGTGCTTTTCTATTAAATACTGAGAAGGAAAATCACTTTATTTTAAGTCTGTGATGTAGCTAATAGGAACAAGTCAACAGTTTTTTATGCATGCACTACATTTACTTTGGGACATGAAAATCGTAGTTGTACTTCAGCATTCTAGTGCAGTGCTGAATTGGAAGATTCACAATAACAATGCTGAAATTGACTCCCAAGAAAAATATTTTAATTTAAAGTATATTATGGCCCATATTTTGAGAATGCCTTTAGTGACATTGTGATATTTATCATGCTTATTTTGTTTACAATTTGGGCTATCAAACATTTAAATACTTAAACTTTTCTTAAAAGAAAAGTGAATGCTAATTCATATTCTAAGCTCTAATACAAGTGTGGCCTAGATACCCGGCTACTTTTGCTGCAAGCTTTTCATGTCATAGTCAGGTGTTATTTGTTTTGATCACACAGCTCGGCGTTCACATTCTAATTCACCTTTACGTTACGTAATACATTTACTACAAAAAGGTTATTCTGTCACTGATCCCTTTCTCCTGTCTTCATCAATGATGTGGGGTCTTGACTTGCTGTATTAATTTAGTCTTGGTGCATCCTTTTTTTTTTACAGTAACTTATCACCATAGGAGGAGATTCATAATAGAAGTATGCTCATAGATATCCACATGAAATTCAAGTATAATTATGTTTACAGGATTTAAAATCCTGGCAGAGATCAGCCTGCCTGGCTTTATTTATAATCAATGTCGTGTCTACGTTAACTCTTTGTAGTCTCCTTATGTAAAACAAACAAACTAAACAGCTTCCTGACCTGATGTTTATTCTGTATATCCAATGTTTTCTTAGTACCTCCAGAACTTACTCACCCTCCTATTTTATTCTTCATTTTGTCATCTATTCAAGTGCTTCAGTTTTGAAGAATGGTGAAGATGCAGCTCCTGCCTTGTGTTTTGTATTTTTAATGGGAACTTTAATTAAAAATCAGTCCTGAGTTCTACAGGCATTTGCCCAGACTTGGAATAAACTCTGAGGAGGAGAATGCTTAAATTGTACACAGACGTTTGGAATATTGTTAATTTTAATGCATCAGCATGTGCCATTAAATGAAAAATGCACTACTTTAACAAATCCTTAGCCTCTGCAAAAATAGATCCTTTTAGACTGATAACACCCTTTATAAAGCAGAGCATTAAACCTTTTCCTTGACCTAGGTAGGTGTATTTAGTAGAAAGTACCATGTGATGTCACTGTTGCTCCAGAAGTAACTGCTGAATGAGTATTTATCAGCTAAGAACATAACTATTGGAGGAAGTGGAGTGTATCTTCGCTTTGCTCTGCTTAACAGTGTTTTATTAATACTAATGTACAGCACCTAGTCATTTCAGGGATGGTCCATAATCTCATTGTGTTAATTGCTGTACAAACAATTCTTTCTTCTTTGAAGCAGGAAATTTCTTAAGATGGCTTGTGTCCCTCTATGTTTCGAAGAAATTTGATGTACTTTTCTGGACCTTGCAGTTAGTTCTGTGAGAAGCTTAAAGAATCGTACAATCCTAGAATGTCCCCCTGACTTTAAAAGTAAAACCTTGATAAGTTTCTGGTTTTAATTGGAGACTGAAAAGCTCAAGGCATAATAATTTTTCCTATTTCGTGTAGATTTTTAGAGCAAGGGATCTGCAGGTATGGTGCACAGTGTACTTCAGCACATTCCCAGGAAGAACTAACAGAATGGCAAAAACGATATGCTTCCCGCTTGATCAGATTAAAACAGCAGAAGGAAAACAAACAATGTTCGGGCAGTTATATGGAAGCCTTGATCGAGAAATGGATGAATTCGTTATCTCCTGAGAAAGTGGTAAGGAAAATATACTACTTCCCTATGTGCTCCTATTTAAAACTAACAGATGAGCCTGGTTTTGGCCCTTGCTATCAGAGCTGGTCAAATTACTCCTTACCCAGAAACTGTCCAACCAATTTGCTCTGCTTTCCATCCTGCCCTGTGTCTTCTTGCAAAGATACCAGAGACTTAGGCTGGTTTCTGCAGATGTACACATTCATTGCAGGAATTCAGCAGAATCTGTGAATTAACAGCTTATGGGTTAATCACAGCTTGTTCATTTTGCATATTTACTATTCCCAGTGCAGGATGGGTCAGCCAAATCTCATGGTATTGTTCCTTGACTAGGTGGCAGAACTTTTAAAACTGGAGAACAATAAATGGTGAAGCTTTCATAACTTGGTGGAGAACACTCTTGTTTGTGCATGGCTCCTTTTCTTTGCCTGCAGCTGCAGGCACTTGTATGAATAACAGACAGTCTCTGAAATTTTACAACAAAGTTTGAAAACTGAAGAGCGCAGGGTATGGATACAAGCAAACTTAGCAGCTGTTTGGAATGTTTTTGTGGCATTCGACCAGCTCTACTTACCACTGACACTAAGGAATTTTTGGTCCATCTATTGTCACTTAAAATCTGGGAAGAGTGGACTTTCTGCGAAATGCATTAATGAGTAGAAAGCCTGGTTCTAGTCTCCTGGTGTCTCAAGTAGTCTCATTGACATCAGTGAGATCTGGCAGTCTTCGAGCTTTGTCCTATCAGATTCAGCTTTGCAAATGAAATCATGTTGTACTTTAAACATTTACAATTAAGTGGTTTTTGAAAATCAAGTCCTGTGGTTAATGTCCTTAAATGGTTATATTCTTTGCTTACTGAGCATGATCTAGTAGAAGTGGCTTGCTTGTCTCTCTGAATTAGTACATGTTCATTAATTCCTGTGCAGGACTTAAATCAATCCTGCACAGTCTAGGAAACCATACTTTCCAGTTTCTGTTTAAAAATACTCTTTTTCCCTGACTGATTTTATTTTGATACCATCTATAGAAGTTTAATGTTATCTTCATTTTCTTTTAATCTAGCTTAGTGAATGTGTAGAAGGAGTGAGAGTAGAACATAATCCTGAGCTGTCTGTAACTGTCACCACCAAAAAATCTCATCAGACATGGACTTTTGCTCTCACTTGTAAGGTAGGACTACTTATATTTTGAAAGTGAGTCAATAATAACTAGAATGCAGCCTGTAACCTTTTGCAATTAAGATTTCAATTGCATAATTCCTCTTAAAATAGAGAAGCTTCCTAGCACCGTCCCTTCTGTGTCTCTTTTCCCAGCAGCTCTGGCGATTATGTCGACTGCCCAGATTTCTGGAAAGTGGGCAGGACTTGTACCTGTTCTGAGAAGCTGAGAGTTCTTATAAGCTCTCATTATCTGATTGCAAATGAAGATAGTCCTGAAATAATTTCTGTTCTCCAACCTACTGTCATTTTAACCTTTGCGGTTTTTTTTTTTTATAGCCTGCAAGAATGCTGTATCGAGTGGCATTGCTTTACGATGCCCATCGTCCACATTTTAGTATTGTTGCAATATCTGCTGGAGACAGCACTACCCAGGTATCACAAGAAGTTCCAGAAAACTGTCAGGAATGGATAGGAGGAAAGATGGTCCAGAATGGAATAGATCATTATATTTACAAAGTCAGTATAGCCTTTAACACGGAAATCTTTGGAACTTTTCGTCAAACTGTTGTGTTTGATTTTGGATTAGAACCAGTTCTCATGCAACGAGTAATGATTGATGCTGCTTCAACTGAAGGTAACGTATTAAATTTTGGCTTTTTTTTGAGTAGTGGAAATCTTTCTTGCCATCTCTTTCCTTTTCACATTTCTGGGCAGAACATCATCTGTATTCACAGCTAGTCCTGTACTGATGTGTTCATCATACATATGAATATAAATAGTGGATAAAAGCTTCAGAGGGTCTAAACAAGGCAGATAACCAGATTATGACTTATTTTGTGTCGAGATACAGTTGCTAAATCTTGTCAAAATGCTGGAAATTTCTAGTTTGGTTTGTGTCTGAAGGCAGCACTGGAAGGTGAAGTATGTTTATGTTTTTATACTCATTGATGTACTGATGAGAATGTTAAACATATAGAAAAAGGTCAGTAGAGCGATGAAGTGTTTCTCTGTAAGAACGCACCTGGTAATTCATTCATTAATTGAAGAAGGCTATCTAAGAAGTTGTTTGGGTTTCTTTTTTCATCCCCTTGCATTATCTGACCAGGGTTGTCAAAGGCGAGAGGCCAAGTATGGACTTGTAATGCAATGAATTGCTGTTGACATGAATTTTGATGCTATAAAGAAAGTGTAACTGTATTTTTGTGTGTGTTCCAGCAAAAAAAAAAAAACAACTCTATGTTACTATAAGGGTAGTATTCTGTTTATGAAATAGTGCTGTGCCGTGCCTCTCAGGTCAAACCTGAAATAACTCCATTATCAGAAATATATGAACAAATTGAAAGATGTTTCAAGAGGTGCAAAAAAGAATAATGCACTAAAGAATAGTGCAAAAGATTAAGAGAGCTGAGTCACTTGGCAGTGAGCAAGGGAATGGGATAGAGTATGGTCATTTTTTTGTGAAAACTTGAAAGATACAAACACCAAAGAAGTAGAATTGTAGCACTGAGATGGAAGTAGGAAGAAGGAAAAAAAGAATATAGAAGGAAAAAAGATGAAAAAGAGCAGACGGCAGTTTTTCTATTCCTGGCCTTTATTTTTATTGAACAGGTTAACAGTTGCAACATTAACAAAAAGCAACTGTAAAGAGCAAATGCTATGAACTGATCTTTCTGCATGACCCAGGTACTTGTAGCCAAGAGCAGAAAGACTGCACGAGTTGTAACGTCTCTTAAAGCAGAGAATATTGCATTGCAAATGAGAGGCTGTGCTTAGAAGCAAGGCTGTGGTCTTTTCAGGAACTATTATATGATCTCCGTGAAACTGTGTGGGTAATCACAGCTGACAGGCTTCCTAAGACATCGAGTTTGTGGAGAACAAGTGTCTTTTTATTGTAAATCTGTTTAAGATCAAGGAAACCAAGCCACAAGTCAGAATTACTGTCAAAACCAGTCTGTGGTCTTGGTCTTTGTTGGCTTAACCTAATTGCAAACTAGAGCGAATGAGGGGACAGCTGGCTCAAGTCCACATGAGTGATGGATGCAGTTGAGGAAGCACTCTCTGGCTTTCGTTACTGATACTTCCTTTTCACTTGCTTGTCTGCGTGCAGAGGGACACCGAGGTCTTCCGGCAGGTTGTTTCTAATACTTATTTCCAATGAAAAGGTCCTAGGTGCTTTACAGATAAGTAGAAATACAAACCCCTGGGCTTTTTGCTAAGGTTATCTGAGAATTGTATGAGCAGGTGAGTGAAAGGGGTAACTATGCTGGATGTGTCTGGTCCCATTGTTTCTTTGGCTTTTGGTATATATGGATTTGGATCTCATGGATGTGCTTTTCAAACAGCCAGAGCTCTCTGCCTTTGCATGTCATTGCTGGCCCTCTCTAAATAGCTAGGCAGGAAATTTTGAAGTCTTCATTCGCTATGGAAAAAGAGAACTAAGAGAAGTTTTCTGTGCACTGAGAGCATGCAAAATGCTCTTTAAGAAAGGGTTATTGCACGCACAATCTGCCCCAGGAGCTGTTAGTGTCAGGCTGCGAGTGGAAGTTTCTCTAGTGGTGCGAATCAAGTGGCTCTTTCTAGCAACTGAGAACTCAGTCCTAGCTTTTGGGATCTGAGGTATGGTTAGTACCAAAGAAAGCTTTGTTTATGGTGAGATGATTTCCAACACAGAAACCACACAACCATGGACTTCTTGCCATACAACGGTAGCTGCTCACATGGTTCAAGCTTGAGGTACATATTTAAATTTGGCTTCTTAGTGAACACATACTTATGAGATTGACAGTAAGATAAGCCATGTTCCTGTGGTTCTAGTCAAGCTGAACTGAGATTTTTTTTGCTAAAAAGCTGTTTTCCTTCTGTTTTGAATAAAGACAGTCAAGATGATGTCAAGTATTTAATTTGAATTTGAAAATGTCTTCTTTTTTTGCACGTTTTTCAGCGTTGGTGTGATATTCTGGATACCTATCTTAAATCTTACTCAGAGATAATACATTCAGATATCAGAGCTTCACTATAAATGCCAAATATTTTCAGCTCTGCAATTTAACCACAATTCTGTTAACTGATGTACTGTTGTCATAGTGTTTTTCTTGTGTTAGTGGATATATTTTGGGAGGCTGTAGGCAGTGCTTGGTCTTCTGTCTCTCATTTAACTGATGTGATCCCTGAAATTAGGGCATACTGAAAAATTATTTTCCTGTTAGTTTTTGAACTTTATATCATGTTAGGTTACACGTCCAAAGTTTTGCCTGGCAAACTAAGTTTAACTATAGAATGCAACTGTCTGCAGAATACACATATTATGGTACCGTCTATTTTTAAAGGCTTTGACGATGTTGCACATTTAATAATTTCTTATCAGCTAGTTCATCAACTTGTTTTTATTACCATCTACGTTCTATACTATATGTTGTAAGGTTCTTGATTTTTTTATATTTTTGAAATGAGATGGTGTTGCAGTTAGGCTTTGAAAACATACTGCGATGCCAAGCCCTTCAAATTTGCTTTCCTTGTTTTTCTGTATTCAGTTTGCTATCTGTAGAATGTCTTATTTTCTGATATTGTTTGAGAGCCAGCTTGCTATGTGCACCTGAAAAGTAGAAATTACTAGCACAGAGCTTACTAAAGCTGTTGTAGGCAGAGACCTACATTTACCTACATTTATTTCATTGCCTGTAATGGGATTACTTTTAGTAGTGTGTTTTTTTGTTTATTTAATAAAAACGAATGCATACAGAGTTTGAACTTATTTCCTTTCCCTGTTATGTGTCTACATCCAGATCTTGAATACCTGATGCATGCACGGCAACAGTTACTAACCACAGCTAAGCGCTGGGATTCTACTTCTAAGACTATTGTAGAATTTGAGCCTAATGAAACTACTGAATTGGAGAAGAGCCTTCTTACAAGATACCAAATCCCTCTCTCTGCTGACCAGCTCTTTACGCAATCTGTCCTGGACAAATCCTTGACCAAGACCAACTATCAGTCACGGCTACATGATCTCCTTTACATAGAGGAAATAGCACAGTATAAGGAAGTTAGCAAGTAAGTGGTCTCTTTATAAAAATACTTAAATATTTCTCGCTGTCCTGTTAAAATGAGGATGACAGCTTTTTTCATTAAACCTGCATGATGGTTTAAGATATTAAATCTTCCTGTTTCTTGGAAATGAAGTAGAATACGAGTCTGTAAATATTAACTCTTCATACAGATTACAAGCACTTAACAAATATAATTTGCTGGTAACTTAAGTACAACAAATTGCATGTAGCAGTATGCTGATGGTTGGAGGTGCTAAACAGCTCTTGTACAATCTTTTGGTCATCATAGTATCATAGAATAGTTTGGGTTGGAAGAGACCTTGAAGATCGTCTAGTTCCAACCCCATGTTAGTGTCTGAGTAATTATTTTTTAGTCTCTTTATACAAAAAGATAGTAAAAATAGGAGTCATATTTTTGTTGCTTGGTGTAAGTAAGTTATAGTAAAGTAATATATGAAAGCTTTCTATAAAAGGCCTTGAGGGAGTGTAAAATGTATTTTTTGTTTCTTTTGAAGAAAAAGGTTGAATTGTGGGTGTATCAAACACTGATCTTATGATGATGAGGCAGCTGCCTTTATATTATTTATTTTCTAAATAGGCTAAAAACTAACATGTGAATAAAAGGCATAAAGTATATGTTCTTTGTTTTGTTGGGTACATATTACCCAACTGGATTAGCTGCATGAACAAACAGAAAGTTAGGAAAAAAATGTGAGCTTCCCATGTATAAACTCTCACAGGGCCTTTTCTCTCTAGTTTGGTATTTGTGGTTAAAAAATTTGCCTGCACTCACTTAGTGTGAAAGAGTTTTGAAGTGTTGCACCACTCAGAGTGGAAAGTCAAAAAGGAATAACTTCCCTTTAACCTAATTTGGAAGCAAATTTAGTTCTATTAATTTCTTAAGTTCCAAACCAGAAAGGTCTTTTGAAGATGAACCTCTCCTGGAGATGCAGAGATTCAGCTAAGTCCTCCCAGTAGAAGCTAGGAAGAAAATTCTATGAGTTGTTGTACTTCTGATGCTTTTAAAGCAGAAAAATGATTCCATTTCTTTTTTTGTATCTCAGATGAAGGGCAGTAGATTTGAAATGTTTTTCTTCATATCTTTCATCGCTACTGTGATGTGTATGTCTCTGACATACAGAGGAATCATACTTGAGCGTTGTTTTCAGCATACAGAAGTATTTGCCATCATACATATTTATTATCAGGTTGACTTTTCTACAAAAGTAGATTTAAAGTAAACGCTATGAAATATGATATGAAAATAAACAATATCTTTACCAAGGAATTATCACATTGAGAATCACACTCTCGTGCCCTACAGGAAACCAGAGAGCAGCCTGCCTGTAGGAAGGAAAGAATAAGAAGTGTATTCTGTGTGTAATGCTTCCCCTTTGGACAATTTGGTGCAGCGATAAGTTATTGCTCTTCTTTTTCTGTCTAGTAGATTAATAAAAGTAAGTTTTAATAATGTTCTTGAAATCTTCTGGTTTGATAGTGCTGATGACAGAAATATTCTTTTGATCTTGTAGTTGACCCACTTTATTTCAACAAGGCTCAAACTAACACACTTCTCTGCTCCTCTGCGGCTTAGATCACAGGCTTGCGATTCTCTAGTGAAGTGTCAGGGTTGCAAGGCTAGAAGTGGGCCCCGAAATACAAATGCAAGTGGGTTGTGAAGTGTGTGAAGTGGTGCCGTGAGTGAAAACGTTGATGAGCTGCTACTCTCTCACGGGTTTGTGTATGTATAGTGTAAAAAGTAGTAGGGTTGTCAACATGGTCTGTTATGACAGCACTGGAATAACACAAATGTCTACAGTTCAGGTGGGAGTGAATTTTTTAGTTTTAAGAATGTTGATGATTTCTCACTTTCTAGGAAAACGCTGTTTCAGGCTGCACGTGGGAACACCTGTGTGGAACTACTGGAAAGTATGGGATGAAGATGGCACTCACTTTAAAAAGTCTTGAGCTCAGTTATGAGGGGTCCGTTCTGGAGAGTCTTAGGGAGCTTTACTTTTACATCATGTTTATTCTAATATTTCAAGAGTCAGTTATAAAAATTATTCCACATGAGTACAAAATAGAGTAATAAAATAAAGCAGACCCTGCTGTCTAAACACCAAATGCAAAAGTACCTTGTAAGAGAAAACTAAACAACGTTCTGATCTAGATAGTAGTTTGATTTTGGAAAGTTTGGCCCTATGTACAATCTGTTGATGGTTTTAAAACTCTTTGTTTCTCTCCTGCACATTGAAAAGAAAAACAGCAAGTAATTCTCGATAGTGTCTAGAATTTCTCTTTTCCTGTATGAATGTTAAAGAGTGTGTGAGGGAACACACAGCTCCTTCCTTGCAGTACCCTGTCTGCTACCAGCATTCCAGAGCAGATTCGATCTTCAAGGCTCTGAAAACGTAAAGTACTGGCTTTGATGGAAAATAAATTTGCTTTTGTCATTACTGTGTCTTACATCTATGAATGCAATAGGTGGGTGTCACGCTGCACACCCTGTCTGAACTGTATAAAACAAGAGGAAATGTGCTGAGCTGCTTTGTGGGGCTTTATTCAGAATGGGTTTATTTGCCTTTTGGGAATTTGTTTGCATTGGTACCGGATGGATTAATGATTGATGAAGTCTTTAATTTCTGTGTTTAAAAACAACAGGGTTTTTTTTTAGCTCATTTCATGAACACTGCAGTTAGGCTGGGATTTTGCAGTGCTTAGGAGGAAGTGTAATTTTTTTTTTTTTTTTGTATGAAAACCTTATTTTGTATAAACATGCAAAGCAGGGGTGAGGGATGGATAAAAGAAGCAACTTCTGATTTTTTTAAAATGTAATCCTTAGAGGATTTTGTAGTTTAACGGTTTGCCAGAAGGTGTCAGCTTACTCAATGGAAATTGCTTGACAATCTCTGAACTTTAGATTCCCTTTAGCACAGCAGATTTGGTTTAGTCTGGCACTGGTTTGTGCCTTGTCTCAGAATGGCAGCGGTTGTGTTTTCCAGCACAGTTTTGCAAATCTGAATTTGAGAATGAGCTGATGCATATTCAGTAGCGTAGGGATTCAACTTTAGGAGAGTTTTCACTAAATACAGCCACATGCTATTGTGAACTTATCTTAGTAATAATTCTGAGCTCTTGGTTACTGTGTTAAATGTCATATATAATACTTCAACAATCATCTGAATGAGATGTGAGCTGTTTTAAGGTGTTACACTGATAGCTGCAGTGCAACTCTTGCATAGAAGAGAGCTTGTGTTTTGTTTTGGGTTTCTTTTAGTGCGTGTGGAAACTGGAAAGATTACACTCAGTCCTAGTGTGCTCCCTGAAGCATGTGATTGCTTTAACCACAGCTTGTGCAGTAACCTTCGTGGTTACCAATGAACCAAGGAAATCTGTGTTCAGTGAGAGGACACCTTGCTTTTTGAGAGCAGAGGAGCTTTGACATGAAGCCCACACTATGTAAAGAAGCAACTGTTACCACGAGGGGGCAAACTTGCAATTTTTGTGCAAGACCCATGATTTGCTGGGTATGAAAAAAATGTATTTAATCGGTTTGGTAGATGATTAATTACCAAGAGAGCTAAAATGTTGGATTTTATTGTTATGGGCTTACAATCATTGACACTGCAGAGCTGAAACGATAAATTATCAGTTTATTAGGTTAAAATAGAAATTGTAAGAACAACAGATGAAAGAAAAACAGTATCAGTGTGAGAAGTATTACAAGAAAGTTATTTTTTTTCCCAAGAGATTTTATTTCATTTGCGACAACCTTCGGGTTTTACTTTTTTTTCTGTAATTTGTTGAAAATTCAGGAAAAAGTTGCTGATGGAAGAGAACTGGATATTGTTGGTATGGAAGACCTTTTCCTCCACTTTTTCTTTTGAAAACCAGGTTAAAGCAATCGGTTTAAAGAAACCAGAACACTTTAGGAGAAGATTATTGTGTATTCGTGAGGGGTCAGTGAAGAGTGCTAATAAGTCACTAAAATGTGTTATGCATGTGACTTCTGGAAAATGGTAACTACAAAGAATGGATTTGTTATGTCTCTGTTTATAGGAGGAACTCGCTACTAATAGGAATTCCGTGCATAGATGGTTTGTATGGCTGAGCCTGTGATGTCATTCTCTCATTTCAAATAAAATCATCTCATTTTAATGTCTGCATTCTGACCTTGTGGAGGCATTTTAATCAATTCCTCTGAATTATAGATATAATACTGTTTAGCTTTAGAGATGTAGATTGCCATCTTTGGTGCACAGCCTGGAAGAGCTACATGAAATAAATGGGAATCTTGCTCTGTTCTTTGCCTGCATGTCTCTCCTTGAATACCTAGCAGAAGCCTACAAACTATTTAAATACAGGTTTTTACTGCTTTGGGACATACATACCCTAAACGTAGTTTGGTCTTAGAAAAATCTAATATTTGATTTTTCTCTTATGACGGTTCTTTTTTAGGCTTCGTTGATGTTGATTCGTTTGAACATGTGTTTTATAGGCTATAATGAAAAGGAAAGTGTGTAACCATTCAACAACTCCCTCCTTATGAAAGCCCATTTTGGCAATCCTTGTTTATGTTTAAGGCGTATACGTTCAGAATGTGAGGCCATGAATCTTCAGTCTAAATGCGTGAAATTTCTGAATCTGAGAGTGTTTTTCTGCACTAACTTGATGCTTTCTTACTTAGGTTCAACATAAAAGTGCAATTGCAGATTGTAGCAAGCTTCATGCTCACTGGTGTTTCTGGAGGTGCAAAGTATGCTCAAAATGGACAACTCTTTGGCCGCTTTAAGCTCACTGAAACACTTTCGGAAGACACTTTGGCTGGACGGCTGGTGATGACCAAAGTCAATGCTGTTTATTTATTGCCTGTCACTAAAGAGAAGTCAGCACAGACCCAAGGAACCAAAGAGAAGGTTTATGAAGCAGCTATTGAGGAGAAAACAAAGGATTATATCTTCTTGAGGGTATCCAGGGAATGCTGTGAAGAACTTAATCTTCGGGCAGATTGTGAAATGCAAGTAAGTCTGAGTGGAAGTGCTTTTGGTATTTGCATTGCTTCTGTTTTGGCTCCACTCAAAATAATAGCTTGAAGATACGAAAAGAAATTTTGTTATTCATTGTCATACACAGAAAGCAGGACACAGATGAGTATTTCAGACAGCTGAAGTCTTTTAATACTTAAGTAAGCACATATATACACATATAGAATGTGTGTGCATCTGGAGTCTTATTTAGGAAAGAAATTATTCTTGTGTCTACTCATTCTTTCTTTGTGTCCTTGTGGATTCCACTATTTGTTCCTAGGCTTGAGGTGAAATTAATTTGTAATAAAGTCTGTTGAGGTTATGAATGGGCCATGTGCTGCTTTCTGTGCCTATATCGGAACAGAAGGAATATTGTCCTTCAGTGGGAGAGTCTTCAGCTTAAGAGTATTTGCTTGATGATGATGAGGGTTGGTAGATAGAAGGTGAATAAATGCTTCTATTCTCTAAGTATCTCTTGTGTTTCAGTATAATAATACTGGCTTCCATGGCTCTCACTCCATTGACACTTATATCCAAGACAGGTATTTATCTGTTTTGGAGGCATTCAGTCTCAAAGGAGTTATAACACTTTTGCTAGAGAAAACAGTGTTGACGGCAAGATCAAGCTTTTGTTTACTTTGCAGTTAATGTGATGAGGATAGTTTTTTTACATATTGTGTAGTTTGGAAACAAGACAGTGCATGAGATGTAAATACCTGTAGAAGGCAGAACTCTAGTTAAGTTAAATACGTAAACTTCTCAGCCATCCCCAGTGTGTGTCTGCTTTGGATCTTATTATTGATCTTGTTACCACATAAGTAACCTTAAATTAAGGGTACTGGAATTGCTGGAAATGAATGTTATTTTCATCACAGGATCGTCTCCTTCCATTCATTTTCTCTTGGATGAAACATATACAAGAATCCTAATGTCTTAATTTAACATGGAAAATTGGTCTGGGAAGGCTTATGTTGTTCTGGGCTCTTGGTTTTGTGTTTGTTTTCTTAAAACAATAATTAAACTTACTAATTGAGTCTATCAGAAACTCCACTGGAATGCAAAATGAACTGAGACTTCAGTGACTGGCTTGTTTTTCTTTGAGTTTCTTATAAAACTTTGCTTGAGGCAGCAAATTTATTCTGCATTAAAAACTGGATCCTAAAGTTATTTGTAAAATTACTTAGGACATCATACATGCATGAGTGAACTGGTGGTCAAATCCTTAATGCGTTACTTAAATTTTAATGAATTCCAATTGTCAGGAAATTTCTTCTGGTTAAGTATTGACTGAAAATTTGGGAAGGGGTCCTCAGGTTAGAGCTGAGGATATTACAGTTCAGATGGATGGCGTTTTTATTCAAGATGCTAGAAATCTTGCTGTTGTCTTCAGTGGAGTCAGTATTCCCTGTGTGATTCGTAAACATTGACAAAATTGCATTTCTTTCTGTAGGTTTTGGATAGGGTAGGTGGTTTGCTGCCTCTCCTCTTCTAGTAATTCATCTCAGAAACTTCCTGATCACTTGTTTGCCTCTTGTCCTGTCCTAGGCATAATAAACACACAATTCTGCTTTTATCAAGTGCACCGCTCATCAAGGTGGGATGGAGCGAGTTGGTGCTTTAAACCCCCTTGGCTGCTGCTTTTTTTGGTGACCGAACTAACATGTGACTGTTTTATTTTTGGAGAAGTTACTGTGTTCTGTGTCCTCTTCTGTGAAACTGGCAATGGATTAACTTCCTTTCCCACTGTTTTCTTATTGTGGAATATATATTAAAACAGGTTCCATGCCTGCCCTTCGCAGATGGCCTCATTCAGTGCTCTGTAACAGCAAAATACTACTATTTGATTCATTCCAAACTGGATTAAAACCAAACCCAAATCACAAGCTGATAAAGAAAGTGGTGAATGCAGGTAGATATTAAGAGCTATTTAATGCTAGGTGCTTTGCTTGTGCTTCTGGGGTGATGCTCAGATAATCATCCCATTTGCTTGACCATATCGGACGGTCTTTTGTTAGCCCTGGATCTGTCTGAGGAAAGTGATTTTTCCTGTATCGATCAAAGAGATTTTTCCTGTATAGATCATGCTGTGAGGTTGGGACCGTTGCCATTTGTGTGGAAATCTTTTTCCACACATCTGCGGGAAGTTGTTGGATGGACGAATTAGCACAGGGTAGGGTTGGGTAGGACAGAAGGAAGCTTGAGGTACCACTTGGGCATGAGTCACATAGTGGAACAGTGGGGAAAAAATTTCCTTAAATGTTCATATATCCTATTTAAGGAAGGTTTTTCTAGCAGTTACAATTACTTCAGTGAACTCCACACTTAATGCTGTACAGATTTGTTACTGCCCTTTTCAGACTTGCTGTAAAATGTGATAGTCGAGATGAATTATTTAATGTCTTCATATCTGCCGGAGACTGAAAGTTAATGGCTACATTCTGCACTGATACAAGCAAACTTTGTTTATTTACAGCAATGCTAGCATTGATTTTCTGTGCTACAGAATAACATGAATATTATAATATTTAAATATAGTAGAACCCAGAGAATGCTAAGAACTGGGTTTTGCCAACCCTTTTGAAGGAAATGATCTTCAAATAATGAACATTACAGGTGAACAAGGGGATTTTTACCTGTGTGATCCCTATGGTGGGAAGCAATTCTGTGGGCGGATAAAGGAGCATCAGCTCCAACAAGCAGTTAAATCGAGGAGGCTAAATAGTTCCTCCAGAGGAGGAATTCTCCTCCATAGGAGAAAGTTCATGAGAGAAATTGATGTGGCTTTGAAAGAGGCATGTTGCTTTTAGAGAAGTGATTGTCTGCTTTTCTAACTACTTTTTACCTTTTTCCCTCCATGTTTACTGTCTTATTTTGATAACCACAGGGTTCTTTCATACTACAAATTGGGTGTTGTTTGTAATATATAAGGAAAACTTATTTTAGTCCACAAGGGCTTTTTAAAGGCTTTATGTAAGTTGTCAGAAAAGAGAATTACAAAAATATATGCTATTATTGCTTTGCGGTGTTTGAACATTTTCTTTTGGTTGCAGCAATTATTACGAGATTAAAGTGTGATTAAGTAATAATGGACCGATTAGGAGAAAAGTAATAGATCTAAGGCCTGATTTTTTGCTTTGGGCATGAAGGTACGTTTAGAATGACAGCGTCACCTCCATGCTGATGACACGGGGCACTTGACTGCTGCTTTGCCCCATCTCTTCGCAGTCTGATGATGCTGAAGTACCAGCTCTGGCTCGTCCAGACTCACTTTCTGTTTTTCTCGCCCGATGATTTGTGCCACAGAACTACCTGGTGTAAAGCTGGTGTGAATGCTGTCAGTAAAGTTGACCACAGAAATTTTAAACGTGATTGACATGCTTTCCAGGTAAAAGAGGGGGATATTCCAGACAGGGTGCTGTTCGTCAGCGTGCTCACAGTTCATTGTAAATCTCGGAAAGGTACTTACTGCTGTTTAATCCCAACTGCTCATTAGAGTTGTAGCAAGAGTAATTTCAAAAATATTTAGCAACAGACAGCAATGCTTTGAAAAACATCTAAAAATGTATCACTCGGTTGAAGTTCTTCAGCAGCTTTGGGTGTTTTTATGCTGTTTTATATTAGTGCAAATCTGTGTCAGATTTTCTTTAGAGGCTCTGTGTTCACATGTGGTTCTTTGGCACAAAGCTCTGATCAGATTAATATGGTTTTGGAGAGGTTAATAACTGCAAATTTAAATACATGTAAATGATAATCTGAGTGAACTATTTTTGAATTGTTTCCCCAGGAGCTGCTCTTATCTAGTGTTCAAATTTAGAATGTATTTTTTCTCTTTGCTCTTTTAGTATATGTATGTATAAACTAATTTCCCTACGCATTGTTCAGTTCTGAATGTAATCAAAGACGTTAACGTGCTCTGCATGTTGTTTCTGGCTTTGTACCAGAATTTTGTTGGCATTATTTTTTAGTTACTAGCATTAAAACACAAGTAAGTGAAAGAACAAAAAAATGAATGTATTGATAAGCAACTAATTGTTACAAATTAACTTTTGGAGAGTTCTAATAATTGAACATAACTGACACATTATATTATTCAAGAATGTTTCACTAGAAATAAATAACATTTGGGTTTTATTTCTGCTGGTCACACATCTGATTTATATCATATGTTAATTGTAAAAATTGCTTATCTCTTACCGCTTCAAGGTTTTTCTTACAATAAGGGATGGAAGTTTGTATTTTTAAAAACAATGTTTTAGGACAATAGTATTTTCTGGGAGTATTCTTTTATACTTTTACTTCTTTTCTGGCAGTACAGTGCAATCTAATCTTAAAAATGAAACAACAGAATTACATTAGAGCAAATGCTGTATTTATCTTTGCCTCAAAAAAAAATGGGAGCAAGTTAATTTATTGCAAATCTCTTGACTGAATGGTGTTTGTTGTTTTCTTCTGAGAGGCAGTAGTGTGCAGGAAGATAAAAATGTATCATCTGCGGCAGTCTAATGAGTGTTTTCTAAATTAATAATTTGTGATTTGCCTATTCATTTATTCATTCATTTTGTAATGCAGGTTGAACTTCAGTTTCAGTTAAATCGCTTGCCCCTCTGTGAAATGCATTATGCCTTGGACAGGATTAAGGACAACGGTATTTTGTTTCCAGATGTCAGCATGACTCCCACCATACCCTGGAGTCCCAACAGGTACAAGAATACAAACACTTTAATATCAAAATTGTATGGTAATGCAGTACTGAATTTCTCATAACAGATGGCTGAAATCTGCCCTAGAACAAGAAACATGCCTCGCTCTTCATTAATGGTGAGGGCGGTTCAGAGGAAGGAGTGAAACTGTTCTAAATAAAACAAGAAAGCTGATCCTCCGAGGGCTAGAATCTGTTGATTGGTTTTCCCTGCAGTCGAGCTGTGGTTTTATCGGCATTGCAGTTGGATCGTGGCTGTAGAAAACACGTCTGCTCTTGTTATTTACTGTTCTGCTGCTCTTCACTGAAAATATGCAGGATACTTCATAGGAATGTGAATACCAGTTACAAGGAGTTTGCTGTGCGGGATCTCAAACCTGCAGACTCCTGCAAGGAGGGATCCATTAGTACCGTTTGATAATGAGCTCAAATTTGGGCTCATCACTAAAGGGGATGATTAAAAAAGGTGTGGGAGTGATTCTGGGAAGGGCCAGCACTTGCAAACAGTGCTGAGATTCTTTGTATACATGCCTTAGTTTCCTTTATGAAATAGAAACCCCTATGCTATATAAATACTTCTAAGGGAACATAAGGCTGATGCCGTAATGCAATGAAAATAGGTTGTCTGCAAGAGGAAGCTTAGGGAAGAGAAATGTGAGGCTGTGTTGCTCAGGGAGTATGGGCAGTATTCTTGCTGCATGGGGAGGGATAAGAGAGGCATGAGGGGTCTGCGCTTAGAGACCAGGGAAATGAGAGGCATGTGGAACTGATGGTGTGTATAACACGGGAGGAGTCATGCGGTGTCCGGAAGGTGAGAATTAAGGGTCTGATTGTGATGCATTACGAATCAGAAGATCGCTTAAGGATTAAAAAGAAAGTGATCTGGCCAGAAACCTGAGACAGCGAGATAATGTGAGATGAAAATTACTGGTGAAATTTTGGTTTGTCTTTGGAAGTGTAGGAAGAAAGAGGTGATAACAGGGTGGGAGCAGGGTTCTGCATGAAGATGCTGCATGTGTGAAAGCTGTCGCAGTAGAGGCAGAAAGAAGGGAATGGTTTGCATGGAGTTATATGCAGAGCTAATTGAGGTCACTGGCAATCTTTTCACTGACTTAACTATGTTTTGAGTGAATCTTATGAGGAAATAGTGTTCAGGAATAGTTAGGAAGTAAGCAGTGATTTCAAAAAAAAAGGTAAGTAAGGTAGAACTTTGTCTTCTCCATGTTATATCAGGAAATTTACAGAAGTGTACATATTGTTTGTAGTTGGCATGATATCTTATAACTGTTCTATGTTTTCATACACATAAAGGATATATACAATGGTTGTAGTTGAATTTAAGTCAGTGTAACGAGTATGTTTGATTCTGTCTGGTGGCTTGGTTTGCCCTGCCTTGAGATTCAGTATTTCTGACTGACTCAGAACTGTCTGTCCCTCTGTTTTTCTTCTTTGTTTCACATCCCTTTTAATTTTCAATATTTCCTGGAGTCTCCTGCTAGCTGTTTGTTTATAGGTATCTTAAAAGTTAGGAATTCAGTCAACTCCCTGTTGACAACTCCTACTGAACAGAAACTTTCCTGATCTGTAAGCAGCACAGTGCTTGTACCAAAGCAGATCACGTTACTGCAGCACGGCCACGTGTGCAGCAGGGACAGGTGTTTTCGACTGTGCGTGTCTACTTCTAAGTCTGTCGGTGGCAATATTAAAATCCACATCTATAAATCTTTAACCTCTTGTGCTCATTGGAATTTTCTGAAAGCATCTTCCTCTTAATGCTGATATCACTAGCTGGGTACAGCAAAATTCCTTTCTTTAGATTGCTTTCCCATTAGAGGTATGTAATCTCAAATCAAAGTAAAGAGATGCTTGTAGTTAATTGGTAGCCATTAGTTTTTTAATTGTATTTGGGTTTGATTGCAAAGAATTTTTACCAAGCCCTGAGGTTGTATCACTGCTGACTTTGAAGTTGACACTGTAAATGCTGCAAGGGAGAAACATCACTCATGTTGTATTTTGCATAGAAATAGTAGAAAATCATTGTATCTCTTCTTGCTTTTGTTACTAGGTGGTGGTACAGCGTATACTTCATCTAAAATGTGAACTATGCAGGTTAATTGTTGTTGTTAGGTGAAATAATGTAAATTGAGAAGTAGTCAGATTCCTTTTAATAAACCCAACTGGTTGATTTATAGCAAGGGCTGATGTTTTGTTTATAAAGCATGCAGTAGTTGTGCTAGATTTGTTGATATGTTTCCATGTGCCTCAGAATGACACAATTGATACAGCAGCATTTAGGCTCTCCAGTTTATTTAAAGCTTCTGAAATCTTGCCTCATTTCGTTTCTGACTGACAGTGGATTGACATTGCTTCTCTTTTTAAACTGTTACTTCCTTTTGTACAGACAATGGGATGAGCAGTTGGACCCTCGACTAAATGCTAAGCAGAAAGAGGCTGTTCTGGCTATCACGACTCCACTTTCAATACAGCTGCCTCCTGTTCTTATCATCGGTCCCTATGGGACAGGAAAAACGTTCACTCTGGCTCAGGCAGTCAAGCACATACTCCAGCAACAGGATACTAGGTGAGATGGGGCACTAAATAAATACAGAGTGATACGTGATTAGCAAAGAAGGTGTAATTTTTTTCTTTTTACTTAAACGGAAGTAAAAGATAGATGTACAGAATTTCTGTCCAGCTTAAAGCTAAACAAGACCCAAGCCATCCATCATTGTTTTGAATTATAAAGTAATTTTATAGTCTTAGCCTGTATTTTCCGCTTGGAACAAAACTAATTAAAACTGACAGTATGTAGAACGAGTGATTTGCTCGACATGAGAAGTTTTGCAGTGTGCTAGATAATAAAAGCTGTTCCTTACTTAAAATCAAGTCTAGATTAATAATCACAAAATAATTATTGAAAAACTGTTTGAACTTTAAATCTTTTTATAACTGAAGGGTTTGAGTTAAAGGGCTGAATCATGCAAACTATGGTAGGTTAGTGACTAGTTTCATTGAGAAAAATGTTCAGGAAGATGGCCACTGTTTCTTTTTTTTGTATTCTACTGCTTTGAATTGTTTTCTGTTTCTTCATTGCTTTTTTATTTGCACCATTTATTCCAGCAGGATTCTCATTTGCACCCATTCTAATAGTGCTGCTGATCTCTACATAAAGGATTATTTACATCCATATGTAGAAGCAGGCAATCCCCAGGCAAGACCTCTCAGGTATTTTTTTAAGGCTTCTTATGTATTTATAAAATACTATTCTTAAGAAAAGGTGTCTATAAAAAAGGTTAAAGAACTTTTAAAACATAAAAGGATATTGGCGTTACCAGCAGTGCTTTTAAAAACATAGACTAAAAGGAACGTGAAACATTGTCTACGTAATTTTGGGTCATTTGTTAAATAAAAATAAAGACATCCTTTTTTAAGCTGTTATTATTCTATTTGATAAATGTGTCTTTCCTAATGAGGAAACTTTTGATGTGCTCCTCTAAAAGCTACTATGATAAAATAAAATGAACTCTTAATTGTATTTTAATTCCAGAAAATTTTGACTCACACTTTTAATGATAATTTGGAAACTGGGGCTACCCATCCCCCTGGGCTTCTCTAAGAAATTGATGTCATAGGAGCTACATATTTAGAGAATCATGTGAAAATAGTTTGGCCTCTTCTAATAAGTCAGTTTGAAGTCATTTTATATGTGGTTAAATGTACTCAGCCTGGGTGTCTTGGGGAAATTAGTTAAGGGAAAAAAATGAAGAGGAGGTGGCAACTTTAAGAGCAAGGAGGGTCAACTTGCATAGAAATAGTTAAGGAGGATTTATTTATGAGCAGAAACCCACTCCTTGGAATATTTTGTGCAGTAATCACAATACATAATACAAACTGCTAGCTTGACATATATTTTATTAAATTATGGGAATAATTTCCTGAATGCCAGTGGGTGAGTTCATGATATTACTAAGAAAGCGACTCTGTATGTTTACTTGTTAGCTATTAAAAGCCGTCCTGGACTTAAATTTTATGCCATGTCAGTAAAACCAATGAAGTTATGTAGAAGGGCTGGATTTACAAAGGGTGTAAATTCTCTTCGGTTTGCTGGCTGTAGTTGCCGTGTGCCAGTGTACAGACACAGCATGGGGCAAGCAAAAGAAGGCAGCTTGGTTTTGAAAAGTTACCTTGTATTTTAACACAGATTGTCTCAAGGTGATTTGTCAACCACTTTGTGATGAAAAGCATAAGGGTGTCTGAATTTTGTGTTGGGAAAACAAAAATGTGTGTAATTCACGCTTTCAGCAATGTTGAAGTGTGATTTCACAGGGCAAGGAGGTAAATACAGTTTTATTGTGATTGCCCGGCTTTTGCTACCTTCTTTTATAGCTGTTTTCAGCTATATAGTCCAGTCTCAGAAATACTTATGAAAAATACAGAGAAGTGTGGCTTTTGTTCTTGTGGTTAAGATATATATATACATATTTACCAAGAAAATTACAGCACATAATTTAAGTCACTTACTGTTTGAATTTAAGCATAATTGTCATGGTATTTGTGATGAATCCTTCAGAAAGCGCTGCTGTAGATTGTGTGACACCGTTCAAATAGTCACGGCACTGATGTTAAAGTTCTAGAAAATGGGGGAGGCATCTCTGGAATTGTGTATATATATATATTTATGGAGCCACAACTATGTAAGTTTTCAAATAACTTTAAAAATATTGCATGTATTTGAGAAACATATGTTCTTCGAACGCTAACCGCTTGTCGACCTGATCTGACAGGACTTAAAAGGTCAATTTATCTCAACTGAAAGCTTGAGCTGTGTGAGACTCCTAGCATAAAATTAATTATGGATCTGTTACCTTGCTAATTGACTGCTGTCAAGGTATATTTTCAAATTAAAATCATTACTGTTAGTTTAAACAAGGTACTCTGAGCCTCTTGCAATATTTTACAGGAGATGTCAAGTGGAGTAGCACCATGGATTATGAAAGCTAGATTCTACTTGCTGAGTTTGATGTGTTTCTAAATGGCTGAAAATGCCTTCAGATTTTTTTTGGCCTTATTTACTCTACGAGTGATGAGTTGGCTGAATAGTATCCTTGCTACAAATGCTTCCAAAGCTTAGTGGGGAGCACCACAGTATTTATTTTGTTTTTTGAAGCCAGAAAGCACAGTTATTTTACATTGTACTAAGAACTTAAGTAGGATCTGTAAATTTCTGCAAGTAAGACATACACTAGGTAAATTATCCTGTCAATGATAAAAGTTTGAAGCTTAGAGTTAGGGTTTTTTTTTTGTTTAAATATCATGTTATAAATTCATGTTTTTTCCTAACAAAATATCTATCTGTGCTCTTTGGAAAATGCAAAGTCAGAATAAACATGGGAATTTATGTCAGTCCAAGTTCTTCACCTAAATAAAATACCGCTTTATATTTATGTGAATTATTACAGAAGTGTCTCTAAAAGAAAAAAAAACCCAACCCTAAGCTAGAGTTAGGAGGAAAGAGCCTTTGATTGAGTGCTTCTGTTCAAAACTACTTGATTTTAGGTGTGGTGAGGCAGGCACCTTTAGATGGTGAGTCAGAGCAGGAAGAGATGGTAATTGGTCCCAATTTCTGAACCCTTTCACTCTGTGGATGTGCTTGGCTCTCTCCACTGACTGCTGGAGCCTTCGGGAGGCAGGCTGCTGAGGCATTTCAGGTTATCACCATCTCCTAAAAACTCCAGTCAAGACCCAGGAAGCAGACTGCAGCAGTTCCTCTGTATGTTTCTGGGCATACAGTGATCGAGGTATCAGCTGTTTATTGCTGTTATTATACTTGCATATTTCAGATTCAGTTAGATCTATAGGCTGGTTTTGTACGTTATACCAGGGGAAAAGGAAATGTGTTAATACTGCCTGTATTTTGAATACTACTTTTATTTATTCCTAAACATGTTATTACTATCAGTTCAGCAGTGTCAGAAAATAAGTTGATTCTGTTTAAAATACCTCAGCTGAAACCTCTCTGGTTCATTTTTTAAATATTTTAATCACAACAGAAGTGTAAGTATTTCATGTATCCTGACACTAGGTAGGTTTAGTATGTCACTACTAGCTTCAGGAGCTACCCAGACTATAAAAATTAATTAGTGCAAACCAGAGTTTGAATTAAAAAAAAAAAAAATGAAACCAAACCAAAACCCCAGCAGGTTTTAAAGGACTGTTGGTCTTTTTTTCCAAATAGCCTGCAGTAAAGTTTTTGTACTGAAAGCAGTATTAATTTCTCTTACCAGGTTTTAGTTTGTGAAATAAATGCCTCTTTAGCTAATTACTTCTTTACTTGAAACTCTAGCTGCTATCTTCTGCCATCCCCAAAGGAAGATTGATTTAAAAAGTTAACTTTCAGGTTGTAAGGTGGCTTCTTCACGTGTTTTGTGCATCACAAGGAACGTACTTTTTCGTGAGAGTGAGCTTCTCTTTGGAGTTGGATCAAACAAAATGGAAGAAGGAAATCAGGAGCTTTTAAAGTTTTCTTTAGGCTTCTTGGGGCTACTTTTTTTTTTTTTTAATGGTCTTCTAGCAGAGGCATGAAATGAGACTGCTAGATTCTTTCTCCTTTAAGCTTCTGTGTTCTTTTTGCTTGAGGGATTTCATGTGACAAATAACTGCACAAGATCTGAGGAGCTGGGATGGGAGTGTATCCGAGAAGAGTTCTTTAGAGCACGTCCTGAAGGGAGAATCCTGTCCTTTTTATCAAGAACTAAGAGGAGTTAGAGTTTTCCAGCTCAGAACAAGGAAAAGAAGTTTTGAAAAACTTAAGTTTAGTCCCCATTCACTCTGTTGTGAGGAGTCATGAGAAGAAGTTGGTTTTGTAGGGCAGGTCTGCGAATGAAACTGTTTAGCCTCCCTCAGAAGTTCTGACTCAGATTACTCCATTGTTAACTTTTAGAAGTGTGTTGTAAGTGATTTTGGAGCAATCCCAGCCTGAAACATGGAAATGGTGGTGAATCTTAATTACTGATGTAGAGTCACTACTTTTAACCATCATTAGGAAGTGCAGGGGATATATTCAGTGCTTTTGTTAGCAGAAGATGAGACCTTCATCTATAATCAGTGAGATTTTCAATTGAATGTGGTTCTGTGTGCATTTGCTAGGAATTTCACCGCCTGGGATTTGAGTAAACCTTAGTGTTTAGGGTTTTAACCTCTCCAGAATTAAAGTCTTGACGGGAGGCACGTGATGTGAGAAAGTACGCTCTGTGGCTGGATTTTGGTTTTGTAGCTACAGTTTTTGCTCGTCTTTGTACCTTTGCACACTGAAGGGATGTGTTGCAGGTAGTAATGAATGTTTTGATTAGTAACTGCCTGACTCTGTTGGTATTCAGATGCTTTGCTTATGCAGGTATTAGGGTTGGAAGGTGTTTAGTCAGAATTTAAGGTTATGTTGCAGGATGAAATGTTATGATTTCTGTTAAGCTGGTAGAAGCCAGTTTTGTAACAGGCTGCTCTGTCTTTAAGAGAAAAATCTCTAATAATGAAATTACAGGAGATTTTATTAGCCTGAATTGCAGCTAAGAAGGAAATATGTTGTTCAGTGTGGCTTACTTATATCACGGCATTTTCAGAGGAGTCACATCTGTCAGGTGTTTTTATGCCATTGGAGAATAATAGCTCTGGGATACCTTTTTGATCTCACATCAAAATAAACGAAATTAATGGGTAAGCAGCAATGCAGTTTGAAATTCTGTCAGCCAGTCTGTGAGTCACACGTAGTTGAATTTTTCCAATAAGACAGTGCATGGTATAATAATGTCTAATAACCATAATATTTTGCATTTCAATAGCACCTTTCATCCAAGAATCTTAAAGTGCTTTACAAACATAAACTCACAATAACCTCATTAATCCTCACAGTACTCCTCTGGGGTGGTAGGTAAGTAGTTCAGATGGAGAAACTAAATCCTATAAAAGCTGTCTGAATGGCTGGAGTAGATAGAGCAGGGGTTATCTTGCTTCTGCTGCCTTGTTCTAGCTATTAGGCCATGACTTTCTGTTGTTACATTGATGTAAAAACAGTTTATCAAATAAAGCTTATCAGTTTGATGGCTGATAAGAAGTAAATATAGTGAGGTTCTTGTTCTGAGAATGTCTCAGGAGCGTTTGGTTTGCTCCTGCACGGAAACCAGACTTAACCGGAGCTGCGTTTGCTCACAAAGTGTCAGTTTGGGTAGGTTCGATGGTTAAATTCAAAAGCCACTCAGAGTACTGTGCTGTATTTACACCTCTTTGCATTTTATTTTGGACAAAAAGTACAAAATGAATATTCACAGACTAAACTTCTCCAAATAGAATATAAGGATATAATTCTCCTAATTTTTTCCTCATGTTATATGGGACTGAGCTGTAAATTTCAAACATGAGTGAACATATCCAAAGGCCAGCCAGTCCAATCATCTTTTGCACTTAGGTGAATAATTACACTTTTCCAGGTACTTTATTGATGATTTGGGATTTGTAGTATGGCTGCAGGAGAAATTAATTAGAAAAAAAAAAAAAGAATAAATAAACCAAACAGCATTAAATCCCATATTTATAACTGACATGAGTTTAAATTGTTTTCTCTTAATTTGCTTTGGGAATAAATGAAAATAACTTTAATTCTAAATATTAATACCTGTACAGTAGTTTCCTGTAGTTTAAAGGTTCTGCTTTGGATTCCCAGTTCTTGGTACAGACAATAGTTTTGAGGAATACCCCATAGGGAAGCCCTTTGACATCTCTATCCAGATGCTTGGCGTGGTGCGTTGTGTTTCTGTATCCCTTGGTGGAGTTGTTTGTACTCTATTTTCTGGGGCGTAGTCTTCCTCGTCTTCCTCGTTCTTCTTCCATTTAGCTAGACTGGCTGTAACATTTCATCACTTTCTGAGAAAAATTCATAGTTGAACTCATGATACGGTGGTTAAAACTCTCTGATATGTCATGGAGAGATATTTGAAGCTCAGTGCTTTGCCTGCAAATTCCTGATATTTTAGACTCTAGCCATCCTTTTTGACCCTGTTTTCTCATTCTTTTATACAATGTATCATAGCTATGGTCCTGCAGGATAAAAAGATGAATATTTTTCCTGTTTGGTTCTTAGAAGACGTAGAGTGTGTGTGAAAGGAAGAACAGGATTTTCTTCATGTCTTTTGAATTTTTTTTCCAAGATTCCATGGCTGCAGCTGACTAGATGTGCAGATCACTGCAGCTCTGTCACTTCCCAGACAATGGGCTGTATTTATATTTCATCTGAGGAGATGTTTCTTTAAAATGAGTTTACTGATAGTTGACAATGAAATAGCCACTGATGTGAGGGTCACAGAACTTAGGCATAGGAAGAATTTACAGATTTCATTGTGTGAATTAATCCTTGGTCACTGTTCGTGTGTGTAGTGTTGCACTGCAGCAAATAACTGAAGGTAAATCCCAGGCATTTTAGCTTGTGATTCTGCAAAGTTGTGTTGTTTTGCTCCCTGAAAATTAGTCTTATTTATCAGAAAACAGAATATTAGTATTTGAAATATTATACTGTCACTGTGTTCAAACCGTATAGAAAATAAGCCCCCTCTTTCTTTCCTAGGGTATATTTCAGAAATCGCTGGGTGAAGACTGTCCACCCAGTTGTGCACCAGTACTGTTTGATTTCAAGCACACATTCCACCTTTCAGATGCCCCAGAAAGAAGACATTCTTAAACAGCGAGTAGTAGTTGTTACTTTAAATACATCGCAGTATCTATGTCAACTGGATCTTGAACCAGGTAAGATCATCCCTAAACTGGAAGTGTCCGTGCTTTGAGAATTATCTCCCTCCTATCAGTGTCAGTTCCTCACCCAATTCTTCGAATTGTTAAAAAATAAACAATGATAATACACAAAAAATGGTCTTCTCTCTTTTTATGTTATGAATAAATGTTTATTACAAGGCTATAAATGGCTGGAATTTAAATTAACTGTTTGCTTATTCTGTTTTCTCCTTATTTAAAAAAATAATAAAAAAGCAGTACTATCTATGTCTGCTGTCTCTGAGATCCAAGAGGGAAAAGTGTTTGAATATTATGCTCATTAAGGTCATTATTCAGTGGAGCATGTAAGCATAAATACACACAGAGAGCGTTTTTCTTGTTTCGTGAATTGTTTAGCTTTGCAAACAACTCCCACACATACAAACCCATGATATGTTAACGTGATACTTCTAGGGTTGTTTTCTAAACTGAAATATATTAGACTGAGTATTTTGGGGCAGAGGCTGCTTAGGGTTTATTGGTTTCTCAGTCTCCTAGTGAAATCCATCTGCTTTTTGAAGAACGTGGAATTTCTTTACAGAAGTCAATGTTTTTTATGGGTACATTTAAGCATTTGTTGCAACAGAATAAACTGGTGCGGAATTTATGGTAAATATTTTCAGATCTTTAGATGGAGGCAACTGCTTTGTTTGGAAGTGAGCTGTGTACACTCATGCCATGGTAATGTGTGCAGCTGTATGAAAATCATGTTTTCCAAAGAAAATGGTGACTTTTTATGTATGTTCTTTTAATCGGATGGTACATTAAGTCCTCTAGTACTTTGTTTCAAACCATAATATATGTCAATATGTAAAACTGCATCTATTCCTCTCCTGAATTTACATTTCATAAAATATAAGGCTACTGTCGCCCAATTTTTTTCAAGTGCATGTTATCTAGTGCATAGTTCCCCCCACAACAAACCTTTTGATCCAGTATTATCGTAAGATTGAATTTAAATTTCCCTTCAACTTCTGTACCTTTCCCCCCGCAACATACCTTAAAGCCCCTAACCAGCAAAGTGCTCAGCTAGGTGTGCAAATTTAATGGGAAATTTAGTATATCAAATAGTTAATAGGACTCAAGTACATGAGGAAGTCCTTTTCATGGTCATTGTCCAAAGCTCTTCAAGCCTCGTGGTGATGAAAACTTTTTCAGATTTGAGAAACCACCCAAAGCAGGTCTGCCAGGAGACTTTTCCTCTTGGTATAAGGAGAGCCCAGATAAGATATTTGTTTGACTTCACAGATATCAGAAGGAGAGGCAGGTCTGTGGGTTACTCCTGATCTCGTGTCACTCGACTGCTCTTGGTCATGTGGTGGGTTTGAAAATTGCTTGTGTGGTTTCAAGTACCTGCTAGAAATTAATTTGTGTAAGGCACACTTTTTTTTTTCCTAGTATTCGTTACTATCCCAATACAGAACTTCTAGTTCATTTTCTTATAATATTATCATCACTGTTCATTTTATCATATTTCAAGTTTCATTTATTTGCTGATATCTCCCTTTTATAGGTTTTTTTACACACATTCTATTAGATGAAGCTGCGCAAGCTATGGAGTGTGAAACTATTATGCCTCTAGCATTAGCAAATAAAAACACAAGAATTGTCTTGGCTGGGGACCATATGCAGGTAAGAGCTGTAGAATTTTTGAATGTAAGATGCATGATTATAATATTTGTATTTATATATTTAAGGTATTTATCTACTCCAAATTTCTCTAGTGTGTGAATACCTCATCAGCTGTTCTATAGCTCAGATTCTCACAGAAGTTGCTCTGCGAGGTATCCAGTATTTAAATTTCTAAAACTAATATTAATCTTAAGTGAAACTCAGACTCAGAATGTGAATCGTAGGTATCAAGTACGACGAAACAGATTGGCTTAATTTCGGCATTCTAAAATTTTATTTGAAAAATCTTTCTCTCTCCTCTTTAGTTCTGTTTTTCCTGCTCTCATAGATGATGTTTTTATTGTTAAACAAACCCAGTAGAAGTTTAATGTGATAGTAATGAGGCCCCTTGGGGTTTAGTTTTCCCAAAGACTTTCTGTTTAACTTTTTCAAATTGTATCACAATTTTTTGTATTGTCTGATCTGTACTCTTGGTGGTGGTAACTGAATTACAAAGTGGTTGTCTGAGTAGTAGTGTGATGTCATTTAAAACACAGGTTTGGTTTAGGTTGTGCCACAAAGACAAAACATATTTAAGAGTTCTTCTTTCCTCTATACGTGGTTACTAAAGGTCTTCTTGTTCCTTTAAGAACATCCTGATCCTTTGTCACCTTTGCAGTAGGGATGGGCATTTCTATGGAATAGCCGTGGTATATGTCTTCCAACTATGAATTAGAGTTATAGGAAGGTTTCATTTTTGTTTTGATGCAAAATACATATTTTGGGAGCATGAAATTCCAAGGCAACATATTTAGTTACATTTTCTTTGTATGTGTGTGTCTATTACAGCTCAGTCCTTTTGTCTACAGTGAATTTGCCAGGGAAAGAAACCTTCATGTTTCCTTGCTTGATCGGCTCTATGAGCACTACCCTGCAGAATTCCCATGCAGGATCTTGCTGTGTGAGAACTATCGCTCCCATGAAGCTATCATCAAGTAGGTGTGAACTTTTTCACTGTATCATGCTTTTCTGTGACTGGTGGGAGTGAACAGAACAGCTCTGAGCCAAGCACAACTGAATAGCGAGGGAAGCTTTACGTGTTTCTTTAATGAAATCTTAATTAGTAGAGTAATTCTTTGTTATGAAGTAGAAACTCAGTCTGCTAGAAAGGAGACCAGGGATTCTGTTAGGCAGATGCATTACAGACCCCTCATTCAGGTGGGGTTGCTTTGGCTGCAGGACTTGAGCTCTAAGCAGAAGAGGAGCTAGTTTTCCCCTTTTAACCGTTGTGCAGGATATTATAGAGGCTTTGTGTTTCTTTGAAGTGTGACAGCATTTTAGAATTTCTGGGGTGGGTTACCTTGGAATGATAAGCTTTGTGCAATATAAGGAACATATGGATATACAACTATGAGCAAAATTTGACCTATTTTTTTTCTGGGCATGTTTCTTTCCTGTGTTTTTTTTTTATTACTTCTGTCAAAACACATTAATCAGTGGGTTTGCATTTTTATGCTATGATAAACTAATGGCTGCTAGTGTAATGAGCTCATCCATGAGCTGTGCTGGAAAGAATAAGTGCAATCATGGGGAAAAATGCTAAAGTTTAAATCCTGGCTCAAATATGTAGAGAGGAATATTACGTTGGTATCCAGTCACACTAATTAGGTTATCACTGTGTTCAAAGCAAAAGCAAAAGTATTTAAGTGCTCAGGGGAATCAAAAGTGAGAATGTAACTCACTTTGTTGCACAGCTTGATCTGTCTTCGTTTTATGGGCTTCGTAATTATAGACTGAATGATGCTAAATTCCTTACACATTCCTTGAAAGGGTAAGTTTGAAATGAGAGTGAATCTGAAAAGGAAGGGGCCGTTTCAGCTTTTGTGTAGTGATCTCTTCCATGAAATTTGCCTCGGAAAGAGTTCACTTTAGCAGTTGGAGTTCAGGCAGTGGGTTTCTAGAAGCATGTGCTGTGTTGAACTCCAAGATGTGGGCTGCAGAATTAACTGCTGGGGCCAGTCAGCTGTCTAGTGATAGTCCAGTGTGCCTAATTCCACTGGCAAGTATGGCTGTGTGAAGTGAAACCTGCTTAACCACTCTGATGGTGGTCCAGTTAGATCATTTCAGGTCTACTCTATTTTATAATGTGGATTTTCTCCTGACAAATGGGACCATGGCACTTGGAAGTAAGTATAGGAAGATGGTGCATGGTGGGCTCATTAATCATACCTACCTAACTGAAGTGCAGGGACCACAAGAAATTAAGGGAAGAGAGAGCCATTAGTTCAGCCTGATTTTGGAGCTGCAATTGGAAAAAAACATCCTTGTAGAAAGGATATTTTATTTTCCAATGAGAACAAATGACAAAGAATTAATTTGTAGAATAAATTGTTCATTTTGCTTATTGTCAGTGGTGAGGTGCTGCAACTCAGTGCACAGAAGAGTTGTGAATTCTGCAGGATTGTCCAGTATCAACCAGCTCTGGTCAATACTGAGTTGCAGTATTTTGATGATGAGTTAGTAGCAGACTAGATTGTCCGTGACCAGGTATTTACATCTTAAACTACGGTAGTTGGAAACCTGGAAGAACTCAGTGGGCCTGCACAGTCTCCTGCTTTTGTTTTCTTCAATTCTAGCTGTGTTCATGTTACTGCATCCGCAGAGCTGTACCGAAGAACATTAAGACTGGGGGTTGAGCTTTCCAAAGTTAGGCTATACCAGAATTCACTAATTAATGAAAAGCAGTACATGAGTTTAGCTCTGTAGTGCATACAGCAGCACACAGTATTTACAGTCCTGATGCTGATACTCATCCTACCAACTCTATTCTTGCTGGCATTTTGTCTCGTTTCATTCGATTTGCCTTCTTCCCTCCTGGTTTTCCCCATGAAAGCAGTTCTTGCCTCATTTCTTTTTCACTCGGACAGCTTCTGTAATGCTTGCTGCTAGCGGAGGGTTGGGTTTCTGATGAGTAGCGACGCAGATTTGAGTAGAAGTCACAGAGGAAAAGCTTGCTTGGAAGCTGAACGCTTGGCCTGCGTTGTGCTCAGTGTGCATGAAATCTTTAGTAAATTTGTCTTCCAAGTTCAACAGCTCTTAACTCCTTGTCTAGCAAGTCTGGGGAACAACCAGTGCCAGACAGCAAGTGTTCCTTTTGCCCAGTTTCAAGCCATCAGAACTTCTGAGTGAAACATGAGTGAGAATGTTAGTAACTCTGTCAGGCTTTAGATTAGAAGCAAATACTGCCTTTGAAGAAAAAGTGTTGGAGAAGCGTATTTTTAATGCTTTCTGCTCTGTCTGTAGCATGGAAATACCAGTTCAGAGAAATCGCTTAAAGATGCCGAATAGCAGTTCTGCTTTTCTTATGAACTAGTTTGTGATTGCATATTTTATCAGTGAGCTCATATGTAGTCTCCACATTTTATTCTGTTTTGCCTTGTTACAGTTATACATCTGAACTTTTCTATGAAGGCAAATTGATGGCAAGTGGAAAGCAACCAGCACACAAAGATTTCTACCCTTTGACTTTCTTCACAGCACGCGGAGAAGATGTGCAAGAAAAAAATAGTACAGCTTTTTATAATAATGCAGAGGTAACTCTCCTTTGGCTTTATTCTTCATTATTTTCTTAAAGCTCCTCTCTCCCCAGATTTATTGGTTTATAAATATAAATTATAAATATGTAATTGTTCTCTACTATGAGAAAGGAACATTGAGTTTGCTATACATGAAGTAGTGGATGTTGCAATTGTAGTAAACATTTCCACTAATTTATTTTCTTTTTTCCTTTGCAAATGGCAAGCAGCATAGAGTTCTCTCAGGCTCATTCTTCAGGATGTCTTTCCTGATAATTTTTGTGACAGCCTGATGGATGTATCTTAGCAACTGAGAGCAACTGCAATTTGAAGTAAAACTCACATTTCTTTCACTGTTGTAGAAATGTTCCCACTCAGATAAGAGTCCTCTGGAGTAACATTTCAAATTTGCTTTAATGTGTTTAGGATCAGTAGCTAACTGATTGTGTGCACATGAGATGATGTTCTTGGTGAAAACCTATTCTCAATATGTTTGTTTCACGTAGATTTATTTTTATTCTTCAAGAATTACTTCCAGTCGCATTCCTTTCCTAGAGTTAAGAAAACCTAAAACCCACAAAACCGAACATCCCTCTCCCTGACTCAGTAATGCTTTTGTAGTGGAAGATGCCTTCTTCCAATTACCTCAAGTTAGGGAGGGGTTGACCCAACTCTTTTTTCCCCCACCCCAAAAAGATGTCTTCAGAAATGACCTTGACATTTGAAGAAAACCAAAGAAATATCACTAGTTTTCTTAAACTTATGAAGAATTTTAACTGAGGTATGGTAGCGGTTTAGCAGTGGTTTTTGTTAGGAAGCACTGCAGAGCTGTTTATGTTTTCCTCTTTTTTATCATGTGCATCAGATGACCTGCACCAATTTTTAACCTTTTTGTTGTTATTACACTGCACTTGTTATGCATTCTTCGATATATTAAAACCTCTACTTAAATAAGAAGCTTCCATGACTTGTGGACGCATCACTGAAAAAAACTGAGGGCACCTGACTGCTTTCATTTATCTACTTGGATTGCGTTGCCATTTAAAAGAAGTTGTAAAAACCCTAAAAATATCTTCAGTGGCCGAGTAACTGTCTGAAGATTGTGAGTCATTAATAGCTACAGGCAGAAGTGAAGGACAACAGCTGCTTAAACACCAACATGAAAAGCTGACATTCAGATGATGAGGGAGATATTTGCTGCATGATCCCTAATGGACGTCTGCATTGGGGCAACTTATGGTTCCTTGGTGCCTATATTAAGTATTAATCTGGAAAATACATTTTCCCTTTATGGCCTTAATTCTAAGATTTTCTAATATGATGTTGTTTCCGAATACATAGCCAGAAGCTATATAATTTCAGGGAAGCCTGATAAAATACCTGCAAAAGATCATTATATTTGTGCTACGGTTTCTGTAAATATCCAAGTTTAATTCTAATCTCCTTTCTCGGTAGAACTAGCTTTTAAAGACAAGAATTGATGTTGCAAAAATTTATATTCAGAACTTTCTCAAAAACAGCCATGTGTTTTACTGTCCTCTGAAGATCTGTAATATCAAAAATAAGCTCTAACTTAATAAGGACTAACAGATCTTCTTTTTGTTATTAGTTTCCTCCTGCTTTTTTTTCTAAGTTCCTGATTTTCTGAATTCTCTGTCCCAGCTTAGACTGAGTTTAAAAAAAACCTACTTAAATCTACTTAAAGTAATTTGTGACTTACATCGCTTTTCTTGTCCATAAAAGTTCCTCAACTTCCCTCTTAGCAATTTGAAGAAGGCATAATATATAAACAAAGAACATTAAATTCCCCCTTCCCACAGCCAAAGAGAAATGGAAGAACAGGGAGAAGAAATTTCAGAATATCTGAGGTTCTTTTAGGAAAGACCATTGACCTACTTCCATTGAGAGGCTGAGCTTGCACTTGTGATGCCGTAAGAAAACTGCCTTCATCAATTATCATGCTTTAAATAGCTGGATTAATATGTATTGAATGACAGTGCCATTTATTAAGTAGCGTATTGAATGTAAGTGCTAAAAAACCCCAAACCCACAAATATTCCATGCAGTTATTCAGGAACAGCTTCTGCAGCGCAGTATCTCTGTTCGATGTGTTGAAACAGAAGCTGCTGTGCCCAGTGCTTTTAGGCAGGAGATTTCTTTGAGCCTCGCAGGAGGTGGTTTTCAGTTTTTATTACTCATTAGTCTGCTACTCAGGTAGCAGAGTTAATAGTATTTCATAGAGATGAACTGGCAGGTGATGAGTAACCTGAAACTCCTGGTGGTATCCTTTGGAATGGGAAGTGACTGCGTGCAGGCTTACATATTCTCTTTGTAGGGATATAAAGCACTAATATGACACACATAAAATCCAGTATAAAAAGAAAATGCAGAATAAAAATAAAATAAGGCCTATTTAGGCATTATATTTACTTATGGAAAACATAAAGTGTGTTAAGAAAGGTCCTACTGCGCTTGACATTTTCAGAAGAATGTAAGCATGAAAATTAAGATTATTAATATAATTTCTGAACTTGTACCTTACATGTGACATTTTGGGGGCAAACTTTTATTTCAAGACTAAAAAAAGGTACCTTATAGTAAATATATTGTCTTAATATGTCATATTTTAGAGTATCATTGCTTGTTCAGTACAACTGCGTAGTACTGTAACATTTACATGTTTTAGAGCTTTAAAATTCAAATTCTCTTTTCATATCAAAGAACGATCTTCTGTGGTGCGTACTTTTACAAATTCTACTTTTCTTTTAAGGTGTTTGAAGTAGTAGAGCGAGTTGAAGAATTAAGAAGAAAATGGCCCGTTGCCTGGGGCAAATTGGACGATGGCAGTATAGGTGTCGTAACACCGTATGCTGATCAAGTGTTCAGAATTCGGGCTGAGCTTCGGAAAAAAAGGCTGTCGGATGTCAGTGTAGAGAGAGTGCTAAATGTTCAGGGTAAGTACTAGTTCTGTGGTTTTATCTGTAATTCTGATTTCTATTGTAAGGGGAAAAACAGAATTACAAATAAAAATGTAACAATGCTTTACCCTCAAAATGTTTTACTGGTTTTTGCATTTGTAGAACAGACTGTCAAAAGGGGTCCGCAAATCTAGGTTTAGGAATCACATTGGTAACAAGAATTTTGTGTAGGCATTGCCTGTTGCTAGGTTGCAGTTTTAGTCAGTAATAAACAAAGGAAGATAATAGAGTGACTGAGTGACAGTGAGTGGTGTGTGCTGTTTTTTCATGCAGATATTAATATGTTTGACAATTTTATAAATCTGAAACAAGAATGTCCAGAACTTTCTCTTTTTAAGGTCGAATAAATAAATAAAAGTTTTGTTATTGGCTGTTTGGCAATGTTATAAAGATATTTAGCATTTCAGAAAGTCCTGGAGTGGTTCATATCAAGATGAAAAATAAGTTTTTTAAAGAGGGAATATTCTTGTAATAGAATATCCTATTTATAGTGTATCTTTTAAAATTTTTAAATCTTATTACTCTTGCATAAAGCCCTTCATGCAAAGGGTAGCTGTCAGTTCTTCAGAGTATCTAGATGTGAGAGTCTGGCTGGCAAGCGCACTGGTCAGGTTGTGTTACTGGCAGAAATACCTGCGGTTATCTCAGACATTTGTTTTTTGTTTCATTTTAGGAAAACAGTTCAGAGTTTTGTTTCTCAGCACAGTACGAACACGGCATACATGCAAACATAAGCAAACACCAATTAAAAGGAAAGAGCAGTTACTGGAGGATTCAACAGAAGACTTGGATTATGGTTTTCTGTCTAATTACAAACTTCTCAACACTGCCATTACAAGAGCACAATCCTTGGTAGCTGTGGTGGGAGATCCAATTGCTTTGTGTTCCATTGGAAGATGCAGGTACTTTATATATGTGCCTTAATCAGGGCTCAGGATCCTAGAAAGCATGTTTATCTATGGCTGATTGATTCAGTGAAATGCGTGATGTTCTTCTGGGTGCCAAATAAGACGCAATGTATTTAAATTATGTACATACACAGCTAAAAATACGTGTTTTAGTCGGTTGTTATACCTACACTGTATTCTGCTTTCTTGAGCAGTATTCTTCCACCGTATTGAAAATGAATGTTGTTTTCAAAGGTAGAACTGAAAAGCCCGAATGGAAACCAAACCTTTGTTTACTGCATTTGTGACAGATAATCTGAATTTAACCACTTCTCTGCTGGTGACACGTCAAGAGTATCCGTACACTGATACAGCGATGTGCTCTGAACTGCTTAGGACGTCGTATTAAAAGAGAAAGAATGGTTGTGGTTTGATTTCAGTTTACCCATTACCTGCTTGTTTTTTTAAGATGTGATCTGGTTTACGTAGCTCACTGTTGAGGAAGAGCTCTGTGCCTCCGGAACACTCACTCCACAAACGATGTCTGTTACCATCTGCCGATGCAGTCTCCAATTCATCAGCTGCAGAGATCCATGACTTAGCTGTAGAGCTTGCTGCGCTGTGCTCACTGAGATTCCTTTTACTGCTTGTTCAGAAATTACTTGGTTGATAAATTTTGCTTCTCTTCCCTACATTGGTTTACGATGCGCAGTGATACCTAAGTCAGAGTTAGTTAATCCCTAGTTAGTCTAGCTAGTACCTAGGACCATATCGGTTCTCTAACCATCTCTTTAAATACAGCTGTTGTTGGAGATGACCATGTCCCTTAGTCTCTCTGAATCCCAGTGAAGAAGATAATCTCTCGAATTTTCACGTAAGCCTGAGCGTTGAGGTTTTAATTTAGATAGCCAAAGGGGACCCAGTTTTCAAATGTGGAAGCTCATCAGTTTCTTCAAGTATGGCTCCTTCACGATATCTAAAATAGGACGTACAAAAACTCCCAAAAGCATAGGCTACCAGCACGGTATGTAACAGTCTTGGCAGTTAGGGACTGAGTTTGCTTTTCGAAGACCAGCAGCTGTTTATAAATGTATAGCTGTTCAAAATTATAAACCAAAAAGATAATTAAGAAACAAGGAGCACTGGAGCTCTATTAAGATGTATCTCAAGCTTTCCCTTCAGTACGCCATTGTCTTGTTTCACTGAATAATTGAACATTCGCTCTTTGAAAATAGTGCTGGAGGGGCTCAGGCGTGCTGCTAGGAAGATGGTTCTTTTTTAGTACAACAGGAGTACAGAAGTCTGAAAGAAGTGACATTTCGTTAGGAAAAACAGACCTCAAAAAAGTTTAGAGAGTACTTGAATTTTATAAATATTCTAATACCTGTCAAAATGAGTCAGGACTCTGTAATGGTAGTGGTAGGGAGCTCTGTGAAGTATGCCCAGGGTAATCATTACATTTCTGTGTGCTCCAATCGGACCAGACAGGGCTGTTTTGGCAGACACTCCCTTTAAACTGCAGAGCACACTCTGAGACAGAGACAGTGGTATTTTATTCTCTGTGCTTACACCCCAGTACAAGCGTTCCATGTGTAGAGAGACTGCTTGGGGCATTCTGCGCAAAAGTGGATGGTTCTCCGTGGATTTATGGTGCTTGGCAGTAGGTTCGGTGACTGAATTGATTAATCAGAGGGAGTTCCATCATTAAAGCATCCCAGTGAAGTATTGCATTTTGGTTTTTAATCCTCACTGAAAATCTTGCAAGATACATTTGCCTTACAGCGTAGTGCACAAAAAAGGCCATCTTGCAGCCTGAATTTTAAAAGAGCATTTCTTGCCTGCATGAAATCACAACAGAAGATGGGCTTTTAGGGAAAGTTATTTTGAATTCTTAAATGCATCAGTCATATTACAGTATTCCTGTAAGAAAGGCATTTATTTTATTCCACAAAGGGCAGCTACTCAGCAAAACGTGATACTGCTGTTAAAATTAGTGTGCAGCAATCTCACATTTTCCAGGTTTTGGGGAGATAATACTGAAAGAACAGTGCTTGCTTGCGGGCAAGACCTTGATACTGAAGGGTGAACTGGAATGACTTTAGTCATGCACACCTTTAAGATCATTGTCTTTTTAATCCTCTTTTTCAATAGCTTTCATTACTTGTGATTTTTGGAACAAAACCAGCTCAATAATTTTTTTTTTAAAGTGACATCTTCAGATCTTATTTAAATGTCTTTTAAGCTTAAGTAACTTCACCCAAAACGTTCCTTTGAGGGTAAAAAACCCAATAAAATCATCATTTTGTATGGATTCTGCTGTGGATGTTAAAAACGTAAAGGCTTTTTTTAATAAGCAATATAAAGACATCATGAGGATACAGAGATGGGTAGGAATGTTCTTTTATTACATGTTTAAATAGCTGCTCAACCCTTCAAAAGGTTGGATACAGAATTTTCGTAGAGAAACTCATCTGTTGTCTTGGTGGCTTGAAATTTCTCCCATGAGTTGTAGAAATTTCTGACATGCAGTAAAATTTATGGTTTTATTTGTTTTCCACCAGAGGATCTCAAAGACCCTCTAGGTATCCCTGACACGTTAATCTTCACATGACTCTGAAGTGTTTTACGAGAGTAGTTTTGAGGGTATATCTCAACTCTGGTTTTCGTGACACTGGAATTGAGTGATATGCCTAAATTCATACAATCTTTTTGGCATCTTCAGGGACTGAGAATCTTGACTGCAATTCTTTGAGCTTTAAAACTTCCATAAATCACGTGCTTTGCAGAATTTTAAGCATTGTATTCACTGTCTTTGCTCTGTTAGGAAAAGAACCTCCAAGTTAGACCTGTTCGTGATATTGTTATTAAATGTGATGTACAGCCAGAGCTCTCATCTGGTACATGTGGACAGACCCAGGTGTCCGTTTTAAATGACTGGGGAGCTTTGTGTTATGCTGTGAGGTTCAGATACGGGCATCAGGTTGCAGACCTAGTGTGTAAAATGAGCATACAAGAAAAATAAGAATGCTACGCAATTAATTTAAATGTCTTTTAGTTTTAACAACAGCCACTGAGTCTTACTTTTTTATTGTTTCTAAAAATTGTTTCCACAGGAAGTTTTGGGAAAGGTTCATTGCCCTGTGTCATGAGAACGAAAGTCTCCACGGTATCACATTTGAACAGATCAAAGCTCAGTTGGAAGCTTTGGAGTTAAAGAAAACCTACGTGTTGAACCCACTGGCTCCCGAGTTTATCCCCCGAGCGCTTCGGCATCAACATTCAGCGAATACCACTAAACAGCAGCAGTCACCACCAAAGGTAAAGCTTTACTGATGATGAGTTTTGCCAGAAAGTGAAAGTGAATGTAGAAATGCCTTTTGAGACATGATATAAAAGGTTTATGGAACAAGCTGTTGTTTTAAAATGGCATTGATGCAATCAGATGTGAGTGCAAATTCCAGAGGGATCCTCAGCATTTTCAAGCAAGAGCTCTAGGCTTGTATTTAGCAATATAGCTTGGGCTTGTCCAAGCCTTCCATACTAAAATGTGTAACGTGGGTCTCTCTGGCATGTTCATTAACTGTGTTGCGGTGACCCTGATGATAAATTTCCACCATGGATTTTAGCCCCTGAACAAGAGGCAATCCCTATCCCAAGCAGCGTGTGCTCTGACTGTACCCCGAGAAACAACAGGTTGATACAGACAGCGTCAAGGAATAAAAGGAAAAGACAAAGTACTAGCCAAAAGTCATTTAATTAGAATTAAAAATCACATTTAAAATTCAGGGATTTACATAACGTAAAAATATGTTGTAAAACAGTATGTCGCCTGGGTTAGCTCACAGATAATGTCCCTCAGAAGACTATATTTCTTCAGCACCAAAAGGGCAGAGAGATGAAATTACCGCTCACTGTAAAAGAAGATGTGAAAGTACGTAGCTTCCTTAGGGTGATAAAGAATAGCACAAAAATTTTGAGCTTTTTGGAGGGGGTGATATATTAGTAATTAATTCTATTTTGATAGTTTCTTGTACTTCATTTCAAAACCATTTGAGTTATAATTTAATTGAATTGTGTTCAGGGATGCAGCTAAAATGCAGGTTGTCAGCTTTGCAATGAATTCTGTTGTACAAGAAGGAAGAAACAGATGTATTTTCCATAGCTTTACATTTTGGTTGCAGGCTGTATCATTTAAATGAAATTTTTACGACAAGATTTTTAACTTCAACTGTACAAAAAGAAAAGCTTTCCCTTTGGCAATTCTTCCCAAAAGAGCGATTGTAAGTGAGAACATTTGGTTTCTTCATCAAGATGCATTACTTTCTGAAGCAAACACCAGATTTCTAAAGCATCTCGTCTTGTGTCAAAACACTAGGCTAACAGAAAACCGTGAATTAGAAAATTATTGTCTTTGTCATTGCTGCACTGTTGTTTTTCATGAGTGCTTCAGCCTTGAATGCAGTTTCTTTAATAAAACATCACTATTAATATTTTTGTGAAAAATATGAAATGAAAATGAAAGAAAAGTATTTGAAAATGCAGGTGTAGTACATTATAAAAAAGGAGGATGAGGGAATCGAGAGTCTTGTGAACAGGCAGTTCCTTCCAGTTTGTTAGTAAACCAGTCTCTCGTGCTGTAGAAATCAGCAGAGACGCTTTCAAACTGCCAGCACTGTATTTTCAGTTCAGTATCTGAAGTGTTTTAACCACCTATATCATAATTATGATGAAATCTCTTCCCTCTGAATACAATTGACAGTTAGCATGTGCGGTAACAGAAGTAAGGCAAGCAGGTAGTACTTAAACATACACAGAAAATGGCTGTGATATGCGATATATTTCCCTTTGCTCAAGTTTTAAAAGCAGCTGGTTAGCCTTGCTTAATTAAAACTGCCTAAGTACAATATTTGACATGGAAAGATGAAAGATTAAAAAGCTAGTGCTGCTGTATTTGTACTGAAAAAATGAGAACAGCCTCTGAAGCTGTATTTTGTGGTGAGTTTATGGACATCTGTGTAGGTCAGGGCTTGTTAGGGTGGTGGAAAGTGATTTTGTAAAAAGGCACCTTCTTATTCAGCATAATTGGATTCTCTTAAGGAGGTTAAAAGCCTCCTCGCTGTTTATTTTTTAAAGAAGCAGTATTTTGGTCCTGTCTCTCTGAAAAGCGAGCAGCGAATATGGAACTGGCTGGCTGGAGGCTGCTGAGCCTCGTGGCAGCCCTGGCTGAGGGCGTCTGCCTTCACCTGCCTTCACGGGGCTTGGCTGGGGATGGGGAATCATAGAATCACAGAATAACCAGGTTGGAAGAGACCCACCCGATCATCGAGTCCAACCATTCCTATCAAACACTAACCCATGTCCCTCAGTGCCTTGTCCACCCGTCCCTTAAGCCCCTCCAGGGAAGGGGACTCAACCCCCTCCCTGGGCAGCCTCTGCCACTGCCCAGTGACCCTTTCTTTGAAAAATTCTTTCCCAATGTCCAGCCTGAACCTCCCCTGGTGGAGCTTGAGGCCATTCCCTCTCGTCCTGTCCCCTGTCCCTTGGGAGAAGAGCCCAGCTCCCTCCTCTTCACAACCTCCTTTCAGGTAGTTGGAGAGAGCAATGAGGTCTCCCCTCAGCCTCCTCTTCTCCAGGCTAAACACCCCCAGCTCTCTCAGCCGCTCCTCATAAGATTTGTTCTCCGGCCCCTTCACCAGCTTTGTTGCTCTTCTCTGAACTCGCTCCAGAGCCTCAACATCCTTCTTGTGGTGAGGAAGGAGGTGCGGAAGGAGACTCAGAGCTGGGTAGGCACAGCCTTTATTAAAGGCGATGATGTGGAAATGAAAAGTTTTCAGAACTCCCACAAGGTAGTTAGTGTACAGTAAATGAAACTCTGAATTTTACAGCTCTGCCTACCTCCCGCTCACTGCCTCTGCTCCTGCTTTTCAGCCTGGATTGAGGCACTTAATTGGGACACATCGTCATCCTAGATATTGCGTACAATCAGTGAGCGCCACGGGGCTGATTAAGTCTCTGGAGGATCCTCTCTTCTCCTGTCTGCTGACTGAAGCGGGATCCTAGGAGTGGCAGGGCCTCAAGTCACCTAAGTCTTGGTCTAAGTTTCTTCTGAGTGCCTTTACGTAATGTGGATTTTTATACTCTGAAGATGGATCAGGGTTTTAGAGGAAACTGAGTGTGTCTGTGCTCTCAGTTGCCAAGTTGTTGAAGTGTGGGTTTAAGGTGTTCTGTAGATGGGTACTTTGATCTGGAAACTTTTGAGAAACTACAACGGTTAAGTTGTTAGTAGATTTTTATGAAGTCATTAAGCCATCAAAACTATTAAAAGACAAAAGAAAGCCAGCATCTTACTTCTCCAGCTTACAAATGGCCTCAGTTGACTTTTATTTACCAATCTGATACTGTTACATGCTGAAGGTACTGTTCAAGAGGACAGCTATTCTTACGAATTTATGTAATTGGTATTTCAATTTTAAAAATACAACACCCATGAAATACAAGTGTGATAGGTAGAACAGAGATTCGTTAGACCTCTGCACACACAGCTTGATGCTAACTGACAGCATAACAGATGCAGAAATGCCTCGTACTAACCATGAGTGATTAAGGCATGTAGCTCCTTTACATTTTTAGATTGAATCTTGTTCTTGTTAGTGATTAAACAGGTTTCTTTTGCTTAAGTACTGCAATGAAAGGCAATTATTATTTTATTTTTTCAATAATTCATGTATGAAACGAGGAGAATTTAGAGACCAGTTCTTTAATCTGGTTTATGCATGAGTCAACATTGTCAAACAACCTGTCTTTGTACCCTGACTAATTTGTTCAGACTGCTGGAAAACTGCCTAGACTTATCTCCTGGGCAAGAAAACTTTTGCAGCATCAAAGGGGTTGTCGGTTTATTTTAAATATGTGAATATAGTTTGGTCCAGATTAAGTAAGGTATTCGTACCCTCCAAAAGACTTAAGAGCACACAGACATTTGAATGTGTGCTTAGAGTTCATGAATATTAATTTATTAGTTGTTGCTGTAAACTCATGAGCATGTGGGAGCGGTAGCTCAGTTCTGTTAACCTCATTTTCTAATGTACAATTCACCAATGGAAAAACAGTTTCCCCAGGGTACTCTGGTTCTTGACTCTGCTATATTGTGCTTTTTGGGGAGCAGTCCTGAAGCAGATACATGAGATGGGATAGGGCAGCAATGTCTGATGAGGCTGGTTGACCAATTCAGTAAAACTGGTGGCAGCTGCTTTGTCTCCAAGGTTCTTGAACTGAACCCTGGAGAAGAAAATGTATCATGCTTCCACCAAGAGCTGCTGTGGAAGAGGAATATTCTGTTAGTACTGATGCTGTACCTAGAAGAAGTGAGACACTGGGAGAATCTAGTTGAAGGTGTCCCTGCTCAGTGCAGCGGAGTTGGACTAGATGACCTTAATGGTCCAGTTGAACCCAAACCATTCTACGATTTTAAATAACACGGTGAGAAAGGAAACTCAAGAGTAGCTTGCTGTAGCTTTCCATACATCTGTAAACAGGTCTCGGGGAGACTTTACCCTGAGGGACTGGTAATGACCCACAGGTTAATTGAATTAGTGGTATTTAGTGTCCAGCTTCGTGAATTCAATGTCATGTGATGGAACTGGACGGTTGTGTGTAATAGTAAAATGTGGGCTAACTTCTTTCAAACTTGATATTGTATTTAATGATGACATGCACTTGAAAGCAAAAGCTTTTGATTTATGTAAGAATGCAAAGCATTACCGTTGCTTTTTTTCCTTTAAAGGGCAAGGTCCATCATCACAACCAGAATGACCATTTCCCACCTGATGGAATTGGTGAGTATCTCTGCGGTTAGTGCAGCAGCACCCCTGAGCTCATGCTGATCTGGCTTCAGTGAATTGATAGCAATTTGACATAAACTGAGTTTCTGGTCTGTTCTTCATCTGAAAGTGATTTACTTCTTGTGTGCATTGGTGCAACAGATTATAGACTGTTGAGTGGACGTTGGGTATTTCTGAGGCTGTCCGGTTATAGGTGATGTGCACACTGACTTTAGAGCTTTCACATAGCATTGTTGTTGGACTCTTAAGAATGTCTGTGTTTGAAATTCATAATGTAAAATACTGTGCTGGTGTATTGCTGAAGAGTCAGGACATTATATTGTGTGCACTGTTTTATGATGTTCATTAAACTTGCTGTGTGCTGTCATATATCCAGATTTTACTGATCATACTTTGGCAAGGAAGCATGCAACAGCCTAATTTTGTTATTAATTTGAAAAAGCATTTATTTAAAGCTTGTCTTCCCTTCTAAACGAGCACGATTCTAATTTTTGATGCAATGTTAACAGCTACTCCGACTGTCAGGCTATTTAGTTGGTGTGGGGCATTCTTTCATTCATGCTGTTACCAGCTACCTGTTTTTCCATATCTCAACTTAGATTTTCTTCCTCATCAGATTTTTGAAACGGGATACAGGATTTGATTAATGCTTTCTCTCGGTGAATCAGACCTATGCTGTTAGTGTTGCACACATGCTTTACAAAGATAGGTGCTAGTAAGGTGAAACAAAAAGAAATAGGTAGTCATAATCTATTTGTGTATATATCTTCTTTTTTTTTGTATAGGTATATATGTATTTTTTCTCTTTCTTTTCAGTCCAGCCCAATCCTTCTGTTCTAATTGGAAATCCTATCCGAGCCTATACTCCTCCCCCTCCTCCTTTGGGACCTCACCCCAATCTGGGGAAATCTCCAAGTCCTGTTCAAAGGATAGATCCACACACTGGGACAAGTATTCTATATGTACCTGCTGTCTATGGAGGAAATATGGTCATGTCTGTACCTTTGCCTGTAAGTATTAATTTTCTGGGGGTTCTTTACCCCCCTCAGTTATTGTATGCATAAAAATGAATGGCAAAAATCACTTGGTGAACACTTTGCAAGCGTTTTCTGCTGCACTTTACTTCAAATATGTGGGGTTAGGTGGCTCCAGGAGTGCTTGTGCAGAGGATCACCGGAAAACATTGCTCCCACAAAAAACTACAGGCAGCCTAAAAGTAATTTCATGTTCATGTGATCTGGTGTAGTTTCTCTGCTCTAGGTTTAGGCATACCTGTGGGATCTGTCTCAACTGATTTGAGATAGCTGCATCTGAATTAATTGCCTAGTCCAGTTCTTAATCATTGGAGAGACATGGGAGATCCAGACGCAGCTTGTTTCTTTTCATTGGCTTCATACAGTTTGCATTAGCAGCTTTGGATGTCTGCAGTGTAAGGTGCCTAAAGGGAAGTGATAAGAAAAATAAGCATAATGGGATGTTTTCCCCTTCCAGAACCTCTTAGCAAACCTGTTTCCTCTCCAGTCCGTTTCCTTAATGACATTTGAGAACACAGTGAAGATCCCTAATCAGGCCTTCTGGGCAACATTTATGAATGGAATTGTACATTACAAATAAAACTATCTCACCAAAAGTTACACAAGTTAAAGAAGCAGTCTCTGCATTATTTGTAATCCCCCCAGTCACATATTCCAGGAGGATGGTGAGGAGGAAAGAACAAAGGCTGCAGAGGCATCATACAGGCATGAAGGACATGGAACCCACACATGCAGATATGTTTAACTCCATGCGTAACGCTAAACATTGGCATACAGTTCATTTGGCTTTTAATAGTTATATAAATCCTCTACTGTAATTTGACCTATGGATGCTCTATACGGGACTTGCTGGAGAAACTCTATTTTCTGTTGTAAATCTTAGATCAGCTGGCAGCTGTAGGTTGGTTTTCTTTGCTAGGTCAAGGAATTTTCCTTTTTCCTGGCTTACTAGAAATCTGTGTTTGATGAATAAATTTAAATGCAAGGAGAAGGCCAGCAGCTGTATCTTTTTCATGCTTGCTCACATTATATTAATATCAAACCAAGACAATTTAAAAAATTCTGTCTTATTGTTCCAAGGTTAATATATTTTATAAATTTCCAATCAAAAGAAATATATTAAAAATAAGTATTTTGCACTCACCTTCCCTGAGGAGGGAGTTTTTCAAATAATTAAGTGGGAAGACTGAAGCATTAATGAGACAGCTGCTTTTGAAGAGAAGCTTGTAGAGGTCGTACAGATGCAGTGGTAGCCTAAAGCTAAAGTTCAAAGGGCACATTTCAAGGGCAAATAGTAATTTAAAAAAAGAAATGCATGAAAGTTGTTACACTTAAAACAAGTGGGGACTGGAGTAGAACGTGTTTACGTTTCATGTAACATAAAATGTTCTCTGCTTTGTTTAAGGCAGTTTCAATATCCAAGGTAAAAAACCCCATGAGGCGGTTGTCTGCTGTCACCAGTAAAGGATGCTTTGTCAGCCCGAGCGTTAATGATTACTTTCCCTGCGCTCTCCTCTTATCCATACATTCTCCTCCTCTTAATTAATAAATTCCCTACAGGGTGAGGTTGAAGTAATTTGATGCAGAGCTCCCTTCCTTCGCATTCCTTTTAGGAATAACATTTAAAACTTTGTAAAAATCCCTGATTTTTTTTTTACATGCTTTCACGAGGTGGATTTTACTTCACATATTTAGGAAGATGATCTGCAACCCGTGTTGTGTAGCATAGACCCTTTGGAGTGGCCCTGTCATTCTTAACATGCAGATAATCTCTTGGTTCCACCAGTAAGCCGTTTTATCCTCACTAGGTGTCTTGTGGGTGCAAAGATATGATGTGCTCATTCTGTGTTCTACACCACTGGGTAGTAAAGGACCATAAAGTTAATTCCTGAGGTTAGAGGCTTCTCTCTGTGTTCCCCTTGAGACACAGCCTAGCATTTCTTTTAACTACTAGAAGAAAAGAGTTTTCTCTTTCCTTGAACTTCACCCACTTCTATTACTTTTATTTAGGGAAGAGATTAATATAAAGTTTATTAAAGTACAATTTGTCTGTCAGTCTTTTCTCTCGGAATTTTGAAGCCACTGAAACAAGACTGGGGTCAACTCAAAATTTCTTGGCCAGAGTAGTCCTCCCGCACCTTTGCTCTTTTCCCCATATTCCAGCGTCACATGTAATTGTGTGTCAGTGTGTCAGGCCATCTGATGCATGGAAAACTCTTCGCGACGGACGTAGCATCAGTGTGCTCGTTGCCTTACTCTCTTTAATGTAGCTTAACAGATTGAATATTTTTGTTTTTTCTTTCTTCTAAATTCTGTAGGTACCATGGACGGGGTATCAGGGTAGGTTTGCAGTTGACCCTCGAATCATTACTCATCAAGCAGCTATGGCATATAATATGAACCTATTACAGGCACATGGGCGTGGGTCTCCTATACCTTACGGCCTGGGACATCACTCACCTGTTAGCATAGGACAGCAGCAGCAGCTACAGCATCCAGACAAGGAGCAACATGAACAAAGTCGAAATGGTGAGCTGTTGAAATTGCTTTGCAGATTAGTTTTGTTTTGAAGGAGTTTGTACTCTACGTAGGGTGTTGTGGAAAGGGTTCTTATACTTCTTTCTCTCAGTGAAATCAAGGGATCTGTAGAGTTGGGAGAAATAACCTGTGTTTTGCCATTACAAAGAGAAATAACTATGATATTGTGAGATTTGGAGGAGGAAGTTATCGGAGTTGGGCTGTGTGTGTATTTGAGGGTGTAAGCCGGTCTGTCTGTTCTACAGTCCAGTGGTAACTACTGCTGATGTTATTTGCAATTAAGTTGGAAGAACTACTTAGTGATGATCAGGAACAAATGGTGAAGATTAGAGGAAAAGTGGTAATTGGGTAAATGATATTAAATGTCTGTGATGCTGTAAATGCTGAACTAGTAAGTCTAAATTGTCCTGTGTCTGGAACAAAAACAAACCCTCAAAATAACTGTTTTTTCCGATGAAACAAATTAATTTCCTAAATCCTTTTAGGTAAAAGTGAAAACACTGCTGGACCTGAAATCAATAAAATTCGAACACCCGAGAAGAAACCTGTGGAACCCAAGCAGGTGAGTTTGTCTTGTTTGAGTTTATTGGCTGTTTTTGTTTGTTTGTTTTATGGTTTGTTTGTGGTTTGTGTTGTGTTTTTCTTTTTTTTTTAATATTCCCTCTTTTAATGATTTTTGTTATTACTAGCGTGTTTTTGTTTGTTTTTTTAATGTGAATTGTCAAAGTTTTTTCATTCTCTTCTTCTAGGTTGACTTAGAAGCAAATTGTCAGAATAGGAGCCCAGAGTCACGTTCGAGTGTTGGTTATCCTAATGCTAAATTTCATCGCAAAGATAATCTTAACCCCAGGCAGCTGAATCTACATCTCACCCCACCCCACTCTCAGTATGCAGTTCCCAGTCGCCATTTCCAGCACATGTCACAGATACCAAGGCAGCCGTATCCTCTGCAACAGCAGCAAAACCTTTTGAGTCAACAACAGCATCATTTGCCTGAACAACAAAACCAAATGCCACCCCAGCCAAGCCAGGTAGTTCAGCAGCATAATCATTTGAATCAGCAGCCTCCACAACCTTCGCAGCTTTCCCCTGCGTACCAGGCAGGCCCCAGCCAATCGTTTTTTAATAATCCCATTCCCCACCGACCACATTCCCCCGCTGTAGATGCTGTGATTTCAGAACAACACCCCCCACCTATGTTACAAGAAGTCAATAATCCTTTGAGGCCTATTGCACAGCACAACACTGTTCTGCCAGCCCACTTGAACAACTTCATTGAAGAGAATCCATCAGGAATGCCCTTAGGGGACACTTTAGGTAGGTGACTTTCCTTTATTTAAATTCACAGTGTGCAATTATAACTACATTGAAGTGAAAATGAAGGAGGTATTTACCTTTTCAGGCATATTGCTCTGAATTGGGTCATTGTTGGGTTAGTTTCCATAAGTAATGTCATTGGGCATAATTTGCTGCTTGAGGCATGTTTGAATATTCAGCACTTTATTAGAAGATTCATGTTTATATGATTTTCCATATGATTTAAATAACCAGGTTATACACTGCAATGCAGTTAGTATATAATGGACCCTGGAATATACTGTATAAAAAGTATTCTTTTTTTTTTCTGACGTAAAGATCTTTAAAAAGGGGCATTAGATAAATTTTTTTTTTAAAACTATTTTTATAGATCGTATGCATGGAAATGTAGCTTTGGAAACAATAAGGCAGCAACAACAAGCCAGGTTACAGCAATGGAATGAACATAATGCCTTTCTCAGTCAAGGCACTATTCCATATCAACACCATCACCATCCTCATCTACCACATCTTCCTCAGCAACCAATTGGATTGCATCAACAGCAGCAAGTTAGGGCAAACTGGAAACTTGCCAGTAATACAGAAGATGAAACAGAGGCAACATATTCAAGGTATTTGTTTACTGAGTCATCAGAGCTTGTGTAAAATTGAGCAGTGGGCACCTATCTGTAACACTGTGATCAAGTGCAAGACACTTGAAGGTATTGCTTTTTGCTGCTGTTATTATGGAGGTTACAATAGCAGGCAGGCTGACTTACAACTATGCTTTTGTTATGTGTTATGCTTTATTCTGTTAGTGTATTGAGTAGTAAAGCTGTAGTGGAAAAATACTTTTATGGAGCTTTTCAGTGCTGTATTTATGGAATAAGGAATGGATAGAGTAACAACCTTGTGTTAATAAAAGAAGTGTCCGAGGATAGTTAAGGCCTGTTTGAGTTGTAAATTCTTCCGATTGAATTAGCTCAGATTTATGTGCTTGAAAAGAAACAAACCATCCCCTCCCCAGACACTGCTCCCCAGTAAATCCCAAACTTTTCTTCCTTTTCAAAAAAAGGCTTTGTTTTTAAAAGCTTATATTTGAGATGGAGCATTAGAGGGGCAAGAAAGGAAGCTATTGAACATAAACAGAAAAAAGGTTCCAGTGGTCATCAGCTCTAATCATGTGTATTGTAAAGGCTGGATTTTTAATTGCCTCTGTTTACTGTCATCTCCCACTATACTTTATTTTCCATCTGGTTTGTTATAGCCATGGTAAATCCTCTAAATGCTCTCTTATCTGACTCTGTGAAGTGCTGAATTAAATATTCTTGACCTTTCCAAGAAGTTTGGAAGTGAATTGTGCAAGTGAGGGGAATCCCCGATTGTTCTAGTTTTTGCCTTTTAAGAGGTTAAAATTTTCTTTATCTGTGTAAAGTTTTTTACTTTCTACAATAAAGCAGGAAATCCTTACCTTAGTTGTCTCTTAAGAGATAACAAAAAATTGATTCTTCTGACTGAAAAGGAAATCTCAAGAGTTATTAAAACTTTGAGATGATTCAGGTAGGTATTTCATCCAATTAATCCTCTTGTGCCTAATTTCTGATTGCTCACAGTCATATCCTTTGAAGTTAGGGTCAGGAAGCTCAAAGATGAGTACATTTAAATTCAGTGTTTTGTGCTTTGAGTTTTCTCAACCTCAAAAGGAGTGGGATTTCAGCAAAACATTTTTTCTTTTTCTTGATACATTTATTCTGTCAATACAGATTCCAGGATTTGCTCAGAGAGCTGTCACACCGTGATCAAAGTGAAAGCCGGGACTTAACTGAAATGCCACCCCCTCAGTCAAGACTGTTGCAGTACAGACAAGTTCAGCCCAGAAGCCCACCAGCTCTCCCTTCTCCTTCCTGCAACTCTAACCACAGCGGTCACTTTCCTAACTTCTCTGAAAACAACAGAGACATTGAAATACCCAGTAACCCAGCATTTCAGCAGCATTTACCCCAAATATACAACCCCCCTTTCTCAATGCCATCTGAACATATAACCCCATCTCCCTTGAAATACCTGCAACCTGATGGATCGTGGACTTACGCTAACCTACAGCAGAATCACCTCCTGGGGCAGGGCTTTCATTACGGAATACCTCCTTTGCCCCATAGGTCACAACAAAACCCTTTTATACAAATACAGAACCATCAGCACGCAGTCGGTCAGGAGCCATTTCATCCCCTCACATCTCGAGCAGTATCTGCTTCTTCGCTCCACAGCTTAGAAGAGGTAAGCGGTTTTGTCTGCGTGTGCAATTGTCGTGTCATTTTAATATCAAATTCTATTCTGAAGTGGTCATGGATGCCAAATAGCTTGCGTATTTAAAGCTCACACTGGGATTTTCTGTGAGGTGAAAGTTTCCTCCGTTCGCCGTGTGTGTGTGTGTTTGTCGTTCTCGTTACGGCAGGTATAACATTTTCTCTACTAAACAAGAGGTCTTGGCTTTTTGATGTTATGCAGAGTTTTCATGCTCTAGTATCTGTAGGTTGCTTATCTGGAGTGCAAAGTAACCACGCCTCAGCTGTGAACTCATGACGCATCCCTCTGGAAAGTCAGCTTGAATCAGCTGGCCACTTGGCTCAGTATTAAACTGTGAATATGATTGAGTTACTTTTCATGCAAACTTGAGACTGGAGCAGTGCAGTTGTTTTGTCATGGTACAAAACCTGGTTTAATAAATTCCACCTGGCCTGAGCTAGTTCAGTCTAAAGCATCCTGTGTGCTTTTGGGGCTCAGAGTGTTGGAAGTAAGTGCAGAGGTATCCAGCTGTGTCTGCAAATCTGGATCCAGCATAAACCCTGCCACACCAGAGCTGGCTCTAGCCCTCCCTGTCTTTTTTCATTCTGGACTCTTAAGGGTGTGTGTTATGGGATGTGACTATACAAGCACATACAACTAACTAGGACAGGTCATGTTTGAAACAGGAATTTTTAATCCCTTTTGGAATCCGGAGTGCTAAGGATGCTATGATATGTTGACACATGGAGTGCGCTGAAGCCAGGTTATGTGCCAGGAATGTCAGAATATTCTTAGATAATCTTGCACCGACTGCATGTAATCCAATATTTGTACATGAAGTTAAGTGCCTTGTTCTGTGATGTGTTTCTGTCAAGGTTTTTACAGAAGCTGGGGTGATATCCCTGCTCATCACTATCCCACATAATACATATTTAATTATCTTTCAACTTCGGAAAATAGAAAATATTTAGTTTACGGGCCTGAGCAAAATACCTAAAATTGAATTCCAGTGCGTTTTACGGAGTTCTGTCTTCTACAGCTCCAGAGAGGTTAATGGAGGCTGCAGGCCCAGCTAGAGCTGTAGGATTTGGGTTTGTAGACATTTAAAAATTCTGTGTCTCAGTCCATTAAGCCATACCACCTTGTATAAAATCTAATACTTACTGACAACAGTTAATGCCATCGGTACAGCGGGACACAGGAACCATGGCTTTTCAGCAGTAATAAACTAATAAATATTCCTACAGAGTTTGTGACAGCTCCTGCTATCTGAAGACAAATGGAGTGAGCCTTTATGTAATTAGTGCAGATTCCTTTTAGTTCTTATTTCTTCTTCCTTTCAAAATATGTGACAGAAGTGCCAAATGCAATAAAAGTGTTACAAGACAGAGACTTGCATGTAAAGTTTCCGAGACTGCTAGTTCAGTTGAATATACAAAGAAATCAAAATGCAGTTTTAGGTGTATTTTTAACAGAGCCCTCATATAAGGCACGTGTTGGGGAGAAGTCATGGGTTTTGGTGTCCTCACTGTAAACTGCTTTCTCAATCACTATTTATAAACTGTTCACTGACTTGATACTTGAAAACTCTTGCATATGATAAGTGAAACCAGATTTGAACTACTATCAAAGGGAATACTTAAGTTATTCTGTCTGGCCTATACTTGCAAGTGTCCAGAACTTTGATAACTTGCTGTTTGTTTACTAATACTGCCAGTTAAACTGGATAAAATTTATCCCTTTTGGATGTGATTCAGACAGGGTTTTTTGTAGATAAGGAATATCCTCAAGACAGGACATCTCAAGTTTTCTTTCATGTGCTTTTTTTCCCCTGTATGTGTTTTTTTTCTTTTTGTGGATGATATAATAACGATATCATAACAATATTGATGCATTACAAGTAAATAATTTATATTTTTTATTTAGCTATTTTTTCTGACATTTCATAGAATCATAGAATAACCAGGTTGGAAGAGACCCACCAGATCATGGAGTCCAACCATTCCTATCAAACACTAGACCGTGCCCCTTAGCGCCTCATCCATTTCATTAGGATGAATGATTTAATTTCTTTTGGATTTACCCAGTATAGATTTACTCCTGTGAATTCTGCTCTTTGTGCTCTTGTTAGTCAGTACAGGGCAGAAGGAAGCAAATACTGTGTTTACTTTTTAAACCAATACAATAGGCCTGCTTTGAATCTTCAGAAAGTTTAGAGGGTCGAAAATTTAGGTGGTCCGTAAATCTGAACTCTCGCAGCCACTAGGTTAATTAATGGAGCTTGTACAGTTTTCATCTATATGATCTACAGGGCTTATGGAAGCAAGTAATCTCTGTGGTTTCAGGTAAAATTCTCTGCATTATTTTTCCTGAGGGCTCACACTTCTCTGGAGTGTTTGGTTGCGTGAACCTGCCCGCAATCCAGTAAACAAATGTATTATGCTTCCACACATCCTGGTATTGAAGTTACTCATTTGTCCTTTGCAAACTGAAAGCCCTTTCCTCCTCCTCACATTGTAATTGAACATTTTCTCTTGCTCTTGTTTCTTTTTACGCTTCCTTTGTAAATGCTCAGTATCTTCCTCCTCACTATGTGATACATCTCTGTGTAGGAGTGTAAGATGTAAAGGTTGGTAGGAATTAAGGAATTTCAGTTGATGCTCTTTGCACTTCCTTTAAAATTCTGTGTCTGTTTTGTGTGGTTAAAATACATTCTCAGTGACTGCAGTATACAAAATATAGCTTGAAATATATTTATTTGATTTTCTTCTAAAAGCAAAGGATTTTTTTTTTCAGAAGGCAATTGCAAGGAAAAGCAATGGATGGAAAACTGGTATTTGATACATGCAGTTAAATAAAAGGAGCAAAAGGCATTTCTTTGTTTTGTGTTTTTATCTGCAGTATGAGCCGAGAGGACCAGGCAGGCCGTTGTACCAAAGAAGAATTTCCACTAGTTCAGTCCAGGCTTGTTCTGAAGAATTAAGCACTCCTCAAGAAAGTCTTGGTCAGTGTAAAGAGCTTCAGGACCACAGTAACCAGTCATCTTTCAACTATTCATCACCCGAGTTGTGGGTAAACTCCTCCTCATCTGCCCCGTATCCAAACATTCCATGCAATGGAGCCAACAGAGCAGTTCCACCCCGGGAGTTGTTAGGTAGGTACAGACTGATCTTTGCCTCTCTGCTTCTCTCTCTGGTCCGTTACGTAGATTGTTTAGGCTGGAGTGAATTAAGTCTAAGTGAAAGAGTTTGGGAATTTTTTTTTTCCTTTTCACAAAATGTTTTTGCAATCTCTTCAAATTCCAGAATTTAAGCAGAGATTTTGTTGTTGTTGTTTTAGTAGTTAAAGGTTTGCTTGGAGTAATCCTGTTTTCGTTGCTGTCTTGCTAGCAGTCTGGTACATTGCAGAGGTCTTAAGAAGAATGCTGTTGAATATTCATCTACAGAAAGCAGTGCTGCTCCTTAGTCTTCTTACAAAAGTTGTAGTAAGCCCACAGATTCTCTTAAAGTGGTTTTAAGTGCAATTGAGCTTTTGCTAAAAGGAGCTAAGGTGAGATTTATTTGCAAGATGGGTTATTTGTTTCCAGAATCATCCTTGTTGGTGACACGGTCTAGGGGAGAAACAACATAAACTGAATTAGTAATCTCTGTATTTCTGGTACTTCATTTAAACTCTCACTGTGGAAGAATCACACTGGCTTCCCTGCTGGTAGTGGCAGTGCTGATTGATTTAGCAGAGAAAAACTAAATTAACTTTTCAGTGATTAACAAAAGCTGCAAGTAGAGAGTTGGAGCAGTGCAGCTATTCTTCTCTTCTACATATTTTTAATGCTTGTGGAAAACAAAATTACCAGGATAGTACGTTTTTTTTCTCCATGATTTGGCTCTAAGAATCTCCAAAGATAGTTAAAAAAACTAATAAAAATGCTAACAGACTTCCAGTATGAATATTAAAATCACTTAATAATGTGAAAAATTATTTATAAACTGGTTTTATTGCCCTTAAAAGATCTAACTGGTTTCAGTAAAACTTTTTAAACCTAAAATATCTTGAAATTCCGTAGCATAATAATTACGACGTAAAAACATGCGGCGTAGACTGAATGAAAAAAGCTGTTTAAATCGGCAACAGCACTAAAGAGTTAAGTTCCTAATGTGCATTTTAATTTCCTAAGTGTGAAAATGTTATTTTACAAAACCATGTTTATGGCAGCATCTTTTGTGTTAAGTTCAGAGCTTCAAGCTCAGGGCACCTCCTTCAATCTATTTATATTTTTGCTGAAAATCAAGGAGCTGAATGCCTGACAGCCTGTGTCATCCGGAGTGGCAACTACCTCTGAAGTTGCTCTCTAGACTCCGTGGTTATCTAATAGGAGTCAGGAACCTTAGCAAGATTACGTTGGGATCAGCTGATACCACATTTCCTTCTCTAATGTAAAGATTGAGAACATATTTGTGAGCAGCATCCTCAGAGGAAATAGGAGTGTGTGAAAAGTACCGTATCTGTACATCTGCTGTCAAATAATAGACCCTAAATGAAAGGGGCGAGCTTTGACTGGTCCCTGTGTTTGCCACGGAGATATTATTTGTTGTAGTTAAGCATCGTTTCTGTTTTGTGAATAAAAGCATATGGGGCATCGTTCTGTATCTAATAGCTCATGCAAACAAATCTACATTCTTATGGCTGCTGTGCTTTTCTGCATTTACAGCTGGCTGGCTACAATGGTCATATTTAAGACCCCGATGTGTTTTACCTTGTGAAGGTTAATGACCAGTGTTTCTGGTTACTATAGATTTTTATCCATGTAATAAGAATCCATGAGAATGAGATGCTGTGAGCTAGTCCTGGGCCTGTATTTGTTGCCAGCGAGCGAGCAATCGTGACACCAGCCCGTCCCAGGGCTTGTGTTATTCCCTGTACATCAGAAACGCCGTGGCACACGTATTTGGTTGGAGCAGGGTGGATTTATGGAGCGCAAGGAGAGCTGCTGGGAATTGCTCACTGTCACTATATGCAGGCGGTTTGCAATTTGAGCGCTTGTTTTGCATTTTTTTTTCTGTTGGTAGAAAGAAAATGGAAAGGATTTAAGTTTTGCTTCCACGTTCATTTCATACTTTTTTTCCGTTAGACACCTCTGCCGCACACAGCTTTCACCCCTGGCCCTGCCTGTCATTACTTATCTCCTCTTCAGCGCCGTGGTTATTTTTGGGAGGCTTTTTTGCTTGTGTTCTGGGGTTTTTTTTGAATCATAGCAACCCTAGCAAAACTGTTTTGCTTATTTTCTTTCCACATTCGTTCTTCTCCACGTTGTGTTTGGCTTTTCTTTGAATATTTTATCAAAAACCAAAGCCTGTGTGACCCTTCCAGTAAGAAACTTAACTGTCTACTTACCTTTTTCTACTTTTGTACTCATTTGATTGTTGTACATTTTTGTATGCAGACCTTAAAGATAATATTTACATTTTAAGATTGAAATTTCTACAGAATTTATCATTTGCCAAGCTCCTTGGCTATTTCTGATAGAACGTCTACCTGCATTTCAGTGGAGAGTTTCTCTAACTCTGTGAGACAGTGGAATTCTTCACACAGACTTGAGATACCTCATTAGGATTCAGGAAACTCACTTGAAAGTAGTTTTATACCTATGGTTTAAAGCACTATTTTTTCTGATAGTTACAGGAGTTGTTAAACGTGGAGCGAGAACATATCAATTAGCAGGAATGCATTCAGACTAAAATATCCGTAATTAGTTGTTTGGCATTCAGGACCCTGAATTGCCGTTTGAGAATGAATTACATATGGTGCTGTAAATTTTAATTTTAGCCTATTAAGCTATAAAGCGAGAAGAATGAAATGGTCTTTGTGCTGTCTCAGTGGATAAAGTGTTTAAATTAGATCATGTCCCATTCTGAAGCCGCTTGCCGTCAGGGCATCTGCCAGATCTGCCTGTGCAGAATTGCGGGGTCGGTGTTACGAACTCCGCAGGGACACGTGTGCGGAGACGATATTTGATAATGTCGGTCTGTTCAGCATTGTCAACGAGGATAATATGAGATCCAGTAGTTGGAAATGAAGCTAGCTAATGTAATCATGACATTTTCTATGACCGAGAGTGACCAAACATGGAAAATGGGGGAAAAGATTTATCAGGAGAAGTGGTTTCAATACCTCTTAGTCCTTCTTTGGTGTTACTATATATAGATCTCCTCAGTCAGAACCGATCGCTTAGACAAACTCTGTGATTACTCCTTTCGCAGCTCCACCGAAGACGGTCAAGCCCCCAGAGGAACACCTGAAGGCTGAAAACATCCAGCTGTCCAATTCCTTCAACTACAACGTGCTGCAGCATCTCGGCCAGTTCCCCCCGCTCATGCCCAACAAGCAGATCGTCGAGCCCAACAGCAGCAGCCAGCAGAACGCTGCTGGGAGCAAGCCCGTCATGTCCTACGCAAGTGCTCTGCGGGCTCCGCCAAAGCCCAAACCTCCTCCTGAGCAGACAAAAAAGAATAGCGACCCTTTGTCTTTGTTTCAGGAACTTAGCCTAGGTAGTTCATCAGGTAGCAATGGCTTTTACTCCTATTTTAAATAATCAAGATTATTTTTTTTAGAGAGAATTTAATTTTTATTTGTTGTCGGTAGATCTCAGATAGTTGGGGCTTCACCTGTAGTTGCAAATATTCCCTTTGTTTATATTAGTAAATATATCCTCACTTAATTGCTTTGCTGCTAGACTTGCAACTAATTTTTTTTTTAATTATATTCCATTATTTTGCATTTTTTGATGTGGGTCGGTTTTTTGGAAGCTTTTCTGTAGGAAAACACACACACTTTATTTTTAATTTGTGTAATGTTAATGATCTGTTGCATTAAACTAGCAGCTGAGAGGTTACCTGTACAACTTCAAAAAAGGAAAAAAAAAAAAAAGGAAAAAAGAAAAAAGGGAAAAAAAAAAGTTTGTCTAAACTGTATTTAAGAAGATTGTAAGTAGCATTTACATTTATTCAATAACATTAGTATACTATGCTGGGTTTCTGTACCAGAAATGGCCAGTTAATGTAAAAATGTATGTTATTTCTGCTTAAATTCATTTAATTTTTTTTTTTTTTAATAAAGGTGCAGCATCTTCTAAATAATTTCAGTTTTATCAGCTTTTTTGTGAAGGGATGCTGCATTCTCAGACTTTTATAGTTCTAGATTCTGTATGATGTGGTATTGTATTTTCCATCCACTGTAGGGTAAAGTAAAGGCATTCTTTGCAGACACCTATGCCATTGTTTGGAAACATTCAGATAAAAAGTATTGGTATACTTTAAAATAAACAATAAATAAAAAAAAAGCCACAAAAAATTAAAAAAAAAACCAACAAAAACCACAAAAAAAAATTACATTTTATTTTTGGACAAGCTAGTAATAATAAGCTTGTTTGAAAAGTTAATTTGATAGGTTTTTTAAATGAATCATGAAGCTGAAAATAAATTTTTAGGTATGTTGGTGCTTAGTAGATTTAATAACTATTTTAAAAAGAAATGCGTGAATTTAGTAAAATACTTTTTTTTGTTTGTTTAATTTTTTTCCACTATGCATGTGTAAATGTTTGTAATCTGGCTTTTTCCTCCCCCACTCCAGTGGTATCAAGAATTGTGCCGCTTTAATTTTTTTTTTTTTCCGGTAAAACTTTTGGTACATTATTTGATGTTTACATTAAAATGTGACATTATACAAGGAAATTCAGATATTTTGCTAACTGTTTTGTTTGAGGAACATCATTAAAGACGAGATTTAATGTTTGTCAAAGCTGTATCCAAATTAATCTAAATCTTTGGGGGTTGAGAATGGTTATGAGGTTATTGGTTTGTAGGAGTTCTAAGTTCTCCGCAAACATGGCCCTTTAGGAATACAACCTAAACCAAGAAAATACGGGAGATTTAAAAAACGAAAAGAAATAAGCGTGGTTGAAAACTCAGAAGATAAACTTTGTCCATAAAGGTTTCTGGTCTTGCGCACTGTTCCTTCGTTTGCGCTGGGGAGACGGAGAGGGTGTTGGTACAGACTCTCCTGATAAACAGCCCTTTTACACTTGAAATAACTCAATCTGAGGAACGTTTTACAGCGACTGAGCTGGGTGTAGTTGCAGCGTCCTCCACTCACTGCCCACAAAAATTAACGTTTGAGAGCTGTGTGGGAGTGATGTCTGATTTTTACATGGGACACCTGACTTAACGAGCAGGGGCTGCTGCTGGATTCGCTCAGATTTTTGCTCTCGTTACGGTCAGGTTTTTTTTTTTTTACATTTGACTTCATGTTTTAAGGCGAGGGTCTTTACGTAACGGGGTCGATTTAAACCCAGTGCGCTGCAGATGTTTGCGTATAAATTTTTTATTATAAGTCTTTGCTGGCTCATGGTTCAGAAACTTAATCTTAAAAATGTTTTCTTTCTTTTTTTGCTGTAAAGAAAAGCATGCGTGACTCGTTAATTTATTTCCTAATGTCTATACCAAACAGAAGATGCTGGGGGAGGGGAAAGCCCCTGCCAAGTTACGCGTAGCACTTCAGCATATGGCATCAAATCAAGAGGACCCAAAAATGAGCAGAGGCCAAATTCTGCAACCTTGAATCAAGCAAAACTACTGTTACATGGGTTTTTGCCGAGCTGACGGCTGCAGAAATAGGTCCACGGGAAATTCATTTGCAAGGGGCTGGGCGTGTGCTTGATGTGAGTTAGCCTCAGCCTTTTTATTTCAGTGGAGCTGTGCCAGTTCTCCTCAACGGGGAGCGGCTGGCACGGCTCTGAGGGAAGAGGAATCTGTGTGCCTCAACGTTGTAGTCTGTGAAGAGTTCTTGATGAGATGTGCAAGACTATGACAGAGGAGAGGTAGGGTTCAAATGCACTTCACTTCGCCAAGTCGGCATTGTAATTTCAGGGGTTTCAAAATCACTCATTTATATGGAGCAGTCTTTTGATTCTGTTCACCATATTTGAATATTAAACTAATAAACATCACTTGTTAATTTACTGCGATCTGTCAATTAGTTAAGGGGGAAATGGTTGCATCTTGCCATGTTTTATTCTGGTTTACACTGACATTTTATCTACACTGAAAATGTTATGGGTAAAGGAGCATTTTCTCTCTGACTTAATATTTCGATTCCGTAACTTTATAAAAATCCTGCTGATTTTGGTTCTAAATTTTAGCATGTGCTCTCACCCCGGAGTTTGAGGATGGTGTGGTGGAGATCTTCTGCCTATCAGCTTAGGAAACGTTTAGCGTGAATCAGTTGCATTTCTTAGAGTTAATTTCTTTCCAAACATTCATTTATTTTGTAGTGTCTCATCTAGCCATCTATGTCACATATATAGCCCTGAGCAGGATCTTTTGTTTTTAGAGCAAATTATCCAGCATTTATTGAAGTCATAGCATTTTAAAAACACCCAGAACTGTATTGTAAACTCTTCTAGGGCTTTAATCAAACTTGTATTGAAATAAAATTAAGCCTTACAGATGGCTCCAGTGAGCACTGGTTCATCTTGTGCTGTAAATATGGAGCTGTTGCCATTAAAATGAAAATACAAAATTAGAAGTTTAAATTATCGGTTTGTGTAAATTGTCTCAACCCAGAGGAGATGGCGGAGGCTTGGGCGAATACGCCAACCGAGTATTTGGCTCCTTGACTTTTTGATGTCACACTTAGAAGTACAGTTAGTGCCAAATCCCATCCGTGCTCCTTGTCCAGGAATAAAATTTAAATGACAAGGTCATTTCAATCTAAATTCAGAAAGCTTGTATTGTAATATCGGGAATAAGTTCTGATTTTATTCACTTGAATTCCAGTTTTTCATGAGAAAAATCAGGATGTTTCAGGGAAGGTCATCAAGACTAGTAAAAAATTGAATAATCGAGGGAAAGATTTTTAAAAAAATATTTGGACCTGAAAAATGAAACTCTTTTCTAAAAAAAAAACTTGAAATGGAGCTTCTACCCTTTAAAAACTCTTACTCACTGCAGCTGGTACATTTCCCTGTATTTGAAGACCGAATTCTTATGAAACCACAAGCTTTAAACTTCTCCCTGTGAAGTCGGAGGAAGAAACCGGAGCAGATGCTTCTCGTTTCCATGAGCACAGAGGTGACCAGGAGGTGGATGCTTGAAATCCCGTTTCTCCTGGCTGACGGTGCTGTGCTTTCCTTTGGTGCCCGGGGTAAGCCTGGTTGTGGTGTGGGGTGTGAATGCGCGTGTTCGGTTTGCTCCTGTGTCCGAGACCTTTGCTGCTGGGGCAGAGCTGCTGTCTTGGTGTCCACCTGCCTCAGTTCTCCGGCTGCCGTAGGCCCTTCTCTTCCACGCGGTTCTCTCTTGGTGTGGTGGATCCACCTGGAGATGTGTTCTCGGGCCTGTTCGCAGCTCCTCGTAACCCAGAGCATGTTGGGGATGATGCTCAGCTACTGCTCAAATGGCCTTGGGTGTTGCCACTTGATAAAGAGCTGTTCTGCATAAAAGCTCGTTAGTTAGAGCCAAAGCCCTTGCATCCATATTTTCTCTTGGATGTTGTTATCTGGTGTGGTTCGTCCTGTTTCACGCGATGGTGTGGGCTGTGGCGTTAGCGGTGTGGGAATGCTTCCGTTGCCTTTACAAACCCTGAGAGTTCTGTTCCCTACTTTGATTAATTAACGTTTTGTTCCCGGATTTGTCAAGGTCAGCCGTTTTTTTTTGCAGAGATCGTGCTCCATAAGCAGTTCTTTTGCTCTGTGGGTAGTATCTGCTATAAGTAGCACTGAGAGCAGCATGTTTGACCACTCTGGATTTTCTTTTTAGGGTGAATTCAAGCGTATCAGAGCCCGCACGTTTCCTGAGCAGGAAGCCCATGATGCTCGTGCTCTGCTTCTATCATCCTTCAACTAATTTCATTTGTTTTTGTTAGTTTAAGTTTCTAGTTTTCCTAGGAAAAAAAGTACAGACAATTACTTTGTCAAGACGGGTGGTGATGATCTATGGTGCCTTTCAAAAATTTGCACATCGTATTCCTTGACGTGAAATATGGGCTGTTTCTGTTGGCGAAGCAAGATTTGCTCCAGTTCCTCTTTGTTAGTTGTGTCAGGGAGCAAGGAATGGATCGTTCTAAGTCCTTTCCTTTCGTTCATGACAAGTGAAAGGATTTAGAGCAAATGTAGTGGAAATGTCAGTTTGAGGCGGGGGTTTGGGCAACTTAAGCTAATGTTGAGAAGTTTTTCTCTCATTAATAGCTGCTCCCGGCGAGGTTCAGAAAATCTTCTGTGATCTGGTTTCTCCCAGACCGGGGAGCAGATGTTGTCAGTCCATTTTCCGTAACACTCGCTCCCTCCTGAAGGGCAAATAGGTTCACGGGAGACCTGCTGGAAAATCCCCGTGCTCCCCGCCAGGCAGCGGGCACTAAGCTGAAACAGAGCCCGGGGTGCAGCCCTGCAAGCCAGACTAGTGCTGCTGCTTCTGTGGAAAAGAAAGCAGGACAGAAATGATTCCCTTCTCTTCATTTCTTTGTAGGAACGAGAAGGGCGGCCTGGTGTCTGTCTACATGCAGAGTGTGCGTATGTGACGCCTGCGCGGCTTGAATTTACGTTCAGGAGCTTCACTGGGAGCAGAAAGTTGATCAAGTGTGACAAAGCAACAATGATCTCATCCTCTGCTTCAGTCAAAACAAAGATGTGTTTCCTTGTCCCTCTGCGATAATGGAGAAGGGAGATAATTTGAATAGGTGCCTGAAAAATGGATCTTGTTGCTGTGGGTGTAATTTGTGGGACAGAGCAGCGTAATAGTCTGGTATTCAGGTTATAAAAATCATACAACATTCAAAGGGGGGCTGTCCCACCAGGGAAAGCTGAAGCTTATTTTAAATGAAGCTTAAATGAGATTTATGTTGTAAACAGGTTCTGCAAACAGCCACGTCTCCACATCGCTGAGCTCCTGCAGGGGGTATGGTCCTCAAGAAGTGTCACAAACCCAAGAGAGGAGGTGTCATCCTGCAGCAGGGCCAAGGGTCTGGCTGTGAGGTCAGGGGGTGCGTGGAATTCTCAGCTCTTTGGGACTTTCTGGAAATCGTTTCCATAGCTGCTATGTAAGGAGAAAAAAGTGACGGCCACGAGAAAGTGACAGAGTGGAAAGGGATTGGTGAAAGAAGATGTAAGTAAGTGTCCCTGAGCCTTTGTGAACTTCATGCCAGGGTGGTCAAACACCTGAGCATCGTGCTCAGGTGTTTTTCAGGCATGGAATAAAGGAGAAGTGGGGTTCTGTACCAAGATTTCTGAATCAGTCTCTCCCTGCGTGCACCCTCGTGTGCTCCAACACCGGCTGTGAGCCCGGGACGAGCTCCTCATCCCCTGCCATCCCAGGCTGGGATGTTGCTGTGGGACCTCAGCAGATACAAACTGTGCTGAGAGCTCTGCGAGCTGCTTGCTAAACAGGCAGTTTTGTTCTTCAGGGTCGTTAGTCTGGCACCTTTTCTGCACATTAAATTCACACAACACAGCATTTAAAAATAAGGGAAGCAGATTCTCTCCATGCCGCCTCGCACCTTACGAATCAACAACCTTTGCAACAGCAAATCTGACTCTTACATAAACAAGAAACTTCACGTCTTCTGTCGCGTGGACTCTGTGATTTAACGTGGGCTTTGCAGGTTTAGCAACCACGATCATAGAATCAGAATTGCCAACACGCGTGTGCTCCCGTGGGCCGTGTAGCAGCCGTGCTCCCTCCCCGGTTCCATTGTGGTGACTCTCTGCCAGCAAGGACATTCCTTTCATGTTTTTTCTTATATTCTTGAAGTCGTGGTGGCCGTTGCCTGCTATTCGCTCAGCTGAGAGAATGCAAACTGAAGCTGGTTGCAGTTCCCCCTCTCCACATGATATTCCTTTTCCTTTATGAAAGCCAATTACTTTTATTAACTCTCTCAAAACGCATTATCGGCTCCCTGGCAGAGAGATTTAGATATGGCAGAACAAACCTGCTGTAAGAGAAGTGTTTTCCCACTGTGAATACCAATGACCAGTTTAATGGACGGGTCCCTCATCAGCATTTCTTAATATCTTGAAAAAGAAAATGAAGTCATCCGCATGCTTCTCGGTCTTGCAGGGACCGTACCAAGTGGCAAACGATGAAAAAGCCTCAACTCAGAGCACAGAATAAAGCTTAGTGAGTCTGGGAGCTTTAGGTGGGATCTAGCTGAGCTGTCTAAGCTGCTCTCTGTGGGTTTAGGCTCTCGCTGCCGTGAACTATTTGTTTTCTCTGCCCTGTGAGTAAAGTGAGCACAGAGAGGCTGTAAAACCTCTGGATGTGAACCAGACCCCAGCGCCCAGTGGGAATCTTCCCATTGCCCTCACTGGGGCTTCAACGAAGTGGTTCTGCCCTGACACAAGCAGGAACGCTTCTGGTGAGACCTTCCAGGGTCTGTTTTTCTGATATACGTATGATCTTGCTTATGAATATCACGAAGGTGAGCGAGCAGCTCCTTGGCTGGGCAGCAAGTTGGGACATAAGGGTAAGAAATCACCTAGAAATGACGTTGTCCCAGAAGGAGCCTCGCAAGAGAGGGACGGTGCTTCAGAAAGGTGTGAGCAAAGGGCTCCCCAGGGCCACAGGAGGTGCCACCAGTCCAAATGGAGCGATGAACTTAGACCCACGTCCCAACCTCACGTATCTTAACCCACTGCACATCCAAAGTGAGTTCATTTCGATGAGGAGGACTGAGCTGGGAGTGGGTTCGTGCCTGCCAGCTTTGCCTGGACTGAGCTGCGCTGCGTGTGTCTGGGGAGCCGGGCCTGGTGTCAGAAACCACAGGGGTCACACCAACTACTTTCTCTTCTGTTGTCACGTGTAAAGGATCTTCCTGGAAACTGGGCAAAAATAAGATTTCAAGAACAATTAGCATTTCACAGTGGTTCAGTGACAACTTGAAGACTTGCAGCTGCCTCTCCTGATGAGAAACAGGCAGAGTTCCCCAGCTCCGAGCACCAATGAATGCTTTAACCCAAAATTTTATAATATACCTGTTATTTGTAATGCTTTTCAACTTCAAAGAGCTTGAAAAATATTAATGCAACTTCACAAAAGGCTTCTGTTCTCGGTGCCACTTCACTGATGGGGAAAGGGAGATGTGTCTGAGTCCGAGCTGGGGCTCCACGTGCCCAGGTTGGGTCTGGCTGCCGGCAGGGCCACAGGCAGCACCTCGCGGCAGAGCACGACGTCTGAGTGATTTCCTAAAACACGTGAACACGTCACAATTTCAGGTCTCTTCAAATCAATCAGAAATTTTCTCTTCTGGACTGTTGTTCTTTGGAATCGTGGACAGGTCAGTGCAGAGGGAAGGAAGGATAGAATCATAGAATAGTTTGGGTTGGAAGGGACCTTAAAGATCATCTAATTCCAACCCTGAGCCATGGGCAGGGACACCTCCCACTAGACCAGGCTGCTCAAGGCCCATCCAACCTGGCCTTGGGATGGTTGTTCCCTTTTCTCTTGCTTTCTAATGTATCGACTGAAAAACTGCCATGTAAAACCCACACCTTTTCCTACCTGGGGGGAAAATCATGGAATCATAGAATCACCAGGTTGGAAGAGACCCACTGGATCATCAGGTCCAACCATTCCCATCAATCACTAACCCATCTCCCTCAGTGCCTCGTCCACCTGCCCCTTAAACCCCTCCAGGGAAGGTGACTCGACTCCCTCCCTGGGCAGCCTCTGCCAGTGCCCAGTGACCCTTTCTGTGAAAAATTTGTTCCTAATGTCCAGCCTGAACCTCCCCCGGTGGAGCTTGAGGCCATTCCCTCTCGTCCTGTCCTCTGTCACTTGGGAGAAATGTTAAGCAGATTCTGAAAACTGAACTATAAAAATAAATAAATCAAGGCACTCACCTCTTGGAGCCGGGGAACCGCTATGGTCCAGGTGAGCGTGTGGGGCTGGGGCTCCCCCAGTGCTGTGGGTAGTTGCGGCAAAGTTCTGTGAGGTTCTGCAACCCAACCAGGCTCCGCAGCCTCCCCAGCAGCGATGCCGCGCCGCGTGTTTCTTCAAGCTCACATAAACAGCGATGCACTTTCATAGCACTTTCGACTCTGGCTCTCCTGGGTGTTTCGCTCTAAGTGCCTTCCTTCTTGGCAGCTACCTTGAAGGATTTTCCCCCAAAATGTAGTTTAATAGATGTACGCAGCGAGCGAAGCACGGTGCGCTTGAAAAGCCCATTTATGAGGAACAAATGAGAGCTCCGTAAGGTAAATACCATCCAGAATTACACTGTCATTCTGGACCTTGCAGAATGTGATGGGCCAAGAGATTCATCCATCAAAATAATTTTCCAAAAAATCACTCTACTGGAAGATTATGCTCTTTATTAAAGGAAAATACCACTCTTCATGTTCAGTACTTCTTCAAAATCCATCAAAATTTAAGCAGAACAAAAACTGTATCTTGCAGGATACAGTGTGTGACTCAAAAGAAGGAACTGCAGGGTGCAGGCAAAATTTCTATCCCAATGTGAGGTAAAGGCAAAGATTTTGGTGTGTTTTTCTTTTTTTTCCCCAAATTGTAGAAGTTTAATAGAACAGCACAAGGATCTCCAGCTCATCCCAGAGCCCTTCCTAGGGAGGGAGAGGAGTAGGGTGTGAATGGGGAAACAGGGTCCCTATGGAGCTAGAAATTCTCGCTGTCTCTCTCTGATCAAGTGAGGTGTAAAAGCTAGATATGCCCCAGAGTTCTGCTCTTTAACCCTAACCACATCAAACATCATCTCCCTAAGAAAGTTGTCTTCTCTATGGCATGAGCTGGGTGTAGGCTTTCTCCTACCTGCACAGGGCACCCCAGATTGGCACCCACAACCAACACTGGTTCTCTGAATGCTCTTTCTGCTTGCTTAAAAGAAAAAAAAAAAAAAAAAAACAGAGGGGGGAGAAATAAAAAGAAGAAACAAAGCAATAATTACACCTGAACGTGCCTCGGTTCAGTAACGACTCAGGTAACGGAGTGCACATTGTGTAGTGAGACCCAAACATTTTAAAAAATACAAATCCTTCCGGAACAATTTCTAGACTTTTTCATGGGTGCCTGGAACATCAGTGCTCCGGTTCTGCATCCATGCAGGTCTCCCAGGGGTTCTGGGGGAAGCGAGGCAGCGCGATCAGGAGGAGGGCGATGCCGCAGATGAAAAGCAGGACGAAGGAGGAGCAGGCGCAGGCGAAGGACCAGGAATAACTGTACTCGATCCAGGATGTTTCCTTGCTGTCGATCATCCTCTTCACAGATTGTCTCATGACTTCCACACAGATAATGATGCAGAGACCTGAAGGGAGATTGGAGCAGTGGGCTGAATAACCAGCTGTCAATTTTTCATCCTTAATTAATCACTTCATCTGTCTTTTTGCACACAGGGATTGCAGCGAGGCTCACAGGTGAGTTATTGACTTCAATGTCTGAAGGAACGAAGCCTCGCGACGGCTTAGAGCTCTGCCACAACCCAGGACATCCAAATCAGCTGGTGATTTGTTGAGTGTGATCTTTTAGGCAGGCTTAGATGGGAAACTCAAAGTAGAGGAGGAATAATTACTTCCCCTAAGGAGCTTTTTCCAAAAGCTGAGTAAGATTTGTATCGAGGTGATGATTTGCACCTCTGTCTTTCAGTCACGGGGGCGTGACAAGGTATTGCTAGGTCATATGAAAGTGAAATCTTCATATTTTTGGGGGACAGCTGTGTATTTTGGGCCTGGATCAGCCGTTTCTTTGGTCTGAGTCTTAATAAGTGAGATAGACTAGCATATATCTGAGGTTTAGAGTGGGGCCAGCACAGAATACGCTAGAAATGCCCATTTTAGAGGTAGCTGGAGAAAACACAGACAAGCTACTGGGTGGTGCTTGCTAAGCAGAGCATCTCCAGAGCTCTTCAGCTGGAGCACCACACAGGGACTTGGCATCTGCCTGTGCCTAGGGAGAAAATGCCACTTTCCAGGCATTTTTAGATGTGTCCCATCCTCTCAGGATCTGCCTGAGTTTCTCTTTGTTGTCCTATGGACTGAGTGGAAGTACGTGAGCACTGAGACTCCTACCTGAGAAGGTGTAGAACATGGACGCAGGCTTCAGCAGATAATCCCTCTTCTTCCCGAAGGACAAGAGGATGCAGACTGTTCCGATGATCGCAAAGCCGACACTGAAGATGGCGATGGCTGCGGCTGAAATGCTGTATTCTGCCGAAGGGAAACAAACACCAAAAAAATGTAAATGTCTGCAAATTCTTCACGGAAAGGGTCGCTGGGCATTGGAACAGGCTGCCCAGGGAGGTGGTTGACTCGCCTTCCCTGGAGGGGTTTAAGGTGAGGGTGGATGAGGTGCTTAGGGGCATGATTTAGAGATTGGTGGGAATCGTTGGACTCAACGATCCGGTGGGTCTCTTCCAACCTGGTTATTCTGTGATTCTATGAAATCTCAAGCGTGTTCCCATCAGCTGCTGTGACTTTGCAGTAGGTCACTCCCAGGAATATCTATCCTCTTGCTGCTAACAGAGCGGTGGCTCTGCTGTATTGAATATGGCACTTGGATAAAAGCAGGAGCAAGCGTTGGCCTATTGAAAGCACAGGGTGTAAAAACAGAGCAGGTGAGGAAAACACTTTCTGAGCACTTACTGCAAGTGTAAACAGCACCTGTACTGCTCCGATGAAGCTCAGGGCTGGAGCTGGTTTAGCTCTGTTGCGTGGATGTTATTGTAGCCTTACTGGGCTCCACGCTCTCATTTCTTCCAACACTCCACACTCTGCTCTCTAAGTAAATAGACAGCTCTGTGCTATTTTTATTCCATGTCTGTATTACAGAGCCCCAACAAGGCCCCCGTACGTGGCGTCGGTGTTGTACCAGTGCAGAAAGACAAGGGGATGCTCCATAGGGCTCAAAATCCGAGCAGGAGGCTAGAGGTGAAGGGTTTGCGTAGCATCTTTTATTTCCTTTAAGACAATGATTTCCAGCTCCGTGAAAAGCGAGTTTCTTCAGGGCATAGGATTAAACTCTCCATGAAATGACCTGGTTTTTGCTAAGCCAGCTAAGAACTCACTGGACACTTCAGCTTCCACAGTTTGGAGGGGAAGAATTGCTAATTGAATAATTCAGTCCTTCATTTACATATTGCATTAGTTTTCAGACTAGTTTAATATTTAACACATGTAGCCATGCGTGAACATCGCAGTGCCTGGTGATATTTGCCTTTCAAGCCATTAAAAAAAAATATCTCCCAGGCAAAATCATGAGGAATTTTTTTTGCCTGTTACTAATTAGCTGCCATCAAACTGTAGCTGCTCCTGTGAAAGGGAACAGCAGATCGCTCTTTGTTCTCGCTGCTTTTCATACCACTGTTTTATTAGAATTTCCTTAATGTTTTTCTTTACTATGTGCTAAAACTGCCTGGGAGAGTTTGTTCTGACGCAAAGTCTTCTGCCGCAGCTTCAGCTTTTTCTTTTGCTTCAAAGAAAACTTCTGCCTGATATTTTTTCTGAAATGACTATGAAGGCACTGGGTACGTTTTTAACTTTGGGTAGATGGAACTGATAATATATACGTGAGCCAAAGCAGGTAGCTCAGATACGTGCTCCTCTATCCACTTGAAATTCTCAGTGTTTCCTGTCCTAGGAAAGCATTTTTTTTTTTTAGGAAACCTGTGTGCAAAGTTTTCACTGTTATTGTTTGCACTGGAAGCCAAGCAAATTGTTAACTATCTGATGTAACCATCAGCTCATTTACTCCACAGCACAATATGTTGTGTGGCAAACTAGAAAGGAATTTGTCCTTAATGAGAAGGCGAGAAAGAGAGAGGAGCTCTTCAGATGAGTGCTGAAAACATTTGGCTTTGTAAGGGACTTGTTAGAAATATGTCTGTAAAGAATGATGTCAAAATCCATGCTCTGTAGACACGGATTCGAGTGTCTTTGCAGGATCTCTGTTCTCCCTTTCCGCTGATCGCACTGGTTTTTACATGACTTTAATATAAAATCAATATGAAGCATAGAATTCCTAGTGGACTTCACAGCTCCCTGTACTGTTTCTCAGGGTTAAGACTCCGCTTGGAGCATGAGTTTATAATTTAGGATTTACTAACATTTTCCTTTGATGGCAAAGGCTCAGTGTCACACGCAGTGCCAGGGCTTGTAAAGTCATTTTTGTGCTGAAAAGGCTTTACAGAGTTTTCATGTGCATGGGCATAGTTACGTATTTGTGGGACAACCAAGTAAAATCACACACATGAGTGTGATCATGTAATTTTTTTATTATATCTATATATTTCTTCCCAGGAAGTTGGCATTTGACCTTGTTCAGAGCATTTTTTGTATCTTTTTTTCCAGCTGACAGTATCTGATAGAAATTCCTCTACTGCTTTCAGTGCTGCTGGGGTTGAATCGTCGTTTTGGGGCCCCCTTCACCTTAGATCTCACGTGCCCCTCAGTTCACGCACCATTCGGAAAGTATTTTTTTGGGCTCGTTCTTACCTTTCTGGGTGGTGACTTCAAATATCTCCGAGCTCTCTCCTGGAGTGAAGTGCTTGAAGTAGGAGCAGCTGAGTTCTGGAAGAGAAATGAAAATACAGTGTTGTGCACACAGAGACCTCTGATAAACTGTAATAAAACTGAATTTGCCTTTTATTGATATACCAAATTTGCAGTGGTTTTAAGGTTCCCTGCCCTTGGTGGCACCGAGAAATGGGAGTTGGAGCTGTTTTATTCAGGAGCGAACGAGCGGCACGTGCACACCAAGCCGTCGGCTCCAGCACGGACAAGGCTGGAGTCCAATCTGGCACCTTTTGTGGGCTGCTCCCTCCAAGAGTTTTCACACTGATCGCTCACCTATTTAAAACACGAATTGCAGGTAATTTTTCTGATTCTGTCAGCCCAGGGCTGTTTGCTGCTTGCAGGGGGCAGGGGGTTTTTCTGTGCCTTGGGGGTCCTGGCGATGAGGCTGCTGCAATGCAGCAAAGCTCATGGTGTTTTACTACAACAGGGACACTGAGGGCTTTGTTTGGACTGTTAGACCAGAAAGACAAAATCTGTCTGGAGCCGCAAACAGTCGTCTAGGGAAGGGAAGGCTGATCAAAACCATATGAGGCAAGTGCAAAGAGGCTCCCACTCAACCTGGCTTTGTCGAAGCTCGCTCCCATCAGAGCAATCCACTGTTTATTTGATAAGAGAGCAGAGTTAGACAGTGGGAACTTTAAGACCTTACGCGCTCTGGACTTTATGTGAGTGCAGCCACGTACTCTGGGTATTAATAGAGAGGTTGTAAAGTCAACAGGGATCAGGATTGTGGGGTGGGGATGATACTGGGAGGAGGGAAGTTGGTAGCTGACTCTCTCCATGACCATAATATTGTTTCATCTTGAGCCTAGGGAGAGTAAATCAGCAAAGAGATGACATTGCTGCCAGTAGATACATGAGAGACTTTCAGTCTTAGTCTAGGCAGGGTGGGGAAGGGTCTGGCGAGGATCTGCTGATTCGAAGATTTGGCAGCAGCATGGTTAGGGTGGAGGGTGTTCTTGCTATTTATAACTGACTGAATTGAAGGTTTGAAGGGGCGTGGAGCTGGGAGAACATTTGCTCGCCAGGAATTTGGCTGGGAGGCTGCAATCGTGGGGACGTATTGAGCGGTGCCAGCTCTGATTGTGCTATTCTGCTGAGCCTAGATGGAGAGGACGCGCTCAGCGCCTGCCCCAGCACCCTTCTTGTGCCCCAGGTTGGACTCCCATCAGACTGGGAAATCGCAGCAAGATCGTACAAAATGCAGGCACTGCCTGTGATGAGAGGCCACGTGTTTAACACCAGTATCTCTTGTCTATTAAATAATGGAGTAGGCATCAATTTCCAGGAGATGCTGGGAGAAAGTCTAGGAGGACTTTGTGGTCCCCTCTAGTGTCTGGGCCAGGACTTGCTGCTCCAGCACAGGTCCAGGGTGCAGAACCATGCAGGGTTTCAGCCTGGGGGCACATTCTGCATTTAGGAGTTATTTACGGCATTGATTTCTAGTGGCAAGAAGATACCAGCATACTATTATGCTACCTGTTGGTTCTTGTGGTTTTTTTCCATCATGTAAATGCCAGGATTTTGGAGTTGCTGATTCAAGGAGGATTTATTTTCTCTCTCCCAGGAGACGGGTAGTAGTAAAGCAGCTTTTTTTCTGGGCCTGTTAGTGGAAGATTCCTTCGAGACACTCTTAACTAGTTAATTTTATAAGCTGACTTTTATTTAATCTGCAGCTTTTCCTTGCTTGAGACTAGGTTAATGGTCAGCTTTGGTATCTTCTGACCTGTTCTTTATTATCCTTGCAAACGGCTGGAGGAAACATATTTGAGCTCAGACCTCTATGACTGAAATTGTAAATTTGAAGCCCCAGAGAGGAGGTTGTGCTCCTCTGCCAGCAACTGAATAATGGCTGAGGCTGAGCATCCCTTTCGGGATTCTTTGGCTCTGGTGCGAAGGGGGAGGGAGATGGGATGAAACTGGGACACTTTATCTTGGATTGTTTGACTCGGCTCCAAGGCTGAACTCAAAGGGGCCCCGAGATGTGTACAAAGCCCAAGGTGAAGCCATCCAGGATTGGTGTGATGGGAGACTGAGCACATCTTTGTGTCCGTTAGAGGTGAACCAAACCAGCCCAGTCCACCCTCCAATATGTGACAGTTCAGCAGAGGGGAAACACAGAAAACCTTTTAGAGACGGACTTGTCTGTAGCAAATGGAGCTGCATCTGCGTCTGCTGGCTTGAAGAAAAGAAAAGCCAAGGTACGCTAACTGGGGTTATCACAAGAGTTGCTTGGCTCTAGGGGAGGTGCTTTTGGAATATACATTTATTGTGGCAAGATGTAATAAGTTTGAGTTTTTGTGAAATAATATATTGGTTTTGTTTTCAGGATGCTTCGGTGTTCTGTTGAGCCGGGAATATCTCTTTTAACAAGGCTCCCTATTACTAAAGAGAGCTGAGGCTCTTCGACGCCTCTCTGGTGTCACCATGAATAAGAGAAAACCCCATTTGTGTCACACCACATTTACATAATGGATAGGATGTAAAATGGGTTTTATCACAGATGAAAACTGTGTGGCAATCTTTTTTTTTCTCTCCACCCTAACTCCATTATTTCTGCCACGAGGTCACCTCAGCGTGATGGGAACAACCCAGTGGCTCTGTGGCCATTAAGGCCAATAGGATTTTCAGGGACATAATGTGGTTTATCCATCACACCTCCCGCTTCTAGATCTCCCAGCCTGTCCTCTTCCCTTCCGATCCCCTTTCCTAGGTGATTACTGTGCAGGAGCAAACACATCAATCCCTGCAGAGCCAGCCGCCCCTCTGCTCAGCTCTTTGGGGCTGGAGGCAGCTGTGGGTGCAGCACAAGTGCCGTCGTATTGAACTGTGGTTGAGGTTTGAGGGTCTGCAGTACGGAGACCTCTTGGGGGAAGAAAGAGCAGCAAGGCCACAAGATGCCTGGGGTGTGCGGAGATCCAGGGTTCAGCTGCACCCATGAGCGCTGGGAAGGCTGGGGAGGGGCTGGAGCCCACCTTGCACTTGACTCTCGGACCGGCTCTAGCGTGTGGCATTTTGTATAAGGCTGGATGGTTAGAAAAACCTGGATGAGTGATGCTTCTGATCTGAGGTTTCAACTTGTGTTAAGTTGGATCAGGCTGCCCAGGGAGGGGGTTGAGTCCCCTTCCCTGGAGGGGTTTAAGGCACTGGTGGATGAGGCGCTGAGGAACATGGTTTAGTGATTGATGGGAAGGGTTGGACTCGATGATCCAGTGGGTCTCTTCCAACCTGTTGATTCTATGATTCTAAGCTTGGGAGATAGGATCTGCTGCTGTTAACGTACGGGCTGAGTGGTAGAGGAGGACAGACCTTGGGCTCTGGCCAGCAAGCCAGGGGAAGGCTTTTGACACACACTGACTTTTGGAGATGATTATCTCCTAAAGGTTTAATTTCATACCAGTCTTGTGGAGTGAGTCGCTCTTATGGACATGGGAAATGAGACAGCCCTGCTGATAACTCATTTTCCTTGCTCACTTTACCTCCCCAGCTGCCTGAACTCAGGTTCCCATGTCTACAAGGACCTATTTAACCTGCTGGTGGCACACAGGGGCTGTAGAGCATCCCCACTGCTGCCCAGCGTGCACAAGAACCCACCTTGCAGGACAGCAACCACCCTGGAGTTACTGGCAGTGCAGGTGAACTCAGTTCACAGCTGGAAGCGACCTGCCCTGTGGCCACTGGCCACAGACAAAAATCTCTCAGGCTTAATCTGAATTTGCCCAGTTTTAACAACCAACACCCTAAGCTTTGTATTTCTTACAGCAGGATGCTGAACACTTTCCAATTTGTCAACATCTTTTGAAAAGCGCTGTAAAATTTTAAAGCTCTGCTTAAATCACAGCCCTGCTTTGTGCCCTACGAGCCAAGTTATCCTCTTAGTTTTACACCGTGCTGAGCTCAAAACCTAATAAACAGTGCTAATCATGCCATTCATTTCCTCCTCAGGGAGTGACTGGTGAATGACTATTAATGCAGTGATAAATTCTTATGTTTCTTTTCCAGTCCTGGCAGTAACGTTTGGTTGTCTCATGATTTTCAGGAAAACCAGTGCCCACATCTGCTCTTTTACTGCACCTTTGTTCATTCACATTTTCTCGACTGCTGCGGGTTTCGCAACCCCGGTGTTTCCCTGCTGACATCTCTTCCCAGAAGTGTGAAATCAATCTAACGCGAGCCGTGCGGACGCAGCATCGTTTAGCAGCCTGAGTGCTGTGCTCTCCCCCTCCACCCATTGCTGTGTTCCCGACGTGAGTAAAACGGTGGTTAAGACATTTATTAAAGTGCTCTTTAGAACCTTGGATGCCGATTACGACACAAGGTGCCATCCAAATTCCCAAATATCTTAAAAAAAAACTAGAAAAGCGCCTCCAGGGTGAGGAGGGTGGCTCAGCCCAACCATCCTTGCCCGGTTGTTTGCTGTGCCCAGCACAACAGCAGCTCTGGGATGTGATTCAACGCCCGTGCAGACACATGCTGATGTCTATCAAGGATAGTAGCTGCTTTCGTGCTGACCTGCCTGCAAATCTACTTTTTGCAGACAGCTGGGTATTTATGAGTTTTATATTTATCCTGCAGTTATGCAATTTTGGTGTTTATCCACCAATTTCTACCGGTTTTCCTTTTGTGGGAGGTTCCCTCTGCTTGCGAGGAAAGGCGTTCAGTGAGGAATGTTTCTAGGCGTGCAAGTACCTTTGTGAGAGACATTAACCACGAGGTGACATGCTCCCAAATTTGGCTACGAGCAGAACCAAATGCTGAGGCTCAGCTCCTTTCTCCAGAATATGTAGCTTGGCCAAAGAAATAAAGAACTGCTGAAATACAGGGAATACGGAGCAAGCCCAGGCAGTAAGACTTTTCACAGAAAAATTTCAAATAAGTGTTAACATATAGATTTCATTTCAAGCAGTGAGATTAACATGAAGGCAATCCTGTTATTTCTGTTCTGGAAAGCATCCAGCAGCCTATGAGCCTTCTCAGCATAGCTCGGTCACGGACGGAGCGTATTAGCGCACACGGCGTGGATGTTGCTGACTTTGCAATCAGCAAAAACATAATGAGCTCCAATTTAGCATGGGAATGTAAGGGCCTTCCCGGAAAGCAGCCGTGCCCGCTCCCCTGCCACCCTCCCTATCAATTGCACTGGAGGAACCCACGACGGAGACGTGTGTGGGATCAGGCTGCCTCTGCCCAGAGGTGAGGAGGCTCAGCAAGTCGCTGAGAAATTGCATCGAACTCAGTTTATGACTTGGTTTTGGAAGCTGGCAAAGCACACTGCAGGTCCCTCTTCCTCGCTGCCCCGAGGAATTGGAATTATTAAAATATAATAGATCAGATATAACCTAATGCCAGCCGTGAACCGGCTGTTCCTTCACAGCTATATGGATCTGGAAATCCCACAGATCTAGCTATGTATGGTGGACTCATATATCCTCTTTCTTTCTCTCTGCTTTCAGGGTGCCTGGGGGCTGATGTCAACGAAATTTCCTCCGTCCCGGTTTCCCCACTGTGATTTCCACCGTGTCCGATCCTCCTCCCTCTCTCCCCTCACTGTCATTGTTGCATAAGAGGCACAAACAGATGTGCAAGACAACACAGCACCCGTGTACGACAAGAGAGATGAAAGCCAGGGGTGTTTGTAGACCACCATGAAGGCAGCCCCATGCCATGCTCAATCCCACAGGAACACAGACCCTTATTTTCCCTCTGCCAAGTCCCCCAACCTCCTAAGCCAAGCCTGGCATGTCCACTGGGCGCTTTCTCCCATGCTTTGGTGGGTGGCGACCTACCTCCTGGCAGGCTTATTGGCCCACAGCCCTTCTCTTTGGGACCTTGCTCCTGCATAAAAATCCGCTTTGTGCAGAGTCGCCATAGCCCAAAATGAGCCGCTTCGCAGGTGGCGTTGTACTGCTCCACCTTGGGGCTCAGCACGGCCCAGTGGTCAGTCACTACGGCGGCGAACAGGAGGGAGACGCCGACCAGGATCACGAAGAACGTCAGCCGGACCTTCAGAGGTTTGCTCTCATCCATCCCGCTGTGCACCTCGGCTCCCAGTGGAGCACGACGGGTGATCCACGAGGTCTCCTGAGATCCTGGCGCATCTGAGTGTTGGGAAATGTCAGCCCCGTGCTGCCTGCGGAAAGCGGGGCGGCCGCGGGCAGCTGCCGGGCTGTGTCAGCCGGCGCGGCAAGGAGGCTATTAATGCACATAGCGAGAGCGGCACCCGGCACAGCTCAGCTTTCTGCCCTGTCCCGCCGGGTTTGTTTTGGATTCCCATGAGCCGATGGGGCGGGAGCTCTCTCCGAGTCACTACAGCTGCCGTTCAGAGACTGTACGCTCTTGACTTGCAGCATGCCCAGAAATAGGCATTAATGGGATGATTAACTTTTCAGTGAGGTTATAAAAACATCTGTGTTTATAATAGTGCCAGGCCTGAGTTCAGTTTGAGCCTGAGTATTTTAATAGCCCTGGAGCCCACAAACCGCACGCCCCTGCCTTCAGCTCACGGCAGCCACTGCCAGGAGATCGGAGACAGAGCTGAGCTCTGCGGCATAAAGAAAGTGCCAAAATAAGCTGATATATTTACTTCATTGTTTATATTTATCATAATTATCTCTAACTAAGCTGAAGTATTCTGAGAATCATAGAATCATAGAATTATCAGGTTGGAAGAGACCCACCCGATCATCAAGTCCAACCATTCCCATCAATCACTAACCTGTGTCCCTCAGCACCTCGTCCACCCGTCCCTTAAACCGCTCCAGGGAAGGTGAATCAACCCCCTCCCTGGGCAGCCTCTGCCAGTGCCCAATGACCCTTTCTGTGAAAATTTTTTCTTAATGTTCAGCCTGAACCTCCCCCAGTGGAGCTTGAGGCCATTCCCTCTCGTCCTGTCCCCTGTAACTTGGGAGAAGAGCCCAGCTCCCTCCTCTCCACAACCTCCTTGCAGGTAGTTGTAGAGAGCAATGAGGTCTCCCCTCAGCCTCCTCTTCCCCAGGCTGAACACCCCCAGCTCTCTCAGCCGCTCCTCATAAGGCCTGTAAGAAGCTGGGGACTTGGGGGTGTGTGTACACCTTTTGCCTATTTTCTCTAAGGCAAAATCTCTTGGGCGCTCACTTGTTTTCCTGCCAGCCAGGTTTGTCTTGACGTATAGTAACTCCAGCAGTCACCCGGCACATCCTTGTCTTCTATCACAAGCGACTTCTGTCACCCTGAGCCCGGATTGTTTGGGCTGGAGCCAGCTTCTCTCCTTCCCTTTGGTATTTCAGCTGATGGTAAAGCTAATTTGATGATAATGTCAACGCAGAGGCCACTATGGAGATGACATTACAATTGCGATGTCAGACTGAGGAGGGTGACAGTACTTGAATGTCAAAAGAATGGTTAAAAAAATGTCAGTGGAAAGCTGCAAATATCATGTTATCTTGTCAAGATAATGTCAAAGCTACTCCAGCCCTGTTTTATGAACACCCTAATTTGATGTTAAAATAAAGGTGCAGAGGCATCAGCTCGTATTAATGAGGACAGTCTGGAGCAAGGAGTGAAGGGGAAAGGGACCAAAAATAAAGACTAATTTATAAAAATATCGATTAAAAATAACTGTAATTGAAATGTGACTTAAAGAGGCTAACGTTCCTCTGCTTGATGTGTGACCAGGCTGGCTCAGACCTCCCTGGGGAGCAGGGTGACATGTCTGAGCCCAGTAGAGCATCTGGTGCTCTGATCCTGCATCACAGGTAAGCGCCATGGGAAGGAGAGACGGTACGTGGTGCAAAATCAAGGGGGAAGGGGACGGGGAAGAGCCACAGGGACTGGAGACCACGGGCACATCCAAAGGAAGCCGCTCGCATCTCTGCACACAACTTTTTATGCTGGGTTGGGGCTGGTAGAAACGCTGCTTTTATTTAAACCAGAACCAAGAGTTCTCATGAAAGTGGAGAAGCCTAAAGGGAACAGACTTTAAAGCAGAAAAAGAATGTATTAAAAATGCAATGCCTTTTCTTTTGAAGTGGTCTCCTGTTAAATTTCACTAGACATCAGTCGATCTTAGGAACTGCACCCCGGCTTCATTTCCTTGATGCTACAAACTCCGCAGGTCCTCTGCAAGTCGAGTGTCAGAAAGTGAATGTGTGTTTGCAAATATGGGCACAAAGCAAGATTCCAGTTGCTGAGGAAGTAAGTGCTAATGATCATGCTCTAGACTAATTACAGCCTACAAAGACCACAAGGCTGGGAACTCATTAATTTTTTTGTCAGTGTTGGTCTTTGTGTCTCTTCCAGCTTGGTCAAGAATCACAGTTTTTGTTCTCATTTAGGTACTCTGATCTGTGTGAGTTCCTCAGGGTTTGGTTTAGTTTTCAGTTTCATTATTTCTGTATTATTATTTTAAGAAGAAAACAACAAAAATGAAATCAGAAGGGGAAAACGCATCCTTCCTTTACCTCTTCTGCAGAGCAGAGCTACGGTTGGGAACCAGACCCAATGAGCTCGGACAGGAGAGGCAGCGGCTTCCTTGGAAACTGAAAACTCAGTTGCTGCAGCGATGGTGGGACACCGTTAGCAGCCCCCAAAAAGTGACCCACAGCCACCAGTCCTTAGAAAAGAAACTATTAGGTGGGGTTATTGCTCCCTGTGGGCTCTGTGGGTTTGGTACACGAGCTGATGTCGCCGCTGCCTGCTTCTCCCAGCACGGGTTGGGGGTGTTTTGGGGACTGCCAGCAGGCGTTTGGTGATCGCAGCTTGTGGCCCCTGCGACTGCTGAGCTGCCAGGCAAAAAGCTCCTCCGCCCGTGGACTAAGCCTCTGCCCCCAACCTGGGAACTTCTGGCCCAGCTTGGAGGTAAAAAGTTACCCTCCCTTGGTGGGCATCTGACAGCCAGAAGCACAACTGAGTTCTGGAGGAGCGCTGGAATAAATGAAACCCCAAAGGCTGCCTGCACACCCAGAAGACAGTACAGAATTTTGATAGGAATGGTTGGACACGATGATCCGGTGGGTCTCTTCCAACGTGGTTATTCTGTGATTCTGTGATAATCCTCTAGGAGTGCATCCCGCAGTCTCCCTGCATCGGCTGGCAAATATTCACATTTAAAAATCAATATCACATGAAATATAAACAGACTATTAATGAGGACCTGTTGGGAAGCAGGGAGGGTTGTAATTAGTTGCACTTTAGCAGCAGCGAGAGACACAATTATGTCTCGCTCCTGGAGAAAACGCTAAAGGAGGTGTCTCAACAGCAAGCACTGCGTTATTGAGTCCCTCGCAGAGATGTTGGCTTGGCTACGCTCCCCAGCACTTGCACGTTTCTCTGTTTCTTCCAGATCAGCCTCAGTTGCTACCACAACCAGATTAACCGAATTCTGTGGTTCCCTTCTTGCAGGATGATGTTCCACACAAGATCCCTCTCAAGTGAGAGCAGCCCAGAGAGGAGATTGTGCTCGGTCTGCTCTCAGCTCAAATGCATTTTCAGAAATAGTTTTCTTCGATGCTTCAACAGTTTTCTTCTCCTTAGCAATCCCCGAGTTCCTGAATATCCATTGCCCTGGTGTGATGATCATGCTTGCCCTGAATAGCTGGTACCCAGGAGTGATGCCACCGGCACCCTCCAAAATCTCCCTCATTCTGGGACTGAAATCCTATTGTTGCTGGAGGCAAGAGCAATATGTATGTGTGTTTCAGTTGGTTTTTTTTTTTAATTTTTTCAATTGACTCCCATGGTCACTCAGGAGGAGGAGATAAAAATCCCGCACTGGTGGACACAGCCCAGCCTCTCGTTGGCAGCGTCCCCGCAGCCCCACGGAGCCCCCGCGGCGCTGCCCGTCCCCACCCTGCCTGCACGGCTGAGCTGCAGCTTCGTTCTCTTCAAATAACGCCCGCCGTGCCAGGGGTGCCGTTTCGGTAAGTGATCCCTTTTGCTCTGGGGAGCGAGGCAGCGGCCGTAAGATGAGCTCTTTCACAGACAGGTGCAGAACACTCCTCATTCCCTTTTATTTTCGGTGCCTCCCATGTTTGTTAGTTTTCTCATTCCAAGGAAACGCCACATCCTTCTTGCTGGACTATTTCCCTCCCATTACCTGAAGCCCTAAAGATTCTGTCTTTGCTCCCCCCTCAAAGAGCATCACTTTTTGATACCCTCCTGTTCACAGCACGGCTCTGGGGGTCCCTATTTACCCACAGACTTGCTCAGCAACGTGGGAAGAGCCTTTATTTACTTTAGTTCAAGGGAACCAGCTTTGAGCTTGAGCTTTCAATGACTTCACTACCAGGTGTCATTTGAAAAAAATGAATCGTCTGCCTCCCTCCAGACACGCCAGCTGATCACACGTGTGGGGAGAGGCAGGCAGGTAGAGCTGAGCAGGCAGTCTTCATCTTTAAAGACAATCCAGAGGCTTAGAAACCGGGAAGGTGAAGTTAAAAGAGGCATTTGAAGAAGGAATGTTGTCTCTGAAATAGGGGTGGTTTGGGATGTCTGGGAGTGGCGAGAGGCTGCTGAGCTGCCGACCTGTGTTCCGCGGGGATTTCACGGTGGTGATCAGAGCGAAGCTTTTGTGGGGGTTCAGCATGTGGGGTCGAGCTTCCTTCAGGCTCAATGGGCAAGAGGATGGTCAGAAGTGAACTCACACGAAACCTCAAAAGGTGGAGGCAAAGCACAGGGTTGGTGCTAGGAGCAGAAGACGCTGGCTCACTGTTGATGGTGAGATATCCCACTGCTGGCCACTACACCAACCCCAAACCAGGCACCAAAACCAGAGTGTGTCTCATGTGGGCCAAGTTTAAGCTGGAAACCATAAGGTTTCTCTTAGTTTTCTACTCAAATACCTGGAAATATTGTGAAGAGAGCTTATCTTGGAGAATTCTTGGTCTGTGGGACCACAAGAATATTTTTTTTTCTCTGATGTATTGCCTTCCAGTAACACTCCCAGCTGCAATCAAGGTAGAAATGTGAAAAAATAAACACAGACATTTCAGATCAGAGGAAATGGAAGTTAAAAAAAAAAATCTATATGCCTTTCTCCACACAAAATTGAATACATTTAAAATGGTTTATTTAAAAAGTAAGGATTAAGTACATTATACATGGTTGTGATTATACCAGTAGAACTGAAGCACAGTGGAAATAACACCTTAGAACTGCAGACAGAGATGTAACCTCAAGGGACGTGATATATTAGCCCTTGCGGATATGTGATCCATACAGAAAGGAAAGGGAATACAAAAGTAGTTTATCGTTACATGTATGGGCATATGAAGTGATTTCTCATTTCACTCCCACCGGGTATGAGAAACTAGGAAGAGAGAGCTGAGATATCCCTGAAACTTCGTTTCTTGGAAAACTGAACCTGATCCAATAGTGTTATTTTTTAGGTCTGCTGTTCTAGGATGACGCCGAAAGACAGATACGATGATATCTGCAGGCCTTGTTAAGAAATATGGCCTAATGCCTGTTTGATGCTGTCCAGGGACACCAGAGAGATGTGGAAGAACAGACAATTTTTTTTTTAAAACTATCACTGAGTAGTTTCAAAGTCCAAGCACAACTGAGTTCTGTTCAGACCGATGAGCCATGGAGCAAGACACTGCTCATGGGCAGGGATGCTGCAAAACTTTAAGTTTTGTCGGAATCAAAGTTTTCCACAGGAAAAGACTGATTTTTGGAGGATTTTTTTTTTTTTTCCTGGAATTGTCAATTGAAACAACCCCTCTTTTTTGGTTTTTTTTTCCGCTTTGGTTGAACAAATTGCTGCACTGCAATCTGACATAGACAGTGGGTTTTAAATCGCAGCCGCCCCGTTCTCTCACAGGACAAAAGCTCTGGTCCCTGTTATGTGCTCTGGTCCCTCTGTGCTTTTTTTCCCCTGTCCAGACCCTGCACCACATGAGCATTTCATGATTCCCATGACTCCTTCCCTACTCCAGCTCCAGTTTTCTGCCTGCTGGAGAAGGAGCAGATGCTCCAGTGTGGTCCAAAGCAAAGCATCACACTTGGAAACCAGCCCAAAACGCTCAGGAATGCTATTTTTTTGCTAACATGGTGTAAATTACTGCATGTGCCTCTGCAGGTCTGACCTGGGCTGTAGAAAAGCCTTGGACTTTGGCTGGAATCAGAGGGTTGGTTTCACACACATTCACTGGAGAATGACGATTAAAAGAACAAAACCAATGCGCGAAGCAAACCTCACACTGTCCACTTCCAGTTCAATGTACATGAGTTTAGAAAAACAGCCTATACCTAACTCCTGGTTTTATAGGGAATGGGTTTATTCTTAATTACAGTAAACACAGATGAGGACTTATTTCTAACTATTAGTTTATTAACACAGTGGGGAAACAAATAGTTCTGGGAAATTGCACTTGAAAAATACATCGACTATAATTAGATGTAAATTAATTAGCACTTAGTATGACATACTAATGAGACAGAAGTTTTTTTTTTCATTGCAAACTTCTACTTCTATCATAGCTAATCAAAGTATTTTAATATTACGAAGTCTCAAAAAGTAGGAAATAATTTATTGTTTGAAAGCATAAAGATTCTTGTAAAAAAAACCTTTCATCAAGAACTTTAATAATTTTAGAACTCTTTTACGTTGTCCTAGCCGAAAAGTAGGTAAAAAAGTTTTCTTGTCTGCCTCTGTTTGAATTTTTTTAAAAAGCTTGCGTAACTTCTTTCTCCGTAGTGTGTTGATACAGAAAGTAGCACAACATTTTCTACTTTTAAACCATTCCCATCACTCCATTTGCTTTAGCTCTCAGAGTTCAGAGATTTGAAAAAGGCTCCCAGCAGAGTTTTAACCTGAATGTGGAAACTCTTAATAAGCAAGGATGAAGGCTCCAACCCACCTCCACCAATATAACGATGTTGCTCTGCCAGGCTCAGGGTGAGGCAGAGCTTAACAGCAACTAGGGGAAGACTTTCGCTTACAATTGTGTCTTGGTTCTTGCAAGGAGAGAGGCTTAAGCAGGGTTTACCTGGGTGGGAGAGGGGGTTCAACTTGCTTTTTGGGATGTTAAGGCAGCTTCTCCGGGATTTCCCCGGAGGACTTGGTTCCATTAGCTGAAAACCTCGTATCCAAAACACTACTGAGTCACTGACGCTGTGGTCATTGCAGGATAAGTTAAGACTAAAGAGGTGTTATCAGTTTGACTGAGATCTCCCACCACCAGTGAGCCAAGCTTTCTGGGTCATGGTATTTTTCTTGTTACCACTTCTCTAGTCTTCTGGTAGCAAAGATTTTCTGGGCAAGGACGATGGGTATATTCAAAGGAATCTACAGGAATCAGATGCTCCTCTCTCACTGCACCTAATTCATCCAAGGGGAACCGGGCACCTCATTCTCATATGGCTTGGTCGAGTGGTCACTAAAATCAACACAAGTACTATTAAATTAAATTACCTTTGAGTCAGGCCCTCGAGCTTTGAGATTCCAAGCCTAGGCGTAAAGAACGAAAGCAGGATTTTAAAAGAAAAAAGATATTTCAGACTTTTTTAGAAACATATAGAAGCAAAGGGTACAAATTAGTCCCCCTTTAGGTAATGCATAGAGATTCTGTGGGCTCTCTGCACGCAAGTAGATTCATCATTACAAAATAAATTAAATTAGGTCGAACCCTCATTTCCATCTAAAAGCAACTATACCTTGCACCATGCGGCACTTAATCATAATAAAAAGAGTTTAATAAATATCTCATAAACGGTTATTACTTTTTGTTCTATTTTTAAAAAATACAAAGTTGCCATCCATTCCGTTACCACTCAGTTCCCGTCGCTGCAGGAAGTTTCGCTAGTCCGAACGTATTAGCTTCTCATTTTCTTATACATCTTAGTTTCCAGTAGCGTTAGTGTTGCACTTGTGAAGCAGTAAGGAAAAGAAGAACGCAGTCGCAGGGAACCGGCGGCTCTGCCTGCACGGGCCACCCCGGCTTAGCTCTGCTTCTCGCTCTACGTAGTCTACAGGGGCTCCTGACAGACAGCACTCAGCACCTTGCCAGATCAGGCACTAGGGCTAGTCGAAATGAGAATTCAAGTTTTCTAAATGTTAGGCAAGAAATGATATTTTGCAAATAGGCTCAAGTCCCACCTACTTTAATCCCTTTCTAGGTGTTTGAAGATGCACCCACCTCTTCTCCCCAACCTGCATCGCCCCGGGGGATGCCTTACACCCTTACGAACCCATCAGGGAGTCTGTAACACTCAGCACTCGGGTGCTCTGTGGTTTCAGCAGCACAGGTCAGTTTTAGAAAGTGTTGCCTTCAAAAATATTTTTTTCTTTTTTCCTTTTTTTTTTTTTTGTAAGAGGCAAAGTTTATGCTGTGTCAAAGTGGCTCACTTGATGAGTGGTCCATATTCATCCTTGGGCTTGATTATAAATTATACTGGCAAGTTTGTATTAAGGGATCTCAGTATTAGAAAAAAAAAAAAGGTCCTACAACAATTTTTCTGTAATCCTTTAAACACACTGGTGGCAAGTCCTTTGCAGTTTCTCCAAGACTTTGTACACACTACAAAAGTGCAGGAACATGAACTGCCTTCATCTCATGACACCAAGAACTGAAAGAAACAAACTCCGAATAGCTTCAAAAAAAGCTACGAGCGTGTAACATCTTTATGTTGGTCCAGAGGATCTCCACTTGCTACCTTAACGCATGCCACAATTAAAGAGGTGAGAGGGTATTTTAACATCACTCCTTCTCTTTCATGACAGATCCATTCTGCTTTGATATTTCTTCAAAAAGCTTGAGGGAGGAAGGTACTTCAAACAGGCGTCGTTCTCCTGTTGACCATGTTAACATGGAGTCCTTCCTTAAATTCCTTCTGAAGGAAGTTGTGAACCTGCAGAAAACTGGCTTCCTGGTCGGCATTATAACTGGCAGCCGTTGTCACCTTCAAAGGCTCTCTGGAAAGAGTGTACATGGAAATTTCATTCATGGGAATGGTGCCTGCTATCTTCATGCCAACTGGAGAAATGTCTCTAGACGGAGAAGGCTCTGTAGATCGAGAACTGGATCTGGACCTCCGCCTCCTGTACCTATAACTTGGCATCCTGGCATAAGGAGAACTGGAAGAAGTCTTAAGGAATTCCCTCTTGGTCTTAAACCTCAGCTCTTTGTTCTTCTCAATATAAATGTTCACAGCCAGAACACCTATGGTTTCGGCCACGATAAAAGACAAGGCTCCAAAATAAAAAGACCAACCATAGTTGTAATGGTTCTTTTTGTCCTCATCTCGCTTGTCACTTGGATCACCTGCATTGCTTGATATGTAGACAATGATCCCTATGATATTACTTAGTCCTAGAGAGAGAAAAAGGTAAATCAGTGGTTATGTGGCTGGGAAGACAAAATTCAAGCCATGTTATTTTCTGGACCCGAACGGTTCAAAGCTTGTGACCAGGAAATTTTATTGCATTTATTTACTCTTTCATTTATCTCAAGATTTCATCTATTCTTGTAAAACAAAGAGTTGACCCACATCTGGATCACATTTGCTCGCGTGGATGCCAAAATATTCAGCACGATTTGTCCCCATCTCCTCACTGCCACTGTGGGAAAGAAGGAGCATACGGGAGCTCACTAATATTGTTAGTGGGATTCTAACATTCGGAATAACAATAAAAATACATTCTGAGCTCAGGGCTATGGCTGTTCACCTTGATCAAGGTAAGTTCTCTTCCACCTTGCTGCATTTTCATCTAAATGCAGCATGCTTAATCTGAGCTCCAGGGAAAGCTATTAACAGTGTGCTGACTCTGTCGGATGTTTCTAGTGTGAAAAACGGGCTCACCTATCATAGCTGAAATTTTTCTACCAACATATAAAATTAAAAAAAAAAACCCCATGGACATAAGAAGTCCTAATTAATCTAATGTTTAATACTTATAAAGTAGTATAAAGACTGCATGTTACTGGCTTTAGCGTCCTTTTTCAGGAAGACTAAATGCTTTTCTAGAATATACTTACTGCAGATCTTCAAAACCGTATTTTTGACTTCAGAAATTTGTCTAGTGCGATGTTGCTAATGCCCTCGATCCAGGAAAGGGATACAGGGAGAGAACTGCCAACAAGCTTTTCCACAGCCCTTTTGAGTTTAAAAAGGCAGCTCTTCTTAAGGACTCAATTTAAAGAGAACATACCTGCTGCAACAAAGAGAATCCCAGCGCTGAGAATAATGTTATTTTTGCTGTTGTAAATCCTTCCTGCTCCGATACAGAGTCCTCCCAGCAACAGCAATATTGTGCTTAGGATGGGGAACACACTGGAGGCACGGACGATGCCTGGAGGGGAGACAGGTAGAAAACAAAACCAGACAGTAATAATTTCAGATGCCTCCTCTGGGGCAAGTGTGGAGATTGCAAAGTTTCAAACCCTCTAGCTTTTGTTGGAATTATCACAGGTTTTGCATTTCTGGGCACGTTTCTGGGAGCTGAGGCCACAGGTAGGTGGCCAATGTGGCACAATCTCAGCTGAGTAGCTGAAATATTTTGAGTTTTCTCCTATAAAGCCCAGTGTTATCGCCGTTATCTGATGTCATGGTGTACAGGACGTTGCAGGCAGAGCATGAGGTAAGTGAAAATAAGACCTGACATCATGCAGGCAGCAGCAATGAAGAATTCATGAGCTGGCTACAAACCCTACAAGGTCTGGGGACGGCTGGAGCAGACGGATCTGATCCTGGCTACATGCGCAAGGTGAGCAAACCACAGTTCTCGGAGTCTGCAGCATCCGTGTTGCCAGTGAGCACCGCTAATAACCCCTCTTTCTTTTGCTGAATATTAAGGGCATTGAACTTTCCAGATTTCTAAGAAAGAAATTTTAACAAGAGTGCCTCAGATGTTTGTGCTTAGTTTCCTGACAGCTAAGTAGAGTCATTTAAAATTCCGTATGCTTCAGTCCATGCACCAGCATGGGCTAAAAAATCCGTGCAAGAAATATTAAAACACCACTTCAAGCCAGCTTTCAAAGTCGGGTCACTACAAGACTAAGCAGCAATCGAAAGGGAAGCAGCAGGGAGGGAACAAAAGGGCTGAGAAAAATAAACAGGCACAAGAAGAGGAAGTCTGTGTTGTAAAAACCAAAAGGGTAAAGCCCAGTAGGTGTTCCTGAAAGGCAGAGCGAGGAATCAAGTTATATTGCTATAGAGAGAGGATTTTTGTTTAAGAAGAGGAGATAAGGTGCTGGATAAAGTGGTGGTAAACAGGATTATCCCAAAGCAGGGGACCGTGGAAAGGCGAAAGTGCAGCAGGGAGTCCTGGCAAGGTGAGCAGGTGCTGGGATGTGGGGATGCCCGCTGTGGGTGGGGAGTCAGAGGCTGCTGTCACGGAGAGGTGGAAGCCTCACAGCACACCAGGACCAGGCTGAGTGCACAGTGAGGAGGAACCCGCCATCTGGACCGATCTGCTGATGCGGGGCCATTAGCGACGAGGTCTCTCCCGGGTGCCATCCTCCTGGCTGACACGCGCAGTGAGCGGCACCCGCTTCCCGAGGACAAACAGCCAGATGTTACAGCTTTCTCATTTCACTCTTGATGGCCGTGGCAGTCCCAGTTTAGTGAATCACTTCCTAACGATTCCCCTGGTACCTGGTGGCAAAACTCCTATGGACTACAACAAGGACAGGACCGGGCATTCAATAATCTCAGGCTGAACATAAGGAAAGAAATTTTCACAGAAAGGGTCATTGGGCACTGGCAGAGGCTGCCCAGGGAGGGGGTTGAGTCTCCTTCCCTGGAGGGGTTTAAGGCACGGGTGGACAAGGTGCTGAGGGACATGGGTTAGTGATTGATGGGAATGGTTGGACTCGATGATCCAGTGGGTCTCTTCCAACCTGGTGATTCTATGATTCTATGATAACAGCATTGCTTTTGAGCACCATCTACGGACCAAGCCCTTGCTGGGATGGTACGAACACGAGAAGGCAGTGCCTTCCTGGGAAGCTTATGCCTGTATCAATCTACAACAGTGAGAAAACTCCATCTCCTACCAAAACTGGCAGCATCGCTGCATGTGTCCTTCACAGATGGGGCATTTTCTAGCTGGATCCAAACTCAAGTCAGTCGGGTGCATTACTATTCAGACAGTGTCTTGCAATAACTCAAGCAACGAGGGTGTGAGGTCTCTAATCAAAGCCTGTTGAGTGCTGAGAGCCTGTTTCATTGTTCTGAGTGTATCCCTCTGTAACAGCGCGGCGAGTTTGGGGTCAGTTTTTAGAGTCAATTATTACAAAAAGATTCAGTGTCAGTCTCTGTGCTGCTGGACATAAAGGCATCACTGTCTGTCTGATAGCATCCTAGCGAAAAATTGAAATCTACAGTGGCCCATCCCTTCTGGTGGTTGTTTCCTATATTTGATGGCTGTGCTGTTTACAATGATTTCAATTAAATCAAAGAGCTCTCCTAAAATGCTTCAGTGATATCATCAGAAGGAACTTGCCAGACATGCCAAGTATAGCGGATGAGTTGTTCTACTTGTAGCAATAATCCCCAGAGATAATTTTTCTGTATTAGGTAATTAATGCGAAGAGGAACCTAACACACAGCGTTCTCTTCCTGTAAAACCCTATAGTACATGTTTTCCTACAATGTGTACTTTTAGCTCTGAAATTCAAAAGGAAGCTCATAGGTACCAAGTAGAATTTACATATGTCTCCTGATACTGGTAATAAAATGACAGCACATCAAAAAACATTAAGGCAATCTGGCTTTTGCTTTCTCCCGTTTTTTTTTTTTTTTTTTTTGTCTTGTTTACCATCCTGTCTGTTTGCATCGGCTGTTCTGCACCGCTATGTGTTGTGACACCTCCTTTGGTGAAGCGCTGCAGCGTGCCGGGCTGTTCCTCCCCACGGGGCTGCGAGCCCCAGCGCTCTGCTCATGCTTTTAGCCTCCTCTGAAAGGCAGGAGCCAAGCAAACGGCTTTATAAAGGGAAGGGCATCCATAGAAGTGTAGACATGCCCTGGAATGGGGTTCCCAGCCGCCTCCTCAAGGCATCCCCACATCCCTGACATCCCCACATCCCTGACATACCCACATCCCTGACATCCCCACGCACGTAGCGAGGATGGGTACGGCTGAAATGCGCTCTTCTGCAAAGGGAGAGGTGCAAGAGCTTCCTGCGGTGCTGGATCAGAGCAGCCGGGTTTCTGTGTGCCTGCAGGAGTGCAGGAGAGGAGAGAAGCTGGAGCCTACGCGGGCGGCAGCCCAGGGACTGCACGGGCTCTCAGCAGTGACACCTCCGCCACTGGGTAGAGCCCCGCAGAAGCATGCGAAGGGCATTATTTTTGATACACAGACTGGCGTGTGTTGTCACATGGAAGGCTCAACAGGCAGGGTCTTGTTGGGGTTGTGCTTGTTGGCACCGTGGTTGTTGTTCACTTGGTTTTGCCGGGAGCAGCCTGAATGCTCAAGAGTAAAATCCAAACTCGTGCTCCTCCCCACACCTCAGACCAGAGTCCCCTAAGATCAGTCATCCTTTTTGTCCACGTTTTCAATAGGGATTTGAACCAGGGCTAAGTTCTGCTAGCACCATAATGTTTATATTAATCTGAAGCTTATATTAGATTGAGACCCCTTGTGCTGCTCCTTCAGGAGCCCAAGACACACACAATTTTGGTGCCTTCATTTAAGCCAGGCAGGAAAAATAAGGGTTACTCCCAACATGGTCCTCCAAGAAATGACTAAAAATCACGGCTGTTGATATGGTGGCAGCAGATTGCAGAAGTGTTGCAGCGAGGGCAAACGCGGGAAGGAGAGTCTCACATCTCCTTTGAAACGGAATGCAAATATCCTCTTGTCTGTGTCTAGTTAGACAATGATTTGGTCCCTATTACACACACATATGAGCCTATCTCTTCTGGATTTAGATACTTAACCTTTCAGTAATCTCTCAATCACTCGTATGCATTTTAAGTAGAGCCACAGTTTTTCTTGCAGAAGTTAAAACAGAGGAGTCCTGCTATCCATGGAGACTAAGCGAGGCTGAGCTCTTCTCCATGGGGGGAGCACCTGAAGCTTGATGTTGCAGAAGCCATTGAGTTGAACTAACGTGTTTTTAAGACCTGTACTTAGTCACTTGGGAAAATAACTTCCAGAAACACCCATCACAAGCACACTTAGATCCAATTTACCAATCTCACGTCTTACTGAGGAGCTCTAGACTGTTTTTCCCAGTTCTAACTTTCCTCCAGATAAGGAAGGATCACTTCTATCAAGATGTTACTTAATTCTTCTTTCCTTTACAGTACTTTTACTAACGATGTTTCTTTTCTAAAGCTGACTCGGCATCAATTTAACATTAGTTCCAAAGCTTTGTATGAAAGATAAATGCAGCCGTGCTCCCACTCTGCTAGTCTGCCTTTACCTGAGCACTGAAATGATGTCACCCAAGCACTATGACTGATCTAGATTGACCACAGTAAAGATGAAGAAAATCCTGGGTTTTCTGGTGAAGTGTACTTTTTCGAGGTTTTTATTTTTTTCTTCTTGTCTTAGCAGCCAGAAATTGTTTCCCACGGGTGAGCAGAAGGGCAGAGCGGTTCTCTAAGTGGCGTTTCAGGTAATTAATTGCAGTGTAATTGAGAAGTGTTTTGCCTTGCTGAGTGCATCAGTCAGCAGTATCACTCACTGTTCCTTGAAGCTTTCCCAACACCTTGTGAGCTGCAGTTTCTTTCTCTGGTAAAGGGCATTGCTTTCAGCCTCCTGGCCGGGTCTTTTGTTCAAAACCAACAACCAGGCAAGGAATCCTCTGGGGAAGGGGAAATCTAACTCAAACTTTGCAGGATTCACAAAGCTCCAAGATTTCCTACCAGCTGAGTGAATGGCGGTCGGGAAGAGATGAAACAATCGCCTTTATTTCAAGCACCAGGTTGGTGGATAAAACTACTTCTGTTGGGGATCACACACCAGCGTGGAGCAGCAGTGGCTGGCTGTCCATGCAGGGAAGCCACAGCCCATGTTCCTGCTGAGATTTTGCTGTTAGCTGCAGAAATTTCAGCTTCCTTCCTACAGTGCAGTAATTTCCCTGCGGGGGGAGGTGGTTGAGCAGCTGCAAAGGATGAGGCTTGCATAAGGGATGGGTTTAAGCATTAGGAGAAGTTTCTTAATGAGCTAGAACCCACTCCTCAAACCTGATTTGCTACACTGATCAGAGAAATACTCCCTCTGTAAAATATCCTCACCAAGCAGCGTGAAGTGGACACGCATCACCCCTGCCCTGTGCCACTCAGTTTGGGTCAGTCTCTTGCAATCAATAAGACTTGGATTGGCCTCTACAGAAGAGAAACCCGGGATAGTCACCCTGGCGATGTCTATTAATCCTGTGTATTAGGTATTATTTTTCACTTACGGAGAAGGTATTCTGAGCTGTCATGGTCATAGTCATTGTCTTCAGGGAAGTGGTTGATTCGAAAGCAATGTCCTTTGTAGATTCCTAAATGAAAACAAAGCAAACATAACACGTGAGGAACAGAAGCAGGCAAGAGTGCTTTATTTCCTTTTCCTCCCAGGCTGTATAAGTAAATCATTCTCCTGTAGGGCTGGTCTCTGTTTTTTTAATTTTTTTTTTATCAAGAAACCATCTTTAGGGCCATGAATTTTGAGCAGATAGGACTGAAGTCTAACTGAAGGAAGGGAGAGCCAGGATTCCTGGGCTCTTTTCTTCAGTCTGCCTCTGATATGGTTCTCTTGAGTTGTTTAATCTCTCTGTGCTTTACTTTATCATTGCCGAGCTTATCTTACGAGCATACCGAGTTTGCAAAGCTGCTTTTTGTTCCTAGAGTGACCGTCACTCTGGGTCCCTGCTCCATAGCTGGGGCTCCACGGCAAAGCAGAGCGTCAACCTAGCGCCCATCAACCCTCTTGTCTCTTCCCCAGTAAAGTGCTGGTTTCCCTTATCAGACCTGCTAAATTCTGAACTGTCAGAGGCCTCTTCAATTACCCTCTAAGCTTAGAAAACAAGTGCATAGATGTATTCCTGCTGCAATTTAAACCCATATGCCCCCCTCCAGATTGGTTCAGCTTTTAATGGCATATTTGTTTAGTTAACTGGGAGCCCCTGCAGTAACTCAGGGCACGAGCGCGCACCCCCGACACCTGAACCAACAACCCCAGAGCTGGCCCGGTGAACCCCTCGCTTGACTGAACAAGATGAGGCTTCAGCGCTTTGTCCACCCCGGTAAAGCTTTGTGTTAGTGTTCTGTATCATTGTCTATCCCTGTTATCCGTAGGCACATCCAGCCTTAGCCACAGCCACGTAGCTAAAACCGCTGTTGCACAGTGAGCTGCACGGGGACCTCTCCCCAGAGAGCTTATTGCAGGAGCGAAGCCCCGAGGTGCCATTCTGCCTTGGTGCTTTCATTACTCATTAACCAGCGCTCTCGTCCTCAGGAACATACATCACCCAGGATGAGTTATCCCCTGCACAGGAGTTTCGGAGCTCACAGCTCAAGCTGGCAGAAGGATTTAACAGCCTTCAGTTAATACTGCTTTAACAGAAGCACAGCTGCAGTCTGTAGGATATAAATGTGGATTTATTTCACCACCTATTACCGATGATTACAAAGATCTCAAAAGAATTACTAATCCAGAGGATTTCAATTGCACCCTGCGAGCGTCAACTGCAGGTTTGCTACTACAGTGCATTTAATTCTCCCAGTAAATTATGTATCTACTCTAATTGCGGTAATGGCTCAGGCTTTCTCTGCACAGCACTTCAAAGGCTGCGAGCGAGAAGCAAGCGGCTCACGTCACATCTGGAAGCGCTACACCTGTCCTGTCTGCCAGGCGCCTGAGAGCTCCTCAGCTGGGACGGCTCCCGCTAAGCACGTTTGCCCACGCGTCCCTCTGGTTGCCATCCGCTGGTTTGTTGCTCCTGATGGCTCTCCAGCCAGGCAAGCCAAAAATTCAGGTTTTTAAAGATCCCAGTGCTTGCTTTTACAGCAGTTCACGTAATGAAACTAAATCACTCCCAGCATAACAGGGCCTCTGAGACTGGATGGTCATTTCTTTGAGCCGCTTCATTACGGTGTGCCAATTTAGAGGAAATAAATTCAGAGTATCAATTTTTTTTTTCCCTCTCCAATTCATTAAGGAAAAAATTTAAATAACCTTCTCACCCTAACTGCCTATGGCAATGGGCTTTTCACTGTGCTTGTATGGGTGTAGGTGGGGCCATCTCTCCATCTGAATGTACTTCTCCAATAACTTTTAAGGTAATTGGTTGAATTTTTCCACAGCTGACACAAATATTGAAGTCTCACAGGCAACTGATCTCCCATAACTTCTGTACAAACAGACAGAGGGATGAAGGAGAGAGCTCTGTCCACAAAAAGCTGCTCTGTGAACTTGGGTATTCACAGGGCCAAGAGCCCAAATCAATGTCCCACTTCCAGAAACACAGTTAAGGGGCAAGAAGTCTGCAAGACTGAGATGTTCCTCAAGCCTCTTGCGTCTGCAGCACTGATGGAGAATTTTGGCCTCTGTAAAATGGCCTCACGCTGTTGAAACTTCTGGATGAAATGGGCCTTTTAACAGAATTTCATCTTCCGTGGAGGCCATGAAGCCACCCCTCCCACCACAGGACTGAAATACATCAGCAGACGGGTTGGTACTAGCAGTGTCTGGGCTTTTGTCTTTTATGGTTGGAGACTTTCACCTCCATCTGCTTGTATCTGGAGCCTGTCATATGAAAGAGTATTGCCACTTCTAGCAGAGGTGAAAAAAGGAGGATAAATAGCCCCAAACAGAAAATTCTAGAGGAGCTTGAGAGTTCCTTTCTATTTTCAGTTCTTAGGGATGTTGAGATTGGTCATTCTGGTCAGCTTTTTATAGAAATAGCAAATGGCTGTGAAATTTGGACTGCTATCAAAGCTTGGGAATCCAAAATATTCTTCCCAATATTTTTGCTATAGCTGAGATCATGGATATCAGTTCAGGGTCCTCCCTAGTGTCCATGGTATTTGATAGCTAATAACAGCAGCAGACTGGATAAATTTTTTCCATAAACTTAATAGGTGTCATATAACTCAGCAACAGCTTATTAAACTCTCAGTGAGGCTTGAAGTTGTTATCAAGAACTCTGGTGACCTACAGGGTTCTGAGGGCTCGTTTAATCCACAAAGTTATCACAAACAAAGTTTTGCTAGGAAATGCAACAATACCTTTCTTTTCATAATGATGGACTTTGAGATTTGGGAAAAATTAAAACTAGCTGGGTGGTAACTATTGAAGCAGCGGTCAGCTTTAAAAGCACAACAGGAGAGTGTGACTTGAACTTAAAACACAAAAAATAAAACCAAAACAAACCAGAGATTTAGGGAAATATGTGGCTCTGTGCCCTATCGCGTAAAGCAACGCGAAAGAATAACAGGCATGAAATAAAAGAGGTAGCAGAAAAGGAAGCGCCTCGATTAAATCCAGTAACAACCAGTCTGTAGCATCTGCACAAGGTGTGAACTTCTTGAAGGTCTTCTCAAAGGCTTCACAGAGGAAGCCTTGAAGAACCATGCAGACAAATCCAGCCAGTGGTCCATGCTCTGTAAGGCACACATGGGCTGCTTTCCACATCAGGATGCGATGTAGGAGTGATATTTTTTGCTTTGCTTGAGTATGAGGATAAAGTCCCTTCCACACTTTGGAGAGGAAGATGGAATATTCAACTTCTACTTCTGTATCCACTAGAGAGAGAGAAATAAACTGCAATCACTGCCTAAAAGATACTAAAATATTGAGAAGCACTTCTAGATACCTCTTGAGAGTAAGATGTAATATCCCACTGCGATGCTGTAAGTATTACTCCTTTCTTTGAACGATTACTGATATGTGTTAAATGATGCTTTTAGAAATACAAATATTATAATGCATTTTTTCCTCATAATAATAACTTCGTTCTGAATTTTGAGCAAGACTTTCTGGATCTGGGTTAATGATAACGAAGAAGAAAATTTTCTGAAGCGTTGCTGATGGTGTAAGAACAATTGTTTTTTCCACTGGTTGCAGCCCACTTAGCTGGCATTTAAAAACTAAAAATTGTTTCTGACTCGGGTTTTACTCTGTGTTCAAGGGCTTCTCTGACAAGGTTAGTACTTCCCAATCTACCTAAGTGTTGTCCAAATAACAATAATTAGAGTGTGATGTACTCAGATAATGTGATAAGGGAAGGCATTGTAATGCCTAAGTGAAGATTAAGCTTCGTTTTGAGGTTTGAGATCTCAAAATACTTCAGAGTTTTCAACAGTAAATCAAAGTAGTGGTCCCAAATTCCGATGACATACTACCTTCTTCTAACTCTTTCTGAAATAATCCTTTAATAACCCTGCCTGTGCCATCCAGAATTGTCCACTGGGGGTTTATTTTTTGATGACAGAGAGGAATGGTTAATGCTGTAGGATGCAGACGCTTACTAACTTCGTTTGTCACCGTGCGTTACACGATCACATCGTTGTCGGCCACACCATCAGTCCTTGAAACACTCATTTCCCCATGGTTTGTATTTACCAGTGACAACGTTCCCCAATGCCCTGGAAGTGTTTGCACAAATCAGCACTGGGAGACAGAGCACTTAAATGCCTGACGATATTTGTCAAGGCAGGCTGCACTTTTGTTTTCTCCCCCCTTTAATCCTGAAAACTATACACAAGATCTCTTCATAACATTAGCGCTCTTTGTCATTTAAAATAGGTTTCCACCATCCAAGATGCTAGCAGCTCTGCAGCAGAGGACCTTGTCTGCAGGGTACTTCTGTCAATACCAATTTTTGTCTCCTTGCTCTGAGCATGAGCTTAGGGGAGGCGATATCTGATAGCAGTGGGAGACACACGAGGATAGATGGGTCAAGCTACTGCCTCCTTCTTCATCAACAGCTTCTGCAGAGCTATTGCTTGATTAACTGTTTCATCTACCAGCCTTCTTGCATGCCACTGTTAGTGAGACTGTGCAGTAAACATTGGGTTTAGGACTTGGTGGAGAAACCTTTCTTTTTTTTTTTTTCTCACAGGACACCAGACATCTGAGACCTCCTTGGGTGAAACTACCCCTGCCAACACGCCACATTCTTGTAGGTCTTGAGCGGCAACGGATACTTGATGTGCACACGTGCACACTATTAATAGAGCTAAGTAGAGTTTTCTCTTGAGGGGGTTACACTGATGGGATGAGCGCTATGAATGTCAGCGGCAGAAGTGGCCACGCGGGTGCAGCAATTACCTGTGGGCAGGTAGATACACCCCACCGTTCTCCAGCCTAAAATGCCACTACCCAGCTGATCTCTTTCTGGCAAATTTGATTCTTCTGGGATGGCTTGAAGATGTGGATGGAAACGATTTTCAAGATCATTTGACAGCAAATGCTTCCAGACACAGGGAATGCAAGTTGCAAGAAGACTGTATATTAAAAATAAAGCAATTAGTGAGTAACCATGGGAAATTTGGCCCTGTGGTTCTGTTTGTTACATTTATTCTGTGATTTAATGCTCTACTTCAGTTCCAAGGCCAACCGTTAGCCCGAATTACTGCAACACTTGAATATCTGAATGTTTAAATGACAAGTTTTCTGAACATATAAGCACAGAGAAGACTGACTGAGAGATAACATCACAGACAAGAAGAAACGTGTGATGTGCAGAGTGGAGCTATTGCACCAGCAGTTGCCTGAACATAGTGTCCATCTGAGCATACCATGTGGGACTGGGTTTCCTTAATGGCATGGCTTTGCACTTTTCCCTAGGACAACAGTGAAGAACCTCTATTTATAGTGAGTGAGAGTGTGTCAGCGCTGGACTCTGCCAGGGAGAAGAGAAAACAGTTAGAGATTTTTTTCCTTAGGAAGATTTCTCTGCTGACAAGTTCTGAAATCCTTTGCTGTGTGATTTGAGCAAAAGTGAGCAAAGGAGATCAGGCATGCCAAAAAATGTTTATCGCCACAAAATTTATAGCACAGAGTATCTGTGCACCGTGTTCATTTCTTTGATTTTCCACCAGTACTACTTCCCTGTCTCACTGCATCGACACAAACAAACGAATGCAGCTGCTGAGTTAACTTTCTTTTCTCTTTATTTCCTCTCATCATAAAACAGCCCTTGAAAACAGGAATGGATGGTGTACGTCCTTTTCCCTTTCAAAACCTGCTTTGGGGTGCTGGTGGTCAAACAGGGACTATTATGATCCCGAGCTCTTCACTCAGGCCACAAGGAACAGCATTAGATATTTTTCTGTAACTTGGCACTATTTATGTTGAATTGTCCCAAGTTCGATTATTCGTCTCCTGCTGTTTGCTGATAGGCTTGTCCTTAAGTTACTTGAATGAACACAGATCCTGTGAGCCTTTGCCAGAGGACATTTAATGCTGTCATTATAAAAGAAATCATGAAGTATTGATGCAGGTCGTGTGCAAAACACAACCCGTGTGAATTTGCTACCCCACACTGCTGCTGTAACAGCCTTCAGCGCCACAGAGGATGGAACCAGCAGAGAAAGAAGCCTTGGGAGGTTAAATATACATTTATTTGGTGTCTGCCTTCGAGAAGTTTGGCTGTTGTAAGAGCTCTGAGAAGCAGGAAACTTCAGAGCATAGGTTGTTTTGGAGACAGATGCTGCCTGACACCCCCTCAACCCTGCCAATCCAGGAAATATTTGTCCATATGACAGCTTATATTTTTGTTTCATCCTGAAGATGGATTTGATGAAGAACCCTGCTAGTACCTGGGGTTATAGTCGTACTTTTGCCTGAGTAGGTCTTGTTTGCAAAAAATGTTTAGGATCTAAAAAGATGAGAAGTCCATTTTCATGTGGGCCATAAAGCAGCCGGCCAGCACTCGCTGTGGCATGTGTCGTGGTCAGGCTAAAAGAAATACAGCTCAGCCGAGTCTTTAGAAGGAATTTATCCTAAATCTTAACCGTGTTTCTCTACAGTGAAACAATAATCTTTTATTTTCCCTTACAAAAATCCTTTCCTTCTTTCTCTGTCATTCATCCCGTAACTCATAATTCACTTGTTTCTCACTGCAGGGAGCTGAACTGCCTACGTACAGGCCAGATTCTGATTTCAGTGCAGTAGACTCAAATCTGGCTCAGCCGGTAGCAGTGAAATCAGAATCTAGTCTTCTCCCATTGTTTGCTCCCCCTCTACTTTCTGGGCAAAAAGAAAATGATTTAAAAATGTTGATATGTATGGAATTTGCCCCACTTTCTTCCTTAGGAGCTGTCAGCTCCAACAAACCCTTTGGGTTCTTCTTTTGATCTATATTCAATTGTCTGGTGGGCAAAGCAAAGCTCCTTCTCAAGTCTCTTATTTTCTTATCTTCTGCTGTGACATGAATTTCCCCCTTTTCCAGTCCTCCCCCTCTGCTGCCTACAGACCCTCTGCTGCTCAGAGCTTTTCATCCATCCCCTCAAAGCCACGTGAATAACTACCGGACCCTTTCCATCTTGCTCCTCTTTAACATTTTTAACCACAAAACACCTTCTCCGCGTGTTTAACACCTCACAAGGGCTCAGACTGCCCCAGCAGTGGCGGCGCTGGAGGAGACGTACACCGAGCAGCTCGCAGCTGCTTCTACCCACGCGCTTGCAAATGAGCTGATGCTGGCAGGAGACCACGCTCCTGCGCTCACCCTGGCCTTTCTTCTTAATGCTTGCCATTCCCCTCAAGTCTGGCAAAAGCATGTTTTCTCTAGGAACGGGTCTCAGTTTATCTCGTCGTCTGACATGCTCAGTCCCACCATTAACCTCATTCCGTTTCTTCACTTACCTTTGGATACTAGCTAATGCTGCCCTCTGTATTTATCACACGCCCTCTGTGACAGAAGAGGCTGTCTTATGCCACCACTCTCAAGTATTTACTCTAGGATATTATCATCTGCTTTCACCAACTTGTCTTCACTGTGGCAGTGCCTGATCTGATTGCATTTTGCTGCCTGCAGCCTCTCCTCAGTGCTCCTCTCCAAAGCCCATCTAAAGCCCTCTCCGTTGGAAGCAGAAGCATCTCACAGCTTTTCCTTTCACAGTATCCCCACAGAACGAAGGGTGCGTTGCTTTATTCCTTCCATCGCTATTTTCTACATCGGTCTCAAAACGTAGCGAAGCTCATGCTCTGCATTGCAGACGAGCCATCTCCTCTGACCCGAGTGCCAATGTCACAGCCAGAAATAGTGACCACAAGGTTCCTGCTTGGGCAGTTTGACCTTTATGTCAGGACCCTCCCTTTTACCTTCTGACACTCCTGAGTTTCCAGTGGCCAAGATGTGATGCCTGAGTTGGTTTCCTCCAGCTCAACATCAGCCACAGCAGGAGGCAACATGCTGCTGGGTACTGACTTCCAGCTCTGGCATCAACAATTTTACTCTTCGAGCAACATTATCTTGGCATATTGCAATCCAGGACATAACACCTGAACACTATCTTATACAGCCTGGTAAAGCATCTCCAGATTCTGGATCACCGGCAGCAGAAGGCATCCAGGGAGGTGCCTACACAGTCTCAGTCGGTTTTAATTCATGCACGTGTATACAGCCTCAGCAGCTGACCTTTGTTTTCAGCTGGGCAAATATCAAAGATGTTGTGCATTCAATATTTCTGTGGAAGAAATGAACAGATGCAGAGAATACGCTTTGCTAAAGACGACTTTAAAATTCAATGACAGCCTTTTGTTCCATTATAAGACTTCAAGACCTTGAGTAAGGTTAGACAATCTGTGGCAGTGAAACTCATTTGCCAAAGATTCACCTCACCTGCACATCTGGGAGCTAATAAACCACATCACAGCGTCTGCCTGCTGTCCTTTGAATTCTCTTCAGTCACTGCAAAACTGCTGCCAAAATAACTAAGTAGCCTTGTGCTACCACAGCGAATACCAATAGTATCAGGGAAACGGAGGACAGCAGCAAAGCAGGTAAGAGTTGACTGTTGCATGTTGGTTGGAGTGACTCAATTTCCATTTTCTTCCAGTGTTCCCCTCATAAACCAGCATATTGGCTGCAGAAGCCATGACTTAGGTTACTCAGCAACGCTCCCATCTCTTCATCAGTTGCCTTTTAGCCAAACAGCAGATACAAGAGCGCGCTGCACATCACCACAGCTCAGGTATCCCCAGTAGCCCCTCTGCGCATCGCTGAAGGTCTTCCTATTACCATCTACAGTTTGCTCCCTGTCCTCTTGTGCTGCTCCATGGATAGCAAAGTGGGGGAAAATTCAAGGGATTCTGTGGTTTATTTTCATCTCTTTTGTTTCTCCTTTTCATAGATCTTATTGAAGGAAGGACTATTTTCTCAGAAGAAATGCTAATGTACTACCAGCTCTGGTCCATTAGCATTCTGTAAATCATCTGCACAGGGAGCTAAGGGTAAGGATGAGCTACGTATGACGTGACTTTTTGGGGTGATGCTGCGTTGAGGAACTTTTTAAAGTCTGAGCTCAGTTAGCCCCGCCAAGGCAAGCGTTCCCAAGCCTGGCTCGGTTCCAAGAGACTGTCAACATTTCTAGTTGACATGGGGTTGCTAACTCGCTTTTCTGTGTCTACTTTTCTATCTACCACCACGGCCCACACTCGCTATGTTCTGCCTTCACACCTCATCTCGTCCCGCATCTCATGCCGCAGTCCTTTATCCCAGCAGCCCAGAAGATTATCTCACCACACATTTCCATACTTTGCTCTACTGCCGCTTTGCCAGAGCTGTTTCTGGCTGGCTGATAGAATCGTTCTCTCCCTTTTAAAATGAATTTGGAGCTTGGATAGAAACCTCCATTAGGGTTCTGCAGTTGGCTTTTCTAACTTATATAAAATCGGTCTAACGCTCGAGGAGTTGATGTTGGCTTCTCCGGTGAGCAACTTCACCCATCACAGCTTCAAAGTGAAAGTCATTCTCCAGTGAGTTTCCAGCCTCTTTCTTAGATTCTGATCCAAAATGCCTTAATTTAAAGATGTACTTTAGTAACCACCAGTGCATTTGGCACACTGTGTAAGAGACTAACAGCTTTTTCACAACTGTAACTACAAAGTGAGCACCATAGGTCCAGCACCTCACAGAACAGTGGGAAATAAGCTGAGGTGGACTGTATGCTAGCTAGGATTCAGATATATTCTGATTTGGATAAAAATACACTTTTTCCCCCCTCCCAGTATTCTTGACCCTGACATACATTCACCAGTACAAAGCCTGCTCATTCAGGCAGATTGCTGCCAGTCCATCCATCATTATAAGAGGTCCTGAAATGCCAAATTTTACCGGATGTAATTTTGAGAACAGATAGTCATTTTGTCTGATGAAGTGTTCACATGCTGTAAAACAACAAATTGTATTTATTTTCACATTGTCAAACTGTGCTTTTTTTCCTCCTGCATTGGCACAATTGGAATCAAGTTTCCCTTAAGGGATAGTTTGGGTTTTATCCATCTGGTTTCCCTTACTTCAATAAGTCATCAGTTCTCCCTCATTAACATAGTGATCAACTAGAGCTGGATGGTTTCACCTTTTAAGATCACAGCATGTCTATAAAGCCTGTATCACGGCTCATCACTACCTGGGGGAGGAAATTTAAGGAAATGGACATTCACATCTCTTCAAGGTCCCTACTGAGTTTATAATTTGCGACATAGTCACGGTCACATCTAGGGAATGAATACTGTTCTTGAACTAGATGAAACGTACCCCGTACAATGTGTGATGCCTCCTGCCCTGTATCTCCGGCCACTTCAACGTTCATACACATGCAGCCCTGATGCCTTCTCATTCTTAATTTCTACTTTTAGACACCCTCTTAAACTGCCAGTTTTTCAAGTTCCTGAAACATCCTCATTTCACAACAGGCAAGATTTGCAGTGGTCATGCAGCAGTCTAAAACTTAATAAATAACTATCCAGAATGTGGACCCGGGCAATCCTTGGGGATGTTTGGGGTAATGTGCACTGGCTGTACCCACCATCCTCTTCTGTAATGGAAAAACCCTCTAGACGTAGCCAGTGGAAAAATGGTTCATGTTATTGATATTCCTTGTGAGATCTCTTGGTGTAGCAGAAGCTTACAAAGCATCACATAATTACCTCTCTGCATAAAATGAATTATTGTCTGCTCTAATAGCAGGTAATGTCTCCAACCAGACATCCAGAACCGAACTCTTTCTTTGCAAACCTTCTTTCGGCTCATTCATACACCAGGAAGTTTGGGTTTTTTTTATGGAAAAAAGCATGAGGATTACACTAGAAAGTAGTGATGTAGGAGCTGACGAGTTAACTGATTAGAAATACGCAGGCTATTTGGACACTCCTGCAATGTTTTAATGATTACATATTTCTTCAATCCATGGTGATTCATCGTAAGACGATGGCATTCAGAAAAATAGTTGGATATTGAAGAAGCAATAGGTAAATCTCACACCATAAATCACCTTAATTGAAGGGAATGCTTGCAATAAGTCTGTCTTCATAATGCAGTGACCTTGAGTTGGATCCGCAGTAGTTTTGGAGCATGTCTTCCTCATTTCTATGCCAGCTCGTTGAGTTAAACATAGAAGCTAAACCTCTAGAGATTAATCGTGCACAGTCAGTGATGTGGGACTGAAACAAGGCAGATGACAACTGGGAATCTAAAGGTTAGGAGAAAGGGGGGTACCTGCCAAACCCTGCTGATGTCTGGATTTGGGAAATGCAAAGCGAAGGCTTCAAAACTCATCTGTGTGATGTATTAGTGGAAAAGACTCCACTAGGAGAGATTAGGGCAGTGCGTCCAAGAGACCGTGTTGTCTAGATGAATACCCAGAACTAACGTCTAACCTTGGGAAAAAATAACAGAGCTGCCAGTTAGAAAGACTACGTCCGGGTGTGAAAAAATAAAAAGAACAAAAATATTTTACAGCTGCAATATATCCTGGAAGAAAATATAAAGGAAAGATGGAAGACTTTAGCTTGAATTACAGTTTTTACTGATTAGGTTATTTCTAATTCCTAGCAGTATGTGCAACTCATAACACAGAGAGTAGGTGCTATTAGGCTTGAGTGCCCTGGGCATTTGGTGATGGAGGGTGTCACAGCAGCTGGGATGGGGCAGGCTGGTCCCTCTAGGGTGCTCTGAGAGAGGGAGGAAAAGAGGAACAGCTCTGGGGAATAACGGCCTCGGGGAGGGAGGCTGAGAACAATGTGAAAAACGAGGAGGAAAATGAGTGTTTCAGCACAGAGCAGGGAAAAGGAAGAAAGTGGGAGGGAGAAGGAGCTGAGGAAGAGGAGGAGAAGACGGGAAGGGTGGGCAGTGGGTGGCCGGAGGCGAGGAGAGGGCCGAGGAGGAGAGCAGGAGCTTGGCAGATTGGTGGTGCCTGCAGAGATGAGGACCAGATGGCGACCTGGGTCCTCCCTGAGCAGCTCTGCCTGCATCCACAGCCCCGCCTGGCTCGCTGTGCGCACCGCTCTGCCGAAGAGTTGGTGCTCGTACTGCTGACAGAAGGCGAGAGGATGCACAAAGCCACTGCCTGATGAAAATTAAGAGCCTGAAACTTATAATTCCCAAGACCGATTTAAATAGTTACAGTTAACAAATGACCTAATACATAAAAGTGGAGATGGCTACCACATGCAGAAGAGATTGCATCTGGCTCCTGCACCTGAAACCTTCTATTTCCTAATGCAAACTAAGCAAAGACAAATAAAAACGAGGCTGCAAAAGCAGCACGACCTCTTTACGCTTTAATTATTCATTAGAACCCTTTTCTTCTCTGCTGAGATTGAGAGCAACACATTTAAGCGGGTTCCTCTCAGGTTTATGAAGATGTAACTTCCTCGTTACACCAGCTAATAAATACAACTAAACACAACGGCCCAACAATATTTGTAGAAACAGCACTTGGGAAAATGTGTTTAATGAATCAGAAGTGCCTTAATCTAGTCAGTCTTGAAAAGCAAAGCATATCATGCAAAATTACAATGCTCTAAAGCACAGATGCATAAATATTTTATTGTGGAGATTTCTGAGTTTACTCTCAGTCTTCCAGAATCACATTTTACTGTGAAATATCTCTACCTGCACTGGGGGAAGGATAACGGTGGTGATGGCTTTGGGCAATCCAATCTGAGATCTCAGAATTAGATTTAAATAATGTATCTGAGAGTCACAGCCCTTATCAGCATCAGGCACATCTTCCATCATAACCAGAAATGCTTATTGCTTTTTGCTGTCCTTAAATGGCGTGGAAGTGACCAGGAAGGTTTATGGCTGGGGAGAGAAAAAATAAGATATTTTCCTTTTTCTGGGCGCATTGGACAAAAGGCAGGTGACCCCTGTGCTGTGCTGGCTGTTGTGCCTTTGACCCAGTCCTTCAACTCTCTCCCTGCCCTTGTATAACAGCATCTCAGGGACTGTTATTTCCTCTTGAGTTTTCAAAGCAGGCGAGGACCACTTAGTCACCACCTTGGCGAGACCTCCCGAGAGGTACGGAGCTCAGGAGGGAGGCAGTGGCTCTGACCGCCCGGGAACGATGCCATACACAGAGGGAGATTTACAGCTCCTCTCCCCTTCAGACACTTCATCTGGCGTGATGCAGAGCTGACAGCTTTTCTTTTCCAGGTATTACCAACTCCTCTTCCTCCACATGAGCCTGTACGAGCTGTTTGGGGTCCCACACACCGAGACCCCCACCCCTGCCCAGGGCAGCATCCCTGCAATCGTCGTGGTAGACGGGTGTAGGCAGCTGAAGGGCAGCTTTCCAAACCCTGCTTGTCTTCACAGGGCCACGCTCTGGTACTTACTCAATCTTTACAACTCAGTGAGATGCTGCCAATACATTTTTGCCAAGGAGACAAAAATACGTCTCTTCTTCCTACTCCCTCAGCCGATGAAAAATCTCAGTTGTGTGCAAAGAGACTCTGTGTATGTGTGTGTGTGTATGTGTGTATTTTTTGGGGGGGGGAAATAAATTTTCTGTTAATTTGTTTTCCAGTGAAAAGTCTGCCTCGTAGCCAGGGAAGCAGTGTTTTCATTATGTATGAATTTGGGTAGAAAAACTTTACTTCGTGTTGCACAGAAATGCTTGTGTAGCAGTGGGAACTGGGAGCAAACCCTGCTCCATGTCCCAGCTCCTCATCTCTAAGACAGAGGCACAATGACTTACAAATAACTTAAGGATTTGAGTCAAAAAGCCCTATATTTAGCAAAGTTGCCCAATAATGGATGAAGAAGAGAGGCATAATCCTTCTAAGATGGGGAGTTTAAGCTTCTGTTTAAATCCTTCAACCTCCCCTAGGGCCAGAAAGACTCCAGGTATTTAACACGCTAACCTAAGTTATCTTTTAATTAAGCAAGACTCTCCCACACAGCCATGGTTTGGGATTCTAGCAACGCTTTCTGAATGGTTCGGGTACTTTAAAAGCACTTGGTACAAAGAGGAGGCATCAGAGGCTTTTTCTAAGCTCCACAGCAACTTTACAAACTACATGCTCCAGAAAGGTGTGTTTCTTTTTTCCCTCCCTCTCTTTTCCCCCAGACCTCGCATGACTTCAAGGCATCAAATGTTAATGCAAGTTTGCCAGGCTTCAAGGGCTGTGAAATGGAAGTTAAAAATCCTGCACCATTGGATGGCTCTAAAAATATTCAGTCGTGTTGGAATATCAACCGGCTCCAGCAGCTCTCCTGCACACAGTGCTACCGACGCATCAGGGCTCTCGCTCCTAAATAAGCTCTTGAGAAAGTTTTCCTGGTGACTACAGATCGCTCGTGCTCCAGAGACTGGAGGCACGGTCTGTGTGCCAGCAAATACCTACTGGAGAGTGAGGATCTGCCGGGTCATTTAACTCCAGCAGCCCTGCCAGGGATGAGCCAGCGTCTGAGGGGGAGGCACCAAAGCATGCCCGCTCTGCTTTGGCTCCATCCAGAGGACTTACCAAAGTGAAATTCACCCCTGTGAGAGAAGCGTAGCCTGAAACCCCAGCCCTGAGGGTCTGCAAAGCTGAGCCCAGCCCGCTCCCCATTAGGGTTTGGCTCCTGGGCTCTGCTCTTCGGTGTCAGTTATTGACCAGGCTGCTCAGGTTTCTAGGCCAAGTTTCTGCTTTTTATAGGCACGGCAACACCTGAAAACCTTTGTGGATCTGCTCCTAAGCACTCTCGAGTAGGAGAGCGTACCCCCATGAGACATCAGTGCTTTTCCGCAGCAGCTCCGCGTGCCTCAGGCGATCTTAGCTGATGCATCCTGCCAACCGGCAAATACTCAATATGCCAGGTATCTTCATTGACTTCTGAGGGGCTCCTGCAGGGGTACTGTCATCCCCTTGTGCTTTAAAGGTGTTCTTTGTTGGTTTTTTTTTTTATTATAACAGCACTCTTGTGAGTGGGAATCCGGGAGCTGGCTTTCCCGCACCACAACCTCCTTCTTCTTCTTCGAGAAGTGCAACACACTTTCTCCCTGTGAAGCAAACGAGAAGCCTGAACACAATGATTTGGATCGTGACTTCAGGCACAAGCTTGAATACGGCATCGAACCCATTCCCATCAGAGGAGAAGCCAGGGGAGGCTGTGACTCAGCTGCACCTCTGAGTCACACAGCATGATGCTCCCGTGCTCTCGGGGGACAGCGCTTTGCCATTAGCCTCTATCAGTAACGAACCACGGGTCTCCTTCGCCGGCTCAGACATTAGTGAGATGTTTGGACCCCAAACTCTGGCAATTCCCTGCTGACCTGCGTCAGACGAGGGACAAGGGACACTGAGAGCATGTTGCCCACCCGAGGTGCCAGACCCAAGGCAGGTATGTGGTCCAGGTGTGCACAGAGTTTATATTCCCAGGCACGGGGAGGCTGTCAGGTCCCACTGCAGCGCTCTGTAAGGACACTGCGAGGCAGGCTCAAACGCCTATTTTTGAGCAAGTCACTAGAAATAATTAATGTAAGTGCAAGGTAAATTTTGCTTAAAAATCACCCTCTGCCTCAGAAGCTCGAAACCTGGGAAATCTACAGTAGCAGAGGTTGAATTTCATTTTGCCAGGTTCTTTCTAGCCGTTAAGATAAACTTAGATCCTCATCCTGCATTTCTTCAATTTAAGGATCTTTTCTCATCCAAACATCTCCGATCCTAGCACTGGCAGGACCAGCCCCACATCTAAGTGGACCAGATAAAGTCTTGTACCAAACCCTGAGATCCATGATACTTCTTAAGTGAAAATTCAGGTAACAAACCTTCTTCTTTTAAGAATTTCAAAATAAATTTCTGAATATTGAATTAACTTATCTGACAATATGAACCAGGGTTTTGGAAAGCTAGAAGGTGCAGGCTTGTGTGCATTAACTGTGTGAGCAACAGCACAAAAAGAAAATGCTTTTTCATCCATGTGAACTTCTGTAAATTGTATTCTATTCTTAGGAGAGTAAACATAATGTAAAAAAAAAATCTAATAATTTAAACCTTGCAGGAAAAGAGGCAAGAGAGATGGGAACCTCTGAAATGATAAATGTATGAATTTATTCCACTGCCACTGTGGGGTTTTAAATTAGTTTTATTTTTCTTTTATTTCTTGTTGTTGACAAGCTGGGTTGCATTGCTATCCAGTTATAATGTTTAGATAAGAAAATCTTGAAGGTCAAATATTCTCTTCTTGGCTATTCTTGTATCAGGTAATCTTCTCGCGTTTGTGACTCTGCAGAGTGTTCTCATATCATCACGAGTACCTGAATGATGCCTGTCGAACAGCAACATTCCCCATTCCTACTCCCTCCCCTTAAGTTTTTCCTGCCTCGCAGCAACATTCCCCATTGCTGACCTCTCCCCTTTAAGTTCTTCCATGGAAAAAAAGAAGATATCCACATGAAAACCTTCATGCATGATGCAAATGATGGACTAGAGGAAATAAGAAAGCACATTGCGCCACCAGTCTCCCCTACTGCACCCACGCACAGTTGAGGTGACGAATTAGTTTGTACTTGACTGAGACCAGTAAGAATTCTGCCATGAATACTTCAAACCCCAGACAGAGTCCAATATGCTCATTACAATGCCTACCCGGAGACATCAAACTGCCAAAGTTCAGAGGGATAACTCCGTCCCCAGGGCAGCCTTGACTGGCGCGATGAGCAGCAAATTCAGCCGCTGTTGTAATTGGTGTTCGACCAGCAGGAGGAAACTGGAAAACTGTTGAAATCCAGATTACGGGGGAGAAGCGAGGCCAGCATCTGCCCACAGCTGAGCATGGCAAGGACGTGGCAGGGAAGCACAGAAGCATGGTGAGATGAAGGTGGAACAAAAAAAAGAGACAACCTTCATTCTGCTTTCCCATGTTTCAGTTCAGTGCTCTAACACCTACTGGATGTAGCTTTCCTTGACAGTTTTGTAACATCTAAAGGAAAGGAAAGAAAATGAAGAGGAAGCAAAGTGTACGGGCCTTGATCATGACAGGGCTACAGCTCTTTAATGTCAGCTTTGCTCCCTGATGCAGCATGAAAGTTTTTGGTCTCTGCTAAATCGGGCTTTGAGCCAATGTGGATGGATCACGTACATGAAAGACCTGGAGCAACAGCTCCTAGAGGCTGACAGCACGGCTGTGGATCAAGACTTCTGCCTTTTTCTTTATTGATGGGAGGGACTGAAGGCTAAATTTGGGCCTTTGTGCTGAAAATCTTTGTGCAATCTTATTTTAAGAGGAAAAAAACCCCACAACAACAATAAAAACAAAGAGTATTCTCCAGGTAGGGGGATCAAGCAGTGCAAGCTGCACTTTCTTCTTGCTAGCAGGACTTCGTTTTTACTAAAACACTTCTGAAACGCATTAGTAGGCAACGCCAGGTAAACTAGAGACCTCAGCTGGAAGGTTTGGACCTGCAGTTCCTGGAAACGGAGCCATATAGTGGAATTCAGATAAACCAGCTTGTATATACCACCTTGCTGTGAATTAGGACTGCCCTTGCTTTTCAGTGTTGTACAATCAATTTTCAGAATAAGAGCCTTTCTTTTACATGGTCGGGGTCTTAATTCAACCCTGGAATAAACGGGCAGCTAACAATGTGCCAAACTCCGCTTGGACGTTGCTCTAGTTAATTAAGAAGAGTAGCATCAGGGCTAAATTTGGCAAGGGGTGTTTAAGCGCCTGCCTTCAGAGACAGGGAAGAAAAACCCTTGCTTAGCTCACTCCATCCAGCTCTTCAAATGCAAATTAACCTGTCAACATCTGCATGCAGCCACACAGGACAGCTGCAAAAAGGAGCTTCCAGCACCCAGGAGAAGGGCTGGAAATGTTTAGTTCCAAACAGCTATTTTCTAAAATAATTTCTAGTAAATAAGAATACATTTAAAGTGGTAAACTGAGCATCTGCTACATGAAACGAATGGAGGACAGGATGTGAAAAGAAACATATGTCAAGTATGCACTTCAGATGCATCGACTACTTGCCTGCAAAACAGCGAATTTAAACATATTTGCAGCAAACACTGAAAAAATTGCCTCAAATAACGGCACAATTTAAGCTTGGCCATACCTTGCCTTTTCTGTACTGGGAGAGAGCATTTCATTCTATTTCAGCTGCTGCTTGGCTTCTTTTACTGCAGGAATGCCAAGCCCAGATGGCTTTTGTTTGGAGCAAACAATGTTCTTTACCAGTACATTTAAAAAAACAGCAAAGCAAGTCACTGCTGGAGCTAAATCACACCAGGTTTGGTTCGTAGGACAGAAGATACGGAAATGCCCCTGTGCTTTTTATAAAGTATCTTGTATGCTGGCAGAAGAGACGGTAACACCCTTACTCGGACTGATTCAGCAACGTGTACAGCAGGAACCGGGCTCTGTCACTGGAAGGGGATGGCTTGTGACTCAATCTCCATCTTCAATACACTGCAACTCACGGAAATTGCATTTCTGTATTTCGTTGAGCCCATTATCCTCAGATAAGATCGCTACTGACTTAACTGAAGCTTTTACTTAGAAAACACATACAGGGATAAGGCCCCTTCAGCAGGCAGGACAAGGAGAGGTTGGATTGCAGCTTTAAAGGGTGCAACTCTTCTTTACAAAGCAGTATGCAGGAATATTTTGCTCTTGCTTTCAGTACACCAGGGCACAGGATAAGCTCTGATGTCTCTCTTGTTGGTTTTTTTTTCTGTTAGAGGAATAACGTCTCTACCAAACCTGGGACGCTGTGCCCTCTGCCAATCTGCCAAGGCTTTGCTGAGGTTTTGGTCACAGAATCATAAAATCACCTGGTTGGAAGAGACCTACTGGATCATCGAGTCCAACCATTCCTATCACGGGGCCATAAGGGTGCAGCCACCTCCTAGGGTCACCTTAGGAGAGAGGGACACCAGGATGGGAACAAGCCGTGAGCAGCTTCTGCAGAAACCTGCAGTACACCTAAACAGGAGTATAAGATCCCACTTTTATAAAAACCCATGGCTTGCACCAGCACTCCTACTCATCTGTGGCTTTTCAGCCTGAATCAGGTCTGAGGAAATAGTAAAGATCTTTGACTCAGCTGGCAACACCGGGCTTTGTCCTGTTCCTCTTGGCATCCTGTGGCATCTAATGAACTAACACAAAACGAGAAGACGACAGAGAAGAGCCTCTGGAAAACCCAGAAGCCTGCCCGAGACAACTGTGGTTCCCAGGGAGAACCTCAGAACAGAGATACTGCTTCCTACTCCTTTGCTCAGCTTTGCTTCAGTATTTTTTTTTTTTCCCCCTGATCCTGGGAACTATAATTACAGAAGCCAAGAGCCTCCATTCTAACAGCGGTGAACTGACATGGCCCAGCAGCGGAGCTGGGGTTTTAATCCCCTTGGCTTGCTGAGCAGCACAGTGCGCTATTGAGTGCGTGTCCACCATAGCAACAGCAGCGGTGCTCCAAGAATTCGATTTCCACGGTGCCCCTGGGCCTTGCCTTGACATCTTCATTGTTCCACAGCAAAATAAATAAATAAAAGTCCAAGGGTATCACAAAGGCAGTGCAAAACACGGGATGCTATAGAACAGGGCTACCTAATGGTTAATTTAGAAAGGAACACATCATTAAAAACGTATGAAGGTGGCTACATATTGATGCTGTATAAATATTTAAAGGGACGCCTCTCATAAGGGCAGCATTCCAAACTATACCTAAAATAACATGTATGGAGGAAAATTAAAAGAATATTTCACCATTCGGACTTGTTTAATCTGCCTTCGAAAGGCTTTTTCAGCCCCGCTACTGAACATCGCTATGGGAAAGGATGTCAGACAAAACTCATTTTTGGTGTAATTCTACCAAAGTCAACAGTTAGAGTGAAGATGATTTTTCTGGCCTTTTAAATAGAGTGTAATTTTCTCCATGGGTAGTTATTAAATGCTATTGAGATTGCTGCTGCTGTTGGAAAGGCTTTCGGGAGAGGTCACTCTGTCCCACGTGAACAGCACCAGTGAAAAACCAGAAGGTTTGTCGTTTTAACAACTTGAAGAGTCCCTGCGGGCTCCAACTACACCACACATCACTGCCTGACCCAGAGCTAAGAGCACGCATCTATTCTCAGTTGAGATATCCTGGCTTGACATCCATTCCTGCCCATAGAAATTGCTTAAAATATTGGAGGGGGCGCTGCAAAAGACACCCATGTGGACATTTGTTTCCATCTCCACCACAGAGGACATATTCCTTAAGTAGACTTTCTGAGGCTCAACAGCTCTACGCTGACATTCTGAGGGTAGTCATGCTTCGTAATCCTTTCAGCAGCTCTCCTAAGCACTGCCCGAGAAGAGTGGCATTCCCCACTCTTCTTATTTTGGACTCCGATTCCTGTAGTTTTCTCTGTATATGGACCAATTTGAAGGGTGCAAAAATGTCCAACCCGGCACCCACCACAGGTCGTCAAGACATGACAGACATCTCCAAGCTGCATAATTAGTCCTAGACTAAAAAGCTCCTATTTTTCTGTTGGCCGTGGCAAGATTAGTGTCTGGGAAGGCACCGTTGCCGTCGGCAGCTCTCAAAAGGCACCTCAGGGACTTGGATTTCAAGAGGAGGGCATTGCCCCTCGTGGGGAGCACTGAGCCAGGTACCCAAACTGCAAAGATTGGCAGGAGCCAAGATGCAGCAGAGTGCTAACGTTCCTACAAGTCGACACAGGCAGCCCCCACCCAGCACACACATTTCCAGAATTGCTCTTCTGAGGCACTTGTGGGTTGTTTTTTTTTAACCTGCCTACACAGGGAGCTCAGCTGTGCAGCCAAGGATTCCGCCTGGTCTTGCAGAAATCAGAAGCTCCACTCCTAGGCTACGCAGCACCGAACTTTGTCTGGACTGTGCATAAATCAAGACAAATCTTGGGTTAAATGCTGGCCAAACCCAGAGAATTATTTAACCGTTTTCCAAAAGCCTAACTAGAAAGACTCTCGGGATGAAAATGGGAACACATGAGACCTCATAATTTATACATGTATTAACTTCCCACTGGTGAAATTAAAATGCAAAATAGTATCTCTAAACAAAATTGTGAAGCTCTGTCTCTTGAGATAGTTAAAAATTAGATGAGCAAAGCAGATCCCAAAGGATCTATTCTTACCCTCGTGGCACTTTGGGCTAGATCGTAGGTATTTTCTCTCTCTTCCACAGCTACAATGCTGAGCTCCAAGAAAGGATTTGTCTGTGCAGTACAGTGAAGCTCAGCAATAATTACCCATTGTGCTATGTGATGAGCCATCCTTTTGGTTCTTCAGTAACCCGTGCACCTGGACTTCAACTAAAACCAAATAATATGCACAGAAAACAATTTTATGTAAGAGGAGGTGAACATCACTAAAAATCAGAGAGTCTTTGTATGGCATGCCAAACTGCTGAAGCGAAAAAATGTCTTCAGTGAAAGGGCTCAGATGTGAGCATGTTTCAGTGCACAGCTCCAGGAAAAACTCTGATAATAAATGTGAGCTTGTTATCGTTGCTTTTCAGTGGGAAGTAAAGCCGGAAGCAGGGTCGTGCTGGCTAATTGAAGCTTACATTTCCATTCAAGCACTGCATTTTAATTATAAACTGGTGACACAAGTGTCACTTAGTTCTTATCCTGTTTTAAGTGTGCATACGTATAAAAAATATTTTCAGTTATTAATTTATTCCTGTGATCACATTCATTATCCTACATTATGTCTACCAGGCACGTGTCTAATGACATGTTTGATACACTCTAATTCTTATGCCTCTTTTAATACAGAGCTTACACACACATTTTAGGCTCAATGTGGTGCCAGTTGGCCACCAAAACAGGTGCACATTAATGCTATAAAATCAGCATTAGGAGCTGTGTACCCATATTCTGGCCAGCTGCAACCACTTGCTCAGCCCTCTCGGGGCAAAGCGGTCATGCCAGGAAAAGAAGGGATAACCTGTGGGAATAGCTGCATCCAGCGCTGATGCCGGCGATGCCGACGGCGAGGTCCTGGCTGCCCACGTCTGGCCCTGATCCTGAACCACTTGTGCTTTGTCCAGCTTCTGCGTCTGAGGGCTCCTCCGATCCTGCAAACCTGGCTGTGTTGGCTCTTTGCACGGCCTAAGCCCTGGGTAAGACTTAAAAAATTCCGGTGGAAAATTTCTGGCCTGTTTTTCCGTCTCTACGGGGTCCTGCTGTGTCCAAAGACTGTCTCCAGCTAGAATGCTGCCATTTATATACAGAAATTAAAATAAGAGGAGGAAAAAGGTCACTGGGAATTGGCTATGGAGAGACACAAAATAAGTCATTAAAAATCAGACCAGGAGTACAAGAAAAAACCAAGGGCAACATCCCTAAAAAGCAAGTTTTGAGGGTAAACCTCTCTCAAAGACATTAGATGGAATGGGATAGCTATGTTTTCCCCCTCCTAATTTGCTACCAAACTATAAAGAGGATTCTATTTTAATAAGCACTACTGCAGTGGGTCGCTGCAAATTAATTGTTCGAATGGCTATAATCAGAAGTGATACTGAAAATATAACCCTAGCATTATTCCTCAATACTACATGTTTTATTTCAGGTCTTGCGTCTTTAAGGATCTCAAAGCATCTCCAAAACTGTCCGCATTTGCCAGCGCTAAAGGCAAGGGCAAGGGTACAGCAAAATGTGCAGAGCAAAGGAGAAACATTTACCAATCTCTGAAGCAAACCTGCAGTCTACTGAGGAGAACCACAGGATGTTTAATCTCATGATTAGCAGACAGCTGCATAGTCTTGGACAAAATTTTTTTTTGGTAACACCTAAGCAACTTAAAAAATGAAATTCTGTTGACTCCCAACACAATGTAAGCTTCAAAGACAAACCTTCACTGGAAATTTGGTTAGTGTTCCTAAGCCACAGTCTTTGAAAAGACGGATCATCATCTTGGAGCATCTTTTGTCGACAGACAAAAATGTGTTTTCACAGCGGGCAGAGGTGGAGGGACGTGGACCGGCTCTGATCTGAGCACAGGGTGGGCAGATCCAAGCAGCGCAAAGCCTGAGCCAAGAAACTCAAGTCTCTTGCCAGGTTTATTGGCTTGGCATCAGGGCATGCATAAATATAGAGGGGCTTTCTGGATTGGGGCCATCCATATCCTACCAGTCCGTCTGGAAGAAGTTGGTCTGTCTGCAAAGAGCACACTGGTGAACCCAGAATTACTGTAATGGCAAATAACTTACGCTCTGCTGCCTGCTGGCAGGAGGATAAGAATAAGCACCCAACTGGTTAGGGTTAGCAACTCTAGTTTAGGAAGCCGTTTCCAAACTGTTACTTAGCTCCTTGATTTATTAATTCATATTTTATCCCATCTAGGACAGCTCAGCTTGATACTGACATTTGCCAACCGTTTTGCTAATAAAATTCAGTTGAAATTATTAATAATGTTGCTGAGCTCTAATTGAACAGAATAAACATCTGTCACCCACGCGTATGTCAGGTGGCAGAGTGGGACCAGGGGATGTTAAATTTGGGAGGAAACAGATGAAGAGTCTGGGGCTTTGTCTCTGCAACCTGCACTGGAAACCAAGTTCCTGAAGATGTGGCAGCTCACAATTACCAACAAATGACCAACCTGCCATCGGCAGAGGCAGATCTGGAGGACACCAATCTATTTGGGGTTATTTACTCCACTGGCTCAATTACCACATCTCTGCCCAGTGAATCTGAAGCCTTCGACCCTGTTTTGTGATCCATGTGGATAGAAATATGATGCGACATTATGCTGTTTCATCAGCTTGCTAAAAACAAACTAACACACAAAGAAACCAACTCTAGCCAATTCTGCACTAAAACGTATGCGAGTACGTAAAGGAGCATTGCTGTGATTTACGTGAGTTTAGAAGATCCACCGCACACAGCTGATTAAAGCCCACTACTGCCATTAGTGAGTCATATACAAAAGAGTGTTAATTACTAACTTTCCTATCTGTCTGCCTTTGAAAATTCACTCTAACTAGTCACAAGGTCTTCCAGCATTAAGAGTTTGCTATTTCATTCGCCTGTGGGCAGCTGAATGCTGGGGGTTGAGCTCTAAAAAAACCCAACAGCATGGCAATTCTTAAATAGCCATCCCTGACATTCAGTGAGCCACGAGACAGGTATTCACAGCTCTAAGACAGGTATATGCAGTAAGTCGTATTTTAGATCTGATCATAGTTAGGCAACATACCTCTGGCAAGATCCTATTTCAAGTCATAATTGTGACATATCATGGTTCCTTTTCAATGCCTCGCAGCAACAATAGATAAACTATGCCTCTGGGACGCAAGTAAGACACAGTAACAATCCCAACATTATCGAATGCTATATATTCGGACAGGGGAAAATATTCAGTCATCCGTGCTCTACACAAAATTGTGTTATTTAAAATGTATAATTGGGAGAAAACCGATCTAAAACCTCTGGTAGGGAATTGGCAGCGCCTTAAGAATTGTTATTAGCTACATCTGAAAAAAGAAACCCCTAGCAGCTAAATGAGAGTGGCAATTCCTCACTGAACTGGGTACCTCGCCCACTCGAACAGGGGATGCTTGTCGCTTCTGAATATCTTTGAAATATTTGGCATTATCCAGCTAATGGGACTGGCTAAGTGAGAAGCATTCAAAGGGCATAACTAAGTGGCACAATTCCAAAACAGCAATTAAAAGGCGGAATGTTTGAAAAAGAACAATAAAAGAGGTTAATTCATACCAGGGCCTGGCAATCTGCACAGGAAATACTATAATTCCATAACGTGCTCTCTCTTCCTCCACCTCTCCCTATCACCACTGCGTATTTATAATCTACCATTCCTTCACACACAGTGTTTAACAAAAAAATGACTCAATTCCATTGCTGAAGAACTTACAGTGCTATTCGTATAGTAAGCAGGAGCTTGGGTAAACACATGGGAAACAAGGTAAAACAGGCAGAGAAAAGAGAACTCAAACCTCATACCTTTTGATAAGTATATAATTACGCATCTTTCCCTGGCAGGAGGACACAGAGATGCTCAAGAGTTAAAAAGAGAAATTAAAAATCCGACGTTTCTACCTGGGGCGGTATCTACCAGTTTTCTAAAGAAAGTCTCTTGTACTACCATTGAAAAGCTAGTTTAGAAGGTGTCTTTTTAGTGGAAGGAAAATTCTAACGTTTCAGCAAGGAGAGGCAAAAAGAGACCAAGAACAAAGACGTTAAGACGACAGGATGCCACAAGAAGGAGGAGAAAGAGGGGCTGGACTGTTTGTCAGGCTAAATGAAGAGCTGCTTCAACGCTTCCACTGCATTTGACCCACAGCATGCAACGACTGGCAAAAATGCCCCCAGGTTTGAAGGGAAATCTAGCAAAAGTCTGTCTGGTCTGTTCTATCCATCCTGCAGGCAGCTTGCCCTAAGGCTTGCTATTTTGAGAGATCAGAGAGACCGTGTATCATTAATATTATAATAAATCCCAAAACAGAGAAAGTCACTGTCTCAAATGTCGCTGTGGTCCCCAGCACCTCTGTGTGCCCCTCAAAATAGCCCAAACCACCACTCTGGAAGAAAAAAAATATGAGCTGAAGACCAGGAAAGAGCCACTTTACACTCAAAAATTTTGAAGGTAAACGAACTGATGTGATTTGGGAGAGGAGACATATAACTAAAGGAAACTACTATGCGGGAATAAAGAAAGGGAGGACAAAATATGATCAAAATATGCCAAAGAAGTGAGAGATTTTAGGGCAGAAAACAGCAAGAAGCCCTGCACAGCACTGGGGCTGGCTACTGAAAACATCCTTTTGTTCTGAAGTCATAAATGTGTATCAGTCTCTCAGACATATGGGCAGTTGTGCATTTATCCTGTTTATTTTACTACTCCTGTGCATCCTGCCTTGCCATCTGTTGGTAAGAATTTGGATGCTGAACCATAAGTCTGCGACATAATAAATACCAGTAAACAGAAACCTAAAATGAAGATAAGCACAAAGTAATGTTTGGAAGCAGGACCAGGTTTTCAGTTCAATAGTAGGATTTATTTCCCGAGATGAGTCTTGGCTCAAAAAGAAGGACCAGCAGGAAAAGGTCCAATTGAAGGGACAGATCTACAATCCCTTCTCTTCTATTGGCTTCATATTGGCATAATTCCACTTACTTCCTAGAAAGCAGCTACATTTACGTAGGTGGAGAATCAGACTTAATCCTGTCCCTCAAGGAAGACATGCTTAAACACAAAATATTGCATGTATAAAACATAAGTTGCAAGCAAAATGCTTCAAACCCAATTAAAGTAGTGTTCATGTACCTTCTCTGGGATGGGCAGCCCCATCACCGTGACCCAGTTTCTCCACATCTTCTTTTCTCTTTTACTACTAGTATGAGAGGGAAGTGAGTGGGAAGGAAGCACAGTTATCCTTCCTAGTCAGGGGCAGAAAGATAAAGTAAGTGGTTCCAAATCAGGCAGAAAACCTAGCGAAGCCCTGATCAGCCTGTCTCCCTTCCCAGTCTGGGGATGCAGAAGTTACTGCTCGGCTCTCTGAATCATAGAATCATAGAATCATAGAATCATAGAATCAGGTTGGAAAAGACCCACCAGACCATCAAGTCCAACCATTCCCATCAATCACTAACCCATGTCCCTAAGCACCTCGTCCACCCGTCCCTTAAACCCCTCCAGGGAAGGTGACTCAACCCCCTCCCTGGGCAGCCTCTGCCAATGCCCAATGACCCTTTCTGTGAAAAATTGTTTCCTAATGTTCAGCCTGACACATAAACCACTCAGACACCAATTAAATATCTGAATGCTGGGAGTATTAATAACAGATTTCAAATTATACTCAGTATCTAAGTACTTCTACTGCATCAAAAGAATTAAAAAGGAGATGAAAGCACTACCCTCCCTTCCTTGTAATTTTTCTTTTTTATTTTTTTCCTCTCTGTTTCCCTAAAGACACACATGGCTTCAGAATGGAGATACCAGACATACAACCCCTTCTCCCCAAGCTTTTAAAGGAGGTTCATGTGTTTAACTGCTGGCAAGACTCCGATCAAAACCACAGGCTGGACAGAACAACACAGGCAGAAGGAATGCAGAGTGACCCCGTGAATGGGACAGGCTCCACCCAAGAAATAATTACTGCGTTGAAATCTTACAGGAACAAAGAAAAAACATTTACATATTTGCCTGTTTTACCAGTTTACCCTGGTGAGGGTCAGCAGAGCTGCCAGAAGGCAGGGCAAGCTCTGATGAGATGCAACAGCTACGAGCTCCTGCCAGTATCTAAAAACAGTAATAAAAGCCCATGGCAGAGGGTCAGTTAAAGGTAATGGCAGCTGGAAGAAGCCCAAGGTCTACATTATATTACACTGCAAAGGTCCATGAGAACCCCAAAATGACTTACTATTGCTCTGGCAGCTATTACCACAAATGCCATCTGTCAACCACCTACAATATGCAGTATAGTTATACACAGAATAAAAAAGTAACTATAGCACAACACAGCCACAGGTATCCTATCTGTGCAATCTAACACCTCCTCGAGCCTTTTCAAACAACATTCCTGAAACCTAGGTAAGATTAATATTATCCATATTAGATCTTGCACGGATGAAGAAGCTTTAAAGTTGGATTACAAATGTGCTTTCATTGGTTTACAGCCTTTAGGGAGTATCACTAATGCACAGAAAGTCTTTGGGTTCTAAGCTTTGCATTGGGATATTTGACATGCAGAAGCCACGGAGAAAATATCCAAACCCTCGTGTAGCCTGATAGCTCCCTACTGGCTATATAGCAGATCGAGTTCAAGAAAGGAAATTAATTCACTAAAGCGACATATATTCAGTCAATTAGCTTCAGATCCCTGCTTCACAGAACGTCTCGGGAAGAACGGACGCTTTGTTTCATCAATACGGTCATTTGAGAGGCTCTGTTACAACCATTCAAAGACATGCATTTAGGAGATCTGTGCTTTTTTATTTGACAAGGGAACGGAAAATGCCTTAGCACATCTTCTGTTGACAATTCCTCCAGCACAGTATTTTAAATATGTTATACCATGGCCAATATTTCAAAGAGATTGAACTATGAGTCCCTAAAGACTGCTCCAAATTCATGAAGTCTCTCTAGAAAATGGAATGCTCTTGAAAAAAATCAACCTAAGACGACTGTCAAAAATCACTCTATCAATTGCTAACAAGACCGCACTGTTTCGAACGCTGCTGCAAAGATGGCACTGGAGCTCTAAGAATTGCTTTTAAAAATGAGTGCAGCACAGACACTTTCTCAACAGCATGTTTTACCAGGGATATGGAGAGGTATGAGCAGGATGTATGGAAAGAAATAACGAAACCCTGGGCTGAATCTTGTAAAAGTCTTTCTTAAATGTGTTTGTTTGTTGTGAAAGGCTCATAGATGGAAGTTCACTCTTCAGGAGCTATAATGCATGTACAGAATATGTACATACTGCCCAAGAAATAGGCTACAGCACACACAGAATGAATTTTTCATAGCAGAGACGCTGATTTGTGTATTCTCCATTTGCAGCTATCTTCTTTCACAGTGTGAATATAGGCTCACACGTCTGTCAAGACTTGAGAAGACCAACCACCCCTTAATCCAGCTACTTGTGCTTGTGGATATAACTTCCAAAGCAGATCATGCCTGATATTAAAGTGATACAAGAATTGCTCTTCAACAAATAAAACTTTGGCAATAGCACACAGTCTGCATTGTATTTAGTTGCTTACAAATACAAGTGGTGCTAGGACTTCATAGCATTGCTTTGAGAATACTAAATAATATTCATTCTTTTTGGACGAGCCATGAATTTGCAGTATTGATGGAGAGCAGCCTTCCTTTATTTGCTTGCCTCAAACATTTGTATAAGCATTTTTATTTTGTTTTCAAGAGTAACCATGGAAGCAGTGCATGCGTGTGCTGCAGTTCCCATGTTTCTGTTCATTCATCCAAGCCAGAAGACTTGCAAATGATTGTGTAAATCTGTGTTTCTGCAAGTTTTCAAGTCATAAATGATTTACTCGATCCTTCCTCCCAATTATAAATGTCCCAGCCACCCAGTCAGGAAGAACATACGGTTCCACGTGATTTAAATAAAACCAATGGCACCACTTGAAAAGTAAATGGCAGACAGGGAATACCGAAAGCAGTACACACAATGGGTTCAAAGACATTCATATTCTGAAGTGTTTAATAAAATGCTCCTTGAATAAATTTAAATTACAAGTACATCACTTGATTTCATATCTTGATGTCCCAGGGCCTGCAGAGCTCTCTGTTGTGAGCCCGCCTATTAACTTCAGCAAGATCGTTCACCAAGATAAGCAGTGGTATTTTTAAAGTATTTTTTTTAATTCTAGGCAAATATTTTAACAGCAGATTCTCCTTGTGTAAGACTATGCAAAGCTTAAATAGTTGTGCTGCGCATTTACCACAGAAATAGGAGCTGCTGGAAAACGATGATGGTTTAATCTCTCTTTCTTAGTCTACCTTGACCACAAAAGGATTATTCGTAAGACAGCAATTGCTGTGTTCCCAAGACTCTGGTCTTCACCATCTTAACAGCGACTCACAGCTTGTGACAACAACTATAGCTCAAGTGTGGACACAGGGTCTAACAGCGACTTTTGAAATGGGGCTGATTTGCTCTTATTAATTCATGGGTTGGGGTGCACTTCCCAGGTGCGGACGGCTGCACTGGAACTTCATCAGAGACTTCTTAGCCCAGTGACAGTTAGAATGTAAAAACTGCAGTTATTGTAGGTGCCGTGGCCCCAGAAAACCAAAAACCAGCTTTGCCAGGGAGCCCCTGGGCCGTTTTACTGCAGAGGCTCAGTTGAACAGCACGCACTTCTGCTACACGCACATTCATACCAAGAATTATTTTAAACAGCTTCCTACCTAAGGCAATTACCTTGGATATAAGTTTTTAAAAATCCAGGCAGAAATACCACTATTATTTAAAACTCACTCAATGAGCCTCCTACCTCCACCTTTGACGAACACGCTAGAACAAAACTGGGATTATAGAGGCGAGAGTTTGACTGATGTATCATTAACGCTACTTCTTGAGTGACTAAGCTCCATAGTAGTATAGAATACTAGTACTGAAACATGATTTCATCCCCAGGACAACTGCAGCTCCACACAAAGATGATACCCTGGATCCCTAACTGTATCACTCCAGTTATCATTACGATGCTAATTTGTTGTTAAATGTTGTCCCCGAGAAGAAACAACAGGAAAACATCAAGGAACACCTCATAATTTGAGAAGAATATCCCTCCCCATTCTGTTTTAACAGTTTTGTTTGAAACCTTGGATACTGCACAGGTGATTGTTCAAAATCCAGCACACAGGTTGGTTTATGGGCATAATTGACAAAGGTTTTAATGGAAAATTTCAATTGACCTAAAATTTACCCCCTGAAATGCTTTATTTATGTCAAAAACAATCTGAGATGCTGTTTTAAGTATTTTCAGATTTTCAACACTGGCATCTTAGATCTATCTTTTTAAAATAACAGTTAAATGGTGCTTAAGACCATAAAAATAAATTAAGTAGGCATTGCTCCAAAACACAAAAGGAGTTCTAAAAATAGGTTTGAAGGCCAACCATTCAATCATAAATAAAAATCCTTAACTGAAATTATTTTGTTGCTGTGTATCTCCTCAGAGTTGCAACTACTATGTTGATTTTACTAGAAGACTCATCCACTGCGAAGTAGAGATGCTCTGAAATGATCAAGGGAGTGTTGTTCTCAATCAGCTTCTAGAAGTGGTTTTATTATTTGATGAAAAAAGCCAGTCTTCCCATATCGAAATCAGGGTCCCGCGATATGGGTTAAAACATGAATATTTTAACGTATCTATAGATTTTATCTTACAAAGACAGAACATACTGAAAATTTAGGAGAAAATGTGGTCTCTGTTCCTGATATCTGTGAACAGATGACAGATTTCTCAAAGTGTCCATTCTTAGCACATATTTGACAACTTTAAAATTTGTAGCTCAGCAATTTGATTATGAGCATGTGAATGTTGAACAGCTTAATTGCTATTGGATAGATGGGTCCCATAAAATACTTTTTTTGTCCCCTGAAGGGATGAGGGCTACTCACACACCACGGCTGGGGCAATTTTTCAGCAAACACCTTTGCAAAGAAAATGTGCTCGGGAAGGCAAAGATGCCGCCCCAGGCATGCAATGAGACTATTTTTTTTTTTTTTTAAACGAAGTTCTTAATTAAGCCCAGTTTAAATAAAGGGAAAAAAATCCACCCATTTCAGTCAAAGCTGCACTTCATTTCTATGAATGAGATTCCTGGAAGACCCTACAGAAATCCCAAACTTTGTGAAACTCGGGGATTCCTCCTGGAGATGACAGGACTAGGCTAGCTGAGTATGCCGAGCAACTCCTGCAAGATGCAAACAAACTTATTTTCCTTAGAAAATGGAAATTGAAGACACCAGAACAAGCTCAGCGAAGATCACAAGATCTGGTTTAAGCTGAGGATGCTCAGCATCTCTCGGCAAACTCAGGAGCTTTCAGACACAAGCCCTCGTTTTCCAGGTGTCATAAAAGCCCGTGCCGAGAGTTAGATTTCCTTTAGGAGTTATAAAGCCAAGCATTATTATTACCCATAAACCTTCACATTTCAGTAATTCTTTCTCCTTTTATTGCCCAAAGATGTTTTCTTGTCCTACAGCTATTCTACGTATGCATACTATTACTAGGTGGCAAATCTCGTATTTGAAGAGAAAAATGATGTTACGCTGTAGCCTCGAATTGTTAGCAAGAGGAGAAAATGAGAACAGACGTGAGGATGAAGAGCTCCTACGATGCCCCAGCCTTTTCCGAGGAGGGAAAAAACCTTCCCAACTCAGCTGCTAGACTCTGGACTACGGCTGGGCTCGTCTGAGCTGTCTGTCAGTTGGAATAAAGCAGGAAAGCAGATTTGTGAAGTTCTTGTGTGCTGATGGAACGGGGTGCGCTGCAGCTGACACGCCAAGAGCATCACTTGGGGGGAGAAAGGCTCCAGTGTGTCCCCCAACACCCCCAGGAGAAGCCAACAGCCTCTCTCTTACGCTCTCCCAAGAGCATCACTTGGGGGGAGAAAGGCTCCAGTGTGTCCCCCAACACCCCCAGGAGAAGCCAACAGCCTCTCTCTTACGCTCTCCCAAGAGCATCACTTGGGGGGAGAAAGGCTCCAGTGTGTCCCCCAACACCCTCAGGAGAAGCCAACAGCCTCTCTCTTACGCTCTCCCAAGAGCATCACTTGGGGGGAGAAAGGCTCCAGTGTGTCCCCCAACACCCCCAGGAGAAGCCAACAGCCTCTCTCTTACGCTCTCCCAAGAGCATCACTGGGGGGAGAAAGGCTCCAGTGTGTCCCCCAACACCCCCAGGAGAAGCCAACAGCCTCTCTCTTACGCTCTCCCAAGAGCATCACTGGGGGGAGAAAGGCTCCAGTGTGTCCCCCAACACCCCCAGGAGAAGCCAACAGCCTCTCTCTTACGCTCTCCCAAGAGCATCACTGGGGGGAGAAAGGCTCCAGTGTGTCCCCCAACACCCCCAGGAGAAGCCAACAGCCTCTCTCTTACGCTCTCCCTTTCATCCAGCATCGCCGGGGCTCTGCCAGCTCCTCGGAGCAGCAGATCCAGGTGGATCAGAACCACCCCTGGCCCCGGCGCTGGTCCCTCTCCTGCTTTCCCACGGTCGGAGCTGCGAGCGCTCGGCTGGCAGATGCTGCCTCCCAGCTGGGTTTTCCGACCAGATCCCTCAACACCCTCGTGTTTCTTTGTCCCAGCCTCATCCGCGATTCCATTTTCACAGAGGGAGCCACCCGCTTGCCTCCCATCCTGGGAAGGGGGTGTCCCCCCCAAACCGCATCTTTTCATCTGTTCCTGACCCCCGGGCTGCATCGAGCAACCCCGAGCCCACACCAGAGCAGCGGCACCTTCAGCCCGGTGCCTCCGGCTAAGGGCAAGCGGCGAGAAACTTGGGTTTCTGCCGTCCTGCCCGACACCTGCGGCTCCCGAGCCCCCGAGGGGTCCCCAAGCCCCAGGACTCGGGCGCACCCCCGAAAACCCCGAGCCCCCCAAAAGCCTTGCAGGTCCCTCATCCCTTTCGAGGGGGCAGAGGAACGAGGTGCTGCCCCCCCCCCCCCCAAGCCGGGGCAGGATCCGCACCCCGCCACGGTTCCCATGGCAATGTCGGAGATGCCGGTTGCCATGGTAACGCCATCCTCCTCCTCCTCCTCGGCCGCGTCCGAGTCGGCAGCGCGGCTCCCACCGGGTTCAGCCCGGCGGCTCCGGGCCCCGGGAAGTTCTTCCCACCCCCATCCCGCTACCTTCGAGGCAGCAGATCCTCCAGAGCCCCGAGTGCGTGAGGTCGCCCCGCGCCTTCCTCGGCGGCCCCTGCGCCTCGTCCGCCGTGATGTTGGTGCCGTTGCAGATGTGGGCGCTGGAGTAGAGCCAGTAGTCGGTGCCGATGGCGATGGCCATGAGGCTGAAGGCTGCGAAGGCGCCCGCCGTGGTCAGCAGCATCTGGACGCCGCGGTCACACCACACCATGGTGCTTCATAGTCCCCCGCCCGGGGGTGGGATGGCGGGGGGGGGGGCCGCACGACAGCGCCCGGCAGCCGCCGCCGCCGCCCGCGGGAGGCAGCCGAGTCACGGGGCGGGGGGCGGGGGCGATGGGAGCCGCCCGCCCCGCCCCAACGAGGCACGGGGGGAGCGAGGGAGGGGCCCCCGCCCGCAGAGCCCCCCGACGGGAGGAGCGGAGCCGGGGGGAGCCCCCCTCTCTGCAGCCTCCCAGCCCTCAGACCCTCGAACCTGCAGCCCCCCAGCCCTCAGCCCCTTGAACCTGCTGCCCCCCAGCCCTCAGACCCTCGAACCTGCAGCCCCCCAGCCCGCAGCCCCTCGAACCTGCAGCCCCCCAGCCCGCAGCCCCTCGAACCTGCAGCCCCCCAGCCCTCAGACCCTCGAACCTGCAGCCCCCCAGCTCTCAGACCCTCGAACCTGCAGCCCCTCAGCCCGCAGCCCCTCGAACCTGCAGCCCCCCAGCCCGCAGCCCCTCGAACCTGCAGCCCCCCAGCCCGCAGCCCCTCGAACCTGCAGCCCCCCAGCCCGCAGCCCCTCGAACCTGCAGCCCCCCAGCCCTCAGACCCTCGAACCTGCAGCCCCCCAGCCCTCAGACCCTCGAACCTGCAGCCCCCCAGCCCTCAGACCCTCGAACCTGCAGCCCCCCAGCCTTCAGCCCCTCGAACCTGCAGCCCCCCAGCTCTCAGACCCTCGAACCTGCAGCCCCCCAGCCCGCAGCCCCTCGAACCTGCAGCCCCCCAGCCCTCAGACCCTCGAACCTGCAGCCCCTCAGCCCGCAGCCCCTCGAACCTGCAGCCCCCCAGCCCTCAGACCCTCGAACCTGCAGCCCCCCAGCCCGCAGCCCCTCGAACCTGCAGCCCCCCAGCCCGCAGCCCCTCGAACCTGCAGCCCCCCAGCCCTCAGACCCTCGAACCTGCAGCCCCCCACCCTCAGCCCCTCGAACCTGCAGCCCCCCAGCTCTCAGACCCTCGAACCTGCTGCCCCCCAGCCCTCAGCCCCTCGAACCTGCTGCCCCCCAGCCCTCAGCCCCTCGAACCTGCAGCCCCCCAGCCCTCAGCCCCTCGAACCTGCTGCCCCCCAGCCCTCAGACCCTCGAACCTGCAGCCCCCCAGCCCGCAGCCCCTCGAACCTGCAGCCCCCCAGCCCTCAGACCCTCGAACCTGCAGCCCCCCAGCTCTCAGACCCTCGAACCTGCAGCCCCCCAGCCCTCAGACCCTCGAACCTGCAGCCCCCCAGCCCGCAGCCCCTCGAACCTGCAGCCCCCCAGCCCTCAGACCCTCGAACCTGCAGCCCCTCAGCCCGCAGCCCCTCGAACCTGCAGCCCCCCAGCCCTCAGACCCTCGAACCTGCAGCCCCTCAGCTCTCAGACCCTCGAACCTGCAGCCCCTCAGCCCGCAGCCCCTCGAACCTGCAGCCCCCCAGCCCGCAGCCCCTCGAACCTGCAGCCCCCCAGCCCTCAGACCCTCGAACCTGCAGCCCCCCAGCCCTCAGACCCTCGAACCTGCAGCCCCTCAGCCCCTCGAACCTGCAGCCCCCCAGCCCTCAGACCCTCGAACCTGCAGCCCCCCAGCCCGCAGCCCCTCGAACCTGCAGCCCCCCAGCCCTCAGACCCTCGAACCTGCAGCCCCCCAGCCCGCAGCCCCTCGAACCTGCAGCCCCCCAGCCCGCAGCCCCTCGAACCTGCAGCCCCCCAGCCCGCAGCCCCTCGAACCTGCAGCCCCCCAGCCCTCAGACCCTCGAACCTGCAGCCCCCCAGCCCGCAGCCCCTCGAACCTGCAGCCCCCCAGCTCTCAGACCCTCGAACCTGCAGCCCCCCAGCCTTCAGCCCCTCGAACCTGCAGCCCCCCAGCTCTCAGACCCTTGAACCTGCAGCCTCCCAGCTCTCAGCCCCTCGAACCTGCAGCCTCCCAGCCCTCAGCCCCTCGAACCTGCAGCCCCCCAGCCCACAGCCCCTAGTCTGCAGCTCCCCAGCCCTCAGACCCTCTATCCGCAGCCTCTGAGCCTGCAAACACCCAGTCTGCAGCCTCTCAGCCCTCAGACCCTGGGGTCTGCAGCCTCCCAACCCTCAGAGCCCCTACCCACAGCCCTTGGTCTGCAGCCCCCCAGTTCACAATCGCCTAATGCTCAGACCCCCCAATCCACATACCCCAGCCTGCAGCCCCCCAGTTCACAACTCCCTGACGCTCAGACCCCAATGTACCCCAGCCTGCAGCCCCCCAACCCACAGCCCCCCAGCCTCCCCGCAATGCCCTGACCCGCAACGCCCCAGCACCCACACCTCAACCCTCAGCCCTCCAACCCACAGCCCTGGCACGGCTCTAGCATCGCTTCGTTTGCTCTGAGTGGGCTTGAGAGGAGTGCAGCGCCCTGTCTGAAATGGCAACTCCTCAGGTGGATGGAGGTGGGAGTCCGGCTCTCAATCCTGCACAGTCTGCTCGGAATTTATCTGGAGATGACAAAGGTGCTGCCCACCTGATGGGTACGAAGCCCTGCACCTTCCCTGCTGTCTCTGGGTTATACACACCTTCCTTCTGCTGCACAGGCTGCCCTGGAAATCAGCCTAGAAATGATCCCAAATGCAGTGGGCGAAAAACGTGGAGATCTCAGGGAGAATGGCCACATTGCCCAGGAGGTACAGCAGAGCCAACGGGGGGGGGTTGGCCACGATTCCTTTCTGCATCCTCACTCTGCAATTAGTTATGCAAGGAGGTTGTAGGCAAGTATTTGGGTTGCTGGTTTTCTCCTGTTTGGAAGAGGATGGAGAGAATCCACCACCTGAATATATTTTCCTTTGGAAAACCAAGGGGAGAAATATCTACACCCTTTTTTTTATCATGTTATCCTGCCTTCCACCCCTGACTCTCATCACTGCGAGTTGACAAGTCGGTCCTGCCTCCATCTCTTCCGAGTGACAAGCCAGATGAATGGGAAGCTTTCCTGATCAGCTAATGCATTTGCATGGAGGGAACGTGGCAGCGCACCAGTTTTATGTATATGAATTAGGGAGTGGGAGGACAAGAGCTACAAACCTCGAGAAATACAGCGCTCCCTTCCCAAGGAGTGCGTGGATGGCTGCAGGTGCCTGCGCGACTCCACTGCTCAGCATACCAACGCAGAGATGCTTTTCAGCTGCTCATCCTTTTCATAGGAACTGGGAGAGCAAAAAGCAAATACAAATTAAAAGCTGGTCTTTATTTCACAGAGAACTCGGCAAATTGCTCAGACATGAAGCCTGTAAGCATAGAAGAGCTCTGAGGCTAGATGCTAGCTTTAAGAATGTAAATTATGCTTTACTTTTCAGTTGTAGTTTGCAGGTACATCAGTGCCTTTGCAAAATCACCTTCTAAATGAATGTCTCCATTATGGATGGGAGAATGAAGGCAGGTAAACTCGAAAGCAGAGCGATGCCTCCTTCAGAAAAACTGGATTGAACACTTAAGTTTAATGAGGTTCAACAAACTTCTCATTTAAAATATATGTTTCTACCTCTGGGCTTTGGGGGTTTGGGCAGAGTGGGAAAATGAGATACTGAAACAGCAGGAGAGAAGCTATTTCCATAGCTTTTCTTTTTAAACCTATTGAGCCTTAATTAATATTATTTATTTGTATTACTGTATTGCCCGAGAGAGCTGCTTATGGCTGGCTCTCCACAGCAAGGAGCTGGGGAAGGGCTGGGTAGGATGTATCCAGGACAGGGTTCCCACAGAAATATCCTCAAGGGCTCCCAGTCCAGACGTGCAACAAGAGATGGGACAACTGGTGGTTGGCTTGGTGGGTTCTCAGCATCCTCTGCCAGCAGAAAGGGGACACACAACTGTAGGGTTTTTCATGGGCTCGGAGCCACCAACCCTGCAGCAACCCTCCTGCACAGTCCTATCAATTGTACAAGGTTACAACAATACATTAACAAAATTTATTAATAAAGCCTCTTGCTCCTCCTCCCTGAATTTTTGCAAAGAAAACTGTTGTTTCTGTTTCTACTGCCCTGTGAGAAATAACTCGGGCTCTTAAAGGGTTACAGAGAAGCATCCAAGGCAGACAATCATTTTCTGCCCAAGCTATCTTCTTTAGTTTAAAAATGTTCTCTATTCTTTTGAAATGCATGAAGTAGATTGTGGGAGAGCTAATATTATATTCCACTACTGAAAGCTGGTGGAGTATTTTACATTGATGTCTGGCTCTAGTGATTTCCTAAGGATTTTGAATTCATTAAATCCAACCATTGAATAATCTCCATTTGTGGCGGAAGGAAGGCAAAAGTGCTTACGCTCCTCAATAGCAATAAAAGCCTGTAGCCTTTTCTTAAATGCAAAAGCTATCTGACCCGCTATATGTAGTAAAGGTTGCCCATCACGTAACCTTTGATTTGCAGGCTTTGCTTACGATACAGCCTTAGAATACATCCATCGAATGTAGCAGCGAAGCAGCCTTGGCAGGGTATTTTGCACCTCCAATCCTCAATCAGAATTAGGACCCAATTGTTCCAAGCTCAGATCAGAGGCAGAAGCTCACGACAATGAGAAGAGGAGGCCCCACAGCTTTTCCCTGTGATTTAGCTCCCCTCTGATGACACAGGGCAAGGGCCAGTGTCCAAACCCAGAAATATTTTTTACACTGAGGCAGCAGAAACTTGGAACAGAATTGTTTTGATTCCTTGGTGCTGATGTTCAAAGCTTCAAATGAAACGCTGTGCCTGATTATTTTATTTCTGAATGGAATAACAGTTGCTTTGGAGATGAAACTTTGGCTTTAACCGAATTCAGTGAGAGCTGCCACAAATAAAATCCTGTCCCAGAGACACCACTGGTATGAGAAGAAAACTGCAAGATGTTACCATTTAGCATTACTTCTGCTGCTGCTAGGTGTCAAACACACTGTCTTGAATAGATTAGGCTTTTTTAAATTTTTACTCTGTCATCCAGAAAAATAATACTAGAATTTCGCTAAAAGAAAATTTGGGAAATTGCTCAAGAAAAACTCAAGAAAGTTCTTTTGCAGAATGAAAATAATCACTTCAATTAAATAGAACTTTTGATGTAGATATAGCCTAACCATTATCAAAGCCTGGAAGAGATACTTCATCCTCTCTTCTCCTTCCTCAGCTTTTAGCTCTATGCTTGAGAAAAGGAATTTTAGTATGCAGGAATGTCTTAAACCTATAAGGACATCTGCATAATGGACTATTGTCATCTCCAATGGATCTTGATATCTTTCCTAATTTGATGCTGATATCAGGGGAAAAAAATTACCCTTAATAATTTGCTTTAGATTATGCAATGCATGAAGAACTGAAGAAACATTTCATACATTTTGTACAGTGCCAGATAATCTCCTTTTATACATGGGGCAGTGGTGGGATTCAGTTCAACTCACTAGGCTAGCAGCAGAGCTCCATAAGTGCAAAGATCTCCAGCCCCAGTCAAGAACTGGAGGAATATGGGACCTGGCAGAAGGGATGACTTATGTTATAGGCAGAGTTAAGAAGGAGTAATACTAAGGTTGCCCATGGAGCTGTATTTTCATGTACCTTGGATCAGATCTTGCAGGTTAGTGCGATACCTACTGAACTACATCAGGAGACCTTTGCAGAGCTGGATCCAAATGACTGTCTGTGGCAAAACAAAGTCTGAATTCACTTTTTCTGAGGGCTGCTACAGTACCTGATCCACTGACTCGCCTATTCCTCCTGGAATTATTCATCATATATTGTGAGGACATAGCGTCTTTGACCTCTGGAGATCCCACTGTGTGTGGAAGGTCTGCTTCTTCCAGCAAGAGACAGTTGGCAGAGAAGTCATCATCACATTTCAGAGAGGCGAGTCTGGAAAGAAGTGAACTTGAATTTTCTTTGAGGAGTTAGAAGGCTGAATTTCTTTTTTGGTCCTATAAAAGATCATCTGAAGTCAGCAAGAATAGATTCAGATTGTCCTTCATAGCTGAAGAAATGGTTGACTTGAAGGAAAAATACTGTCATTCTCTTGCCACTTGAGGGGCAAGAGTTGGGCCTCAATTCTATTATGCCTTTTAATATATTAAATATTCTTTGGCTTAGTCATGGGAAGCAAAACAACACAACTGCTTTCTAATAAATAAAATGTGCTCAGAAGCAACTCTGAAGCTTTCCAGATAACTGCATTTCAAGTTTGCCAGGAAGCCAGATGCTGCTATTGGAAAAGTAGCTGCTACGGTTTGTCATCTGAGCCTAGAAATTGATACCCAAGAATGATATGATGAGACAGACTCGATGACAGCACTGCTCTTTCTATAAATAATTTGAAGAATTTTTTTTTCATTTTGAAAAAAAGTGTCTTTAGCTAGAGATTTGCACAGCAAACCAGAAAATTAAAAAGGCTAGGCATGCTGTGTTTGAACAGGGCCATCAAAAGAAAACGATATACAGTTTTTAGAAGAATATATAGCAGCTCTCAGATTTTACACCACATAGGCTGTATTTTTCCCATAATACCAATAGTTATAAAACTCGTTATCTTTTGGACAATGGAGAAACAGAATATTATTCCTTTACTTGCTTGATCATGTCAAATGTCAAAGCAAATTATGAATGCTTGTCCTTCAAATACTCATCCCTCCCAGTAAGATATTAAATATCAATATCGTTCACATTCAGCTACAGAATGAACTAATACTGCACACATCTCACAGATCCAAAGTTCACTGTGCCCATTACCTGCCATGCAATTTCATCTCTCAAGTCCTACCTCATGTCCTAAGAGCTGGGAAATTCATTGCAGTGTTAAATGCCATGCTAGATATTACACAGAGTATGAGTTAAAACGTTGAGCAGGGATTACTCATGAGTTTGAAGTGTGGAAGAGGGAGTGTGAGAAGGACCAAGGAGTTAATAGGACCAGAGCCTTCATTTTGTATCACATTTCCAAGGATTTAGAGACGCAGTATCCTGACGAGATGGTCTGAGAAGTTTCTAGCACGAGAGACCTGCTTGAAGTGCAGTGAAAAAGAACTCATTATCTTTCTGATGCTGGAGAAATGAAGGTACTGACCGAGGGTTCATCCAGACAGGGCACTACTGGAATGAGCTACATTTGTTCTCAGGACAGCATCCAGAGGGAAATACAAATTCTCTTTGGGAATAGTGTGGAATACCATGCAATGGAGGTGGGGAGGGAAAGCCTGTGAGGTTTTCTCATTCCACACATTATCAGTCAGTTCTGAGGAATAATTACACACCCGTAAACAGCCCAGCAACAGGCTATTTATGCTATACAAACACTCACATGCAGCTACTCCACGCAACCGTATACGAACTTCAGTCAGACTAAAAGATGAAACAGGGAGCTGATGTCACTGTGATGGATTGCGCTTCTGAGGGCTCTCTCCAAGCCCACACGTGCACATCCTGCTGATCACTGCCAGGGCTCCTGAACACCAATTCCTAATCACTCCACAAACAAAGAAACATTAATCTCTTTAATGTCCTTTTTAAAAAAAAAAAAAAAAAAAAAATTCCTCTTTCAGACAAATGTTCCTTCTCAGACCAAAGGCAGAAGGTGCTGTAGCAGAGCGGCACCGTGTGAGGCTTGCTGAAGTCACACGAAGTGTAAAATGAGGCAATCTGTCAGGGAGGTTATTGCCTCTCAAGCACTGCATCACCTGGGCACCCAGCAGATGGAGAATTACCCCTGGCCAGCGAGAGGGAAACCACATACTGCATTCAGACTGCATTTTAACCTGGAAAGGGTGGCTTCAACGGGAACCTGTTAGGTGGCAGATTGAGTGGAACAGGTTTTTAGGATAAGTCTTTAATACTTAAATCAATCACAATAACTTGCTGCACTGAATTTACCTCCTAAGCTGCCTAAAGTAATTTCCTCAGATCTGTCTGAATAATTTTGAGCTGATAATGCAGCATTTGAGTATGAGGGTTGTTGCCCAGTGAAAGGATTTTCTCCTTAGAATTTCAGCCGATTATTCACCAGAGAAATGGTCTTTTGGGTGCACACCCTGGCAGCTCACTTAGAAAAGTTTTCTAAACACTCAGTCTACTAAGAAAGGCAGTTGGAAGGTAAAATTAAAGGTAGCCGTTACTTCTCAGAGGCAAGTGACAGAACAGGCAGCCAAACCAAGGTTTGTCTGATCTTCCCTGTGCTCTGGTTCTTTTATTTCTACACAAGGGATCAGGAAATCCTTTCAGATCACCCTGCTGCAACAGTTGGAACTGCAATCCCTGGTGCTGAGCATGAGGAACCCCAAAACGACAGTGACCAGATGTCAGCGATGCCTGTGGGGCCAAAGAGCTGATTTTCTATGAATTGTACCTGGGAGATGTGTACTGAACCAGGTAATCAAAGCTTTACTGTGAGACTCTTACCTCTACTGGGCTGAGATTATCTAACATGAAAGGCTTTAAGCTTGCCTCTGTCTAGGATTTATCATTTTGTTGCTCTTCTCCACTTTCAACGCAATTAGTTTTTTTTCCAGAGAGACCAGCCAGTGAAGGAGAACAGCAGGTGAGAAATCAGGAAACCCAACAGGGAGTTTTGTCATTGTCTCAACAAGAAGAGGAGCAGACAGAGATGGAATAAATGCTCAAAGAGTTAATGCACCTTTTCCTATTTAGCAATTATCTTGGAGTGGCAGAACCCCCTTTCACAGACTGTTACGTGATAGCAGCAATGAGGAGGAGAGGAACAAAAGCAGTAGCAATAATAGTAAAACACCCCGATGTAGTATTTTAAATGAGCTGCAAATATCACCTGCAGAATGGCATCAAACCTTGCCATACACAGTGGAACTGTGATTTGTGCTATCACTTTTTAAAGCTACGCCAGTGTCTCAATGAAGTATTTTGTTTGGGCTGAGTAAATGGCAAATGGTGTATTTATTGATTTTTATCTCTCCACACACCTCAGACGCTGCCTGTCTGCTCCAGGCCGGGTCACAGCACACTTAGTTATTCAGCAAACACCTATTCCATGGTGAAACCATAAACGCTTTATGACAAAGACAGTATGTTTGATCACCATAAGGTCCCAAGGGTTTCCCTTTCCCCACTTCTTTTCTCCAAACAGACCCAATGGTGACCCTGATGTAACATAGAGCTCCGAAAGAAAAGCTGGGAGGACCACTAAGGCTCTACATCCTCTTAATGCCATGTATAAAATTGTTTGAATATGGTATGGCTTAAGCTGAGGTTTCCACACTCAACATGGTGATTAAGTTCATCTAGCCATTAACTCCTGCAGGTTGTGTTTGAATGCTTCTCCTGTGGTGGTGGAGACCTTTTGGTGTGGGTGTGTGCACAGATAGCTCTACAACAGACATATAGCCATAAACTGTAAACACAGATAATTTTGTAATAGGGCTTTTTTTGCTAGAGCAGACAATCTACTGCAAGTCTAAACCAAATCGAAATCAATGCGAAAGAGAAATCTCAAAGCCCACTGTAAAAAAATAAGTCAGAAACAGCTTGAAAGAATAATACCACAAACCAACACAACCTTGCCTATTCAGTCACCAAGAAACTCTTCTCAGAAGGGTCATTAGAAGATGATGGAAGAGATTAGCAAGACTGTGGATAGTCTGGTGGGACTTGGCAGTCTTTCAGTGGTACTCGTGCTGAGGTGGCCGCATCCAGCACCCCTGCCGCAACAAATGGGGTATGATGAGACTGGTAGGAGCCTTTATCCCAGGAGCTGATGGCTTATCATCAGTTTGGGAAGTGCAGGTAGAGGAAGCAAAGTCATATGCTTCCAATCCCTGAGCTCTTGCTTTAATTTCCCTTCCCCAGGTACGCACAAGGGCAATGCCAGGCTGTACCCACCAAAACTCAGGGCATCAGCTGGGTGCCGCGCTGGCACGACGCTGCTCTTGAGGGCTGTTAAAAAGCATTCAGGAAACAGGAGGTTTTGCCCAAGGGAGCTCAAGTCTCATCGGCTCAAAAGAAAAACGGCTTTTTGGAGAAAGACGACAAATTGCTGCAGCCAGAGTTGTGAAAAGCCTTGACAAAAATATTTAACACGGAGAAAAAGAGAACCTTTGCCAGTTGCTAAAGCCTTCCTAATTCAGGTTGTTAGATGGTTACTGCCACTACTATTAAAAAGACACTGTTTTCTGAGTGATCTATGCAAAGAGAGGCTGGAACACACCTACAGGTTTTCCATGTGCTTTTAGCTCTGCTAATGGAGAAAAAAAATTCCTCTCATATGACATGCAGTTGAATAATTATTCAATTCAATTTACGAATAAGTAATGTGGTATTTTGTGATGCACCCAGTAAATATATGCCTAGGAAATTCAATAGATAAATCTCTAGGTACTGTTTTAGGTTCATCCCATGTATGTTGATCCAATCGATTTTTTTTTTAAATCTATCTGTAAGGAACCATTAAGAATGAGGCTGAGATTTCAAAAAAAAAAAAAAACAAAACAAACCCGAGAAGCATTATCTTTCCACCAAGCTCCAAAACACGAGTAATTCTACTACAATTTACTTAATAGAACAAAAATTATCAACAGCTATTCTTTTGTCACAGCAGAGCCCCACTGCAAGGTCAACATCTACTGTCAAACTTCATGATTAGGCTCATAAGAACTGTCCTGCTGAAGGTGCTTTGGGTTTTTTTTTTTTAAACGAAAACCACATTTTCAACTGATATTTTTGGCAGAAATTGCCTGCTTCTCTTGAAATTTGTACATGTGCTTACAGTGAACTTTGAAACTCAAAACATGAATGTTGGATCCTTCCCCACCTGGTCCTTCCTCTGGTCCCTTTTTTTGCATTATTGAAGTGAATGATTCTAGCAAAAATGTTTTTGCCTTTTTGCTGGCATTTTTACATCTTTCATCAGAAAGCATTCTAGTAAGATTTCTATTAATATAATGGTTTCTAGGTAGCAAGGAAAAAAAACCCCACAGCATCTCTACAATCTCTACAAAAAAAAAACCTGGCAGATGTTGACTTTTTACCCATAATCAATGTCTCTATAAAAAGGAGCATTCTAGTCTTACAAGTGTTAAAAGGGAAAATAAATAGAAGTGGTGTATATGGCATGATGAAGATTACATGTGAGGGAGCAGAAATTCTAATCCCCTCTCAAAGGGGACATTGGAGGGGTAATGAGAAGATGCAGAAGCTTTTCAATCTCCAAAATCAGTCCCTCACGGAACATCATCGAGGCAGACAAACCAAACGTGGGAGCCTGGGTGGAAAGGATTATTTAATGAGTATCAGCTGATACGAGACACCCACAGACACCCCAGACTGCAGCCTCACAAAAGAAAGTGCCAGAAGCCATTCCCATTTGCAATAAACTCATTACATATCAGGGATTTTCTTCCTGTTTAGACAGTTCTGCGCACGTCTGCAGCCTCGTGGAGGTAGGAGACGGTGTGTGGATTCCCTGAATGGCAGATGCAGCGATGTGAGATGCTGGAGAGCGCTGGGCAATGCCTGCCTAATAAAAGAGGGACTTAAATGCAGCAAACACTACACAGACTGTGGATTTTGGTAACAAAGCTAAACTGAGCAGTCCAACACCATCCTCCCAAGATGATACTTTAACAGCCCCTGAAAGTACCGTGCACACAGACGGAGGGGATGCCCAAAGCTTTTGCCATCCTGCAAAAACATCCTGAAGCCACAATGTATGGGGAGAGGTTGTGGGGAGTGTAGGGGTTCCTTTTGTCTTCAGATGGGTAAGAAGCTAAGGACAGGAGACTGTGGTTACTAAGCATCTAAGCAAATCTAGCTTAATTCTTGTACAGAAATCTGCCTTGTTGAGAATAAGGGAACAACCAGGTGCAGGCTGCACACACACATACTCCTACCTTCTCTGGGCTCGTAGCCCGCAGGGTATATTTTTTTTCCACCCCACTTCTGTAGCATGGCCAGAACTTGTTTCCACAATCCCAACCACAGGCTGGAGAAGAAACAGCATCCTGCTTCACAAAAGAAAAGAAAAGTGAAGTGGATTCCACTCAGCTGCTAAAAGCTTGAAGTAATTTGCACTGCTCTAATTCCAGCAGTTGAGATAGCCAGAAAAATACATTTAATATTTCATATTTTCCCCTCTAAGACATTTTTTCCCTCCATGGGGGAGAGCCCTAACAATGACTTCAATAGCAGAATGAAGTTTAAAGCCCAGGTCTTTCCAGTTCTACTTATTTCTTTAAACTATTCCAATCCCCTTTATGTTCTTTCTGCATACACACATCTATCTTCTTCAAAGCCTTAACCATCTCTGACACACCTGACCTTTCCATCCAAGCGCAATGGTTAGATGCAAAGAAAAAAAACCCCTTTACCTACAGCAAGTAACTCTTTGTTTTGCCAGTCCCATGCCCGAAAATCTTGCTGCTGCAGGAAGTAAAATGGTGAGCAACCTTTCCTTCTCTTTTGAAAAATGGAACTGTCATCTCTTCAGGAGAAATAACAGCTTATCCTTATTTTGTCAAACATAACTGTTAGTTATTAGAGTCTTCTTAAGAAAATGCTAAAAGAAGATTTAGGACACTATTATCACAGAAATGTCAAGAGTTCAGAAATTAATTTGACAGGATCTGGGAGATCTCAGATATCTAATTCAACTTTCTGTGACAGTTATGTTATTTAAATACTGGAAACCTATTAAAATAAACAGGTAAAACTAGTTTCCATATTCACTTCATAACGTTATACCAATTCAACAGCCATTTTGATTTAAATTAGAACCATTCTATTCACGCATACAAAGTTCATCATTTGTTTAAGTAAAATACCTGATAAACTTATTGTGTTTGGAGCACCACTGTATTTTTGGCTGGAATTTACATAAACAATCTTCTTCTCCACTTAGTGGATAAGAACGTGCCTTGCCATGCTTGATAGAGCACATGCAGCTCTGTTTTTGAAGGTTTAAGAACAGTTCTTGTAGTAAAAACTTATCCCATTGATGAAAAAATTTGGGTTAAGAGGAATTATGGCTAATAGATTCTGACCTCAACAGGCTATAATGCAGGCTGCATTTGCACTCAGTAATATTTGCATCAAACCCATATCTCATGGCTATGCTAAATCATATAAATTCATCATCTAAAGAAGCCACTACCTCCATTAGTAAATTGTTTTATACTGCTAATAATTAACTATTAAAACAGATGCCATTATCCTCAGCCCGAGTCTCCAGGGGCACTGACAGCGTGTGGATTATGCTGTGGCTTACAACTCTTACCCAAAGCCATCAGTTTAGTGAAATATAGGAAACCTTTGTGAAACCAAAGGTGTTGGCTCTGGTTAGCCAAGAGCTGGATGTTAATTTAATTCAATTCCCCTCCCAGATTATATTCTGAAGCAAAGACATGAAAATTATGAGTTGATTTTCAAGTTCATCTTGTTCTTTAATAACTGAACAATACTTGTTTTTCAACTGATATTTTGCTTCCTTCTCCATCCTCAGTTCTTCCCCTTTGCCATCTTTTCCCATCTCTTCTCCTTATCTGGTTAAGCTTTGCTTTCAGATTACTTGCCAGAAAATGCATCCAAGGGCATTTACCTCCGCTGGTCCTCTGAGGCTAGCAGTCACCTCTGCTCAGGTGGCCAAAAGGGGAATGTATCCCCAGAGGAGAAGTGACGCACCACAACCTCCATCATCAAAATCAGTGATTCTTACCCTGTGCATTCATACTGAGGTGGCAGGACCAACATTTTTAGCTGAGTAAGGAGAAGGTGCAGCCTAGTAAAATGATGTGGGACTAAGAGAAGACTGTAGAAAGAAAAAAGAGAATTATTAAAAAGAAATATAGCGTGAAAGGTCCTTTTGTAAAGGTTCTTTCAGTGATTAAAACCAGAAAACTCAACCCTCCTACCAGCACGATTTGTTATGGAGGCAGGATAGGACAATATCGAATCCCATGAGCAATCTGCAGTGCTCTCTTACCAAGTATAGTCGAGCAATCTTAACTCCCTGCTTCACTTAAAACAGCACCGCTGTTCCTGGATAACCCCAAACCCATGGTGAGTAATGAATAAGAAAACAACGGGTTGTTGTTTTACTTCCCATTCCCAACACTCACTCCGCATTAGGCTCCATCATTTCACAACTCACTTGATGTAACACGATGTGGCAGAACATACCCTGATCCAGAAGTGAACCCTGATGCAATGCGGAACGGATGCCTTGGACTGAAGCTACTCCTTACTTGCCTTTCCTACCTTTGATCCACATTTTCTGCTTGTGACAGGCTATTAAACAAACATCAGTGACAAGGCTTGGTATGCATTTGTTTTTCTGCAGCTTGCTTTCTTTTTGTTCAGCTCTCTAAGCAGAGCGTCTCGTTGACAAATATACAGACTCCATTACCAATTAATGATTTTAGCCTGTCCTCTGCTCTCTTTCCTCCCCAGTGCCAGTTCTACACATTGGCTTGGGTAAAATTCAAAGATAATTCTGTTTTATTTGTTTGGGGAAGCAATGGCAATCAGACAAGCAAATCCCAGTCCTTACCAAAGCTGCAATTGTGTTCAAATGTAGCCTTCTCTGAGGAGAGCTAGGAGAAGAACACACTGCATTTGCTCAAGGTGAAACCTCACTTTTCTTCCTTCACTCTTAATTTTTTCCTTCTTCAAAGAAAAGGACATTTTCCTTAGCCTCTTTTTTTTGCAGGGTTTGCACATCTAGGAGCAGGATATCTGCAGACTCTCGATTTGCTTCATCACTTTTAAAAGCCCACCCTTAACGCATACTGCGGTCAACTGAAAATGAGAAGTCATTCTTTGTAATATATGCCAGCCCCAGCACACTTACATGGTCAGGATCACACATATTTGCACACACAGAGACCTATTTCAACATTTGAAGAAACATTTCAGGAATGATTTCAAAAGTGGTCATTGACTCTGGGTACCTCAGTTTCCAACAGGGCTGAAGAGGCGCGATTTGAACATTGGGTACTCAGGACCTTTGCAAGCATGAAAACCAGAAATCCAATATCCTTAGGAATTCCAAGTAAATTAATGCCTGGAGTCCCTGCAAGTCCTATGTGGAAGAAAAAACCCATTTGATTAACACCATAAGTGCAGGCAGAGGCTGTACAGCTTGAAGATGTTAACAAGGTTACAAGAGAGAGAGTGCAAGGGGCAAGTGTAATTCAGCCCCCGTTTTCTGCTTCCAGAGATGTAAAGTCTTGCTGAACAGCCGTGACGATGCTGCGTGCTAACCAAGGAGACATGAGACACAGTTGGCAAAGCATATTAGCATCTTCCGCTCTGATAATTAGTTTAGTGAAAAATTATTGCGTTATCTGTTTGGTTTCACTAGAGACCAATTGCAGTGTAAAAAAAAAAAAAAGAGAAAAGCTCACATTAGGTGCTTTTAATAAGACAATAAACTCTATAGTGTTTCCAAACAAGATTTAAAACCCACTCACCACGTGAGTAATTAGCACAAGTCAGGTTGGAGGCCAAATGCATTATTTAGTAATGGAATTAAATTTGCTTAGAAAGAAGCCAATTAAACTCCACAAAAATGTGTAAGTGTCAAGGCAATGTATTTAAAATGCACTGCAATAGAACTATTAACACTGCACTAGGATGTGGTTCAGATTTTAGGAAACACCCCCCAGTCTTGTGGTCAATGATGGAGAGTTTTCTCCAGCTACGTAGGGAAGAATGATCTTAGCAGAGCCATATTGCACAGCAGGTATTCATCTTGCAGATGTGTTGAAATCGATTATCAGCGCTGACTGCTGTACCATTGGGCCAGAAGTCCAAGATCCTCCAAATCACCTTCAGCTTGTCCATACTTTCTTCTCAAGGACCCACTGGAGAGAGGTTACTCTTGCAGGGAAAGGGCTTTCTATACCAGCAAAACTGTCTTCTCCCCACCCTGGAATGTGATAAAGCTGTGTTTTCTTATGTGCTGCATTTTTAATTTATTTCGTGGTATGGGTAAATATACTTATCAGTACAAAAGATTCAGAAAAAATAGACTGTGCTTAGCAACCTCCAGCAAAACTAGCAGAACGCGCTTGACAAAACTTGAGTTCTATAATGAAATTCCTACGAAGGCATTCAGTACCTAAAAACTAGGACAAATTATGCTGTAAGGAGCAGAATATGTAAACGTGGCAAGGAGCTTCATTTTATATTCTGGCTTCAGAGCGGTTACTTCCAGCTGACAGCAGTGTAAATGAGAGCAGAATAAGACCATTTCCCACCAGCAGAAAGACAAAGCCGGCTTTGTGTAAGATAATACAGAAACATCTCTTAACCAGGTCCACGTGTAGGGCATTCTTGGAAAAAGAGGTGGAGTCTTTGCATCTCTGCTGTGAATACATTCAGACCTTCTCCTGCATGGCAGCTTAAGAAATGACAACAATTTGGGAGCCAAATTACCAGCTGATAAACACCATAGTGACTCACCAGCTCATCCCCATGGTAGCTCTGCAAACTCAGCGGTACGTGTACCATGCAACCCCAGCACTAACAGGACCAGGATAATTTCCATTTTAGTCAGCTAGTAGTGACAAATAGAAAACAAAAAAGAGAATAGAAGAAAAGAACATGGCAGCTAACTTGACCCTGAGACTAGTTACTCTGAGAAGAAAGGAAGGTAGTGTGATAATATGAGATTTCCAAGACCTCCTGCAGACCCCTCTGGCTCTGGGGCTTCTCCCATAAACTTGCATAGCCAGGTAATTTCTTCAGGCTCACATTTTCATTGCAAACCAGCAGCAGAGCTGGGAGTTATCAGAGGTGCCTGGCTCACCCCAACAGGGCTTATGGACTCCTTAGATAAGCATTTGCTGCAGAATGATTAATGTTTCCAGGATTTGGATGTATTCCTGCTTCCCCAGGGTAGCTGTTTACTTAAAGAACCAATTTCAGTGATGGAGCAAGGATATCCACGTGCTGCTTTTCCTCCCTTTTGCAGTCCATCCTCAAACAGTGAGCAAGGGAAGGGACTGGGTGTTACATAGAGAAGAGCAGCACTCCAGCAGCCACACACCTTGATCCCAGAGGAGCTGCTGCCTTCACAAAACTCGCACAAAAAGTAGAACAGCTTTGGACTGATATATAATTCAAGCAGCCCAAACAGCACAGGCTGTTGGCATCTTTATTTGCAGCCTACAGTCAATCTGACTCACTTTTCATTCAATTGTGCCAATGGATAACCCAGCATTCACTGGGACACCCCTCACTGTAGCCCTAGCCAGACCAAACCCACAGGCAAGGCTGCAGCAAAGGGGTCAGGTACGCATTGTCATCTGAGCCCAGCACAAACAGCTTTTGCTGCAGGTTCACAGCAACACACCCAGACACAGGCATCTCTCCTTGCAAAGTCTGAATAAAGCTTAAGCACAAAGCAGTCTGACAGTCCTGAAAGAAGTCAGTGATCTAAGGAAAATGGGTTTGTAGGTAATGCAAAGCTTTCACAGATTCACGCTGAAGCTGCTGAGCCTCTTAAAGTCTTCAAAACCTATTTTCTTCTCAGAGGTCACAAGGGATGCTGTGTTTCCTGGAAGGTGGCTTTGAGATGTTTGAGAGTCCAGGAAAGCCATGACATTAGCAAAGGTCTTACCGCAAACTCGCTTGTAAAACCAGGGGATTGAGCTCTGCACAGTTCATTCATCCTCCTTCCAGGCACTTGCCCTCAGTTCTAGGGTGACCACTACAGTGAGAAGCCAACTTATCAGTGAAGCTGAACTCCACAGGCAGCTTTTGTACTCTGTTTGTTAATTTCCATCTTGACTCTTCAGCAAGTTCTCCAAAGGCAATTTCATCTCAGGCGCCTTCTACCAATAGCATCAAGGTGGCAGCAGCCGGACTAGGCAAGGGATGGCAAGATGGGGGCATTAGCACATCCCCCCCGAACTCCTTTGGTACGTCAACTCAAATTCTTGTCTTCCATCCAACCCCCATCTCCCTACTTCCCCCAGGAAAAGCTGAGACCTGCCAAGCTGGGTCATTATAGCCATAAAAGTGCTTCACCATATTAAGAACTAGTCTGGTTATTTCTAGCAGCCAACCTTTAAGAAGAGCTGTGGAAATTCGACCAGAAGCAAGTGCATGGCCCCAAAAGCAGTTTTGCATCAGGAACACACACCAGCGAGAACCCTTTTCCTGGCAATTGTCATAATGAGTCCAGCAACCACATAGGGAACAACCGCCATACACTGAAACCCAACCAGAATACTCATCTGGGGAGGAAGTGAGGCTTTTCCATCATCATCACTAAAACAGAGACCTGTAAAGGGTTACTTGCATATGATGGCAAGCTTAAATTAAAACGGGCCATTACTTGCCTCATTAATATTTCAAGTGTGTTTGAACGCACTATCACGAAAATATATTACTTGGAAACAAATTCAGGTAGAAGGAAAAAAAACCCCAAAAGACAAATTTCATTAAATAATGAACATGCACTACACTAAACCCTTCTGAGATTCAGCCCAATAGTGTCAAAGACAAAACCCTGTTGTTCTACTTATTTAGAAGGCAAAATTATCTATTCATTTAGGAAAAGGTAATCATGCTTAGTTAGACACAGCAGACAAGCATGTGAAAAGAGAAATGGCTTTGAAGCTGCTCCTGATAGCAAGCTTAGACAGCTCAAGAAGAAAACTCTGCAATCCAGGCTTTTTTTTTTTTTAAATATACATTAGAAAGTCTATTAAAAAAGTGGCTTGAATTGATAATTTTTTTGTTGCATAACACTTCTGAATCTTCAAGAGAACATTAATGCAATACAGCTCATTTTGTCAGTACCCACACACCTCAGCTGAAAACAATTACCACCTAAGAGAGTTCCTTATGAATTGGATATTAGCAGGGAACCGAGTAGAAGATGCACCCCTACTGTTGTCCTGTTTGTCTTTAGATGGAACACAGCCTACCAGTTTTCCAAAGATATGGGGTAGAAAAATTGTCTTGCATTGTAAAGCTATGACCTACCTATAATTAGTTTGACTTGGGTAGGGAAGTCTTGTTATTTCCCTTGATTTGTTAATAATGTCAACACACTTTGTAAATACCAAGTGCTGAAGAAATAACAGGTTTGGTAAAAAGCCTCCACCAGGGATCTCAAAGCAGCCAGTTCTGTGTAGGCTCAAGGTCCTCATCTGAATCTGGCCAAAGTTATGGATAAACAAACAGTTACAAAAAGTATCCTGGTATGGAAAGCAAGCACAAAACAAGCTTGCTGTCATCACCTGAAGGCATGAAATTCCCTACTCTGGGGGATGGCAGCTAGAGCCAAACCTTCCTGAAAACTGGATTTGCCCCAGATATGATTTTCTAGTGAATGACTAAGAGTTCGACCCTGTCACAGAGCAGAGGTAAGGAAACAGCTCCCTCCATACGTGAGGTCAGGAGAGAGCTTTCTGAATTAGTTCCCTGGGACATCAAATTTTTACTTTTTTTTCTTGTTCAAGCTACCGTTAATGCATGATGAGCAATGTCAAGCTACGGCCTGATGATTAGGTGAAGACTGAAAAATCCCAACTGTAATCTGAGCTTCACTGCAGTGGAAGATGGATAGAGGATTTAGTAGTGAGGTTTATCCACTCAGGGGCTTACCACTCGATACTATGGTATTGTCTGGCTGAGTTGGAAGAACTCATTAATATTTTTAATCAAAATATTCCTCACGAAGACCATAATTATTTTCTCAAGCCCCACTCTTCTACCCTGCTCCTGCTTAACAGGCGATTTCTCTCATTTTCATCCACACATAATCTGTATATATGCATCAGAAGAGCTGCTTTTTTTTTTTTTTTGTGAAGATAGCAACATAAAAATATGGCTTTAAAGCTAACAGAAAGCAGCTTTCACTTCAGTTAAAGCCCTTCACATCAACAAATCCTCTTCCCTCTCATCAGGCCCATGACCCTCCCAGGTCCAGCACAGAGAGGAGCTGGGACGCCCAAGCCTGAGCCTTGCAGCAGTTGAGACCACCAGACACAGGGTTTGCTGGCCCCAGTTCAACCTTCATCTTTCCACGCAAGAATCTCACCTGAGGAGACGCAAACTGCAGCCCCAGCAGGTTCTCCAGCAGTACTGAGCACAGCAAGAGATCTCTGCTGATGCCTGCTGAAGCTATTGAGAAAATAGGCTTTCAGAATACAAGATAAATTTCAGACGAAAAAACCAGCAATGCTAGATCATAGAGGAGGAGTCTTACCTGAGCTATTGCCTTCCTCCACCTAGCAAGACAGGACTACTGTAGCTCTGCCTAACCAGAGCAGAAGCCCTTCACAGGTGTCTCCCTCATCCCTGCTGACCTTTTATAGCCTCTCCCCTCCCTCTTCAGCACAAATTAAAGGGCCCAAAACCCACTGGAGCCTGAAAGTAAACCCAGCTGCCCACGGCTGGTGGGCAGCAACCCCAGGGGCCACATGAAGCGGGGCTGCCAGTCCTCATCGTGGAGGAGCTCAGAGCTTTGAAGAGGGCTGGGGGGACCCAGCAGGTGCTGCCTCTGCTTTGCCCTTTCTTGCTAATGAGACCCACTGCTGTGGGCAGAGCCTGGCTGGTTGCAGCCCTGAGTGCAGCCTGCAGCAGCCCGTGGGCAAAGCTGTCCGTACGCAGTCTGTAGGGATGTGGTGTCTTCTCCTTTTCCGCATGGGGAGAAATTACTGTCCTGCACAGATGGCAGTTTCCTTCTGCCTGCAGTGGAGTGCTGCCTCCTCTTGCATGGACTGTGTCAGCATTAGTTCCATCACTCTGTTCTCAAATGTGCATTAGGTATTCTCTACGTGAGCAACTTACAAAAACCCAAGCAATGACTGTGGAAAAATGACATAAATGCAAGAGTTTTAGATTTGCTCAGCTCTTTTCTGTGCTTGTTGTTTCATAGAATCAGAGAATGGTTTGGGTTGGAAGGGATGTCAAAGCCAATCCAGTCCCACTCCCTCCCATGGGCAAAGACACCTCCCACTGGATCAGGGGCTCCAAGCCCCATCCAGGCTGGGTTTCAACACCTCCAGGGATGGGGCAGCCACCACTGCTCTGGGCAACCTAGGCCAGGGCCTCCCCAGTCTCACAGGAAAACATTTCTTCCTAAGATCTCATCTCAATCTCTCCTCTTTCAGTTTAAAACCGTCCCCCCTCCTCGTCCTATCACTGCACTCCCTAGTTTAAAGACTAAAAGCTAACAAATAGCAAGTTGTTTATTGATTTATTTATTTAATAATAGACATTCACAGAGTTTAACAGACACAGGCCTGTTTCCAAGGTGAGCACATCCATAAGAAAGATGCTCTTTCCTGCATTGCCATACAGACCCTGTGCCTAACCCCCATACACCTGAAAGCTCATCCCCAGCTGCGGGTCTTGTCCCTGAGCTCAGGGTGGATGTGCTGCCACCACGCTCTGCATCAAGAAATGAGATGCTTATAAACTTTTGAATAATATCAGAGCTGCTTGTGTCAGGCACTCAGAGCAAACTCGTCTGCCACCTTCTGTTCCTGAGAGGATATAACGCCCATGGAAGAGTATCTTCCCATTTTCCTTTGGGCAGATAGGGATCGATGAGAGGAATTATTGCAGTTGGGGGCTGATTTATGGCTCCCGCATGTGCTGTGCCAGAGCCTGGGGAGCAGCCACAGCACATAAACGTGGTCAGCACAAAATGCACTTGCATTTCAGTGCTAATTTACAAACAGAAGGAGACAGCTAAATGATGGGTGCTAGGGCTGTGGCCTCCAGCATGTGTGCCAAGAAGCATTTCCCCAGGTACGTTCGATGGTGGTAGGAATTTCCTTGCAGAGAAAGCCTGGACTGGTTTTGCATCACAGTGATTCAAAATGACAGCTGCACATGGCCGTATGGCTAAAAACTCGGTTGCCTTCAGCCATATCAATGAATCACAATGTTTGCTTCATGATGGACTTAGTTAACTAGGCAGGAATAATGTTGCGTACGCAGGAAAGCTACGTTACCTTTGTGGATGGGATGCAAGCTGCAGCCCGGAAAGCTGCTTGGTGGGGCTTTATGTGCCCTCCCAGGAAGGGACTGGGGAGAGCGGATACAGGCTCAGGAAGGCAAAACCCAAAGTAGCATTTTCTGTGTCCCCAGACTTGTGACTGAAGGGAAAATGGAGAAAAATAATCAAGAACAATGACTGCTCAACAATGGTGGCAAATTGGGTTGATACTCTCAGTGCTCCTCAATTACCCTGTACAAATGCTAATTGAAATAGTTCCTTTCAGTCAGCACAAATCTCAAAATCCGAGATAGTTTTTCTTTTTCTGCAAGCCATCTGTCATGCTAATGTATCTTATTGCTGAGAGTTGATGCTTGTTTTTTTTTACTTTAGCGCCATTACAAAGACAGCCGGCTATGTTTCTCCCAAACCCAACCCTGGGCTCCTCCATGGATGCTGGTTTCTGTACAGAAAACATCAGCTTTCCCCATAGCCTGAGATCTCTGAGATATGCTGTGTGTGGGTTATTAATATTAAAGAAATCAGGTGACCTCCTGGAGCAGAGGCCTGCACACCTCAAAATTGCTCTGAAGACGGGTTGCAAATAAGGTGCTCAGCTGATATTTCTCTTTCCTGGGGATTGATTTATCCTGATACCTACGACTGCATCTCAAGGTGCATTTAATGATTCATTCCCTTTTAATAATGCAAGATGATATTGAGGAGGTCTTCAGCTTCCTGAGATAGACTCTTTTAATAATAAAAAAAACACTTTTTTTTTTTTTCTTTTCAAAATAATGACAGGGAAACTCAGGGGGATTCTTGGTCTTGGCACACCCTTAGTTTATAAGGGATTTTTTTGAGCTTTGTCCTGCCATGTCCAGGTCCTCATTGAGCTGGAGGTGGGGGGATGCACTCATCTGCCCTTGTATATGATGGACATTTTCTGCCCCATCTCCCCTCCTCCAGCCTTTGTCAGGTAACTCGGTCAGGTCATTTCCCTTGTTCCCCCATCCCAGGCTGCTGAAGTTTTAGCATCAACAATGCAGTGTTGCAGCCTGGCTGCTGCAAGGCAACTTTTATTGGGGCAGTACTTACTAATGGGTCAATTCTGTCCACACTGAGGCATTCAATGCTTATCAGCAAAAATCCATGTGTTATATGTAGTGTGTGTAGCTTTATCCCTGAGGTAGTTGCGAAGGCCACACAAATCAAAGTTCAGCTGCCAGAAATCACACCAAAGAGGTGTTTATTGACACATCTCTTTTGCCAGAATAAAAACTGCTCCATTATTACATGACAAAGTTCCTGTCCTGGAGCTATGCACCCAGAGAAGGGCAGGATGTCCCCCGTGGCAGGCTTGTTCTCCTTTGAGGCATTGCTCCCGTTCTGCTCTCCCATATCCAATCATGCACAGACTGAGTATCCTCAATGGATAAGCAAAAACAAGAGCATGGAACCTTTTTATCTACTGTCATAAAAGCAGCATTTCTACAGAACAGAAAGTCCCAGTATACCAAAGTCTCCAGTAATCGCATGTGACAGCATCTGGCAACTGGAGCCTGACACCTGCAGTCAGCATGTCAGCCAGGGTTTTCTGCCAGACCCGGTACTCAGAGCCACTGATGAGTGGAAAACACAGAGCAAAATCAATTATTCAGCTCCAAGATGTCCTGCATACTGTGTAGGGCAGGAGAGGTGGGAAGATGTGCTGAGACTGTCCATGTAGTAGGTTCTCAGGCTTGCAGGAAAGCTTCTACCTGGATATTTGCTGCTATGTTTTTGCAACTGTTTTCCAGAAAGTTTCTGAGTCCTCTTTTCTGCCACCCCCAGCACAGGACTGGGTGCTATCCTCATTCTCTCTTGTTCCTCTGTGCCAGTTTAAGTGCCTCCTTTTTCAGGTTCCTCTTTCTCAGCCCACACTCCTGTTTGGCTTTATCTGCTCAGTGCTGCATTTCCCCAGTCAGGGTACCATTAAGTGGCACTTTAGAAATCCTCCATTCTGCCATAAAGCCCTTTCATACTGCATTCTCATTCACAGCATTTTCCCAGTCTGCTAAGAATTCTTAAAACTTTCAGCTTTTTGGTTTTTTTGTTTGTTTTTAAACTCTTCCTTGCTAAGAAAATGTATTTTTGTGGTCAGTCCACGATGCTGACTCCGTTCATGCTGGTATATCTGTAACTTTCTGTGGTCATTGACCTGCCAGTCTCTCTCCACAACTTTTGAACCTTTGATTTATTTCAATCTGATGTAGGATACAAGCTGGAACAATATCAGAGTGCTACAAAGTCACTGCAAATAGCTGGATGAAGGCAGGTGAAGGTGATAATACCCTTCCTGGGGAAGGGTTGCCGTGGGAACATGTCTCTGCCAGACAACAGAGGATCCAGCCACAAATCACGGGTCCATCAGAAACCAGGCCTGGTGGTCTTTTCATTGCTTGTGGAAGTATTATTTTCCCTAAGAAAGTTTTTCACATACCTCCAGCAGCCCCAGGTTTTCTGCTGATTCAGGTGAAAGCAGGAGCACCTGTGAGAGGCTGCACAGTGACTGTGACAGCACAGGACCCAAGCAGCTGCACTGCAGGGAGATGGTGATGGTGTTGCTTCCACCTCGGCCACTGCTTGCCCAGAACAACACTTCTGGTCACCATTCAAGTGCCTTTAAGCTTCTTTGCCCGTATTACTTACTCCATCTGCACACAGGAGCATGTTTCCCTGGTGTCAAATAAATCACAGAATAGTTTGGGTTGGAAGGAACCTTAAAGATGATTCCAACCCTGCTGCCACGGGGAGGGACACCTCCCACCAGATCAGGCTGCCCATGCCTCATCCAACCTGGTCTTGAACCCCTCCAGGGATGGGGCAGCCACAACTTCCCTGGGGAACCTGTTCCAGTGCCTCATTGTGAAGACATTGCTCCTTAAGGCCAGTCTAAATCTGCCCCTCTCCATTTTATACCCATTGCCCCTTGTCCTATCACTACAAGCCTTTTTAAACAGTCCCCCCATCTTTCTTGTAGGCCCCCTTATGGGTTATGTTGATGCCTTTCTGCCCTTAAACAGCATTGTAGTTACGTAATTTTTAGCTAAGCCTAAACTCAATCTTTGGGCTTTTTGTTTAAGAAGTATTTTTTGCTCTGGCAAAAGCTCTGGGCTCCCCAGCTCAAGAAAGACAAGGAATGACTGGAGAGATGATGATGATGGAACTGGATCATCTCTCTTATGAGGACTGGCTGGGTTTGGTCTTCTTAGCCTGGAGAAGAGAAGGCTTGTTGGGGGCCTCATCAGTGCTGATCAACGTCTGAAGGGCTGAGGGCACCAGGATGGGGCCAGACTCTTCTTGATGGTGCCCAGCGCCACGACAAGGGGCAGAGGGCACAAACTGGAGCGTGGAGGTTCCACCTGGTCATGAGGAAATAACTCCTTTCCCATGAGGGTGATGGAGCACGGCAGCAGGTCGCCCAGGAGGGTTGTGGAGTCTCCTCTGGAGATACTCAAAGCCTGCCAGGATGCGCTCCTGTGCCACCTGCTCTGGTGACCCTGGTTTAGCACGGGTTTGGACTGGATCAGCTCCAGAGGTCCCTTCCAACCCTGACCAGCCTGTGAATCTGTGAAAATCCCAACAGCGACACCCGAGCGAGGGCTCCGAGCTCCGCTTCTATTCTTTGCGCGCACTTCTCTCTGCGGGAGGAGCGCGTTAGCCCTCCAAGAAGGCGCCTCAGCTGCCTTTTCAGCAGCTCGTGTCGCAGAAAGCACCGCGACCGCCCGGCGCCGCCCTCCCGGGATCGCCCGGCGCCGCCCTCCCGGGATCGCCCGGCGCCGCCCTCCCGGGATCGCCCGGCGCCCACACGGCCGGGGCCAGGCGGGCTGCGGCGAGCCGGGAGAGCGGCAGGGGGCGCTGCGGAACCAGCGGCCTGAGGGACGGGGGGCGGAGCCACACGGTCAGTCTGAGGGGGAGGAGAGGAGAGGGAGGAAGGAGAGAGAGGGAGGAAGAAAGAAAAAGAAGGGGAGAGAGAAAGAAGGGAGGGGAGAGAGAGAAGGAAGGAAGGGGAGAGGGAGAAAAGGAAGGGGAGAGGGAGAAAAGGAAGGGGAGAGGGAGAAAAGGAAGGGGAGAGGGAGAAAAGGAAGGGGAGAGGGAGAAAAGGAAGGGGAGAGGGAGAAAAGGAAGGGGAGAGGGAGAAAAGGAAGGGGAGAGGGAGAAAAGGAAGGGGAGAGGGAGAAAAGGAAGGGGAGAGGGAGAAAAGGAAGGGGAGAGGGAGAAAAGGAAGGGGAGAGGGAGAAAAGGAAGGGGAGAGGGAGAAAAGGAAGGGGAGAGGGAGAAAAGGAAGGGGAGAGGGAGAAAAGGAAGGGGAGAGGGAGAAGGAAGGGGAGAGGGAGAAGGAAGGGAGGGGAGAGGGAGAAGGAAGGGAGGGGAGAGGGAGAAAGAAGGGAGGGGAGAGGGAGAAAGAAGGGAGGGGAGAGGGAGAAAGAAGGGAGGGGAGAGGGAGAAAGAAGGGAGGGGAGAGGGAGAAAGAAGGGAGGGGAGAGGGAGAAAGAAGGGAGGGGAGAGGGAAAGAGAAAGAAAGAAAGGGAGAGAGAGAAGGGGAGCTGAATTAGATGATCTTTAAGGCCCCTTCCAAGCCAAACTGTTCTATGAAAGGTCCTTTTGTGTCCAGTGTCTTCTGTGCTATGATCCACAGTCTCCCTAGCTTCTTTCTGACGTTTTAAATAATTCACGCTTTGTCTCACTTTCATTGTGAATCTTGAAAAAATGTTAACTCCATCACTGAATGAGAATGAAATAGGGATCATACTTCCTAAAGGTCTGTCAACCCCCTCAACTTCACTGGAATTGCTCCCACCTTGTGGGTTACCCTGGATTGGGATGTGCAGACACCCTCAAGCGTTACCAGCAGGTGGAGAGATGTGCCTGCTCCTTCCAGCTCCTGGAGACGAATATGGAGTTTGAACTTGGAGAATGAAGTTGCTTTAAACGAAACAGGCTAGAAGAGGTGGTGATGGAGAAAATGATCTCAGGGCTCACAATATTGCAGGTTAGAGACCAGACAGAAGGTCATAAAGGACAGTTATAGGGTCAGCCAGTGGAAATAAGTGTTGGCTTAATGGGCTCAACTTCAAATGGGACAATCTGAAGGTCTCCCAGCTCGACTAGGACAGTGAAAGACAAAGGTGCACATCATTCACGTGCCAGTCTTTTAACTGATTTACCTAAACAGGTCCTGACCATTCCAAGTTTTAATTGTTACTCTGAGCTAAATGAAACCTAATTTATTTTCAAAAATCTTTCCTAACAACTTAAAAAAAGCCCAAAACCCCAAATCCCAAAGACCCTGAGGCAAATGGGACAGGTTAACAGATCTGTTTTTCGTAGTACTTTAAATTGCATTTTAACCTTCCTAACCTCTTGTTTCCAGTACAGACGGAGAGCAAGAAGACAGCCATCCCTCACTGGCTAGAAAAGGGTGTTGTGCATGGTAAGGACAATTCTATTCCCAACAACAATAGCAACAAAGAGAAATAAAACATATCTCAATAAAATATTAAATAATATAATCTAAAATAAAATCTCAATAGCATCACCTGGAAGAAGGACAGGCCGGGTCAAAGAGAAGAAATAGAGTTTTTTAGCTCCCCCCTCATTAACAACCCACTGATGCCTGCAGAGGAGGTGCTAGTCAGAGCCCAGACTTGGAGCATCTTGGGCTGGATCTGGAGCTGTGAAACCCTCCTTGCACACCCCTCTTTGGGAGCTTGAGGGCATCGCCCTCCCACCTTCCTTCTCAAACAAAGGACAGCTGCACCCGTTTCTTTTTTACCTTTTTTAAAAATTTTTTTTCTTTTTATTATAAACAAAGGATCAGAGCAATAGGAAAATGCAGTAGAAAGCCCTATTTTTTTTCTAGCTCATTTTTTTATTTCTTTCTGTTCCAGGCACCTCATTCTTCTGATGGTGCAGATCCCCAAGACAGCCCTGACATCCATCTTACGGCAGTTTCTGCAAGCAGCTCCGCTTTCTGCTGCGGTGGGAAGGCACAGCCTCACACCAAGGAGGGAGCATCCTGCCATGTGGAGCTCAGTGCTAATCACCATGCAGAGCAAACTATACATTAAATCTCCAGAAAAAACACAACTAACTATCTGCGTGCATACTAAGGGCAACATGTTTCATCCAAAGTTCCCACAGTACCAATATGCCAATCAATAATACAGGTTCTGTTTTATAAATATGGAAACTGAGACGGCCAAACCCCATTTTACTGCAGAGGTATAGCACGGGCTACAGCCCCATGCATGCCATGGGTTACTGCTCTGGGGGTACCTGTAGGGCAACCTCTCAGCCCCACAGCAAGCAGCTCTGATTTGCCCTAGAACGTGTTACTGAACTAAATGAAAATGCAGACGTTGCTCATGAACTCGCTCCCACACTCTCTAGGGATGTCCCAGCAGAGAGGCTAACAGCTTTGCTGTTGTACTTCACTGCCTTGTCCACTCCTTCTCATGTGAAGTGATTTCCATCTTGATCAAGAGCATTTTGCGAATTCTAATTTGTGGCACAGGCTTGGTAAAATGCAAATATACCAGAACTGGGGTGGGGGAGAGGAGAAAGGAAAAAAAAAACCCAGGAGTGCGGAGGTGGCAATGTTATAATCTCAGGCTGTCATTGGTTTAACGTTATTAAACAACTTCTTAAAATAGCAGCCATAATTACTCCTATATGGAGCTCAATGTGGAGAGCTTTAAAGCTTTGACTCCTCTCCCACTTTGCTTGGCTTTCCTGCTCCCAAACTGGCCGCAGGGCCCCGGGTCCAAGGCAGAGGAGTGAGGGTCTGGCAGTGGGGCTGTACCACCAGGAATCAGCCCCAACCCAGTTTCACTGGGTTCAGCTCTGTTGACACGAATGTAGTTTTTGTTGCATTTTTAATCATAAAAATGTATTTACATGAATAAAATACGGCTCAGTTGGGGATATGACCTACTTTTTAATCGAAAGATGCAACAATCGTAGCTTTGTATTTTTATTTCATTTATTTCAACTGTTCTAAGCCAGACAGAGGTGCTGAAGCAGATCAATAGGAAAGCCACAAATGCCAGGCCACGTTTTTATTGTAAATAATCACATTCTGGTTGAAATGATGAGGGGCTGCTATGTTTCCATGATGAAGCTTTTAACCTTCAGATCAGTAGAGCAGTTTTGACAGTACATAATTTATATGGAAATAAATAATTTGGCAGGGATTTTACATGTACATGTTCTGCACTGCTAGAGAGTCCTTCTCTGTTTATCTAAATTATGAATAATAATACTAAATAATATATAATCCTATTGCCCTGGACAATCACAGTCATCCCAAAGTTTGTTAAGCACAGCAGGAACTGAGGATGCTCTCTCAAGAAACGGATCTTGTAATTCTTGCTAAAATAAAACATAATTTGCTTTTCAAGGGTAAATAAGAGCTTTCACTTAGACATTTGAATTTGTCTGGAAGCAAAGGCAGCTTTAAAAGCGGTGTTATTTCAGTGTAAGCTGGTGGCTGGGCACAATGCAGCCCCACAAATGTCATGGGATGCCTCACTTATCCCATCACTTCCATCAGCCTTTGATGAGCTGAGCACCCACGGCACTCAGTTATGCTACATCTAAATACTTATTAAAAACAAGGAAATGAGCAGGATCTGACCTGCTTTGACATGATGGCACGCTGAGACTTCAGACACTGATTCTCCTTACTCGTGTGTGTGACATTGATGGTGTCCTCTGGCTTCAGAAATGTCCTGTTGCCCCAGCGAGGCGAACTTGCCAGGCTCACCTCCAGAGCAGCTGAGTGACATTTCGGTACTCATTTAAATTAGCTGTTATTAATTAAATAACACCTTTCAGCTTTCTCAGCAGATTTCCCCCCTGAAATTGCAGAGGGAAGGTGGTGTGTGTCAAGATGCCAGGCAGATGTAAGAACCTCAGGGTTATATTTTCATGAACACACAGCTCATTAGAGATGTTATCACTATGGGAAAAAAAAGAAATTTATGATTGTGTCTCTACTGTCTCCTATTCTTTGCCTTCCAGTTCCTCTGTCACAGAAGACTGCTATCAAGCGCTTTTCAACATGCCGGTGATGACAACTCTAGTTCAGCAGAGCTTTGCTTGGGCTTAATTTTGACTCCAATATGGATCCAGTTGGAGTCCAAGGGATTTCAACGTGTGCGTACATGCTTTATTGATTAGCAACAGAGAGCTGAAGCTCAGGTCTGGGGATTTGTCTACATCCACATTTACAGTTGCTTTATGGTAGATGGGACTAGTTGTGGTTAATACAGACTTTGTTCCAAAATGAATGTTTTAAACAGAACTCAAACACACTGTCTCGCATAAACCTTTGAGCAGCCTGAGCTGCATCAGCCTCAGTTCAAGCAGCCGCGAATCTAAATGGGCCCAAGTCATCAAACACCTTCTCTGTACTCACTCACAGGGGCTTTTTCCTCTTCAAGAAATGAATTCACACTACTGTAACATTAAAGATTAAAAGCACCTGCACCTCATCACAGCTGGAAGATTTATCAGGAGCTGGTGACAAAAATGATGGCTGATTGGGGAAGAAGCTTGGATGCTGGCACTGTGTATTTTCAAGGCATATTTATTGCAATTTGTGTGCAAATATTTCTCCTTTCGCTGGAAATGAAGAGAGAGGTGAGGCTTGGGGATTTCTGACATGGTTTGATTAAAAATGCCGGACAGAGCCTGCAGAATACTGTGGTAAAAACTGCTTAGGGCTTGAAAACATCCAGTTAGAGACAACATATTCCTCAAATATAGCCCCTGGGATAGGAGTCTGGCAACACAGTAAAGTGGGGCTAATATTTCAGATGAAATATTGCTTTCCTGTGTTGTAAATAGTAATATTAGTAATAATAATAAAAAGAGTCTTTCCCCTACTTAAGAATGAATTGGCCAGATATTTAAAGATTAAGTCATGTGAAAACAAGAAGGATGTTGGCACAATAATGCTACACACTGACCACAGCTGCTGCAGTGATGGGCACCAGGCTACAGAACAGCAATGCTGACAGCATCATCTCCTCTTCATCCACCCCAGTTTTCACCGGTTTCATTTGTGTCAGAAGCCAGAGTGACTGACTGGGTAAAGGTCCCTCCTTGTGTTACCCTTCAGGACATAGTGGGCACAGTTTATCAGCTTACTCAGTGCTGCAGCGTTAGTAATCAAAATCAGTAATTACCTGGGCATGTATTTTGCTCATCGTGTATTTTGTAGTCATGACGAGGGCCAGGCAATGGGTAGTCCCATACTGTCAAGAGCCACCTCTCCTTTCCTTTCAAGGATTACATCTGGAGGGCTGGTTTGCAATTAAAGATACACAGGGTAATCACTGCAACCATCGCCTGCCTATTATAAACACTGCTTGCTGAGGTCACCCTAATCCAAAATCTAAGATATACAAGACCTCACATGAAGATAAAGCAAAAAGGCAGCTCTTCCCTTTCTATAATCTACTGTATCCATGGGAACAGGTTGCAATTTCATATCTACACAATAGCAACAGACAGAAACCCCCGTAGTGCATGGTGGAAAGATCAGGTGAGTACCCTGGTCATGGCAGGGCATGTGCTAGGGGCACCCTGCTCTGTGCCCTAGGAGTCATGGCTTTTGTGTGGGCAAACAGCTGTGGTACAGCCAATTTGCAGAAAGAGAAGTTAATGACTTGTTGTGGTTCTCAGGAGAGGAGATACGGTGGAGCCAGCCTACCTGTACAGCAAGGGATGGTGCAGTGGGGTGAAGGAGATCCCACAAGGAGGCCCTAAAACTAGCTGAGAAAAGTGAAGAGGGAAAATACTGTTCTTTCTAATTAAGTGTGAATGTCAATCTTTTGTGGTAGGAAAAAAAATGGAAGTAAATAAATAAATCTCATAAGGAAGAGAGGCAGACATAGAAAATAAATATCTCTTAGCTACTTCTCATTAGCAAAGGAGTATTTACTTAAGTGAACATTTTGCCTGTTCACACAGCAACCCCACCATGGACATGCTGGTTCTGCACAGCTAACAAGCTATCAGCAGGGATGAATGAGACTATTTAATTTCTTAGCACACTTTGGATAGCCCATGGGGCTAACTCACATTTGGGAAAACGAATACACAACCTTGACAAATAGCATTAATAATGCAAGACGAGGTCTTGTGAGCAGAGCACTGTGTACCAGAAACCTTCGAATTGCCTTTGCCATGCCTGAGATAGCTCTACCCTGCCACAGTGATACGTGTCTGAGACCCACCCTAATACGATGGGCTTTGTCTGTTTGAAGATGATGAAAGGGCACAGATCTTCAGTCCACCATCCAGAGGAGGCAATAGCAAGGTTCACCTGGGGCTTCTCCAGCAGTAGAGGTTTGCTCTGCACCACCCACCCCAGCAGAAATTCCTTGCCATCCTCCTGAGCAACAGCAGGAGTTACTGCTCAGCAGGAGCTTTTGTCTTACCTTAAATTTCCTGTTGGCTCCTCATGTCCACTGGTAACACAGGCGCAAGGGGAGGAGCACCAGAGGACGTTTCATCTATACCTATATGTAGATTCATATATATATATAATAGTATTTTTTTCCACTCTGCAAGAAAGGGCTCTGGAGCCACAAGCTGCTCCAGCAGTAGCTAAGGGAGAATATGACCCAGCACAGCCTTATTATTCCTGGCTACTTAATTACTGCTCGTGATTGGTCTCTAATGAACCTCTTGCCTCCATATCTCATGATTCAATGAGAGTTTTCAGGACACTTTTAATTAATAGGCAAATGGAGCCTGTTTCCACCAGGGCCCCATTGCACCTGGGACCATAGGAATGATGTGATGGAAGGGTGAAACCAGGAAAACATGTCCTGGGTGTGGGAAGGGAGATGCTGGCAGAGAGGATCTTTCATGTCCTTGGAGATACAGGCCAGAAAATGCCTCCCTGGGCTTATGGAAAGGGCATTTAATTAAAAAAGAAAACAAACCCGCAGGGCAAGGGGGGCTCCCAGGAATTCCCCAGAGAAAGTTTCAGAGAATCTGGCTTCCCAACCAACCTCTCCTGAGCCGCACGGGCTAGGAGCTCGCTTGCCTCTCAGGTGCAGTTTCTTCAGTTACCATCCATCCCTCCTGGTGCCGTGATATTTGTGTGGCACCCAGGCTGCCAGGATGGATGTTTGTGCTGAGCAGGAGACCGACAGCAGGGAAAGAAAAAGGTTCAGCCCGCTGCAGTCCTGAGCAGCAGCAGGGAGCCACGAACTGTGTGGATCAGGCTGTGTTGAGTTTTTATTTAACCCTTAATCCCAGTAATTTGCTCTAATGCTATAGTTCAGGCAGACACAACCGCATGCACAAAGGGTCTGACAGCAATTAGTCATTCATGCAAAACAAGTTTTTTTGCTTCCAAGTGCAAACAGTTTCCTGTGAAGCATCAAACGAGCAATTACCTTGCTACAAGGCTTGACCTGAATGACCGGCCACAGAGGTGCTGAGTTTAAGGGCTTCAGTCTTGTAAGGGTTAGACTGCTAATTTAATTCTTTTGGGTTTAGTTTAGTTTAAACTAAAATTTGGATTATCTTCACATTCTGCTTTTCATTTATTGCAATCTAAGCGAAAGACACAGAAAGGACACAGTGTGAGGCTGGTGCTGAAATGGGACCAAAGGCAACCAAGGGGGTTATTCAGGAAATGAAGGATGTGGCATAAAAGAGACGAAGGTGGGGTGAAACCATGCCAGAAGACTAGGAAAGGTGTGTAAATGAGCAGCTGTCCTAAAAGGGAACTAGAGTTATTTATCGGGCACTTACTGCTGTGGAGAACATCAGCCACGGGGTAGAAGAACCTTGCAGGGTGGCTGGGCTCTGCAGCTCACCCCATCATCTTGCCCGTGCCACACTCGCGTCTCCATGCCTCACAGGCTCTGGAAAAGTTTCTCCACGGTCAGTGAAAGTGTAATACTTGTATTTAGAGGCCCATAGCCACCTATGCCAAGAGCTGCTGCCGTTCTGGGACGGCAACACCATCCAGCAACACAGCCACCGTTGCCAGTGCTTTGCCAAGCACCACATTTTCCTGCCCAAAACCAACAGCAAACACTTATTTTTGACAGATTTCTTTCAGCAGTCCTACAGTTATTAAGTGCTTGTGCTCACTGGGTGAACATGTGAACTCCTGGGCTTAGAAATGCAGCCACATGATGACAATCTCTCCAATGAATTAAAATAATTACTTTTCTAATTTGCCCCTAGACTCTGCTAAACCCTCTGGGGCCTTGAGGAAGGCGCGAAGGTTTTTTCATGTTTTCTGCCTGTATAGGCAGCCATTTTAATTTAAAAAATAATTAATTCTGTATTTAATCAGTGCAAAGGAAAATTCCACTTGGGGATAGGGAATATCTCACAGTGCTGCACAGGATTAACTGCACTAAATGACTCCCCAGAGTGGAGGACTGTGGGACAGTCCTCACGCCTTTTGGGCATCGGTGATTTTGGTGATCCCAAAAGTCTCCTTTCCAAGAAGGAATAAGAATATAAAGGATTAATCAAGGGGAACATGCAAAGGTAATTGTCTTTGAACCACCAGAAACCAATAACATCAATACCAGTAAAAGAGATTGGGCTCTGGGAAATGCAAGATCATCACTTGTGAACTTCAGTGCTTTCTTGGAGCCTAATTCAAACTGAACATAGAAAACCCAGTGGAAAACTGATGATTTATCTGGCTGGAATGAACAGATAAGGAGCAGCAAGCTCTGTTGCTGGATAGTGGGCCTGGGTTGGGCTTTAATGCTTAAACCCTACCAGGAGTGATCCTGTCGCATACCACTTACAAACTAGTTTTTAAAATGAGAAACTTGAGGGTAATAAAAAAACTAAGGGTAAATACAACTGTGTTGACAAAAAGATGCCTTGGTTTTAAAACCTGGTGGATTAGGAGTCAGTGACACTAGATATATGCTAGACGGACATTGCTTATTTGGAGGCACCTGAAAATCCTGTTCAAGAGCTGGCTGGATATACACCTGCAGTGAAGTCCCACGGGAGTCGATGCAAAGAGTGGTGCTACACCAGGACTTGGGCCCTACTTTGGGATAGTTTTTAAATAATAAAGAGTAAATAGCAAATATTAAATATTATATATTAAACAATAACAAAGAGACGCAACATTCATTACACGTTATGCTACAAATGAAGTTCAAAAGTGCGTACGTTCTATTTGTTTTAATTACCATAGGACAAAACAAGCTCAAATATACCAAGAATCCCTGGAGGGTTTTGTTCTGCAGAAAGGAAATCTTCAGAAAGTTTTAAATTATCAAGAACAGAAATAAAGTTTGGACAAAGCTCTTTCTCCTGTGAGGTGCCCTTCATTTTCAATGCGAGTGATGCCCTTATCCTGGCAGCTGTCTAAAGCCAAAACACGAAATTAAAAAAATCAAACCCTCCAAATAACATTTACACACTCATACAAAGCAGCTAAAGTACCATTTTCTTGCTAAAAGGAAATCTACGCCAACTACTTTGCTATGCTGGACTAGTGCCGTTATTTCAGCTACATCACTTTACACCGGTTTGGGATCTCGCCTTTCATTGAACCGAGTTGCACTTCTGGCCAGAATTTCCCCTAAACTCTGCACCTAATGTTTCCTAGGAGAAGGTTTTAGGTAGTTTTTCCATTTGATGCTGCACTGAAATTCTCCCAGTTGCTCTTCAGAACTCCAGTCAATGGGATGGAGGAGGAAATGAGGATGCCTGAGCCACTCAAGAGCCCAGACACCGCAGGCTGTAGTGCCTCCAGCCTAACAGAGGATAGTTAAGCAGCAGTTTGCAAGTAGCCATAGAGAAACAATGACCTGCTTGTGCCTAAGCCTGCTGAGGTATAGTTGAGAAAGATGGCTATTTCCCATTACAGCCTGGTTAAAAGTGATATCCAGCAACAAGAGATATCAATCAGTAAATACTGAGTCAAAACTTATTATTTTTCTAATTTATATTTTTATAATCATATCTATATCTTGGAAATTCACACAAATCTTTTACACCTGCTGGCACTTAGGTCCGTAAATTTATAATTAAATGATACAGCCAAATGCACAAAATTTTGCAGTCTACCTAACCCCCCAAAATACCTTTTTTTTTTTTTTTTTACCTTAGTTCTACTCTATTTTCTTTTTTCTGCTCTCGAGTCCAGCCCTGGATTTATCCCCCAGGCAGAACTGCTGTTTGCTCAGCAGGATGAGCTGAAACAAGAGGACTTTGGAGAGATTTTTTAGTTATGCAGGGAGAATTAAAAAAACAAAGAAAGGAAAATATCCCAAATCTCTAGGTTACATTATTGGTTATATAACCAATCTCTCTAGTTATATTTACGCTCCTATAAATAGAGAATTGCCCTGAAAGAGTGGCCTAAAATAAAGACAAATGGAGTCAGGACGTGGCGACCATGGGCGCTTGGGTGGCAGTGGGCACAGGGGTGGCAGGACTCAGCACGGCGATGAGGACATCTGGTCGTAGTCAGGGCACTTGAGCAGAGCTGGGTAGTTACTGTTCATCTGCAGGGACGCCTCGCTAGAGATATCCGAAGGGCTGCGGCCCCGCGCCCACGCGTCTGGGTGCAAGAACTGCCCAGAGTAGTCAGAGCAGTTGCTCAGACGGGGACGGTAGAAGCCGGGGTGAGGTCGGTAGATGTCCTCAGCCGTGTATCGCTTCATGAACAGGTAAACGGACATCACCCCGGCGCTCTGAAGAGGAGAGAGACACAGCCTGATACTCGCTCTGCTAAGGGCTGCCTTCACCATCAATAAAACAGACCAAAAAAATAAACTGCTTTTTTTTTTTGCTCTGCTGACGATGCACAAGGTCTCCTGAGGACCATCACTTCACTGCCCCGTGCCTTGGATCCATGCAGTAAATAACATGGCACTACTATGTCTCCTCCTCCTCTGCATTTCATGCTCAGCATGAAATCGTGATTGAATTCCCTGTCAGTGCCCCAGGCTTGGGGTCTGTCCCCACTGTATGTCTTCCACCATATTATATGTTATGTGTCTGCCCCCATAGCGTAACCTTAAACCCCAGCCCTCTCTTTGCTCACAGCCTCAATGCCCCTCCTGAGATCAGGATACACTCATTTCAGGGATGCGAGAGCTGCTGGGTACCTCTGTGAGAAGGAATGAGATGGCAGAGAAGGCGAACGACCATCCGTATTTGTAATTGAAGAACGTTTCTGAGTCCTTGGTCCTGTTCAGCATCTCATCGTTAATGCTGGATATGTAGAGGACCAGCCCCACCACCAGGGACAGACCTGGGGAGACACCAAAGAGAACGATAGTGGGAAAGTCCTCTCATTTCACCCAAACTGCTACCTGCTCAAGCAAGTCTCTGTGCACCAGGTAGGAGCTGGCTTCAAAGCTCGGCTGTCACGGCTATTTGTTTAATACTAGCACAACACCATAAATAAAACATTCACTTGTCTCATGTGGAAACATCTCGGCTGAGCTGTTTGAAGTTTCAGATTCCGTCTGCAAGTGATGTGCTACGAGAGGTGTCCTCTACCCCAGTTTCTGCTCCTCCATCACCACCCCACCATTGCCACCAATGAATCTTGCACCGGATGATTTTCCATCTCGCAAAGCCTGAGCAGGCTGTGGGATTGAGCTTGGAGTCCCCTCGGGCGAGGACTCCATCAAGAAGCCACCACAGTGGGTTAGGAAAGCACCAGCAGCTACAAAAGCAGATGTGCTCCACGCTCAAGGATTTTCAAGAGAAAACCTGGCGAGCAGAACTCACCTGACAGAATGAAGAATATTCCCGAGACAAAGGCGAGGATGGTCCTGTGAGGCCGAATGTGGCCGATGTTGCTCAGGATGAAGCCAATGAACATGAAGAAGAGGCTGACCAGAGGGAAGGGGGTGGCAGAGCGGATCATCTCTGGTGGAAGAGGAGCAGAGGAAAACAAGAACAGGTCAGTCCTCCTCACACAGCACAAGAAGTAGGTTTGGCTGGGTGAGATGGCTCCAGCCCTGCTGCTCTTTGACCATCTTGCATCCCTGTGCTGCTCCCCACCCTATAGCAGGAGTTCCCTTCTTTTCTAATGAGATGAGTGAAGAGGTGACTCTGGCTGTGGAAACTTTTGCTGTTGTTTGCATTTCTGGCAGTTTCTATGTGGAGTGTAGGAAAAAAACCATCGGAATCTGCATTCTCCAGCTTTGCTGCAAAACTATTTGCTGAACACTTTTATTTATTAAATCAGAAATGACTGCAGAATTCATTGTGAGGGCTGCGACACTCCATCCTCAGCTTAGGAGCACATTGGGTAATTCACATAGTAAAAAGTATAGTTGCATCCTTGCATGGGAGCACAGTCAAGGAACTAGGAACTTCTTTGGCAAGGACAGAAAGAGGATTTCTTGGAGGGATCTCTAGTGACTCTTTGGTGCTTTGCAGGATGCAAAGGGTAAGGCCCCACCAATTCACTTACTCAGGACGTTGACTGTGGATTCAGATGTCAGCTGGATGTTCATGGGCATGACGTATTCGATAGTGAAACACCGGCCACGCTCTTCCCCTGCAGCAAACAGAGACTGAGTCACACCTGCAATATGATTGTTTATTTTTTGAGGGGGACAGAGTGGATTTAAAATTAATTTCATTGCAATGCACATAAACAATCTTGCTTTTTAGTGCTGCTTCCCTCTTGGTGCCAATGTCTGGGGCTGAAGACAGACATCGCTTAACTAGCATCTAAGATTCTCTTGTATATAAAAACATGAAACCTGAAGCCAGAGGGTTTAGGGTTACCCCTAGGGGAGTATCAGAACTCCTCATTTCTCAGACTTTTTCAAAGCGATGGATGAAACTTTGCGACACTTCAGGTCGGTCACTTTGAGATTCCTGTTCCTTTGGGTTTTGTTCAACTCCATCCCTGCAGCCAAGTTGCTTCATCAAACTTGGCATGGGTGGAAGGGACGGTCCAGCTGACCTGAATCTAAATATTGCAGGGACAGAAAGGAAAGTTATGAGCTGCTGCCTAGGGCGTTGTGGCTGCAGCACTGGGTCGGAGCGGGACGGGGGGCAGTGGGGTCTGGCATGGCAGCAGCCAACTCACACCAAGCCTGTGTGCAAAGGCACATTTATCCATCTGACAATTAAAAGCGATGGCATTACCGAAGTTGTGCCTAAGTTTGGAAGCAAATATGGGCACAGCTTCTAAAAAAAATCCTATTTTCCCTGGCTTTTTCCCATGGTATGACACTGAAATGGAGTAAACATCACCTTTCAGGGGACGTTTTCGGGAGGGAGGCCCTACCTGCCAGAAAGCAGACCCTCCAGAGCCCCGAGTGCAGCGACAGTTTGATTTCCGCCGTCTGATTTTGGGGCTGGACGATGCCCTCCTCCAGGTAGAGCCAGTAGTCGGTGCTGACGGAGATGCCCAGGAGGCCGAGGCCGCAGACGGCAAACACGCTGCTGAGCAGGGTCAGCGCCTTCCTGCTACAGGCGCTCATCCCCAAAAGCATGGGATGCCGCGGCGGGGATGGCTGCTGGGAGAGAGGATGCAACCGTCAACGTGGAACCATCTTCCACTTTTGGGGGACAAAGGCCAGGAAGGGAGCAGCTCACCAGCTCCCATTTTATTTGCTGCAGGTGAATTCCTGCTGCTCCAGCCAAACCTGGTATCCATCTCCCCAAGGATGTAGTGAACCGCAGCATCTGCAATTCTCAGAGCCTTATCTAAGGGCAGCAGCATGAGCTGTATCTCCTCAGCACAGGAGCCTGTTCAGGCTCACAGGCACCACGTTAACAGAAAACAAAACCCAAAACCCACTCCTGAACAGCTCTAGTCACCCCTCCCCTCGCGCAGTATTGCTATTTTTCCTCTTCCAGGGCAGATTGGAGTATCGAGATCCCCGTTTTGCAAAAACCACACTACATTTACGCACACTGAATGACATCAAACTCCTCAAAGCAGAGCAGTGTGACACAATAACATGCCTTTTTTGCTTTTTATCATGCTTGCTGCATCAGAGCTGACAAATGCCAGTGTCAGCTGAACATGGAAACTGAACTGGTCCAAATTCAGCTTGTGCTTCAGGGGCAGGCAGGGAAATAGGGTCAGAGAGCTGAAGTCAGGTGCTGGGATAATCTTATTTTTGCCTCCTTTGGAGAAGGCAAAAATACCTCCCTCGTCCCCCATGATGCTAATGGATGGAATCTCTTATTTTATTTTTGCTGATCTGTGGAATTCAGCAGTTCTCACAGTTCCCTGCAGACTGATAAAATGTCACCAGAAATCAGAGTTCCTGGTGCAGCAGTGGAAAAAGTGCAATTAATATGGGGGAAAAACAAAAGCCACAGAAATGAAACATTAAAGGAATAAGAGCAAGAGGGAAAAGATACGCATAAGAGAGGGTCTTTGTGAAGTGGTGAAGAGGTAGATAGGGCTATTGACTGCTTTTATAAAGGCACTATGAATCACACATAAGTGCTATGTCATGTGTATCTTCCAAGGGACATTTTCCTGTTGTTCAGCAGAGCAAACAATAAGGAAAAAAAGATATAAATCCAGCTAGACAACAAAAGCTACCAAATTTAACTCAGTAGCAGCAGGATACATCTTCCTTGGGCTCCCTTTAAAATTACACAAGGTTTATTCATGCTGCTTGAAGTTTCAAGTGACAACAAATGGGAGAGGGCTGGGGGCAGATCACAGCGTTCCCCACTTCATCCCACTGCCTGGGAAGGAGGGCAGAGTTCTCCTAAAAGCACATTTCATTTGAAGCACTTATATTCCCAGTATAATGGTGGATAGACAACAGAGCTGAGGCACGTATGTCTTGCGTCTCCCTGGGTATCAGGTTTTTGAAGCTATGCAGGAATAGCTCCACCATGCCGGCTTTGAGAGCCGGTGTCTGCTACCGTGGCATGCGTTGGTGAACAGGCTCTTTGGAAGAGAGGTCTTGTTGCTGTTATCACTGCAGCAAAGGTGGTGGGATTTAGTGATTAAATCAGGAGACGTGGCTCCTGCCTGGGCTGGGAGATGATTGCTTGCTGTTCTGACACGTCTGGGTGGGCGACCAGACTGGAGGAGGGCTTTATTTCTTGCACCTCTGATGTAAATATATTAATATTTGCTTACAGCGACTCTCAGAGATGCTAAGAGTCCTCATAGCTTGCACTATTACAATCAAAAGCCTCCAAAGATAACATTCTCCCACAGTTCCCTCATGATTAATACAGGCGGATGATGTGGATGGTTATTTCTTGCTGCTGAACCACCTGTGCTCGTGCAGTGCCCACCCCTGGCACATCTACAGCACAAATACACAGCACCGAGCTCCTCAGCGGCCTGGGTCCTGGGCTGATCACACAGCAAGAGTAGACAAAACCGGGGTGAATCACAGAACCACAGAATAACCAGGTTGGAAGAGACCCACCGGATCGTCGAGTCCAACCATTCCCATCAATCCCTAAATCATGCCCCTAAGTACCTCATCCACCCTCACCTTAAACACCTCCAGGGACGGTGACTCAACCACCTCCCTGGGCAGACCATTCCAATGCCTAACCACCCTCTCCGTGAAGAACCTTTTCCTAATCTCAAGCCTAAATGTCCCCTGGCGGAGCTTGAGGCCATTCCCTCTCGTCCTGTCCCCTGTCACTTGGGAGAAGAGCCCAGCTCCCTCCTCTCCACAACCTCCCTTCAGGTAGTTATAGAGAGCAGTGAGGTCTCCCCTCAGCCTCCTCTTCTCCAGGCTAAACACCCCCAGCTCTCTCAGTCGCTCCTCATAAGATTTGTTCTCCAGCCCCTTCACCAGCTTCGTTGCTCTTCTAGGAGACTTTGAAGGAGACTTATAATCAGTATGGAGTCCAAACAACTGCATTTACCAAACAGATGTGACACCCAAGGCCTGTCTGCACCTCTAGCTCGCTGCTCAGGGCAACAATGAGAGGGAAAAGCAGGCAATGCTGCTGGAAGTGTTGCAGATTTTTGAGTGAAAGGGAGAAGAGAGGAGAGAGATTTTGTTATTGCCTCCTACCCTGAGTCCAAACCTGACAAGAACACGTTAGTAGGAAGCAGATGTACTTGCACCCTCAAGCGCCGGCAACGGCTCTGACAATTCTCTCCCATATGAAATTAAGGATTTGGCTCTTCCTACGTTCACACCGAGCTGTTTCCCAGAAGGTAACGACCTACAGGGAGGGGAGTGCTGTCGCTTACAGGCAGCCCAAGCAAATGCTCCAACTCGTACTACTGCAAGCTTTCCACCTTTGCCTTCGCTAACAAGCTTCAGTTTTAGTGTTCTTACTTAATATTGCCCTCAGCTCAAGAAAAGCAGGATGTGAACTTGATAGTCTGATACCTTACTATCCAGGCCAGAGGCCAGCACACAGCTGTAGATGTTAGAATACCACTTTACCCATTCACAGGATAGAAATATGCCTTTTGCCAACTCTTTATAGACCCCATTTCATCCAGCTATATAACCAGGCCAAGCACAGATCCCCTGGCTCATCTGTTCTACTCCCTAAATCAGAGCCGTGTTCTCTACTTGCTGTGTCAAAGTGAACAGTGTTTACTACAGGGTGTCTCATCCCTCTTGGCATTTTGGTGCCAAAATGGTAAAAGGAGCTGGAATCTATTCTTGGCTCATCTATCACCAACAGAAGTCCTCTCTGTACATTTTTTGTTAAAAACGAGCCAAAAATCAAAGTAGGGAGTGTGTGAGAGTCCAGACAAAGTCACTCAGAAGGAAATAGCTAGGTATTTCCACTGATTTATTGTCCATCAACACCAGCCACTGGAAAATACACCCATTAGGCATCATTTATATTAGCCACTGGGGCCATGCTAGGACCAAAGAGAGGGGTCGGGAGTCAGAGTCATGCCTCTCAATTGCCTCATTTCTTTTCTCTCTCACATTTCAATTTCCATGTAATCACGGATGCATTAGAGTGATCCCTATTACTGCCTTGCTGGCACATAAAATTGAGCCCGATAGGATGGGGGACGGGAGGCAGGGATGGTGCAGAGCCGCCACTTGAAACGAATATTCCCCCAAATCCAGTACATGGAGAATTTCGCAGAGCTCCCAAGTGAAAGAGTTTTCAAGGACACGAACAAGAACTGGCTTGATTTTCAAGAAGGATTTAGTCCTCAGTGACCTTTACCAACTATGTTATGCTTCCTGCAGCGGAAAAGGTGATGCTATTTAGTTTCCAGCAGGAGCTGTATTTTCAGTTAAATGAATATAGCCCCAAAGATTTCCAAGGAATAGAACCTTAGAACTGTTTCTGCTCTTTCAATCACATTGTGCCTTCTGGTAGGAGTCCAGGGAATAATGAAGGCAGTCTGAAATGTAATCTGCAGTCTTCATAATGAATTTCTTTTTGTCTTGGAGTGATAGCTTTTGGTGGGAATTGCACATGGCTCTCACCGGGACTGACCTCTTCAGAAAAATAAATTAATATTGCTGTTTTTCCTGATGCACTTCACCTAGATCTAGGAATAAGCTGAAGTCCTTACCTGTTGCTCCACTGTCACAAAAAGAAATTATTATCCTGGTCCAGATCAGGATAATACAATCCTCTGTGACCTAACACCGAGCACAAGCCACTACTCTGACCCACATGAATAGGCTGAGAATAATAAATATATTGCTGGTTAACTGCCCAGACAGGATGGGTTGTAACAATAAATCACTGCTCCGAGTTCAGCAGAAAACAGTGCTTCCTCCTGCTCTGAGTAAAGGTAAAAAAACGCAGGGCCAAGCCAGGCCAAGGAGGCAGCTATTGATTTTTATGTAGCTACAGCATCATTTCCAATTTCCTGACATTTGTGAGGAGGGGAAGCACTGCCAAGGTTATGGGACGAGACGAGATGGAAGGTTTTGTTTGTGGAGGGGCGCTGGGATCCAATAGAAGCCTGGCAACCTGCCTCTGTGGTTGTGAAAGCCTGGTCCCCGCTGCAAGCCAAGGGCGGAGGAAATTCAGAGGTTAAGCCACGGACCTGGAGCAATGGGAGAGGTTGAGTAGAACAGAAAGGAAGGGGGCTGAAGCCTGGTGGATGGGGGTTAGGAAATCCACTAAGTGAGTGATCGATGTATAAAGAACTTCAGGGACCTGGGTAAGAGCCGGCAAATGCAGGAGAGTGCGAGCTCTGATGGAGCTAAACTGAAAGGACCAGCTCCCACTAAGCTGAGGCAAGAAAATTGGGCTGGCTAAAAATAAAGGGCCTTCAAGCTGTACGATCTCTTTCTCACAACACAATGCAGGCCATGAGCACGGGCAAAAATAAATAGGTCAAGGAGAGCAGATCTTTCAGAACTAAACTTTTCAAAGCCAGCGGTGCTCAAGCAGGCAGGACGATGATGGGGGGCTGGCCACATCATCACCCTCTTTCGGGCAGCACAACATCACCCTGACTCCCTCAGGGCAAATTCAGAAAAGCCTAATTTGGTCATTAATAACCACAATGGAGTAAGAAGGTGGTGGCAAAAGGGAACAGTAATTCCTACTGAGCTTATGGATCACCCAAGGGCAGCAGATGCTTTGGTCCTTTGGTGTACAAGATGCATCCCGCGTTCAGCTGACCCAAGCTGATGCTCTGTTGGTTTGCAGGGAGGATTTTGCTGCTGTGAGGAGCACACAGTGAGATGACTTTAGCCAAAGCTGGGACTATGCACTTCAGCAGAGGAGAGGAAGAGATGGTGTGGGCACTGCCTGTTGCTTTATCTGGGATGCGGGAGAAGCCGCTCTACAAACCTGATCTGGAAAACTGGGTGATCGGGAAAAATAGTTTTCATTTTGGAATTACCGTTTGGAAAGCAACAGCCCCTCCTGAAACTTGGGAAAGGTGGAGGTGTATTGCAAGCAGGAGAGAAACACAAGACTGCTCTGCTTCCATACGACAGCTGAAGGAGAGCCAGGACGGCTGCAGAGAAAAGCAAAATCATCTGGGCTGATGCAGACAGGGAAAAGGCTGAAGGAAACACAGGCTGGAGCTGGTCTGTAGGGTTCCCAGGAGCCCTGTCCTGGGCTGCTAGAACCTGCCACCTCGCGCTGTCCGTGGGAAGACAGAAATATATAAGGCAACTTTACAAAGCTGCATTACTGTGATAAAGAAACATCAGCTGTATTTCTGAGAGAGAAATTAGGTACTGGAAAAAGGACAGAAATAAATCTTTTTGATGAGGTTTAGCCTGATATTAAGAAACAAACCAGCCCGTCTAGTGGCAGTTTGAACAAGCAGTAGTAATGACGACTACCAGCAGCCATAAACTTTGAAAGGATCAATACTGGACTTGAAAGCTTCCCCTCGGCTGCTAACAGCGGCGCTGCACACTCAGCCCCACACGCAACGCTTCCATTACAGCCAGATACAAACAGGGGCATTGAATTAATCGAGCGCACAGGGCTCTCAGGCTCTCCAGAGACGATTTTTCTTATTAAAAAAAAAAAAAAAAAGAAAAATAACCCAAGGCTGGTTGTGAGTTATTTAAACCTAGATTGAGCCACAGCAATCATAATACTATTAGTCTTCTGCTTGTCATCAGACACAAGGAACACCTCTAAAATAATCAGAAAGAATGAGGTGTGACCTTCACAGGCTGTAATACTGACCATTAACTAATTTTATGAGAGGATTACTTGGGATTTTTCTCTTAAACTTGACTTTCATCATTTTTCTGAAAAATTCCCCTTTTTCCTAGCACTTCCCATGCTTCATTCCTCATTCAAATTATTTTTTTAAGGTTGATCAAAATCTTTTCATGCAAGTGCAAGAGTGAAGGAAATGCTGGATAGGCAGTACCATATTCTAACACAGAACCCACAGCCTTTGAGAACTGCTAAAGCTGCCCCATGGCTGCTCTTCCCTATCCTTCTTTACCATGAATCACCTTTTTTTTGCTATGTACTGCTCAAAACCTGCTCTTTTTGCCTGGGACAGGTTTGCAAGGATGGCTGTTACTGATTAACTGATCCCGCTTTCTAACTCAGCTCAGCTCCAGCACCAAATATAAGGACATCAAGTGACACCCCCAAGGTCAAAAGAGCAGCGACTGATATTTATTTCCCCTTCCCAGCTCTCTAACCAGAGACTTTCCCAAACTATCTGCCTCCACCATGCCTGCACCGCTGCACTTGCTGTGGCGATGGCTCTGCTCCAGCTCACTCACACTAATGGCTTTGACTGATGCCAGCACTTTTCAACAAATAAAATCACTGACCAAACAGTCCCCCTGGTCCCAGCTCACGTGCTGCTGACCCACATGTGTGCAGCTAGCCCTCATTCACATGGTTTTCTGGATCCACCAATATGCCTCCCGAAACTCTTGCAGAGCACGTCCTGCCCCTGTGTCTCTTTTCTCCTCGGTGTTTAAGCCGCTTACCTCTTTTAACCCCAGCTGAAGCAAAGCTTCGGTAAGCAGAAAACCTGCGACGTTGGCTGTAAAGGTGGGAAGCTCGGGTTCTGGCAGGCTGAGTGCAAAGCAAGTGTCACAGTGAGGAGGGTCCTCGACAGATGCTCCAGCTGCTGGATGGCTCTCGGAGAAGCTGGGAGTGGGGTGGCTTCAGCAGCGGGTAAAGGAGAGATCCTGAACTGGAAGAGAGGGTGCAGCCTCAGCTCTCCACCTCCAACCGACTCACATAAGTGAAGCTCAAGGCCAGGACGCAGAGACAGACGAATGGCAGGCACAGCTCCGCATCCACACGCCGGCAGCTCCTACCCTGTGGTTTTGTAGAAAAAGAACTATTTGAAATGCTTTTCCCAAGAAGGTCTGAGGTTGCGCTATTGCCTGTGCACCCAAGTCCAGCTCTTGGTCTAAACTACATGAATACAGGCACATTCAAAGCGTGCACCGCTACGGTCTAACTAGCTGAGACCTTTGCTTTGCAAATCCCTTCCCAACACCCTCTCGCCCTCTGCACATCAAAGCTGACATACAATATTCACCTACCTGCCGCGTGTCAGAGTGCTCGCAGTCAGGGACACGAGTCAAACTGCTGGTTTCAATACCCCACAAGGAGCTACAAAAGCAGAATAAAATGGGGACTGTCTAGCACTGCAAAGCAAACCAGCTGGAGACTTTGCTATAATAGCTGCAGAAATGTTGTTGCTGTGTGCTATGGGGGAGCAGTGCTTGCCCATTAACCTGTGTTCTGTACATTACAGGCTGCATTTTATATCCTAAATACATAAATTAGAGTAACCCAACGGTCCAGTGACCCTCTTCTGGCTTCGGTGTACTGCTTCCCTCCATTCACCTCAGCTGGCACAGAGGGAGCCTGAGCACACCTGGCAGCAGGGATAAGCAAAAGTAATATAACCTCCCTGTGTATGAAACAGCTTGAGCAGAGCAGTTGGCTCAGCTACTTGCATCCACTTCTCACCAGGACCGAGGCTGCTCTGGTCTAGTGGAATATTAAATCTTTAATTCTGTTCACTTCCACACATCATTTAAGATGGCACAAAGTCCTGCAATGGCCAGGCATGTTAAAAAGAGGAGAACAGGCTTTTTCCTAGCACGGTGACAGCTTTTCAAGGTCTCCGTGTCCTTCCAGCAGCAAGGCAGGTCACAACATGACTGAAGATCTCAGGCACTTTTTTTCTTCTAAGATATTGACGCTGTTTAAAAATGAAGTGGATATGAACAGAACCCACCAGTGCAGCATAAGCCCTGCAGGAGCTGTGTATTACGAATGGCAGCACATGGAATTTTTCTGGGATATGAGTTTTTACTGCTACAGGTCCAGGAACAAGCTCCAGCTAAAGCCCAAGTTTCAGATGTGGCTGCTGCTCCCAGGCTGCTCAGTGAAGAGGAGCCAACACCCACGTTTCCTTCTTTTCCCCTAAACGATCAGTGCATGACAGCTTGAGCTAAATTAAGCAGCGCTGAGAGGGAAAAAATAGCGTTGAGAGCTAATTAAAACTCTTCCACATCCCCCGCATCGGTGGTGGGGAGAGGCAAGCCCCGGGTACCTGTGCTGAGGAGGCAGGGCGGCCGTCGCCTCCTCTTCCCTCGCCACCGCAGCTCTCACCAGCGCTGGCAGCTGGAGTGTTTTTATGAGCACTCTCAGCGTGATAAATGAGAGAAAGCAAGAAATCCTCCGAGCGCCGTGGGTGCCACTGAACACCAAAGGCTGCAGAAGAGCGTCACGTTGGGCAGGCTGCACGCCTTGGCCATGGCCTCTGAGACTGCCGTCCCTCGACACGTTTAATCACGATTGCTAGAGTGAAGCAGGCGCCTTGTTGTACAGGAGACTCTATTCTCCTTTCCTCGCTTAGAAACCAGCTTCACCACAAACCCTCTGAGCACCAAAAGGATGGTATCGGGATAGCGGAGAAGAGCTGTGTCATCCACACCTCAGGCAAACACCTTAATAACCCCAGTGCCTGCCATTTCCATTAAAACCAGTTACCCAGCGCAACGACTGCTCCATCTAGCACTGCTGAAGCAATTTGAGACACGGCTCCTCGGGTGCCAGTGGTGGCACCTTCATGCACAAGCTCTCCAGGTCTGACCTGAGCAGAAATTTACCTGGTCTTTACCTACACCCCTCTCCTTTTCACACTGTCCCTTTGTGTCACCAGGTGTCACTCATTCCTGTCACACACACACCCAGCAGTTCCGCTCCTGCCACCTGAATAATGACGAGATGTTTTCTTCTCCATGCAGTCTGTAAGCTCTTACTGTGGAATATCTTATGTAAAAGAGTTGGCGTACATGATGCTGATGCTCTTCTCTTCAGCTGCCCCAATCTTCCTTCAGTCACTGTACAGAAAAGGGAAGTTTCGTCCCAGTTTCTCTCCTGCCCGTAGCTCAGTTTTTCTGTGCTTCTGAAGAGATGTGCTGCACTCCAGTCAGTAACGCCAGCACCAGGAGGATTTAACACAACTTTCCAAATGACTCCCACTTCCTAGGTTGGGTTTGCCGTGTTGCTTCTGGCTGTCTACAGCTTTTTCAAGGTCTCCCAACAGTATCCAAAGAAATGACCAGTTCCTATTGAATATAAAGTCAGTGCGGTTCCGAGCATCTACCCAAGAGCCAACACCAGCCAGCGGCCACAGCTGCAGAAACTGGGGGAAATCGGACATGAAGTAAGCTGGGAATGGCAAGAAATGAAAGCAGAACCCCAGCTTAGGTCAGGTATTTTTGCAATGCCAAAGGCAAAGCTTTCTGTTCCTGTAAAACACGATGGGACCCACCCTCAGCCAGGTAAAAGGCACGGTGGTAGGATATGTAGGCAGAGCAGCTCCCAGTCCCACGATGGCTTCATCCAGATCCTGCTGCATTCTTGGGAAGGGCTGTCGGATAACGAGCTTTGAGTCAGGCTTTTAGCTGTGAGATGAGCAGGCTGTTCATGGTCCATCACTCTGTGAGAGCTGATGGGGGATGTGCCAGGATTTATCTGCTGTGGGCGCCCACCTCTCGCCTGGCTCCGGCACAACCTGCAGTGCCCAACTTGAGCATCACCTTCGTCAAGTATTGCCCAAATAGCTAACATATTTTTCACAGAATCACAGAATAACCAGGTTGGAAGAGACCCACCGGATCATCGAGTCCAACCATTCCCATCAATCCCTAAATCATTCTCCTAAGTACCTCATCCACCCTCACCTTAAACACCTCCAGGGACTGCAACTCAACCACCTCCCTGGGCAGGCTGTTCCAATGCCTAACCACCCTCTCCATGAAGAATTTTTTCCTAATCTCAAGCCTAAATCTCCCCTGGCGGAGCTTGAGGCCATTCCCTCTCGTCCTGTCCCCTGTCCCTTGGGAGAAGAGGCCAGCTCCCTCCTCTCCACAACCTCCTTTCAGGTAGTTGTAGAGAGCAATGAGGTCTCCCCTCAGCCTCCTCTTCTCCAGGCTAAACACCCCCAGCTCTCCCAGTCGCTCCTCATAAGATTTGTTCTCCAGCCCCTTCACCAGCTTCGTTGCTCTTCTCTGGACTCGCTCCAGAGCCTCAACATCCTTCTTGTGGTGAGGGGCCCAGAACTGAACACAGGACTCGAGGTGCGGTCTCACCAGTGCCGAGTACAGGGGGAGAATAACCTCCCTGGACCTGCTGGTCACGCCGTTTTCTTCTGTGATGTATTGCACCTCAGTCCCTGAAATGCTAATCCTTACAGAGAGCTCTGCTTTCGCGTGGGACGTTCTCCCCAGGCACTGATTTTGTCCTTGGAAAGGGAGGACTGGAAAACTCTATCTGCACTGGTTGGAATGCCTCACCTAGGCTTGACATTATGGCATCAACCTTTGTTGCTGAATTTATAAAAACCAAACGCATACAGACACTCTCCTCCCATCTACACCCAAACTTTGCTGAGAAGAGGAAGAATTCTACCCACAGCTCTGCTGTCCCCACTGTCCTGCCAGCTGGAGAATGCAGTGGGATGTAGACTCCTACCCAGGACCCTGCTGCAATCCCATGCTCGGGCCACCTCTACCAAACATAACCCTCCGTGCCTCTCCGAGTGAATACAGGTATTCCTAGCCAGAACTACTCCAGCAAAAAAACCCCCCACATCTATTGTAACAAAGCATTTAATGTCTTCTGAGAAGAAGCCAGGGCCATGGGGCTGCCCACTTGTCGGGCTTTGAGGCTGAGCGAGGTCCTGCCCTGGCAGACCTGAGCCCCTGCTCCCAGCAGACGGGGATGTCACCCAGCAGCACTGGAGGGGCACCGAGTGGGGAAAATTAATTATCCACAGGTTGTCTCGGGTCAGTGGATGCCATCTGCTGTGCTGCTCAAATAATTCCCCCTCAGTGCAGCCGCAAGCACCGTTTTAAAGAGGTATTTCGTTGAGGAGCAATGATACCTCCCTCGTAATCAAGCAAAAGCTACAAGTCCCATCATCCACAAGGACCAGACACAAACCTCACTCATCCATAATAGCCCATTTTCCGAGCCTGATGATGCATCAGTGTGGTCTTTCGACAAATTCCATTTTCCTAGAAAATATTTTACCATAAATGTCAAAAGTTTATGGCTATGCAGTGATAAAATCCCCATGGCTTTGATTTCAAATCCTCTTTCTAGAGCACACCTAGAACCCAACCCCCCTTCAATTTCAGTAAGATCAAGAATCCTACGTAACTTTTGTCCTAGACTCAATCATCCAGTTATTTAAAAAATGCCACCTTAAATCCAGGGTTTTAAATCTTCCCAGATGACTTATGAAAAGCTCCCGGCGCCTGCTCCAGCTGTAGATTTGTGCAGCTCACAGCATGCTGATATCACTGAAGTCTCTGTGGGCTTGTGCTTTATTTCCCTTCCGTATTTTATATTCCCTTCCCTCTCCATAAATGAAGCTGCGAATGCTGCGGTATGGATGCTGCCAGGTGGGGATTCATTCAACTCAATGAATATATTCAACAGCTAGAATAATACAGCAAGGGACTGGAGAAATAAACACACAGAAGCATTTCTGTCCCTCGGATGCCACGTGTAGCAGCCGCTGGGCAGCCCAAGGGGCTCCTGCGCTTCGGCTTTTTGTGTGGGTCACAATGCAAGAGACTGAATCATCATAGAATCACCAGGTTGGAAAAGACCCATCGGATCATCGAGTCCAACCATAATAGCGACGAGCCTCTAAAAGGAGCCTAAAGGCACGGCGCTTGTGAAACCAAAGGCCAGCACCAATGGAAATGAGGGAATGCTCCTCCAACAAAGCTGCTCGTTCACATCGTGCCACCGGCACCTGCTCCTGCTGCACAGAACTCAGCTGAAATACCTCGTTTTAGTGTTCTTGCTGAAGCAACGCCACTTTCACCAAGTGCAACGCCCTTGTTGCCCTTCCCAAAGGCTCACGTGCACCACACAGGCCACCTACCCACTCCAGCGACGCCTCCTCCTCGTCGCCCTCTCCCCAGCGGAGGTTTGGGAGGCGTGAGGGATGCAGCGGGGACAGCGGAGCTGGGGGTCAGGCCCGTTCTCCGGACGCCACTAAGGAAACTCCCACCACCTCGTGCCTGGAAGACCCAACCTTAAAAGCTGTGAAAAGCATCACGTGTCAGGGGCTGATGAAGTTCTAGAAAATGCCAAGCAATTCATCCGCAGCCGAGCGGCGCATCAGAAACCTGCCCCGCTCGCTGCCACGGTGGCTGAAATACCACATTTCATGTTTCACCACCTTCCATGGGCTATGAATAAGGAGCGTGTGGAGAAGTGAAGACAAGCTCCCTGTCCCCATTTGCCTGTTCATATGGTAACACATGATTGAGCTCTTTCCCCCTGCCCCCTGCCACTTTACTTCACTTAACAACCAGGTCAGGTTTTTCTCATATAGCATCTCCTGAATTCACACTCCCTTCTCCAAGGGGTTTACTCCACTGAAAAACACGGGCAGCTCCTGCCTTCCAGCTGATTTTCTATTCCCTGTGAACAATACACTTCTTTTCCTCGGCAAATGTTCAAAAGTCACCAGTGAAGACACGGATGCTCGCAGTGCCCACGAGACGGCCTCTGTGTCTCTGATCAGAAAAGAGAAAAAGCCTCCGATGAAGAGCTGGGATGTACTGGTTCTCCATGCGCTGAGATTTCACCAAACTCACATTGCTCAAGCGATGGAGAAGAGCCCGTGCAACTGGGCAGGGATCGCAACACGGGCAGCGTTCCCCTGGTCCAGGCTCTTGGTGCATCCCTCAGCAGCGGGGACAGGGACAGGGATGTGTCCCCATGGTCCAGCCACCCCTGCCAGGCTCCCAGAGCATCCTGGGGACAAGGATGTGTCCCTCTGGTCCAGCCACCCCTGCCAGGCTCCCAGAGCATCCTGGGGACAAGGATGTGTCCCTCTGGTCCAGCCACCCCTGCCAGGCTCTCAGAGCATCCTGGGGACAGCGATGTGTCCCTCTGGTCCAGCCACCCCTGCCAGGCTCCCAGAGCATCCTGGGGACAAGGATGTGTCCCTCTGGTCCAGCCACCCCTGCCAGGCTCTCAGAGCATCCTGGGGACAAGGATGTGTCCCTCTGGTCCAGCCACCCCTGCCAGGCTCCCAGAGCATCCTGGGGACAAGGATGTGTCCCTCTGGTCCAGCCACCCCTGCCAGGCTCTCAGAGCATCCTGGGGACAAGGATGTGTCCCTCTGGTCCAGCCACCCCTGCCAGGCTCCCAGAGCATCCTGGGGACAAGGATGTGTCCCTCTGGTCCAGCCACCCCTGTCAGGCTCCCAGAGCATCCTGGGGACAAGGATGTGTCCCTCTGGTCCAGCCACCCCTGCCAGGCTCTCAGAGCATCCTGGGGACAGCGATGTGTCCCTCTGGTCCAGCCACCCCTGCCAGGCTCTCAGAGCATCCCGGGGACAGGGACAGGGATGCGGCTCCTACCCGCCCCCCCGGGCAGCTACTCAGGGCACGCCCGGCTCCGACTCCAAGGGGAGAACAGAAAATAAAGGAATTTACGGCCAAATCCCCGCTGTGCCGCACCCAGGAGGCGCCTCCCAGGCATCCCCCTCCTCGCTCAGGCTTTAAACTTTCAGGTTTTTCCATCCTCCCCACCCCAAGCCCCCTCTGGGCTGTGTCGCCCCCCTCCCCGGGGCAGCCTGGCCCGGACACCCCGGTCTGGTCCCCCCGGTCCCCGGCACTTACCGGGGATGCTCAGCGCCGGGAGAGCCCGGGGAGGAGAGGGCATCACATGGCGCTGCGGGGACAGCCCATCTCCCCTCCCTCCGTACCCCTGGCTCTCCCTCCTTCCTTCTCAGCATCCTCCCCTCCCTCCCTCCTTCTCCACCCACCCCTCCTTTTTCCCTCTACCTCTTCTTTCCCCATTCCTCCCTCCCCTTTCACTCTTTCCCTTTATTTCCCCACTTTATTTTTCTACCTCCCAAGCCCCTGCTCTCTTTTTCCTCTGGTCCCCTCCTTTTCCTCAGGTCCCCTCTTTTCTCTCCATCCCTTCTTTCCCTATTCTCCCATCCCTTTGACTCCTTATTCCCCCACGTTCCCCTCTATCACCCACTCACCATCCCACCCCACCTCTGGTCCTCTCCTTTCCTTCTTCCCTCCTTCCATCCCCAGTCCCTCAGCTGTGGCTGGTGGCTCCAGATCCCCTGTGGGGCAGGGATGGAAGCAAGATGCTCCTGCCCGTCCGAGCATCCTCTCTCTTCCACACCCCCCAACCTGGAAAAACACGACATCTGGGATGGAAGCTGGCTGGGACTGCAGTATGGGACTGCACCCCCCAGGACACGACTCCTCTGAGAGCTGGGGAAGGGAAAACCGGCTCCAGCACCAGTGTCAAACACAAACACGCCACTAAGGACACAGCAGATGATGGGGAGGGTTGGAGGGCAGCAAGCCAGGGAGCTGCAGAAAGCCAACTTGGCAGGGCTCAGGCCAGGGCAGGGAGAGAGCCAGGTCTAAAGGAGAGAGGGACGCAGGGGCAGATGCTTTGGGCTCTGGAAACTACTGCCAGACCCGAGTGATTCAGCCCAAACACACAGAAAACTAGTGGCAGAGCCAAGAACGAGGACACAGCTCCCTCGGAGTGTCCAGCAACGGGACACTGACTTGGATACAGCAGGAAGGACAAGAAGAGGGTCACACATCATGCAGGTGACTCCCTGCTCTGTGAGCTGCCAGCCCAGGCAGCAGGGCTGAGGGCAGCTCACGGCCACGATTGCAGCACCCAAAGTTCAGATTTTATGGCAGGTTCTGCAGCAAAAGCTTATTCTGTGTGAGGGCTTGGCACGTGCTGGGGTCGGTCCTCCAGCAGGGAGCTGGGCAGCAGGGTGGCTCTGAGGTGTCCCAGCAGGGAAACAATAAAAACAATTAATTAATTACAAGTCTAATAAATTCCATCTCTAATAAGTACCGGGTCACGGTTTCTGCAGAGCTTTATCCATGTATTGTGCTTACCAGGACAACACTTCACCGATTCCCAGAGCTCTGGCTCTGCTCAAGACATCCTCAGTTAGCAAAACAGGAATACCTTAAATAGACTAATTTAAAATAAAGTGAGATATGAGATGTGGAGGAGGTGTCGGTTGGTTGGGTTGTTTTAAGTCAATAGAGCCACATGCTCTGACTTGTCGAGCTCTGTTTTGATTTATAAAACAAGAGAAGCCAATGTAGATTTAGAAGATTTGATTTCTCCAATGAAAATAATACAGAGGATCTCTGAAACAGTGAAACCACGGCGAGGAAGAACTGGTTGATGTTGCAAAGATGCATCTTCCAGTGCTCCTCCCTTGCAGTTGGAGCTCTCACAACAACCCCCTAAAGGCATTTTGTACCTCTCAAACACCTCTTACTCACATTTGAGGAAGAATTGAAGGCAGCAAATCCATGAGGTGATGGACAGTAAGAAGAACCCAGGGATTTGGTCAGCAGAATGGATTCTACCCTGGAAAAAGTTGTCAAAGAAACAACGCCCTCCAGGACTCGGGTACCCACATGGTCCCAGGGCAGAGGAGGCTTCCCTGGGATGGAGCAAATCAGCAGGGAATTACCAATAAAGTCAAAAGCTACAAGAGGCAGATCAGACCTGGATGTTCCTCATGTTCTGCCAGGGTACACTATTTTAATACCGTAATTGGCTGTTCATCATTTTTCTTTTCTGTATATTGTTAGAAAAACCACAAAACAAAGCAGACTTCCATTATTCTCCGGACAGGCAATCTGCTGTGTTAGCTGCTTGAGCACTCTGGACGATTACTTGAATACACACGAATAAAAGCTGCAGTGCATACAGGCAGTGACATAATTAACCATTACAGTGTAAGAGGTCCCCAGCAGCCATGCATATAATCAATTAGAAATACACATTTTGGGCTTCAGCCTCCTTTCTGCCCCCTGCCTTTGCTTCTATGCAAACGTACTCAGGCTAAAACACTCGGCTGGATTTTCCATTGCTGCTCGTCTCATACAGCAACTTCTGCCATGAGAAAGCACACGCACAACATCCGCACTCACAACAGGAGCAATTTCCAGCAGCAAGCCAGGGCCAGGCTGCAAGAGGGCACCAGGGATTCCTCCTTAGAAGAACAACTAAGCTGCCCTACCTCACTAGCAACTATCCATAGTTCCTTTTCCATCATGTCTAGCTCCCTGCTAATGGCAAAGGATGGTGAAGATGAAGTTGAAACCTCTTCTCCTAGTCCTAATCAGCTCAGGACAATTAGCACTTTGCATCTTCTCCACATCCTCCAAGAACGGAGGCAGGACTTGTCATATATAAACTGCAACAGCTATTTTGGATGCTTTTTCTGTTTGCTGTAACACTATTTAGTGCTATCCCAGCATTTCCAGAGCAGCATCTTTTTTACCTCCCCGCTTTTCACTGTTTCCTGCTTGCCTCTCTCCTCCCCAAGAGGGAGGATCTTCCACCACAGCTCCGTGTGGAACAAATGAAGCTGGGTGGTATCTTGCACATCACAGGATATTAAACAGCTGTGTCAGTCTTTGCAGGGCTAGAGCGTGACCCAGCTGAAACAGCTCTGCCAATCCTCATGCTGGTGGCGCAGCCTTTCATACAACCTTCGAAACCAGTATGGAAGCAAGAAGCTTCAAGAAGAAGTGAGCAGGCAGTATTTAGGGTGCAGTCAAAGTCAAATCTTATTAGTGAGGAGGGATTTAAGCTTCATTAATGGCCCAGACCAGAAGCAATTCTTTACAGCAGCTCTCCCTGGGCAGCCAGTGGTGCAGCAGGGTGCTGAGGACCCGTCTCAGCTACAAGAGTTTAATTCCTGCAGGTGACATCTGCAGGGAACCTTTTCCCTGGTCCCTTTCAATTGAAGGCACTCAGGATGTTATACAATAAAAGGCCTTGTCAACCTCAGCCATGAACTGATAGGAAACCTCAGGTTTATCTCCCCTCCCACTCTCTCTAGTTTGCCCTGCGATGAATTATTCAGAGAGCGAATCTGCCCAGCAAACAGGCTCAACGAGCTGCTCCATGGACAGCTGCTCCATGGGCCCATGTGTAGCCCCAGTCCAGCAACGAACAACAGCTATTGAGTGACTTTAATTGTACACCAGGCTGTAAGAAACATTTTGAACAGAGGCAGGGAACTCTGCACCCTCCAGAGACTCCAGCATTTGCCCAAGGAAAGAGGAGAGAGAGCAGGTAGGTGCAACGAACTGGCCATGTGATGCTGAAGCTGCTGTGACTTGTGTGGGAGGTGACAGATGCTCCATGCCAGCTGCCTTGGCGTTTGCTATTTTTTGTCTTCTCGTGGGCAGCACGGCCGGGGGGAGGCTTGAAGAGATGCTGGAGAGTGGCAGGAGTGCCGGCACGCTGCTCAGGGGAACCTGCAGCTTCCAAAGGTTGGGAACTGCTTGCTGGAGAGACTTTTGAAGCTACATTTTTTCCATGAGAGGTTGATTGTGGGAGATCCATTTCTCACTGGGTAGCAAAATTGCCATTAGCAACCTGGGTTTAGGATCCACGGCTGTGGCACCAACACCTCCTGTGCAGGTGGGATGCGACCTCGGGATGGGCTGCTCCAGCCAGGTTCTGTTACATCGCAGGTATCAGCACGTGCTCATACAACATCTTCTCCTTACCCCAGCAGTAACGTTATTATTTTATTAGTTTTCGAGCACTGGAAGTAGGAAAAGAGAGAAAACTCATGGCATTGAAGAACACCAGCTACTCTCCCCTCTCCAGGGAGGATTTTCACATTCCTCTTGCACTGTGACTAAATTAAAGGAATTAAGTCCTGTGGGCTGCTGGAGCTGAAGTTCCCTTTGCTGTTTCTCCTGCACACCCCTCTGTTTGGAGCCGCTGCTTGGGAGGAAGCATAAGGAGAGGTGTAACATTATTTTTATCTCTGCACCCACATGCTGTGCAAAACCTTCAAAAGAAAGCGCGGAGCCTTTTGCAGCCTCCCCGAGAGGCGCTGAGTCACGGAATAACAAAGGCGCACGTGTGAATGGAAGTGATATACTTTAATTAAACTAAAACAGCTTCTGTAAACGTGTGGGTCTAAACTGAGATTAAAAAAAAAAAAAAAAGCCAAGGTTATGCCAGCTGAGGATTTGTGCCCTGGCAGCTCAGCCAGGTGGATCCTTTAGGTCCCATTGCCCCAACCTGTGCAGCTCACGCATCCCCCACGCTGGAGGGAAGAAGTTCGGAAAGGGCTTGAGGTGCCCACGTCCCACCCTTCACCGTGAGAGTGGGCAGCGCCCGTCAATGAGGAAACCTGGAAGAGATGCTGGCAGTCCATTAGCTCTCATTACTGGTGTTTTCTCTTAACCCCCAGCAAAAGGACTGGAGGTACTGGTAAAGCACCTCCTTTTCCAGCCAGCCTGAGGTCTGGGTTCTCCGTCACAGCCCCATCGGAGCCATCCAGACTGCCTGGAAAACAAGCTAGTTGCAGGATGAGGGATGGCTTTGGCCACAGCAATCAGATTTGAAAGGTCATGTTTTGGAGAGCAGTTTAGATGACATTAATTATTAAAGCCTCATAACACTTGTATTAAGGGTAATAGTTTTCCATGATTTATATAGCCCTGAAATTCATTACCAACCTTTTAATGATGTTAGAGAATGCTAAATGACTTCTCCTAAAAGGACCAGGAACTGATCCAATGAGTTTTGGGATGCTCTCATCACTGGCCTGACCTCTTTCCTTCCTTCTGCCCTTGCACTTGTTGCTGGTCGCTTTTATAATCATTTCTGATAGATTTTTTTCCTGAAATCATCCCTAATCAGTGTCTCAGACAGGGTTACACTTGTGGGAGAAGCAAATGGATCCTGTGTGAAAAAGAGTGTTTCTGGAAAAACTGAAAACGTTGACGTTTTTGTGGAGTTTTATATGGATTTGGAAGTCTGTTATGGGCATACGAGTTTTATGAAGCACTGAATAGAGCAGTGAGATAAGGGGTGTGTGTGAATCAAATCCCCAAAGCTGAAAGAAAATAACACAGATGTGAACCAAACACTGGTTTGTAAACTGGTTTGTGTCCAGGCTGTCCAGGTACCTGGGCTTTCTGGAGCTCTATGCGAGTGGCAAGGAGGGAATAAGCACATCTGAGCATCCTCATCCCCTGAGCATCTCCACTCACCTGGCTCTTTGTAACACACAACGTGCACCTGGAGGACAAAGCTATCGGGTTTGTAGGAACAAGGAGCCTTGCGAACCCCTCTTGGCAGTTCAGATCCCTGTGAGCATCACAAACTCTTCTGGGGAGCTCTGGCTCTGCCTCGCTGAGCAGTGGAAGAGGTGAATTAGTTTTCATTAAACTAATGCAGGAAACACCAGTGCGTGTACACAGCCTTCCAAGCCCCAGCTCCTTTCAAACACAGTTTTAACAAGAAATTTTCAGTAACGCCAGTACTCACCAGTAACTTACAGCACGTGCATCCCATGCTCACGAGTCAGGCCCCTCATCACAGCTGCTGCAGCCACGTAGGTCAAATACCTTATGGGACGTTAGAAGCCCCTGCACCAGCCCCACAAACGGCCACGCTCCTACTGCCTTTGCAGAGCAGCTGGATTTCTCTTGCTCCCAGCTGACAGGGAGGGATCTGAGCCCTCTGAGGGAAGGGAAATTCATTCTCAGCATGTGAATCACAGGCTCTGCTGTGTCACAGAAAGAGATGGGAGATTTTTGCCAACCTTCTTGGGCAAGAGTAAGATTTTAAATACTTCTAGAAGATTTCCATTGTGTGCTTGTTTGATTTTTTTTTTTGTTTTGTTTTGTTTGGTTTTTTTCTCACTCAGGTATTGCACTTTAAATTGGTTTTGGAATTTTTCTCCTCCTTCATCAGACTGTGCAACAGCATCTCCCGAGGTGGGGATCTCACGCGCTGACTCAGGGACCAGTGATGAACACTGAACGCGGCAGCTGGTGTCTGACACCATCGCCCTGGCAGCGGCTGCCGCAAGTCCCTTGAGAATTAGACAGCGTTGACTCATTCCCCATGAGATCTGCCTCGTTTCACGCTTCTCCCTTGGGAAAAGCAGGGGGAAAAAAAAAGGCAAAAAAGAAATATTTGCAAATATATGGTGGGTCCAGACTTGTTGCCAACTACTCTCCTGGTTAGATCCCAATTTCTTTGGGTTTTGCAGCTCTTTGGGAAGGCAACAAGCGACTGATGCAGTTGGGAGAAAACATCCCATTGAGGACAACCCATCCACATGTGGCTCGTTATTACATTGTGTTAATTAATGCAGTTACTATTTTAGCTACCCTAGTAGCTCCCAGAGGATATGGTTGTATTTGCAACTTGCATACCAGGTCTGTAAAAGTATCCTGAGATTTCTGAGTCAAATACCCAAACCTCTGGGCTTTGCGGGGTGAATTTCAGAACGACGCTTCATGAAGGCAGACCAAGCTCTCTCCAAACTAATGATCAGTAATTTTTATTCATACACACCTGCTTTGAAACTACCATTAATATTTTACAAAAGCATTTCATGCAAACAAAGATTGAAGATACTGAGAATGAAGAAATTAAAAGTTGCTGCGATTTATACACCAGTCTTGCCCGCTCTACTTCCAACGACTTTTTGGTTTTTTTGAAAGACAAATGGCCTCTCCAGATTCTCTGGTAGCATCTTGCACGTAAATGATAAGAAAATAAACAATGTTTTCCTCTTTATAAATACAAAATAAGGGTCTTAAAACAATACTAAAAATATGAATGAGTTCAAGGTTAGTCCTTGTTTAAAAAAGGGTAATGCTAAAGTAACACATAATCATTTTAAGAATTTGAGGTGTGCTCTGTATTATTGCGCAAAATCACAAGTGTTGGGAATTGTGTGTTTGTGAAAGAGGCAACGAGCTCCATATCATCAAAATTATTTTTCTTACATTCATGTGAGCAGCACACGAGAGAATAACTGAAAGGCTTTGCGGGGAACGAGCCGCAGATTCGTATTATCACTGCACGAATGTTTTTTTCTGCCCCGAGTCAGCAAGGCAGCCGAGTGTGCAAACCCCGCTGAGCTCTCGGGGCTGGGGAGCTGCTCAAAGCAAACCCAGACGTCCGCGCTCTGCTGAACAGCAATGGGCACAAGCACATACTGGATATTTTTGCTGAACTGGGGCTTCTGGGCTCAGCTCTTCCCCCAGTGCAGGAAACCGCAGTCGGGGCTCCAATAGAGCACTAAGCACACAGCTCTGAGCTCGCGGAGGTTCCTCTGGATGCCTTGCAAGGTCAAAGCTCTGGAAGGATGGAGCCACCGGCAGTATTGCCTTTCAGGTTCAAAAAGAAGGAAAATAAATACAACCGTACCAATTCATATCATTCTTAGGATCAGAAACGGAATTTTGCTTTCTATTAAAACATTCCTTATGATTATAAAACTAACGTAACATCAGCTGTAGACTTCCCAGTGTATCCCACAGTGAGAAATGAGCTTCAATGGAAGCAGGCTGGTTATCGGTGCTCTCGCTACTCTTCCTGCATGTTACTATTAAAAATTATTAATAGACTGCTGCTTTTTTTCTGGTTGACCAACATCAATGGAAGCAAACTCACAGCTTCTAGGGCAGCTTCCTTTTAAATTAGAACTAAGGCATCACACACGAGGAAAAGAAAAGCATGAAGATATATGACACAGGAATACATTAAAATATCAGTGGAATAAACCTGTCATAGATGGACCAGCTGCGTAAGAATATTGCTTCTCCTTCAACAGGTGTCACTATAAACATTACTATAAAAGAGCTGTGCTGATTTTATTTACCCATAGGGAATCCTACCCTGCAATAATCAGTTCTGCTAAGACTTCCATTTACATGGAGTTTTTAAATTGCACATAGAAATTTCAATAACTGGAAAAGAGATAATTGCGGCTGAGCTGTACCATCAGCAAGCATCACCGCCCACCGCACTCTGACTTCAGTTAACAAAAGTTGGACTCCAGCTTCTGTAAGAAATATATCAGATCTGATTTAAACTGTTTCAGCAGAATTACTAAAGTTGTATAAAAAGTAGAAATAGCACGGTATATCCAGCGATACCGTGTGAATTGAATAAGCTCATTTAATATTAAAAATTATAATAATACTTACACAACTCTTTTCAGGTTAAAAGTGTAATAGAAACATTAATTAGGAAGTTCTCACACCTCCCTGTGGGGTAAGTATGTATTATTATAGCCACCTTCCAGATGAGGTAACTGAGGCAGCGAAGTTATTAACTTGCCCCCTCTCTCAAGGTTTTCCCAGGACCAGGAGGGCTGTAGTGCATGATGATTAGTTGTTATAAGGCTATTTAATTACCAATTTTTACCAGTTGGTATGAAATCATACATGTTTATGAAGCCAATTCTTCAACTGAACTATTTCCAATCCCATCTAGAAGTGGGGAGCTGAGGAAAAAGGTGCTTTAGCTTGTCTACTGCTCAGCAGCTCATTGCTTACCTACTGAACACAGATAACACATTGCCTGGAGTCGAGACGTCAGCAGAGACAGAACTCATCTACAGTAACATACACTAATCACTAAACCAACTGAAAACCACATGAACTGTTTCCAGAAGTTTCGGGGCATGTCCAAAAGCGCACCGTAAACTCAATAATGGTAATATGCTTTCTCCTCCTATCAAAGCTTCATTATTGGATTATTATTATTTCCAGTGATGTGCTTTGCTGTAATAAGAAGGATTTTCCCCCTCTGCTAACTGCTTTGCCTCTCTCATGGCATTTAATTGGGATTGCATTCAGATGCACCGGCCGAGAAAACAGACTTTGCAAGTGGTAGCATTCATTGCCGGCCCTTGGAGACGTCAACTTTCCATGTAGAAGACAAATCCTTCTCTCACTTGACCTTATTAATCTTACAGGAGCCCAGCATTATTAAATTGAATTCACCCCAAAAGACAGAACGGATTTCAAAGGCCAACACCACTTAGGTATGATGAGTTTCTATTAAACTAACAGCTGATTTCCAGAAGAACTTTCTTCAGCTTGTAAAAGGAAATTCAATTGTATTTCTGGAAAGAATTGAAGGCTCAGAAAGTTAAATTGCATTTCTCCTCTGAATTAGATTAAGGGGGAGTATTTTATTATGGGAATGTGCTCTTTCTTCCTCATGTATGTGCAATTCTTCCTAGGAGCAGAGACTGGCCAGTAAGTGAAGTAGCTGTCCTGGAAAACCACCACTTCGTTGTGGTGACTTGAAGGTGGATAAAGATGCCCAGATGCCCAAATAATGAAGAAATTTGCCTAGACGCCAGTCAAGTCCTGTTTCAAGCCTGGAAACAGTTTGGAAATTTTACACAGCAGATCTGTGCCTCCCACAGCAGGAATGGGGCTGCTCCAGAGCCCCTCGAGTCTCGAGCGCATGTAAATGTGTCTCCTGGAACTTCACTGCACTGTAATTTTAAATTGTACTTGATACCATAGATGTTTGGATTACAGTTGCTATTGAACGTAGGTGAAAGAAAAGCAGTGCTAATGTCTCTCCCCCATTGATTCATGTTCTCTATAAAGTCAGCTCTTGTGAAAAACATTACATAAATGACATCTGCATTAATAAACATTCTTGCCGGATACTTCAGGTTTTACTTGCCATTATAAATTTCTGGATGATAAACACGCCATCTGGAGTTCTCATTAAAGGGCTGGTCCAAGCGTGAGCATCCATGTGCAAGCGAGGGCATTAGGCAGAGCAGCGAGGAGTAACACAAATATTCAATTTGTGCTTTATACAACCCTGTCTTGTTCCTGCTGGATCCATGACTTCGAAGTACCTTTTCCTAAGTGCTACAGACTCCTACAGAAGATGACAGGAGATGCCACAAGCCCAGGAACTTGAGTTATCAACGTTCAAGAGGAATTTCTGCTTCTACACCAGAGAAACTTGGGAGAAAAGGCAGGTGCCTAAGAAACTCATTAGTAGCCAGGAGCAGCTTTCTTCAGATATTGGACCGGCTCGCCAATGCCGTGTTCCAGTATGAACAGTACTGACCATCACAGCTGTGCCAGCAACAACCCAGTACAATTTGTATTTCATCAGGAAACCTAGAACTGTTTGGGAACGATCACCTGTGGGATCTCCTGCCAGTTTCTGGCTTGGATTAGCTCTGCCCCTTTACTGTTTTCCTTATGTCAAAACCCTGCGTGCTGCTATTTCTCCCTGTATTTTCCTTTTTCAAAAGTTTTTTTTTTTTTTTTTTGTATCACATTCTTAAAATGCATGCGAGCTGCCTCTTGGCAGGCTGACTTACATGAGAGCCCCTTACTTATTAAAAAACCTGAGCCTCGCTACTCTGTCGAGTCTATTATCTTCTAAGATTTTCCTAAATTACGGCAGGCTAATATTCTGAAAAACATAAATAGTCATGAATGCTGCACTAATTCACATACTTTATGGTGAATGCTATAATTTTTAACATATGTAACACACAAACAATGAAGATGAATTCCAAGCCTTGGTGGATAACATGTCTGACACAGAATGGTTTAAAAATTTTACTCCTAAAACATTTTAAAAATTTTGAGTTCTGTCTATTCAGGCAATAATATGAGTTCTTGTTAGTTGGTCAATACCCCTCGTTAGCAGTGAGTTTTCCAGTGCCTCAGAATGGTGCAGTTTGCTCATTAAAGCCTGCTCACATTTACCCAGGGACATTCCCCTCTTGTGAGACCTCATCTGGAGGGTTGTGTCCAGTTCTGGAATCACCAATATAAGAAGATGGAGCTGTTGGAGTGGGTCCAGAGGAGGCTACAAGGACGATCAGAGGGCTGGAGCACCTCCTATATGAGAACAGGCTGAGAGAGTTGGGGCTGTTCAGCCTGGAGAGGAGAAGGCTCCAAGAAGCCCTTACGGTGACCTTCCAGTACCTGAAGGGGCTACAAGAAGCTGGGAAGGGGGCTGTTCACAAAAGCTTGTGGTGACAGGACGAGGGGCAGTGAGGATAAACTGGAGAGGGGCAGATTTAGGCTGGACATAAGGAGGAATTTCTTCACTATGAGAGTGGTGAGGCCCTGGCCCAGGTTGCCCACAGAAGCTGTCTCTGCCCCATCCCTGGAGGGGTTCAAGGCTGGGTTGGATGGGGCTTGGAGCCCCTGATCCAGTGGGAGGCGTCCCTGCCCGTGGCAGGGGGTGAACTGGATGATCTTCAAGGTCCCTTCCAACCTGAACTATTCTATGCTCCTTGCTTAGAGTTGGGGCTGCGAAAGGACTGCGGCTGGGCGAGAGCCAGACTTCTGGAGGGCGGCAAATCACGTGTCCCAGGAACCAAAAATACCAACTCTGAGGGCAGCCGGGGGCAGAAGCACAACACCATTCCTGTTCACAAGCAACAATATTTCACTCAGAAACTGCCCCACACCACCGTGGGTCCCCTCGATAAGTCAAACCCATCCACTCGGGTACCGATGCACAGGGTCGCATTTCTCTTACAGAATCTTTGGCACAGGCTCCACGTTTTATTGTCATAAAAGATGATTAGAAAGTAGGTCCCTTCCCCCTCCCCCTCCACCCAGTTACATATTCTAGTATAAATTTCAGTTTTTATGGCAAATATCTTACTTTTTGAGTATGTTTACATGCTGGAAAAATCGTAATCAGTCTGCATGCAGCAACAGAGACATCATGCTTCTGGCATCCTCATGCACATCTGACAGACAAAAAGTGCCTTTGGCTGCTAACATTAACAACGCAGATGGGGGAAAAAAAAGGAAAATGCGCCGTCTACTATTTTACATGCTGTAACAAAACCAGAATAAGCACGAAAACTATTTACTGATATTTGAATTAATATCTTCTGGTAAGTCATTAAGAGGAAATATCAAAATTTTTTATCTAAGTGATAGGAGAGGAAAAGATGGCATTAATTACAGTGTTCATCATTGCAAATAAAGTCTGTTTCCTCCTCTGTAAGTATGTGAAATGAAAGCCTAATTGAACCTCGTATAAAACTTGCAGGTAGCAATTCTTGTTTAAAAGTAGATCTAGTTTTAAAAAAAGAGATTATACCCTAAGCCGTTAACAATATCCAGAACCTAAAGTAAAAACCCAAACAATAGCAATAAAACATTTAGCTAAATCTAAATGATGTCATTCAGAACAAGAACTTTCACAAATAAAGCACAATTTGTTTTATAAAATTTTTATAATACTCTTTATGCTTGATACGATTATGTCAATAATATAGATCTGCTTATTATTAACCCTTATTATTAAGAGTTATTACTAAACATGCAAAATTCATTGCATGAAGCAAATGGAATATGTATTAAATTCCATTCTATCAACAAAACAAGTTTTAGGTGCTTCTCCTTTCAGGCTTGATTATTCTATAGCCCCAAGTTTTCTGAATTAAAACTGATTATTTTAAGTCAATCTCACTTGATTTTCATGAGTAATTCTGGAGAACTACAGAAGTCACTTGGGGGCTGCATGTTTTATTAATTTAGTATACATAATGCTTTCTTCGATTTACTGTCCTATACTGCAGATTATAAATAAACAGACGTAAATAAGATTTAAAGGATTACAGTTTCACTTTACATTCCAGGTTAACAGATTTCATAGTAAAATACTGGTAATAGAACTGGCTAACAGTAAACTTGCGGAGTGGTGTAAATGAAATCAACTGAACAAACAATGGCACCCTGGATCACAGAATAATCTCATGGAGATTAAAATTCACAAAAATATTATTAAAATTATTATTATTATTAGTCGTAGTAGTATTATTAAAGACAAGATTTCACCCTTGAGTTTATCACATGCTACTTCGCAAAGATCTCGCAGACCTGGCCACTGCTGAAGAGTGTTTAAACTTGGTGTTTCTTACAGCACCGTTCACAAAGCCTCAGGGTCTAATTTGATTTTACACCCCACCCCCCCAATTTAAAATTGTTTCTGCCCTGTTTCCAAAACAACTACTTTCAATCCTCTTTTTTTTTTTTTGCAATGCCTCTCCTCCCCGCTGCCATTTCAGTCTCTTGTGCTGCTCATCTCAGTGGGAAGAGCAGGGAGGAGCGGTTCCTCGGGGCTGAGTGCTCCTCTCTCCCAGCATCCGCACCCAAGGACTAGATATTCGAGGCTGATTTTGATTTTTTTCAGGCCATGTGTTAGATTATTTCTGGCACAGCAAAGTGGAAAAGGGAGCGAAAGGACAGTGGGAAGTTGTAAAATATATATAACGTACCAAAAACTGGGTAAGTTTAGATGAGTCAGTGGCGACTTCTAGAAGAATAAGTGGGCAGCGTGTACTAATTTATTTCCCATTAAGACAACATCGCTGTTGCAAAGCCAAAATCCTGCATAAGTGGCCTTTGCCCAATCTTACGCTTTCTAACCCTACAATTTCCAGGCCCAAATGGAATCAAGGCAAAAGCCTAAAAATTGTAGGGTTAAGGACCGTTCCCCACTGCTGGATTTGTTCCTGTTCTGCCGTTTCATGCTACATTTTGTAAAAGGGGGTGAACGAACTGGGGGTTGACGTAAGAGAAGCCTTCAAAATCTGTTTGGTCTATGTTAGCAATGACCAGCTGATCTGGAGGTGTTAACACCGGCTGTCCTCGCGTAAAGAATTTATCGAAGTTTTCGGCACCTTTGCCACACTGCAAGAAAAAAAAGGAAAAAAAGAAAGAATGCTGAAAAAATCAGTGACACATTGGCAGTTCCAGCTTTTTGCAGATTTTTCAGGATATATGCAAGACTTTCCCTCATTTCTTTTGAGCAGTTAAAAAGAGAATTTTCTTATCAGCTATTTTAACAAGAAGTCCCAGGCAAACAGAGCCATTTTAATAGATTAATTCTGATGAAAACAGAGTCAGAGAAGTTTCCACCCATCAGCACGAGATGATGAGGTAAAGAGAGTTAAATGTTCAGAATTACTGGGATAAAAAAGGAAAAAAAAAATTTTATGGACATATATTGGCAAGCGATACTTCATCTGTTAAGTCATTTAATTCTTCTTAAAACCTCTACGACGCAGAATTGAATTTTCATGTTCTTCTCTGTTTCCTTCACGATCTGCATAAAGTTTAATGGGATCCATTTATATGCTTTGATTCTTCATTGTAGATCCTATAAACTCTCGGGAATACAGAAATGAGAGCAGAGCTCCATTCCTGGGGACTGCAGGAGGGAGCTGGGGCAGGGAGCACATCCTGGGAACAGGTCCCCATTACAAAATGTGCTATCACAGTTTTCCTCCTTTTTCTGTCTAAGACAACAGAGACACCGTCTCGCAAAAGCCGAGCCGAGAAGGGTGGTTATATATAGCTACATGTGAACACAGTTTATTCAGAATGGGAAACAAAAGAAATCAGCTTTATGGGAGAGATGGTTTTAAGTAATGCAGAAAACCCCAACAAAGCTTATAAATACGCCCACATCTTCAAACATATTAAAGACTTTATGGGTTTTTTCTTTCTATAATCCATATAAATACAATAAGCAATGACATTAAATGAGTTACCCATCGGGTATGCAAATATCAGGTTTGGATTTTAAATTATTTTTGAAAGTTAGACTCCACGTGAATATGCCTTGGTGTGTTTTAATAGTAGCCTGAATAAACAAAACAGGTCATGATAACCATGGAGATAGAGCACAGCTGCTCTGAACAGGAGCCAGGATCTGCCACAAAAAGCACTATGATGGAACCAGACCACGCTTCAAGCTTTTAGTACCTTCATGCTTGTGTTACTCCTAACCTCAAGGACAGCCTAGGCACTCAGTTCCTAGCTAATAAAACTTACAGATGTGAAGGTAGATTTGCTTTATGATCAGCTTTAAATTTGGCTCAAGAAGCATGTAATGAAAATCCTCAATAAAATACGCTTTAACGAGGTGCAGCTCCCTTTCTGACAGGCAGCTCTGGGGACCAGCCAGGCGCAGTTGGCAGTATCATGCATATTCTTTACTTCTTTACACTCTTCCCTGCCTGCAATATCTACACTATATGAAAAGGGTATTTCCCCTAGCACAAAACTCTCTTATCAGCGTGCAACTCCCTACCCGGTGGTGTGAAGATGTCATTTGTACACCAAGAGAGGAATATATTCTGCAACAGCCTCCCTGTGTTCATTAGTTTCTGATGTGGCACTATTTACATCAGTAAACAGATCAGCTAATGTACCAATGATCCTGTACCTGCAGCGCTCCAGCCAGCTACCTATCTCCCTTGAAATAAAAAATGTGTTAGAGAAGAAAGATTCAATGCTAGGACATAACAATTTGCAGCCATTCCTGAAAGCTTGTACTCCTCTGTGCAAATACTTTTCTTTGCTTGTCAATAAAATACAATACATACTGAAAGAAATTCCATATCAACAAATACTGTTCTTCAAATTCTATTCACTTGTTTGGAATTCTAGATCACTCCTACAGGTACACTTGCGTAAACCCGCAGTAAACATTAAAAATAAATCAGGGATTTTTCTTGCAAACTTGGCAGATGTGGGTTCTGTCAGTTAAGGACGGGGAATACAAACCCCCTGTGCTGCGCAGCCCAACAAATTCACCCCAGTAATTCAGATGCCCTTAATCACTAACTTTAGATGCTGTTTAGAGGAGACAGTCAGGAACTGCATTTATTAGGTCTCAAGTGGCTGATGTGGTTATGCCAATTTTCCCTGTCTTCAGCTTCTCCTGTGGTGCACGACCGCTGAAGTCGAGACAAACCACTGAGACGTTTTTTGCAAGGGATAAAGAACACTGGGTTACGCTACAGGGTGCCAAAACATGAACAGATTTACAGACTGATTTGCCATAATCAAATTGCCTTATTTTAGAAGTGTCCCAGATTTGCAGCACCATCAAGCCAGCATTAATCTCACCCCCTGGGAGAGCACGACTACAGACACATTTAGCGAGGGAAGTACTTGGCATCTCACTCACCACTTTAGGTTTGAAAGGTGGCTGAATCTCTCTGCTTTCCAATTTTTCCCAGTCAATTCTCCTGAAGAAAGCATGTTCCCTGATGTCTCTTTCACCTTCAAGGCCACAGCCAAGGCGTTTTGCGGGATGTTTAGTCATTAGCTATTATGAAGAAAACACAAAATGGTTAAATTTAACGCTGGACAGAAAGTTGCTGTGCTCTTGCTCCTCTCCTGAAGATGCTACTAAAGTTGTTTTGAAAAGCTGAAATTCATTTTTTGAAAATCAGTTTTCATTGCAGAAAGTACATCAGCAGCAAAATGAAGGGCTGCTCTTGAAGAAGTAGTCACTGGAGGTTTGGGTGGGCAGACAGTGCCCAGGGCACACTGCTATCCTAATAGTTCACAATGCATTCCTGAATTTCACCTTTCTTCATAGAATCATAGAATAACCAGGTTGAAAGAGACCCACCGGATCATCAAGGCCAACCATTCCTATCAATCCCTAAACCATGCCCCTTAGCATCTCCTCCATCCATCCCTTAAACACCTCCAGGGAAGGTAAATCAACCCCCTCCCTGGGCAGCCTCTGCCAGTGCCCAATGACCCTTTCTGTGAAAATTTTTTTCCTAATGTCCAGCCTGAATCTCCCCAGTGGAGCTTGAGGCCATTCCCTGTCGTCCTGTCCCCTGTCACTTGGGAGAAGAGCCCAGCTCCCTCCTCTCCACAACCTCCTTTCAGGTAGTTGTAGAGAGCAATGAGGTCTCCCCTCAGCCTCCTCTTCTCCAGGCTAAACACCCCCAGCTCTCCCAGCCGTTTCTCATAAGGCCTGATCTCCAGCCTCTTCACCAGCTTTGTTGCTCCTCTCTGGACTCGCTCCAGAGCCTCAACATCCTTCTTGTGGTGAGGGGCCCAGAACTGAACACAGGATTCGAGGAGCGGTCTCATAAATCTCCAGAACAGCTTCTGCCCTCCTTCAACAATCAATTAAACTTAATAAATTCCAATATACTAAAGCTTTACAAAGTACTATGCCCTTCCCCCTGCTTTAATTCTTCTGGGCTTGTTCAAGACGTCTCATTACAGAGCCTACAATTTCTTGGCACGGAGCCGACAATATCCAATCTGCGTTTCCTCCCTTGCATCCTTAATGCCATCTCGGTCAATACTACACCTAGGTGGAGAGATTAAGCAGACAGAGAGGAAAAAAACCCCAAACCCGCCAGCACGGCATGCTTGGGAATAGTAATGTGCTCCCTAATTAAAGAGCTCCTCAAAATCTTCTTGACTGATATGTACATTAGGAATTGAGCAATGCAGCCTTCAAATCTCACTGCCAGTATTGTGGGGACTTTTTAAAGCTCTTTCACAAACTATATATGATTAATATACTGCTGGGAGTGATACCTCAACAAATCTTTTTAAAACCTCAGCTGTACCGCTTCAGTCTCCCTCCAAATGTTGAGTTGATCAGGTTCCAATTTTGAACCTAAAATAAAAGCGACTCTAAGCAGACTTTGGGAAGTTGGCCCTGCACTGGGCTAAGAACCACATCCTGCTTCAAGCTTAACAGCAACTTTCATATTTTTATTACCTCTTTTAAACTCCTTGCTTTATATATAAGAAAATGTGATGATGATTCTTGCAGTATTAATTCTATTCCAACGTTGCTGCATTTACCAAACCCCACAAACTCTCTATCAGTGGAATAGATGTCAAGCAGACAATTCAATTTTAAGAACACAGTGGGCACGTTCATCTTGCCTGACGACATAGTCCCAGGATTGCTGAGCTACTGTTGACAAGACTCAGAAGTCTTCTCAGATTGACTTCTGAGCTCAGGTAAAATGCTCACTGAAATTTGGAATTAATTTGCTAGTTTAATACAGAGGATGAACGTATTATTATCATGTAGACTTGACCTTAAGCCTAGTGATGCAAAGCAGTTTTAGCCCTCTAACCTTCCTTTGTATAGGCACCTAGCAAAACAGCAGCGAGCAGGAGAGCTGAAAACACAGTAATTAGATCAAGTTCAAACTGTGATGTCTGAATACATGATTTTCGCGAACAAGCATCAATTTGAATGTACTTTACAAAAATATATCATGTTTCATTTTTGTTGGCCAGTACATCTACTGTGGGATAGACTCCAAAATTAGAGTAGTCTTTCCTTTTATCTATCCTGTTCTAAACAGCTTTTCTTTTTCCTGATGATCTTTCCTTAAGGGATTAATACCCAGCTCATGTACAACACTTCATAAACGGTTGCAAAAGAAAGGAAGAAAGTAAACATCAAATTAACTGACACTAAGTGCAGTGATATTTTATCAGCGTAAGAAAGACATCAAAGTAACGCTTTATAGATGGTGGTTTGGAAAAGCTGCAGGCTGACAGTACTCCAGGGAATCACGTGGAGTCAAGGGAAAGTCAAATAAATTCCTTCTTTCCTGAGCTAATCCCCTGAAGTCAAATATATTTTTTTCTTCACCAACGAATTAATTTAACTTGGACTCTAAGATAAAGTTTAGGCCACACAGGTTACAACTGGGTCAGGATCTCCCTACAGTCTCCTTGCTTTTACACTGAAGATTTTCACATAAGCTCATCTTCACCTACATTTAAAAAATCATTAAGTCTTTTGCTCTGCTGTTGTCATTAGACATGCTGGGCTGAGGACCACAGCATGCTCGCTGGAGCACTTGGTATCCATCTCAGCCGAGATATCTCCTCACTCTGCCAGCTGGGGTTGTGCTGCCAAGGGTTGAGAGGTGGGTGGAGACGTTTCACACCATCATCCTGTTTAGAAATTCTGCCTCGGATTTGGCAGCTACTGATTCTGACAATTGTTCTTACCATAAAACAAGCAGGCACGCCGGGAAGAGCCGAATACTTATCAGTGACACCAGCGATGAGCACTTCGTGACAATATAGCTCAGCACAGCATGATAGAAGCTGCACTTACCAATACTACAGTGCCACATCAACGTCAGACATTTAGTTATTCACAATGACTGCCAAAAAGGAACTTAATGATAAAGAAACATCTATCTCACCCCCTTGCAGATGGAGACAGCTTCTTTGGACAGTGATTTTGGATAGGAAACATTATGTTCCATTATGGACTGGAAAAGTTCATCTTCGTCTTCTCCATCAAATGGAGGCTGTGAAAAATAAAGCACAGGTAAGGTGCTTATTAGGTTGTTTTTTTAATTTTAATTCTCAGTTTTTATGAAATGGCATGACAATACTATGGCCACGCTGGGTCAGGTCAATGGTGCATCCAGCCTAGTAACCTGCCTTGGGTCAATCACAGATGCTCAGAGATACAGCAGTGGTCCTTGCCCAGGAACACAAACCAAACTTCCAGCCATCTGTAGCCTGGGATCTCCTGACCCAGAAGTTTAGTGTTCATTAGTCTCAGGTAGAAATTGAGGAGAAGTTTGATCCTGCTCCCAGTGTGGCAGAATTGCATGCAAGATTATCTTCATGATCATCTTTAATCAGCTTTTAAAGCTACTGTATACCAGACAGCCAAAATACTTTGAAGTGTTAAGTTCGGAGACTGTAACTTTCAATTATGTTGTGCTACAGTACATCCGTTCCTCACTTAATTCCAGTTAAACTCTGATTTGTTTTATAAGACACAGCTATAGACTCTGCTTCTGCGAAGGGGGGACTGTATCACAGGAAAGGGCTGCATCTCATTTTTAAATACAGGTGATGAGGAAAAGTGCCTGCGGGCGAGTCCCCAGGCTATGGGCACTGTGGAAGGCTCAGCTAATGGCAAAACCTCGTTTTCTCAAAATATTTTCAGTGCAGACTGTAAATGTTAACAACTGCAACAGCTGCATTTCAGAAACTTTAAAAATGTCGACTGGAATTCAGTAGAGAAACTATTGAAGGCATTTGTTAAAAAATGTATGTTTTAAGCTTAGAAAATGCACAGCTCTAGCTAACTCAAGACTAGAAGAATTTCTTAAAGTTGGTAGTTATCTGCCTTTACTGTAGAGTGTTGCTTTCCTGCTTGAGTGACTCAGAGTGCAGAATCCCATTAACTGTGCAGAATAAGGGTCTGGAACTGAGCATATTTCAAGTGGTGAGATCTATACTTTACCCCTAGGACACACAATACAAAAACTGTATTCTTGCGACTTAACTGCAATGCAGAGCGTATACACGCTTTTATTATGTCTCCCTGTGGCTTCAAACTACTAAATGATCCTTCTCCATTTGACATGCATTTTCCTGCTCAAGTGTCTCCCATTCAGTTCTGAAGGCGGCTATTTATAACATTATTACAGTACAAAGAAGCCACATTCAAAGGCAGTGCTTGATTATGTGGGTGCAACATAAAGAGCTTAAAGCCTAAATACATTCTCAGCAAGTCAGTCAAGAGCACAAGGAGATAATATCAGTGTGAAAGGCCCCAAAGCTTGTCCAGTAAGGGTCTAAACTGCTAGGGATACTTGAAACAGAGCAGCTTGCAGAGGTAGGACGAGGTCATAGCAAGCATGAGAGGGTAACTCTTACCTGGCCAGCTAACATCTCATAGAGCAGCACTCCATACGCCCACCAATCCACAGACTTCCCATAGGGCTGGTAAGCAATAATCTGTATAATAACAAAAAAATCCAAAGAAAAACGCTCCACGTTAACTAACACCTACTCTTGTGACACATTAGATAAATAGCAACATGCAGAGATGAACTTATTTCCTTGAAAAAGCCCAGGAAGGCGATATTGAAATCCTCCCTCCAGGTGATCACTGGTTTCAGTGGAAGTTGGATTGCTTTGCAAATGCTACTCTAAACCTGTTTGTGTCTTTCGATACTCTGATACTTTGGGAAATGTGGCTCTCAGACCCTGACTCTTGTGCATTTGAAGGAAAAAGAGCACAAGGTATGAGACAAGGCAAAAATGTTTTCCATCCATTTGTGTCAAAGTATGAAATAATGAGATTCACTTAACTTAAAGATTTATCAATAATTAAGCCTTTCCTTTCTTTTATCTTCTCTTCTTCCCTTTTAATATTTATATATTTTCTGCTGTAAAAGGAACCAAAATTCAAGAAAAGAGCAAAACTGAAACGCTCAGTTACATTTTCCCAAGCCGCATGATTAATATACTCCTCGTATGAAGCTAGACACCAGCTACGCAAAATAGAAAGGGGCTTCTGCTGTTCAGCCTAATGGAAATGTGAAGTATTTCGAATCCTCTGGGTTCACATCTGACTGACAAAGAAGCACAAATCGAGTTCTGACACTATAAGAGGCTGCAAGTACCAATAGCACGCAGGTCCCCTTGTGCGTCACGTCCTTTCATCAAGGCCTCTTCAGAGATCAGTGTTAATTTATTTAAGAGATGCATTTGGACACGCTATAGAGGAGTTCTGAAGCCCAGACGGTCTCTCAGATCTCCTAAATAACTGTGAAGGGATACTGTGAATCATGAAGGGATGCAGAACGTCCTAGCCACTGCCCTCAAAACCTCCAACCCCAATGTCACCACTCCACTAGAAGTAGGGAACTGAGGCAGTCACTACTTCAGATGGACTCACATTTATTTTCCTCTTTGCATGCATTTTTTATTCTCTGTGAAACAAATTGCTAAGTCAAGCACACATCACAGACATTTTTAGTTGCTTGAAAGAGAAGTTGAACCAGTAAGTTTTGTAGTTTCTTAGGAAAAGAGTGAGTCACTGGTTCAATAAAGCAAGACCGCCCAGCTACTAAATGAAATTACAGTCTCTATGCGAATACGTGTTTTTCACTGCGATAGAAGCAGCACATGAATTAAAAGTTACTGCAATGGTTCTAAGTAAAAGACTGCAAAATCAGTCACACTTTGAAATACACTGCACCTGAGACAATAATAAGATTCTCAGCTGGAAGGTCCTACATAAAGGTGATCTTCATTACTGTCCTTTAGCAGTTATAAGGGCTTTAAAACGTATATTTGGAACATTCATTTCCTATTACAGTCATTGACATACTTGGTTACTCTCTTTTTCATTTATATAACCAGTAAGTTCCCAGAGGCAGCTGGAATCGGTGTTGCTTCTTGCAAGACCACTTTCAAAATTTTATCGAGAAGAAATATTGGCCTTTACACACAGCAAATGATAAAATATTTCATCCTTCTCCAACAGTCTGTCCTTGCCTTATGGAAAAAGAGTATTAGACCAGAAAAATAAAAGAAAGAAGGAATATTTTTCAGGAGGTCATTAACTTATGAGGGCAGAACATTTTGTACAACAAGCGCAATTCATGTAAATGGTTTTGGTAGAAACAGTTTCTTTCAATTAGCAAATCAGAAAAAGAAAGATCCACAGCACTGAGAAAGAAAATGCTGCTACATCGCTGCGGTTCTCAGTGCGCCAGCAATGTTGGTCCAGGAGGCCACAGTCTACTTCGTACTATTGGGAAAGAGTTTGATGGAATTGTACAGAGGAAACCTTTTAAATATAGCAATGCAATGCCATAAAATGAAAAAAGTAACAAAGCATGGACTCAATGAGGCTGTTTGTTTATCCAGCAAGAGATGAGTCAAGATTGGGTTGTTCTCTAAGCAGCATTCTTGTCAACAAATGTAATCTGCCCCCAATTAAATCTCCCTTTCTAAGAGAATATCAAATAGAATCATCAAGAGACTGAACGAACATGAAAAAAGCTCTCACATTTAACTAACATATGGTGAGAGTCATTAAAATTTTTCTCCTATGTCATTGGCTAAAATATTTATTTGATGCCACATGTCAAGATCAGCAGAAGCACTTGACAAACAGACCAGTGCCTCCTGTGAGCTGGCACACACCTCCCTTGCCTAAACCAGTCACATGCTGGAAGAGCGGGATTTGAGAAATAAAGATGGACATTAAGCTTCACTGGGACTGCAGAAATCCCACTGCAGGACAGTCCCACTGCAAATACACTGAAAACACTTTTTCATTGAACTTCCAGCAATGCAGGAAAAGTTGGTATTGTCAGTCTCTGGTGCTGTACACCAGAAGATATTTTCCTTTAATACTAATTAAACACACCCAATTTGAATCACCAGCTTAATCCTAGTAAGGAGATGATACAAGTGATATCCAGAAAAAGCTGTCTGCCACATTCATTCATCAACTTGTGTGTCATGCACAGAACCCAGTGGTTATAATCAAACACTGGGAGCTATTCAAAGCACCAATTGAAATATGTAAACAAGACAAAAGAACACTCGCTTCAAGGAAGGAATTACATGTGGGAGGAAGCAGATGAGTTTTCAATACGCAGTCAAATATGCACTGGTAACAAAGTCAGCAAGTTCTAAATGTTGTATTTTCAGTAGTTCCCTCCTCCTTCAGAAATCACCGCGTATTACCTACCAGCTGCTGCACTAAAGCCATCACTGGCTGCCTTGTAGCAGCTGCCAAAATCATCCTATTTGCATGTACAAATTTTGATAGTTTTTAGAACAAATAGCAGTACATTAGCACGAACTCCCACCTTGGTGCAGTATGCAAAGGAGACCCACAGAGCAGTGAAGGAGTTCACGTGCCTAGAAATGAAGACCTGTACCCTCCCTCCAGCTCTGATGTCTGCTTCCTACTGGCCAAGGAGGAATGTAAAGTCGATAGGACCCCTCCCTTCTCCTCCTTCTCAATCATTAATTTAAATGGTTGTCTTTTTCATCTCTTTTTACATTTCAAAATGTCCTATTTTACCCATCTATTACTGTATTTTAAGAGCTCTGCCTTTTCAGGTTCCGTGGATTCAAGAGCTCAGAAAGACCTCAGAGGAAATTTCTCTCATCAAGCCAAACTGGCAGAGGAATTTTTTTTTTTCTTTATATCTTTGTGCCTCTAAGGAAGGTACGGTTAAGAGCAGGACACAGAGATTAATATCAGCAATTTGTAGGAACGTTTAGATCTTTGCAGCTTGCAGCTGGTAGCCAGTTGGGATGAAAAGAATATATCCCAGAGGCAAAAGAAAGTCTTTTGTGAACATATCTTACGTCTACTGGAAAAGTAAAAACTTAGTTATTAAAAGAAATAAATATTACTAGGACAAGAAAAAGTAAAATGTACGGTTCCAGACTTCTGTAACACGTACTAGCCATAATCCTGGCGACTGCAAAGTTAGTACTTAGGGGTTTGAGCCTACAAGATGGAGGAGGAGGGAAACAAGAGTTTCCAATTTAAATGCTTCTGGAATTCAGAATCGGTGCTCTAGCTGCTCTGGGGATGCTGATGGTGGGGTTCAGCAGTGCATCACAGGCAGAGGGCTGTGCTGGCAGAATCCCTTCCTGCTAATCCTCTTGTCATCCATCTCCTTCTGTCTCTCTTGACTGGTCAAGGAAATACAAGGTATGAATTGATTTCATGGCTATTTAAGCATTCTGACCATAAATATTTAAGTTCAGCATAAATAAATATTCTTTATTAGGTAGGTATTCTTTCCTCGGAGCCTTCTCTTCTCCAGGCTGAGAACCAACTCTCTCAGCTTGTCGTCGGATGGGAGGTGCTCCTGAATTCCTGCATTTCTGCTTGGAGATCGCACGTGTGAGGCCAGCTGAGATGTCCCTGTATGGTCCTTCCAGCCGTGGCATCTCTGAACTAGGTGTCTGGGGTGCTCAAGCAGAGACTGCACAAGCTCCTCCAGACCCCACAATATTACTTCCCAAATACTGATGTAAAAAAGGCTAGGTGAGAGTGCCACACACTCGCAGGACTACTCCACTCTAGATACCTTCAACAGTTTATTTACATTTAGCTCATTTACCTCCATCCATCAGAGAATGGTATTGTGCAAATGCACCCGCACTAAATTGTATTATAAATTTTAGCCCATGGAAAAAAGCTGAAAAGCTCCTGCAAGCAAAACATGAACCTGTCTTTGACGTTTACTAGACCTAGTTAGCAATTTGTCAGTCACAACCATGTTTCAGAAACTAAAGAAAATCAGCCAACTAGTAAATAAAAATCTGTTTCCAAGATAATAAAAAGACTGATTTCCTAGATTTTGGTAAAAGGGTTATTTATTTCTTTACATGAAAGTTCCAAATAAGAAAGTGATTTCAACACTGGCCCATATTGAGCATTTTGGCAGACTACATGTTCTTTGGTATTAACTGGCACAAGACTCTTGCCACAGAAAGGACACATTTAATTTGTAATATTGGCTTCATTTATGTTTTGACAGAAGAAAATGAAATACTGCTCTGGTTGTTCCGATATCCTGCTGCAAGCAACAGTAATTTGTGAAAAACAGGTTTTTATAAGACACAATATTTCACTCTGAAAAGCATGAATTAGCAACTGGAAAAAACCGAACTATTTTTCATTCCAATTTCACGGAGACGACAAAATTCACCTTAGACACTAATTTACTTGTCCATGTATAAATCTCCCATATTCCAACAAACATTCAATTACAGCCAGAAATGTTTCAGCCAGAGCTGCCTCTTGCCCAGCAGTCAGTGAAACATTGAGTATTTTGGATCAGCACACAGCCCCTTGCACTGAATTTGCAGCCAAACAAATCAAGACTCTTTAGAGCTCAGTATGCACAAATACCAGATTTTAATATTCATATATTTGAATCATTTCCAAATCACCACATGTGCTTGTTTTTAATGTTTTATACCTAATCTATTGAAATACAAATCATACCGAGACAACAAAATTCTTAACTCTAAGCTTGTGCTTTAAAGTAGAACTGTGTTTCTCATGATCAAATTTTTTATTTTAGACTCCCTGCAGTAGGTCTGTGCTTGAATGTGATTTTCAGTGGCTTGAATCACCAAGATTCAATCACCTGGAATCACCAAGTCACAGAAAACTCAAGGCAAATTATGGATTTATTACATCAACTCCATTCAAGCCGTGATCTTGTAGCTTAGTTGAGGCTTTCAATGACCAGAGCTTTCACGAGATCGAACGCAGTAACTCAAGACACCTGGGTACCATTTGTAAAACAGGGCTTGCAAAAGATTACAGTAGTTTCACAAAGAGGTCAGCGAAAAGCTTCAAGACCTCATGAGTCCCTTACCAAAAATCAATGAGAGGTTCATGATTTCCTGAAAATGCTGAACAGTCCTCCAAGTATATGTATTTTGGCAGCTGTGTCAACCTCGGGAGAAATACATTAAAGCAGCTACATTTGCTCCTAATAAAATGTTTGCTGACCTCATCAACAGACTCGTGACACCCATGAAGTCTCTATGACTTCACAAATTGAAGCAAAAAGTTTACTATAACAACATTTCCAGGCTACAAATTTAAACTCACAAGGTGACCATCCTGCTGTTTGAGTCTTTTCCTAGTGTGAACAAAATCAGAAGCACTGATCCAGTAAAAAGTTATGGTTTTTTATCAACTAAATACTTTTTAAATAATAAGTCCTACTGATAATATTGTATTAGTTCAACAGTATAAATGGTACCATTTACAGGGTATCCAGAATGACAGGTATCAACGCTTGATGGTGGGAGATGTGTGTAGTGACAACTTTAATTTCAGAGACTGAAATGGTAAATATTTACCTCTGGTGCAATGTAGTCTGGAGTGCCACAGAAGGTCCTGGTTGTTACGCCATCTAACATATGTTCTTTGCACATTCCAAAATCAGCAATTTTAATGTGTCCTTCTGAATCCAACATCACATTATCTAATTTCAGATCTCTATGAAGAATCACAGTAATTTAATGTTAATGTTTAGGATCAACGAGGGCCAACTTAACTAGTTCTGAGTTTAGGTGAGGAACCTGTGTAGCTATTTGGGGGGCAGAGCTGCTCATGTGGGGCAGCCTGAAGTCTGGATGGAGCCGGGCACCTCAATGCACACATGTAAGAATAACCATTAGCCCTGAAACTGGACAGTTAATCAAGACAGATGTATGTGACCATGAGCACAATTACACTGAGGCTTCTGAATGTGTACAACTACCAAGCATCACACAGGAATGCACAAGACCATGTCCTACATTTTCAAGAGCTTTCAGTTGTGTTGGGCAGAGCATAGATATCAGAAAAGGTCAAGTAAAGCAAGCGTATCAGAACCAATGCAATGAAAAGAACAATATAGCGATAGATTTTTATAAAATGTTGTAGAAAAGCACTGAATTTTTAAAGAAACTGGTGCTTTTGGGTTTTTAAAAATAGTTCAGGAACTACTTATGTCAGATTATACTCACCTATAAATAATCCCTCTGTTATGGAGAAAAAATAACCCAACTGAGATCTCAGCTGCGTAGAACCTGTACGAAAAAAACCCCAACAGATTTCTTACTGCCTCTTGATTTCCTTCTAAAAAAATATTTTATAATGCATCATGGCAAAGAATGATAATTTCATAGCATATACAGCCTGTAATATATAGTGTGTGTATATAAAGTATAGAAATACATATCACTGATGAGATAAAAGATACTTCAATTTGACTTTCACAGACATTTTTTGAGTATTTGGTGATAAAATAACACAGAATTAGGAAAAAAAATATTGAAAATGTGTCCCTAGATCACAAAAAATGGTGCAGCTGGAGCACAGCATTTTACTGCACTGATTGGAATCTGCCTGCAAAGGTCAGTACCTCTGCATATCGATGCTGAATTCAGGATGCAGCTCAATTTACACTGCAATTCATACGGCATGAAATAATTTGCAGAAATAGTATTCCTTTATACAGGCTGTTAATGGATTAATTACATAAAGCTAATTAAAATGATTACCATATAAACTATAATTGCTGAACGTAGTTAAAGGATATACAATATTGATGGCTGTTTGAAACCAGTTGCCGTGGAACTGTGCAAACTATATGCATGAGGATTATTTAAAGATTATATTAATTTTCAGGCTAGGAAAGGAAAGCTTGGCTCTCGAAACACTTGATTAGAGGTGTTCATGAACGCGTGTGCTGGAATACGCTCCACAGGCATAAGCTGTCAAAAAGCACCATAGTTTGCAATGGGTGTTGGCAAGTTACATTAGCTGAGAGTCAGGGATGATCTCACACCATCTAGCTTTTATTTAACAAGTTGTTGAAATGGTGCTTTATATCTCAACTACTTATATTTAGGAGACCTCTCATTTAAACAAGCCCTGACAAAATGAGAAATTATTTTAGCTGACTTCTTAATACAATTGGTCACACTTGATTTTAAAGTTTCATTGGTAAATCATTTAGGAAGCACTAATAAATGGTGATGAGATGTTATAAGCATGACTAAAATGGTCCTGATGGATCCATTCACATTTGAAAGTGATACAGATCATTATCGGCTGCTCACTGATAAACCAGATGTACAATTACCTAAAGGGGATCATGCAGATAAACAACTCCTAATCACTTATTAACTCCTCACAAATAAAACCTCTATAAAAAAGCAGGAGCACAGAAATTCTTCTAAACTACCCATTGTATTTGTCTTGTACAAACTATAATTATATTGCAATGATGAGTCTATTTGTATGGCCTTTCCCTATACCATTAATTCAGACTGAAATGTTCTACCCTTTTTCTTATATTCGCTTTTAAAAACAACACCAGAATACCAAGTAACGTCTTTAATTTCCTGTTGCCTTGTTTAAATTCTTGTCACTGTTAAAGTAGGCATCGCACGCCTCTGTTGGTGCTAAGTTTTTGAATAAAAAGGCAGAGCCACCTTTGGTCTACGTGTGCAAACAATATTTTCAAAATGAACTTCAGCTTTTGGGCCTTAAAAACAACCAGAACAGGCCAGTCTAGACTTTATGCTGAACCTGGGAAGATGCTGATAGACAGTGGGATAGGTAAACCTAATCTTCTAAAAGTGCACAATTAAGATGATGACATGATTTAAATTCATAAACATGAACACTCACACTGCTTGCGGCTCCTTAAATTTTCCTACTTGCTGAATGTGATACATGAGATCACCACCATTCACATATTCCATCACAAAATAGAGACGGTCCTAGGATAAATAGATAAATTAAAGATGCACATAAATACATTACAGAAAACATTAGATATGCATTGATCAGCAAAAAAAAAAATGTCACTAATATGTTATTATAAAGCTTTTAAGATTATTAGGACTGGTTGTACATTCTGGCAAAGTTGATGGACTAGGAAATGGAAGTGGAATGTTTTGGAAAAGCTGCAAGAGTAAATCATGAGATCTGTCTAGATTTGCCAATTCTAGTGATGCATTTTTATATATTATTTGTCTGCAGTGGTCCCCATAATTATTCACATATAGTTCTGCCTAGAAAAATCTATCTTTCTAAAAATAAAACGACTGTGGCCACCTCACACTGAAAATTCTGGTGGACAACACTATGGAAAGCAAATTTCTTTTTGCAGTTATAACGTAATCCAGATGGCATGTAAGACACATTAACACGCTTCCTCTCAGTTAAGGAAGACTGATTTTCCTTTATTTTTTTTTTTTTGGACAGAATCAATATCCTGAAGTATTTGTAGAAAAGTTCTGATTCAATAGTCTGATGGGAAAGAGACTCATTACTAAGATGCTCCATTTCAGTCTCTACTCCCTCGTTTTCCTTCAGGAAAAGCAAGGCTCTAATTGTCCAGTTATTTCAGAACATTAACATACACTTAAAGGCTGTGATTTCCTAAATTAGGGCCAATAGACAAGCCATAGGCAAAGTGTTTAATTGCCCTGATCAGATTTATAATATCTGGTTTTTCGTATGAACTGTCTTATGGTAAAATCCATGGCAACAGAAGCCGGCAGCTAAAAGCACTAAGAAAAAATAATTTTTCCTATGGTCACACAATTTATGGCTTTTCTTCTCCTTCAAATACAATTTCTCATTTTTGTAGCTAATATTGTTCCTTCAGAATATTTCATAGCACCAAATGCAAACCACTCAACTCTTAGGAAATCATTAAGTAAATTGGGCGAAGGTGTTGATGATTCAGTTAGGCCTTCATGTAGCTCCATTTCTCTTGTACATGATAAAACATAAAAATTATACAGTAAATACTTAAAATCCCCAACTTTTTTACTCCATTCCTCTTAGCCTGAAAATATGAGACATTTCTGGTTTTAAGATTTCAATTGAAAATGTAGTTGCAAAACAAAGACAAGGTTAAACAAAGCGTTTTTTCTATTACTCGTGACACTATGTAACTTCATTAGTCACCAGAAAGCTTAAATATGTAGAATTAGAGGTCGATAGAAATCTATTTCTCACCAGGACCTCTCATTACAACAATCCTGATAACTGCAAGCAGAGGCAGAAAAAATATTTTGAAAAACAAGAATTAGCAAGTGCAATAGCTTCCCGATTCAGATTTTATTGAGATTAATTATTTCCACAAATCAGTTGTATCCAGGCCATTTTCAGCTCAGAGATTTGCAGGCACTAAACAACATCTGAAAATGCCTCTAACAACACAGACAATCATGCTGTGAAATGGTGACAGGATGACGTGGCTTGTTTGTGGAATATTACAATGTTATTACTTCCAACTAATTGCCTGTTTGTTCCTTTGTTTTTAGATTCAAAACCATCAAAAATGTAAAAGGTAAAAGATACGGAATAGTCAAGTGGCAAAACAACATACGCTCTTTCACCAGCCCATCACGCTACAACCTCCTCTGGGGTACGAGGTTCAAGGCTATTCTCGTACGATGGCTACAAAGCAAGAGAAGAGCCTTGATTTATTGTGAATAAAGACCTCTACCTAGCTTGGAATGTTTGGATCCAGTTCACAGGCCTTATGAGGAGCGGCTAAGAGAGCTGGGGGTGTTTAGCCTGGAGAAGAGGAGGCTGAGGGGAGACCTCATTGCTCTCTCCAACTACCTGAAGGGAGGTTGTGGAGAGGTGGGAGCTGGGCTCTTCTACCAAGGGACAGGAGACAGGACGAGAGGGAACAGCCTCAAGCTCCGCCAGGGGAGGTTCAGGCTGGATATTAGGAAAAAAATTTTCATAGAAAGGGTCATTGGGCACTGGCAGAGGCTGCCCAGGGAGGTGGTTGAGTCCCCTTCCCTGGAGGGGTTTAAGGGACGGGTGGATGAGGTGCTGAGGGACATGGTTTAGTGATTGATAGGAATGGTTGGACTCAATGATCCGGTGGGTCTCCTCCAACCTGGTGATTCTATGATTCACTAGTGGCAGGGTGTATCCATGCCCACTCCAAACACCAAAAACGCGCTGAGCACCAGCTCTCTCCATGCAGCTTTCTAAGTCATCCAAAAGAACAGAACAGCTGGATTGTCAGATCCATCCTGCGGTCTGTCTCTAGGAGACATTTTGCAACACGACGGGGAAACGTTTGCTTCATGTATTTATAGAGAAAGAAGGAAAAAACCCTTTCCTCTGTACCAGGAAACTTATTAAGTCCATCAGACATTGATACATGACTAATCATATCACAATCTAATAACGGCCATTAAGACTTCTCGAGTTCTATCCTCAGATGCTTAGAAGTATCTAGGAACCTTTGGGAATCTGGGCTTAAGGCTCTGACTTAGCAAAGCATGAATTATTAGATTTATAAATTGCCATGCTGACCTGCTTTAATTACTGTATGAAGAAAAATGTTTAACCCTAGGTTTTATGTTTAAAATACGTGGGGCACTTACACGGGGTATCTCTTACTTTGCTGTTTTCTATGTGCAGATGAGTAGTTCGGATAACAACAAAAATTATTGGGCTGATAAAATCCATGACAATACAGTATGGAAAATACCAGGGTGGCAAGAAAGACAGAGCTTACGTACAACTGTTTGGAAACAAGAGTGAAGCTGCGTCAGGAATGGTGGTTTATCTTGGAGCGCCAGGACTCGCTTCTCAACCATTGTACATTCAACATCATCATCCTGAATCACCACATCTTTTTTCAGTATTTTGATTGCATACAGCTCCTCTGTGTCCTTCCTGTCTGCCAGCATCACCTGCACAAAGAGAAACAGCAGGGTGAAAACCTTCCTACCTGCCAAGGAGGGAAGGTGACTCATATGCCAGAAGATCTGTATAGATGGCAATCCAGCTATTCCTTTTACCGGTATAGACTAACTCGATCAAAACTCAAAAAATATTATCATTACTCACCCACTGCAACGAGCTGTACCAGTCATTTCAGACAAACCCTGTGCCAAACCCCTCTGGTTAATCACAGGAACACTGCCAAGGGCTGATAAAATGTTAAGTCCCAGGGGACTTCTTCAGTAAAGGGCACTTTACCATACAAGTGGTTGTTCAAATAGACAGAAAAACAGCAGTCCTTTTTTTCAACTAACAGATTTCAAATATATATACACAGTATTCCTGTTCTTTCCCCAATATTCAGCCTTACCAATGTTGGTGACTTCCAGAACTGGCAGAGTGACCTAGGTAGCAAAGCCAGAAAAGTAGACTTAATTTCCTTGAAACTGCCAAGAAGTGAGGATCTAAAAATCAGCAACTGTTTCTTACACCCTGCCCAATAGCCTGAAGGGTTTTTTTTTATTGTTTTTCCAAGACAACCATGAGTAAAGCCTGCTTGTCCTGAGGGAGTCACCCTACTCCACGTTAAGCAATCCTCCCTCAAAAATGCACATCCTTTTCACTCTGGATTTCACTTCATTCATTCTTCCTCAAGAAAGAACAAAAGAATGAGAGGAATAATTATCAAGAATTCCTACCTTCCCAAAGCTCCCCTTTCCAAGGACCATAAGGAAGTTGAAATCTGTCAGCTTCACCCTGTCCAGATTGTTGGATGGCACACTTGAGTTCTTGTCTTCTGTTGGAGTAATGACTTTGTTACCAGCTGGCCCAAGTTTGGCTTTCTGAAGAACATACACATACATACACACACAAAAACAGGAAAGTAAGAAGAGTAGCCCGTTTCCTTGGCAGAACGGATCACTGGGTGAAGGTCAGAATTGGAGATGACCTTATTTGAGGTGGCATTCCCAGGAGAAAGGCTGCATAACAAAATTTGCACAGACACAACTTCAAAGACTCATTCCAACAATACGCTTGACATTATTGGGTGAATTCAAGTGGAAAAACTGTGTTCATGTATAACCAGATAAAAGCAGATATACTTATCTGGTCAGAAGAGCAAAACCAAAGCCAAAGGAAAAAAGAAAATCACATATTTTCATGCCAAAAGCAGGCTTATCAGCTGTTCTTGTTTTGAAATACAAAAAATGGTTTTCAAAAGTATCATGCTATAATCTACATAGGGCATTTTAGGATATAAACAGTCTCTTCAATACATTCTCTTTAAAAATGTAATTCTTAAAGTCACTGCATAGCAAGAGTTAGGAATACTTTGACATGCATTAAGAAAAATAACCTACATTAAAAAAAGCCACAACGCATGAGAATTAATGCAGATGAACATGGTCACTTTCAAACTAGCAATGCAATCAACTTCGATATTCAATCAAGTGCTGATCTGGAAAACGGAGGATGGGAAATATTACATACAAAGGCTCTGCCTTGGCAAGACAGTCTGGTTTGCAGAAGGTTGCAACAGTCTCAGTATTTCACACAAGACACCACATAATTGCTCAAGTAAGTTGCATTTCAAATGTCAAAGTTAATAGAAGAGAAAAAGTAAGACTCACCGAAAGATAATGCAGGCTACAACATAATATCCCTCTTTTTATTCTCAAAATAATCCCATATACCAGTAGAAGCAAAGCCAAGAGGTTTAATAATAGTTTGGGATCTAAGCACTTTCCCCCATCTATCTAGTGTGCTGATCTGGTAAATAACCTCTAATAAGGTTAATTTACTTTGTGCCATTGGCATATGCTTTGACATTTCAGGGTAACTACTTTTCTCACTGAACCACAAGAGGACAGCATTTGCATATTATCACTTTTACAGATAAAGAAAATCATAAATATTGAAGTTTATTCAAAGTCACACAATAAATAATCTTCAAAGCGTGGCCAGCCTCACGGGAAACGAGAAAACACAAACTTTCCCCATCCCAAACAAATCCAAAGACCTAAGATGGAAAAGGACAAATTGATTCATAGACGCCAGGCTTCTACTGCCCCAGCAGGCTGTTCTGTCAAGTAATCCTTTAATAAAACAATCATGTCACTTGAAAAGCATGTTCAGATTGGGTGACTCTTTCTGCAACTTTGTAAATGCTGGAAATCTTACCCCCTGCATACAAATTTGGGCAGATCTGCTCATCTACTATTACTTGCTTGGGTGAAAGCAGCACTTGGAGAGGCTAATCAGGATCATGCCCTGTGCTGTGTGTTTAGGACGAGGCAGCCCAAGTCCCTGACTGCAAAGGATGGTCCCACGGCAGATACGGCTGCTGGGACAAAGCCAGCGCCTTCAACGTTGTTCTTCTTTGGGACAACGCTTCTTTCAAAGCCACAACACAAGAACTGAGCCATAAGCTAAACAAGTTGAAAAAAAGAAAACCCCTAATATCCTTTTTTTGTACAAGATGAAGAAGAGGTTTGAAGCAGCAGCCTTGCTGGCCATGTCTTTGTGTTGCTCTCACAAATGGGATCTCAGATTAAAGATCATGCTCTTTTGATAGAAGAAGAAATTTCAATATCCGCCTTTTCATCGAGCAAGGGAGATCCAAATCGGGCACTGGATAGAAAACATTAGATTTATGTCTTGTATTTTATACCCACTGGGTAGGTCCTTGGCAGCTTGTTTGAAAGAAAACGTATCAATCAGAACAACAAATGAAATTCTGTTTCAAGGCAGTTTGTTTCTTTGGGTATAAAGCTGCCCTTCTGGCAGGGAATGCTTTCTGCATCCCAGCAATCCGAGGCTCTGGGGTTAACAGCCTGTTTTTCCAAAAGGAAATGAGCAGGAGACTCATCATCAGGCTCCTGTGCCCTCTGCCGGCTCCCAGAGCAGAAAGCACCGCGCTCGCTTGCATCAAACACACATGAGATGAAACTGCCAGGATCTGAAAGCGGCATCATAAAATAATATGAGATAACCAAGCCAGGGCCTCTCTGCACCCTCACAGGAGAACACTGGATTCAAAGAGCTAGAGATATACTTCTCTACATCTCATTATAGATTTTTTTTTTAATTAGGTGCTTCTCTCAATTTGATAATTTCTTTTTTTTCACACGGTAGATTTAAGGAGAACAGCAGGTGCCTCCTGTTTGGTCGGTTGGCTTCTGCTCCAGGTAGATGAATAACACAGACGGGAGCTTATCGGACTGTACTGGACTGTGAGTGCTCCACGCTGATGGGAAGCTGATAATCCTGGTTATCACATCACTGAGCTGTCTCAGGGCATCAGCCCGGACACCAGAAGGTCTAAAGAGGGAGCCCTGAGTGGGCTGCCTTCTCACTGTCTGGTTGAATATTTAGATGACAGTGCCCATTTGAGTTGTTTAATGATGTTATATACATTGTGATGACTCGCAAAGGTTCTTCACACACAGCAATATTAATTTCTTGTTATGATGCACGTGGGGAGTCGCTTGTTGAATCTATATTTTGCTAGCAAAACACTTTTCCTCAGCTTTTTGAATACCTCAACACAGGGACATTCTGATTTCTTTGTATCCACAGCCAGCTAGAGCATATGTTAGTGCATTCTCAAAAGGCCAAGAACAGGAAAAATTTAAACATGCTCTCACCAAGCGCTACCATGAGTTTTAGGTCTAATATGCCTTCAATATTTGCAGAGAGAAAATGCCATGCAACCTACATATTCTTCCAGATTCCTGGAGGAAAACCAGTTTTGCAACTAAAGAAGGGTCATAAATTCAAATGATGCTTCAAGTTTATTGGAAAAAAGCAATAATATTTTGCCTCTTCCTATCATCACTAAAGTTGAAAATTACTGAATTCTACTTGAATCCACCTTTATTTGTGATGGATATTAAAACTTGCTGAAGTTGAAGATGGCATTCCAGGCCCTGGCTTAATTTCCAATTTACATTCAGACTGCTCTATCTTTGATAAAACCAAAATATTGTTACCAGGAAGGCAGCAAACAAACCAGGAAAACAGTAGCTTAAATTAGTCCGCACTGGTTGCAGAGGGGTTAATCTTAAAAGAAAACAAGACATGCACATTTTCTTACTTCCTCTGATTTGGACGCACCTTATCTCGGCTGGTTCTTTTACCCTGAAACCAGAGGTGAGATGCACTTTATATAATTCAGCCCAAATACACTCCTTCATGGGGTGTTACAGAAGTTACAGTGAGTTACACTTGAGAGTCTCTTGGAATTTCCTATGTGCTTTTTGGAAAAGATAACTCAGATTTTGCAGTAAAAATGTATACTATTTATTTTTTATTGAAGCGTAACAATTGGTCATTTAATCAAGTATGGAAAATAAGTCTTGTTCAAACCCTAAAGAAGAAAGTGAAGCAAAGAAGCAAAGAAGTGATTTAGGGAACAGTAATCCATTAATGCACTACATTTTCAATTCCAGTAAATGCTCTCATTGAGTCTTTTTAAAACTTTCAGAAAATTTACTAAGAGTACAATTTAATAGGACAAATGATAAAACTGAACACTGGCTCTTCTGCATTCCGATTATTACCTACAGTTCAGAAATGTACGAATTATAGAGCAGAACTACTGAATCAGTCATTTTTCCCATCAGCTGATAAACAAAATTGACACAATTCTCATTCCTACCCTCAATCGTGTTAAGGCACCAAGCTACGCACCATGATGTCAGTGCTTTAACACCTTGATCGCTCACCTTCATTACTTCTCCTCCACTGCTCTTTGCACCATTTAGCTCAGTAAGATCAGCTTTGTTCCCATATAAAAAAGAACACGGGCTTCCCAAACTGCCCAGACCTGTAGCCACAGCCCGTCACCCTTCAAACACCAAGTCAGAAGGGAAAAACCCACAAAATTTCCCATGAAAAAAGTATTCAAGCCGACGAAAGCCCTTGCGCCGTGAAGTGCTCTAGAGGATCTATTTCTTGGTTGTCACGGCAACTCGCTCTTAGCAAGTTCACAGAAGCAAAGCGGGAAGATCTATTGGTAACAAATTTTCGAGAGGAAAGTGATAAATGAAAAAATATTAAACAACAACGCTGAATTCCTATCACATTTGTGGAGATATCTACACACAGAGCACACGCAACTCCAGCTAGCGAAGAGCCCGCTTATCGCCATGCTTCATTCATTCCTTCCCAGCTCTACTGACATCTACTGGGAAAGGAAATCGAGAGCTTTGTTCCTGACAGAGAAGCCTCCTCGAGAGGAGCTTTACATGGCACATCAGCACCCTCTCCCCTCCTCTACAGCAGATGGCACCTAGTGCAGACTGCTCTGCCCATACCCATGTATTCAGCTGTAAATAGCAAGTGAGTGATGGAACAGAGGAGCAGCGGCTTTGGTCTCCATCTTAAAAAAATCACAATTCTGATAGCACTCTAAGGACTTAGGCAGCCTGATCTAGTGGGATGTCTCTGCCCAAGGCAGGGGGGTTGGAACTAGATGATATTTAAGGCCCCTTCCAAGCCAAACTATTCTATGATTCTACGACTGACTGAGCAGGATTGCCACAGGCTTCATGTTGGGTCCCAAGACTATCTTGAGATGGTTGGAGTAGAAATGTCCTCTTGCCAGGATTCAATCTTTCTGTGAACCTTTAACAAAGTCCCTGCTCCTCACACGGCAACAAGCCTTCACCAGCTCTTCGCTCGACCCCAACATCCTCTTTAAATGTCACATGGTGATGGAACAAGCCATCTCGCACAGCCTGCCTTGTTCTCAGTGTTCTGTTCCTAATTATTGAGTTAATACAAGGCCACAGCAGAGCTGCAGGTAACCCTCTGCCTCTGCATATCCTTCAAAGTAATGGGTGGTGAGAAGTGAGGAAATTCTGAATAGTAACATTCTAATTTCATTATTACAGCCCAGAAGGTTTTGCCTGCAAGAGTGAAATTAATGCTTGGTTTTGCCTGTCGCTACCTGGATTCTATGCAAAGACATATTGGAGAAGCTCAGATCTCAGACAAACTGTAGTAGATGTCACTGACAGAACTGGCAAAACTTATACAAAGGATGTAAAAAGGAGAAACTGAAGTAATTTATCAGAGTCTGAAGGAAGGACAAAATGCCTTACTCAATTTTCCAGTCATGAAAGTTCAGCGGGGATTTTGATCCACCACTAGCAAGCCTTTAAAAAAGTAAATAAATCTAACAGATTTCAAGTTAAAATCTGGATGAAAAACTCACATTCACTGCAGTGTTTTCGATCATTGTGGCAGCTTTGTTTCTTATATTATTGCATTTCTAGTTCCATGTAGTTATCAGTGCTATGAAGGACTATCAGTTTCCTAGTTTATGCAACTTAATTATCAAGATGCTCAGAATCTGAAATTAGGAAAGTCCCCTTGTAAGTCCCAGCAAGACCTAATATTTTATCAGAGTTTTAAGCTTAAGACCATAAACTAACACAAGCTTCTAATTAATTAGTGGGGAATTTTGTAGTCATGGAAACAACATAGAAAAGAAAAAAATTAGAGCCTAAGCTCCGGATGACTTAGCAGCCCAGCAGCTCTAACTGGAGAGGGGACGGGACGATTGTTACATCTTGGTCCAGCCTGAGATCATGTCCTTGCTGTTGCAGGAACTTCCTTGACCACGTCACCTGTCTCTCTACAAAACATGTGCCGAGCAATCTGGGAAGATGCTTTTGAGTCAAATTTCCTGTGAAACAAAACAAAAGACAAAGTCTCTGACTTTTGTACTTCTTTTGTTGGTTTACAAAGGCTTATGAAGAAGGCAACACATGGCTTCTTCCCATCTTACTTTGCATTCTAATTGATTCTTATTTGTTCCTTTCAAGAACAAATTGCTAAGGAACTAAATTACAGAAATGCTGTGCCCTAATGAATGTATACATCCTTCTTTATGCATACAGAAAGGAGCATGCTCAGATCAGACTGCAGCATACTGAAGATGTTCCATAAAGACAAATGGGGAAAGTGATAAAAGTCTATCTGGGAGTTTAATACAAACTATTTTATGACTTTAGTTTACATTTCCCCTCATTTCCTCTCCTCCTCCTTGTTACCCTTTTGGCTAGTAATAGTGTATTTATTTAAAGGATTTGCCTGAAAAAAAAAATCTGTGCCATGTATGGAAAGGATTAAAAATGCCTTTTTGCAGCAAGCATGTCCAAGAACACAGGAAAGTCACTCTTGAAGACCACCCACATGCTGTACTGCTTTGCTCATCAGGTAGGAATGATGATATCAGAGTGCCCGTGAATTAATTTTGGTTAGAGATAACAAACGAGAAAGCAGTGTGTCCTACAAGGAATTCTGGATGATTAGTAAAACTGCCTTGTTTTGTCTAATCCTAGCATGAGCTCTGCATTTGGGACCCAGGCCCCTTCTAATACTGATTGGGTTCACAAAATTCATGAGATAATTTTACTTCATGACTCTGAGATTTCCATGGAGGTCCATTTCTCTCCCCAGGATATAAAGCCCATCACAATGGAGAGAGAAATGCAGGTAATTACAGAAGTCACGAGGCACCCAAGGCAGAGATGAAGCGAGCAGTATAAAGGTGAGCAGAGCCAGTACTCGCTTTTACAGCTTCAAATTATTAATATTTTTGATTAGGTGAAAAATTGTCATTGGTGTCAGTTAAAAATCTTGAATAAGGGGCTGTATGAAGAATGTTAATACTGAATTTTATCAAAAGAGCAGTTTAATGTAACGAGCTTGCACCTTTCTAATCAAATCCACACAAGCAATTTGCATTATTGCATTTCTTTCAGAAGCAGCGCTAGAGACAAGCTTTTTACACAGGGAGTCATTCTGCATTCTTCACTGACCCCTTGTGGTTCCTAACTCTGAGAAGAAATCACTTTCTCAAGCTCAACACTGTATTAAGCTCACGTTAACTTATGATAAGGGCAATACGAGAATCCTAAAGGACAATACAGCAGTTTAACATACCAGCAGAGCTGCTGATTTTGGTAGCGTTATAATCACATTCCCCATTCAATTTTTTTTTTTTTTTTTTGTTGCTGCATAGAAGTTAAAACTGTGTGAGGTAGTTGAATACACCATTTCTAAAAAATCTCCAAATTTAGGGGAGATTGAGGTAACCATATCCCCTAGAAAACGTGGGCAATGAAGTCAAATGACTATGAATGACAGCAATCTGAAAAGAGATGCCTCTATCCTACGAAAAGGAGTTTCAGGGAATATTGCCCTGGACAATGGATGTCTGGCTGTGAGCAGTGAAATCCAAAAGGGAAGCATTTCTAGTTACCCATTTGGCACTGTCAACATGTTTGATCTGTTTAATAATCCTCTGGCCACCTGAGTCTACTTTGCTTTCTGCCTTTATTGCCAAACACGCTATCCCCTGCACCAGAGCGGTGTCTAACGAGATGAAATGTAATTAAAGAGGCTGCCTAGGAATAATATTCAAGAATTCTTGCAGAGCTATCAGTGATAGCAGAAATAAAACCCCCAAGCAACAAATACGATGCTAGAACAGCAAGTCCCTAAGCGCTAAGAATTGCTTTTATATACTATCCTTCTTTTTTTAATTTTGCAAATTACTGCTAATTTTCAATTAAAAAAAAACCTAGAGTGTAGAATTTGCTTTTAAGCATAAAACTCATTTCACTATGGGTAAAAAAATAATAAAATTCTGTTCTAAAATAATCTTCAAGGACTTTAGTTCTACTTGATCTTAGCACAAATCCTTGCAATCAAACATCATGAAAATCTGCAGACTAGAACCGATTTTAAAACCTTGGGATGTTGTACCCAGGTCTTAGTATGCTTTAAATTATTTAACACACAACCCCCCCGCCAAAGGCAAAGGTGTTCTCTGCATGATGTGAAAATAACCTATTTAAATACGCACTTTGCTGATGCAACAAAAGCAGCATAGATGTGTGATCCTTCCCAATATCTGATAATTTATCTGGTTATAAACAAGAATCCATGCTGTTTGACCTCGCTGACAGCATTCTCAAATTTGCTATGATATTATAAAATAATTCTTGTACATTTTACTGGTTTCCAGTTCAGAAGCGATACATTATCATCAGGAACAGAGCCTTCCTTCTTCATCTGCTCCTGCTGCTTCCTTTCAGTTCCAATCTCGTAAACTTGGGCACATAACCTCCCCAACAGTCCCACATAAACTGATTACTTACAAAATTATTTCCAAAGCCATGCTAACGTCAGTGGCGATTAGCTTGCAGAATGCAGCATGCAGTGACGCTTCTGAGCTCAGGTTAGCGATGCTCAGTCACCGCCAGCAGCAAGCAGAACAGGGATTTGTAATAATTTAGAGAGAAAAGACAGACAATTAACAAGAAAGCATTTTTTTTCCCATTAAAAAATGGAACTCTTGAGTCTCCTCTTCACATCAGAACGGATGCTGCAACTCATGCTTATAATTCAAGAGGAATAAGCATGAATTTTGCCTGTGAAGCAGCAGCTGTAGGAAATTGTTTCATTTCTTTTTTTAGGTGCACTCCTACGATGACAACACAAATTGACCAAGGACTTCTGTCAGTTTATATCAGTGCACTTTGAGGTCTGGGTTTTGCAATGAAGTGACAACATGATGGTAGAGATAACCACCTATTTATCCCAGATGCATTCTTTCAGGGTAGCTTTGGCTCTGGTTTAAAATACATTTAAACAGAGAAACTTGCAACTTCCTTGAATTAAACACGTTTCATCAATGAAAGCAACATGTGATTTTATTTTCAAATAGGAAGTTTAGAGGATTGAGGAAGGGCAGTCCTCTTCTGTACAGGCTTTTCTGAGATAAAGATACCAGATAAAGAATCAAGGTTAAGAAAAAATAAGTTACTGTTTGCACGACAAATTATTACTACTGCATTAGGAAGTATGTGGTAATGATAAACAGCCTTATTCTTTATTTTTCCTGTTCAGTACTAAAACATTAGGTAAAATCATGCATTAATAATATAAACAACTCTTCAAAAATAAAACAAAAGTACTTTAAGCTTTTATCTATAACACAGAAACTGCTGTAGGTTGATTTAAACTGTAAAAGCACTGTTAGAAGACGATTATGGCTTCAATAACCTTAGACACACTCTTAAAACAATTTAAAACGGCACAGGAGCTTCAAAATTCAATTTAAATTGTAACTTAACCAATGTATGAGTCTCAAACTGTGATTTGTGTCGGTAACTCTGTCCTAATAAAGCAAGATAATTTGTTAGAGAGACATGCAAATAAAAAGCCCACCCATGTATGTTCTCAATGCTGATATGTCTTTTATGGCAATAACCCAGTGTGGTGGTGATTAGTGAAAAGTGGGAAGTACACATGCGGATTGGTATTTCAGGTATCAGAGCATCAGTGCATATGGATAGTATTGCTTAAGATATAGTATACGCCAGCTAACATATAGCAATATACGTAGTATATTATATCATAAACCATGCATGGTATGTTATGTAAATGTATCTATTTAAATATACAGTGAACATGAGCAATAACTTATCTGTGAAATTTATTTAATGTTCCATAAGTGTCTTTCAAATTAAAGATGCACCATTTTCCATGAGAAGGTGGCGTTCACTTAACTAATCCCTTCAAAAGGAAAGGCTCGCTGCGTCTGCTGAGGTTTGATGAGCACTTTCTTGCAAGTAAACTGCTAATTTGGGGAGTACAAATAATGGAAGAAACAAGTGCATCCTTAAAACATGATGAGAATGAAACTGAGTTTAATGAACTTCAAACATTTGTAGAGAGGGTTGCGTGAAGAGAAAGGTGTAGGAGAATACCAAGGAGAAAACTACCTTGAAGAAGTGGATATTTACATGACAGTCCTGGAAGAGACAGGAAAGGGAGAAACACTGCTTCATTAGTAACGGGCTGGCAAAGCAAAGCAACAACAATTAGCAGCAGGAGAAAAGAAAGACACAGCAGCGAGAATATACAAATGGACACATCTGTTATGCACAGAAAAATCATGAAAAAGAAACCGCGGTGTTAATCGCCCTAACAGGAGGGAGCGCAGAACAGCACAGCACAATGAATACAGGTCTCCACGCAACTGCTCCTCAGTGCTAACCTCAGCCGTGTACATACAGACGCTTCATGCATGAAACATTCCTCATGTTGTTAACCTACTGCAATGCATCAAGCTAAATGTACGTATAGATGCGCGTGGCCTGGCCTCTTAACAACTGATGATCACTGTAGAAGGACAACAACATGAAAGCAATCTTTTTTTAACTTGTTTGGCGACTCACTTTTAACCTTTCTTTAAGGGATAAATAAATCCCTGCTATCAATATGATTTCCTAAACATATTCTTCACCTTAAGTCACAACACACAGACTGAGAAAAGCCTTACAGAAATCACAAGCTGATATGAACAGAGACCAGAGATGTCATCTCTGAATTTTCTCAGAAATTTCAAGTTTCAGATATGGTGAGTAGATGGGAAACCTCCACAAAGCTTCATATGGGAGTTTCCCATGCCAAATTATAGTATAGAACAGATGGAGTCATCTAACAGCAACTCCATAATGCTACAAACTATTCTCTAATGATTAAATATGAACAATTTAAAAATAGGAATGAGTGCCATGTCCAGAAAAAGCAGCTCTTCTTTTTGTATCTCTATATAAAGAACAAGTGTGAATTGATGTGCCAGGGATATTCTGGCAGGCCATTATTTCAGCACAGGTTAGCATCTGTTTCCTGAAAGGTAAACTCATTCTTTTGGTTTACAAGTTGAAGTGTCAGCAACATCACTTCTTGTCGTCTTTGTCACCTTTGCTGACCTGCCTGAAGTCCCAGTTACTGCCTCAAAATGGGAACACAGACTGGACAGATACTGATATGGTAGAGGTCATATATTTATTCATTTAAAGGGGAAAAAAAAAGAGTAAAGTAACTGCAGTGTAACAGCTCAAGGGCAAGAAAATAATTATCCTTCAAAGACTTAAAAGAAATGTCTTCTTCACAGCCCTTATAAGACTTTACATAGAGACATGAAGAACTTAAATCACCAAAAAGCTCCTGGGTTGTTTTTTGAATGAAAATATCATATTTAATTGAATTCTTAAGAAGCTACTGAAACAGTCCCTGGAGTCCTACTAAGGCCTTGCCCATGGTATTGCAGTGTTTTTACCCAGCCTCCAACTCAGAATTAAAACTGCTGTAGGATGACTTGGCCATTGATTGAAGGAAAGAAAGAAAATGTCCTTTTGACCTAAAGCTGTTGTGAATATCAGAAAAATGACAGATTAATGCAGAAAGTACTGGCCGTCTCCTTTCTAATAAAGCAGCCAGCAACTGCTATAAAAAAATAAAACTAAAGGGAGCGTTAAAGATCTAAGAAATGCAGAACCTGCAGTGAAACAAACTGAAACAACATACTGATGTTCAGAAAATGAATGATAAATAAATGAAAATAATGATCTCACGCATCAGAGATCTATACAGACTGAGATCGGTTACTTGGTCACAAACTGACATCTGCACAAGGATTAACACATAAGTTTGTTCAAATCAAACGCTGCCCTGACCACTGAAGGAGTTTGGTAGCTAATCAGAAGCAGAAATATTTACAGCTCCTGCATCACCAGAGGGGTTCTAGTATTTATAACCAAGTCTGATGGCCAAGTACCATGTTGGCCCCGTTCTCATATTTAAAATGGTAAGGCATTTGAAAAGACATTTTCTTTGGGATCATCATAAGAGTTATGTTTAGAAGCACTGAGGTGTCACCGAAATGTCACCACTGACTGTATATTTCCAGTTTTCAGAGGCAATATCCACCCTGTTCTGAACTCTGTTCTCTCTCTCCTTATGTTTCGATCCGTTTCGCCTGCGAAAGGCAACGACAGGGTTAGTTTCTGTACAGGCGCCATCAGCGATGCCACTGGCACAAGGCAGCTGAAAACATAACTCATGGAAGATGAACTGCAAACCAAAGCAACCATGTGGGGTGTCCAGGCCAGGGGAAAAAACATAAATTGGCTTATGTCACCTCTTGGGAGCAAAATAAGCCCATCCGGCAACTGGACAATAATAAACAAGAGCTGCTCCTGGATGGTTTATCTAGTACCTGGACCAATCCCAGAAAAGAGAGACTGGAAATAAAGTTTATAGCATGGCCAGTATTTCCCTGGGTACCCTGTCTAGCCAGGTCTATCGATCTGGCCCATCATGCTGACTCATAGATGAAAGTGGTACCTGTTTTTACTACCACCGACTGATTAATTATTTTGCAGAAAAAGTGCCTATCGGAATACGTCATCATATTGTGGATCGACTTTGTTATTATTCACTTCATTAAATGAAATGGTACAAAATCACCAGCTGTGAAAAGCCACTCGCACCTGATGTCTCAGCTGGTATCCTGAACACAAACACCACTCCAAGCCAGCAGCCAGCGCAGCAGACGTGGATGTACGTTCCCAAGGAAGCAATTCCTACAGCCCACCAGAACGTGCCCACACAGATTCCCACGGCGGGGACAGCGGTCTGAGCTCACTCCCAGTAATTAAGGGATCGAGTTTGTTCTACTGAAAACCACACAGAGAGCTACAGTAATTGAAATAACTTGAACAAAAGAAAACGTCTGACATTTTATGAATGTGCACCAGGAGGACTGTTACATATCTTCCCTGCTGATGCTTTAAAACAAAGATTATATGAGCAGTAACTGATTCTCTCATAATGACTTGCTTGGATCAGTTCAATTACCCAAGCTGGCTGTAGTGACTCAGATTGCTCCCATCACTTAATATACCCGGTACTGGGTAAATGTATCCACATGTAAGGATTATAGCTATTCTATTCTTCTTTTAATTAAAAAAATCATTCACATGGACTATAAGAGCTTCTTTATTTTTAATAACATTGTGCTGGTGATGTGGAAAGAAGGGGACAGACAGAATAATGAACCAGCCTTATTTTAAACCAGTATTATTCTAAGGTAATATTTAAGTATCAAGAAGCGCTTCACTAAGCAGCAAATTACAGGAAACGGGAAACAAAACTGAAATAACTACCTACAATAAAGGTTTTAGAATTTGAACATTTCTTTTCCCTAAATAAAAAACAGAACAATGCCCTAAGCGGTAAAACCTTATTACTGCTCAAATCATAACCGGGTATTAAAAAACCCACAGGGTTGCATTATTTCAATATTCTGCATTGTTCTGTGACTAGCAAAATATTATAACAGGAAAATAAGTATGTAACAAATAGTAGATACTGCAGTTCAAAGATTTGCTAGTTTAGGTCCATGGAGCCACCTGGGACTGTTGGGAGTTCCCATGGCAACCTCAGCACGGACAATTAGGGAGCAACTACAATTATTCTGTATCTTCTGGTTGAGAATGAAGTTTCATTTTGAGATGGCCACAAAGAATGCCATTCTGGAGAGAAAATTCACAACCAAAGGTTAAAACTAAATGAAAAACAGTGACAGATTTCATCCTGCCTCCACTTCCTACAGAAGTATATTTTTATCTCTAAATATTAATAATGATGTATCATCTACAAATCACTGAAGACAGATTTGATCATACTGCTAAATGAGCAGATAATTGATTCAGAAGCTTTAGAGATAGGTGAGATCCAGAAAAGATGTAGATCGATGCAGATTGATTAAATCTTTTTGTATGGAAAATACTGCACTGCACCTATACATAATATACCTCAATTCCTACATGCCATACAATTTCATATAGATGATACACAGATGGCACACAAAAAGAAAACTCCTTGTAGTAAAATCTAAAAATACTAAGCGAGGTCACGGCATGATTCCATTAATGAAACCTCTGCCCTCCTCAACTCTTTGCTTTCTTTTCCAATTTGGTCCCATTTGTTGGACTGGATCTAAAACTAGTGAGCACAACCCAGGTGTTTGTTTTTCAGCTGGTTTAGATCTGGCAGAATGGGCCGCAAGGAAACTATCTCTCATGACAAATCACATTTACTGTTCAATTACAAGTGCATGAGAAGAGAATGCTTGAATCTATTATTTACTTATTTATTATCTTGTATAGGTACTTTATGGTAGATTTACATTGAATAAATAACTTAAACCCAGTAGGTAAAGCAGCATATCAATGAGATTTGTGTGACCAATAACCATAATTAAATAAGAAGTCTGGGTTGTTAAAGTGGAGCTACAAAGACGTGACAGGAATGTGTAAACAGTTTGAAATCAATGAGAGCTTGAAGCCAAATATTAAATATGTCTACAGATGCCAGCAGATGTATTAAAAATTCTCATTGATTTAAATGGGAGGTAGCTCTAACTCTTAGAGATTCTACTTAACACATTCCTAAACTTCAATTAATATGGTCAAGTCAGTTTTAAGAATGTCTTAGGCTTTTTTTTTTAAGACCAGAAACTGGTTTCAGAAATTTCATATCTACCAGTTCTCTGATTTTTAATAAAACTGAAAATAATCTTATTCTTTCTTAATATTAAGCAATGACATTCCCATCCTAAAGATTATCTCTTCCTGTATAGCTTCGGTTTGTATATAGCTCTCTACTCTGAAGACCATCATTATTCATTTTAACTATTTGACATTACCAGTGCAATACTTTTGCAGAAACTGTTGTAATTTTGTACTCAAAATTAAATCAATGTAGCTTGGATATCCATCACACTGTCATATATTGAAAAGTAGACCAAGCATCACAAATGTAGACTTGATTAGCAAGCACTTTGAAGTCAGTCATTTCTACAAATTGATGAACAAGCAGATAGCCAAGTATGACCTCTCGGTCTATCTATATTCTTAATCTTCCTGACAAACACACTCCTCCAGTAAAATGGCAGTCATGATTTGCAATCTTCCTCCCGTAAGGTTTCAAAGTTGATTTCAGAACCGTGGAAATATTTATTTAGATGATGTCATTAAATCACAAATAGCAGCATATTTCTCAGAGCTATCTACTTGCTCCTTAGTATAGGGTACCAAAAATAAAATGACTATGTAAGCCAAGATATAAACGATAAGAAAAATAACGTAAGAGATGATCAGAGTCAGCACCACTTATGTGCCATACCAGAATAGCTAATAAGTTAAACATCACCATTCAGACATCTGTGCTGCTAATTTTTGTATTCCATTGCAGTAATTCCCCTTGAAACCAAATGCGACACTATTTGAAAGGTGCTGCTTCCTTCTACTTCTTCTCATTGTGGTTAACTTTGAGAGTGAGGAAGAGCTTGAACCTAAATGCTTTTACTTTGTAATACTGCATTATATTAGCCTTAGTCTAGTTATAATTACATATTTTGTTTGGCTACCAGTATTCTCATATATCATCGCTAAGTTTTAAAACTGTTCATTATGTAACTCTATAAACAAAATTTCAGCATGCACTCTGTTCACTGAAAACCTGTTCCCTTTCCTTGATTAATTCAGCCCACTAAAATAGCATCAACCAGGCTACCTCCAGGACAGGGAAAGTCTCAAATACACAGTGCTAAAGCTGAACTAATTAGACTTTCAGACAGGCTAATTATTTCTGAGGCTGAGCTGACCCTATGCAAAGCTGCCATTTCTGGGACCCAGTCCAGTAGCTTTACAAGATGCAACCTCTCAGGATTTCTCCTCCACTTCATTGGAGGACAAAGATAAACCCTGACTGTTCATTCTGCCACCACTGTATTTAGAGTAGCCTTAAGAAAAAAAAAAGCCTAAGAGATGGCAAATTCAATATGCAAACATGTTGCATATAATAACGGACACTTTTAGTCTTTTTGCTGTCTTTGTCCTGAGAAAAACAGGTGGATTTCTATACTTATATCACCAGCATTTACATATCCACCCAATTCAAGACTCTGTGTATCGAATAGAGACATAAAGGGTGAAAAAATTACTTTTGAAGCTATTCTTCTAGGAAGAATAAAAAGTAAATATGATCTTGAATAGAAAATGACCTAGTGCAGCGAAATAAAATCACACTGGTCAGGTCACAATTGTAAAGAAAAAAAAAATGGAATGGAGATTCAAATACTTCCAAATGTATAACAAAAATAATAGTTCATGCTGCAGACAAAAGTATGGTAGCTGATCCAAATGTGTTCAGAAGAAATTGATGCACCTTTTCTTTTTCTTTCTTGAAAGTTGAACATGTGCCGTTTTTCCTCACTTTCTTGGGTTAACCCATCTTTTCTAATAACAAAGTAGAATTCTGCCTGATGGTGAACATAAAGAATTGCCATTTCAGGTTGAAAGGAACAGGCATGATTGTTAATGCACAATAGGTACATTCATTACTTTCTAGATAAACAGGTAGACTAAAGTTGCAAATGCTCAACCAGAAAAAAGTAAACAATACTGTAGATTGGGCTATTTCAAATTCAATATTGCGCGTGCAGCTGTGAAGAGCAGTTACATCAGATGAGCTGAATCTAGTCCAGCATTAGCAGAACGTGTTCCTCCCCAAACCAAACCTTTCCTGTTGCTGTGTTTAGTGGTCAGCAAGTATATTGCTGTAATAAAGTATATTGCTGTAATATTTGCTGTAATATACTTGTTAGAGGAGGCAGGGTTGCTGGCTAAGCTTGTTCATTAAGAAACAACTCCTTTGTATGGCAGTGAGACCATGCTTGTGACCACCAACCATTCAATTTGCACCACAGAAGGCAGAAGACTCCAGAAAGCATCGCTCTTCTTTCAGTGTTTCCTTTCTGTACATAACCAGCAATACCTCTTACCCTTAAAAACTGCCATACCCTCAGGAAAAATATCAGAATTTGAGATGACAACTTTCTACAAAGATTCTGAGGCTCCAAATAATTAGTAATTAACAGTGGAAATATTTTCTTTAAAAGAAAAAGGCATTTAGTGTGAAACATTCTAAGTATTAAAATATTGTTGTTTCTGAGAATTTAATTTGTCAAATAATGTAGATACCAGTCACAGCGGCTGGCAGATTTTCCAGTAAGTATTAAAAGACACTGAAATTATTACAAATACTTGAGACAATACGTTTTAAAATACCAACTTACTGGTGTCATAGCAGAGAAACTGAATTGTCAGAAAAAAGATACCACTACTGAATTAAACCATTTGGTCCCATCTTCAAGAAACCTAAATGCACAAACTGCTGTCACGGGCAATAGAAAGAGTAGCACTCTAATACATATCTTTTAATAGGGTGTTTGTTATTTTGTAATAAAGTGAAAGATGTATGCAATATATAGTTGCGCCAGTTGGTGTTTAACCCTCACCTCAAACTTCTGCCGGAGCTCTGCATTTCCATCTTCATCAGCATCTGGAATTGGAACATTATAATATTCACCTTCTTCTTGATTCAACAGCTTGTACCTAGCGAACATTTGAAAAAACAATGGTGACTTCACAGTCTTATTCCTGTTAGATGTAAAATCTCATTTAGTTGTTTGGATGTGGTTTGTATCAATGTTACAGGTATGTAAATGACTGCTTTCAAAGATCTAAAGCAAACTCAAACCCAGAATATATTCAACCTAAAATTAGATCTTCAATCCCAAAATATATGCCAAGGCAGTTTTGTGGACAATTCGTCCCACGCATTCTGTGATATGATGGGAGACCCTGACCCTAAAGAACCTTTGTCTCCAGTTTTCTATAGCCCTAAACAATTATCTTTGAGGAAATGTATTTTTTGAGAAGATGTGGAGAATTCTACCCCTAGCTTGGTAGGTAATAAGATAGCATTTTATAAAATCAGTTCCCACGTACTTCAAATTTGTAGAGCTATATATAACATGATACACTTAGTAAGGAATATATCATATTGAGATAAAAATAAAATTCATATCACAAGACTATGTACACAGAATTGAGTTTGCAGCAGCTCCCGGCACCATCAGAAGTTTCACGAACACCATAAAAAAGCGCATTCTCCTCCTTTGTTACATACAGCCTATGCTTCCTAGGTTTAGTTGCATTTTCAGTGAATTTATAGACTAAGATACAATGAAAAGCTCAAAAAACAAGATATTATAATGAAGAAACCCACTATTTTTAAACTTCTTGTGATATATTCACTCCTCTCTTTTCAGAAACTCTTACCATCCACTGGCTGGCATTTTCATAAGCTCTGACACCCCAAATGACAGAGATCCCATGAAATCATTTCTGGTTGTTCGGTCCCAGTCCCAGACCTCTACGGATAACCGTCTATCTTTGTCTGTAGGTTTTAATTTACTAAAAAGGAGAGAAATAGAAGAGTTTTCAATGCAGAACTGAAATAAATGATTCAATATATGCAGAGATACTCTACTAAAAGGCACTAAACTTACAATGTGAATGACTCATTCCAGTCTGGATTCAGTGTAGAACGGATGGTTTTTGTTTTTTGTTTACTTTCATTCTTAGGATCTGGGATGAGCTTCAGTTTAACATAAGGATCTGAAAGTCCATTTGGATCCATGGGAATCAGGTTTTTTGCTTCTCTTACTGTCAATGTGAAACACAATAACATGTCAAACCGGAGTTATCGGAACATATAAAAAAAATAAAACAAATAAGACATGAAACCCTCTTGTCAGGCTTGGCATGGAAGACGACTAGTTGTTGTAAAGTGAGGTTGCACTTAACAATATTTATAAGAACAGCAGAGAGAAATGACAGCAGAGGAGAGCAATTCACAAATTACACGCAGCTTCCAGGCATTTTTTTTTTCCCTGCAACGGAATGATTAAATGTCCAAATCCATCACTATAAATTTTTAAGTGGGTAGCAATTCTTTGTGCTTTTATTTACTCATCAGTCTGAGGTTACACAACTGTAGGACTATCAGCCATAGCCTGTGAGGGGAATAGCCAGATTGCAATAGATGTCAGCAGACAGGTTATTTGATACAATCCATCACTGGAAGATATCTAGCACTAAGCTTCCCTCAGATTCTTGGTTCATTAGTTGTCAGATGGAATCGCTGAAAGCATTATGTCACAACAGCAACCAAAGTAAATGCACAGAGAAGACAATTTTAACTTCAGCTTCACAAAAACATTAATGTAGCTTCTATTTTTATGATGTCAAAAGAAGACATAAAGTGATTTAATAGATCTCATGTTGCTACCGATCCCCAAAGGAGAGAGACGAGGCCAGTCAGCAATCTGCACGGGGTGCTGTTCTTCACAAGGCCACGTCCCTACGTGGAACAAGGCAGGCAGGCAGTGGTAGGATACGAAGGTATTTTTGGAGGCCCTCAGCAGCTTTTGGGGTTCAGTCTGGCTGGAGTTACTGTAGCAGCTGTGAGGTTCGTTAAGCAGTTCAGAAGTCACTGCAGGGGAGTGGAGAATGAGCAAAGACAGCACTTCCCTCCCTCTGTGCTAACAGCATTCAGCCATCAGCTTCTGCCAAATCTCCGAGGAGGTGAATTTTCCTCATGCTGTCAAACCCCATCCTCCCAAAACCGGTTGTGCCGCGATGAATTGCAGTGATTGAGTCGGGATGGGGAATTCAGACATTACAACTGGGCATCTCAAAACCTACAAGGAGCAGTAATCCTCTGGGCTTGTTTTGGTCAGAATACAGCTTTCATCCGTGGCTTCCTTTGTGAGGTTTATTGTTTCAGATTAGAATAGGTCCTGGAAGGAAAATGTAAGAAGCTTTGAGGAGGATATGGCTCCTAGGTTACTAAGGAAGGACAGCACTTAAGAGTGAGTCACTAGAGATTTTAGCAGTGCCCTCTGCTACTGCTTCACAGTGCCAGTATCAGAAGGACTTTTTAAATTTATCTACCTAACCTAAAAAATCTTGAAAGAAATTCAGGAAAGATCAACTCTTACATAATTCAATATTTCTTGAAATAAAACATGCCCTACAAAAATTTAAACTTTAAAGTCACCTGAAAACTCAATCAGAGCTAATGTAAAAAAAAAATATTAAAAAAAATGTTGTCATGATCTTCACCAACAGAGTTACTGTTGGCTTAAGGCCCTCTCTCCCTTTTCTGCCAGATTTAAATGGCATTTACAATCTAAAATTATAGACCTTCCCAGGATTTCAACCTGTTAGTTCCCAGCATGGAGGTTGAGAGGCATCCAAGCAACACAGGTATTTTATAATGTGGTGTTTACTCTCATTATTTGTAGATTAAGAACAGGACAGTTTTCAGCCTACAGTCTAATGATGTGTAAACCAGCTGAAGTACATCTTTTCAAAATGTCCTTTGTTCTGCCTTTAGAAATAAAGGCAGGGATGTGGTGGATTGCTCTGAACACCTCCAGGGACGGGGCAGCCACAACTGCTCTGGGCCACCTGCTCCAGTGCCCCACCATCCTCACACGAAAACATTTCTTCCTAATATGTCATCTAAATCTCTCTTTCAGCTCAAAACCCAGGCTGCAGGAGAAAATTTTTTGAGGAAAAACTCGGCCACTGTGACAGAAAACACAATTTCAAACAGCTTGACCTGCTCTGTTTATTTAATGAGAGGATATTAGGTACGGTAGAACACGTTGGGAGAGAGAAACACCAGATATAACCGGCATCTTATATACAAAATAGCTGTGGAAAGAAAATAGAGCACAGAAATGCAAGCTCTTGATTTGGAACACACTTGTTTATTTGTCAACATAATTCTCATGCAGAACAGACACCCTGATGTAAATTAATTATTAAAATTAGATCATGGCTAGAAAGGAATTGCATTAACTTGAACCACCAGCTGATACTGATTGTGTTATGTTTCTTAAATTTGTGTTTTTAAAATGAGAGACACAAAATGCTTATGGACTGAAATATTAAAATAAAATGTAATTTTATTCACTAACTATATTACTCAAATAATTGTACCAGAAATCCTACTGTTTTTTAAAAGAACAGAACACGAACAAGTGTCTTTCTTGCAGAACATTTCATCTGCAGTTTTCCACCAGCCCTGTAGCAGATGACAGGACTTTGCAACTGAGGAAATGACAGCTTTCAGTCTAGAGAAATTGTCTCCACTCATGCACTCTGAGTTTGCTCTTTGAGGGCTTCTGCACCCGGTGGTCAGCTGGAAAACCATTTCTGATTTCGATTGATGAACTCCCCTTGCCCTCCAGTATTAAAATCTAGCCCAGTGAAAGTGACCTTCAAATTCTTCTGACAAATAATGTCAATATTAATTAAGTTATTTTAGTTAAATATTTACAATCTCAAAGGGATTAAGAACCATAAAGTGAGCGAAGGGTGAAGTGACAGTCTCCAATGGAAATTCGATTTTTCTTTCTATCCTGTTATTTGGCGTAAACAAGTACAACTCTCTAAATGCTCTGCAGCTTCCCAGAAATACAAACCAGTACTTTTTCAATAAAATTCCTTTAACAAAATTGCTTAATTTTAACATGGTGTCTTTGGACTGAGCCTTTCTGTTTAAGTTTTACCTGGAGGTGCTCAGTGTGAAACCAAGCGGAATTGTGAGAAATTGCCTGGGTGGATGCAGAGCCAGTCTCCGTGGCTCTGCCATGGAGAGCTCCCTGGAGAAAGTCATTGCTGATTAGCCTTGATACATGCTGCCGAGCCTGGAAAACAACACTGACAGCAGGAGGACATGGCAGCATGTGTAAGACCACTTTTGCAGCAAGCACAGAAAAAGGAAAAAAGTCCCCTCAATGCAAGAAAGTAGAGCTCAAAGATGATTTGGGAAGGAACACTGCAACATATACTAAATATAGGCTGCCAAAGAAGTCATTATCTCACCCCTTGTTTTCAGTTATCTGGCCCATTTGTACTTTGTCTGCATAATTAGTACCCTTTAGACATCTTTTTTCAACTGACTTAGTGCTTCTTTTCTTGAGGAAACAATGTGATGATACTTGTGCTAGATAATGCTTACAGGGAATTAGCATCCAAGCATCCACCTCTTTGACTGCATCCTGTTTTTAATGGGATAGGTCAGGTTTCTGTAAGAGGATCAACAAGAAGAAATTTCCTCTTCTGGCCAAAGGCTCTCTCTCTGTGTGTGGTTGAAACAGAAAAAGTTAAATGAAAAATAAGTTCAAGAAAATAAATCAACTTTTGGAGGTGTTGGTTGACAGGTGACTGAACATGAGCCGACTGAACAAGGCCAATGGCATCTTGGCTTGGATCAGAAACGGCGTGAACAGAAGGTCCAGGGAGGCTCTTCTCCCTCTGTACTCGGCACTGGTGAGGCCGCTCCTGGAATCCTGTGTTCAGTTCTGGGCCCCTCACCACAAGAGGGATGTTGAGGCTCTGGAGCGAGTCCAGAGAAGAGCAACGAAGCTGGTGAAGGGGCTGGAGAACAGGCCTGATGAGGAGCGGCTGAGAGAGCTGGGGGTGTTCAGCCTGGAGAAGAGGAGGCTGAGGGGAGACCTCATCGCTCTCTCCAACTACCTGAAAGGAGGTTGTGGAGAGGAGGGAGCTGGGCTCTTCTCCCAAGTGACAGGGGACAGGATGAGAGGGAATGGCCTCAAGCTCTGCCAGGGGAGGTTCAGGCTCAACATAAGGAAAAAATTTTTCACAGAAAGGGTCATTGGGCACTGGAACGGTCTGCCCAGGGAGGTGGTTGACTCACCTTCCCTGGAGGTGTTTAAGGTGTGGGTGGATGAGGTACTGAGGGGCATGGGTTAGAGATTGGTGGGAATAGTTGGACTCGATGATCTGGTGGGTCTCTTCCAACCTGGTGATTCTATGATTCTCTGTTGCTCTAATTTACACATGGTTGAAGTGAGATACAGTTCAGCATCACTTGGAGCATAACTTGGACTGAAACCTAAAATACTACTTGCCAGTTTTCTGTCATAACTAAGTGTGCTAATGACCTCTGCACTGAGCAAAGCAGATGGTAAAAGTTAAATTTCCCAACATTTTGTCCAGATTAATCTCTTAAGAGGAATTGAGAACGCACACAGACGAAAAGACTGTGAAGAGAAGTACGTACTGAAGTTTCTAGTTTTTCCTTCTACAAAAGAGAAATATCTGTCAGCTTTCCATAGGGAAAAAATGGTACCGTTTTCACTGTCATCATTAATGAAGAAGAGAATATAAATGTTTAGTCAGCAGGAAATGTGGATTATTTGATGTCTGTCCTATGGCTGTTCTATTATGTGCTACTTTTAATCCAGCAGTATCCACCCTGGAGCCTTGCCTAAAACTGGGACGCCCACTTTTCCGGGAATAGTATAAAGACCTAAGAAAATACAGAGCTAGTTCATAGGTGTTCATACTTTAACTAAATACCTAAATAAGACAGAGTGGGCTGGCAGAGAACGACTGACGTAAAGAGGAGCAATTCAGACAGAATTCTGAAGAATTTAGAGAGCGGATGACAAAAGCACAACCTTTTCCAAGTTCAAAAGCCATACACAGTTATGGACTTATAACTTCTTGTGATACCAGCAAATAAATTCAGTCATGGTAATGAATAAATAAATGTTTGTCCCTATAACACAGCTAAATTATTAGCAGCGTGTGTTTATTCAGTTCCTTTTTTAAGTGAGTCACAACTATCTTTTTCTTCAATTCCCTAATGTTGATAACAGTACAATTTACTGATCACAGCAACCATTTCTTGCTGTTCTTTTACCCCCTAGAGGCAACTTGGATGAGCAGAAATCTCTCAACTGCACACAAGTAGCTGCTTTTAACAGAGGCTTCAAGTCCCAAACGGTCTCTTGCCTAGCAAGCTGTCCAGTACAACAAAAGCGAAGGGAGACCTTTGTTAGTCCCAATACATGGTAAAGTGTCTGTCTTCCCAAAACAACCCATTAGTAAATTATTCCACAATTCTCACTCCTTCCTGAAGAAGATTCTAGTCCCGATTCCAGTGACCTGCCCAGTTTACAGATGACTTCAGTGAGCAGCAGAGGATTTTGTATTCCCAGCTAAGGAACTTTCTCCCCAGCACCTCACTGCATTCCCCTTAATCAGAGTTTACAAGATACACCTATTACTGAGAATAGTCTTTCTTCCAAGTTGTATACTTTTGGTGTGCAAAATCCAAAGCTGTTCAGCTTTCCTTAAAGATTTATTGTCATATTTTATTAAAACTCTCACTGAATGCTTGCTCTCTGGAGCTGCTTGTGACTCACATGGACAACTGGCTCCAAAATAAATCCCGCTTTTCAGGCAATTCCTGATTTCTAGGCAGTTTTCAGCCACTGAAAGGACTTTCTTATGTGCGAATTTTCTCTGTTCCATAAACACTGCCCTGTCCAACTAAAATTTCTTTTAATAACCCTCCTGAGCCCAGTGCCTACTCATTCCACCCCATTGCCTGACGCCTGAAAGGCTATGGGAATGCCCACACTTCACAGACGATTTACAAACAAGAAACAGATTATTCATTTCCTTCCTACAACAAGACGAAAAATGAACCAATGTTGCATGATAATTAATTCCTCTATGTGTATTAAGATATTCTTTCCTTTTAACAAAAAATGTATCATCATTTCTAATGCTGTTTAATAAGAACTTGCCCCTGCAATAGGTCATCTGGTTTCAATTTCAACTGGAAATCTCTTAGGAGTAAATGTATTTTACTCGTCAAATTAGATTACCTTTATAAAAATTATCATCACAGAAAAACGTGTACTACTTGGTAGGAGAGCTACTTAATAAAACATAAGTGTTAACATAAGATGTATCAAACAGTCTGAAAAGGGATTCAGTCTATTAAATTTCCAATTCCTATCTGTTTCTATTTTAGTTAATTTTTTTATATGCATGCAGATGGCCGTTTATGGAAAACTAATGTTTCTTTCAAATACTATGCATGGCCTATTTCTTCAGGGTAAAGTTAATTTAATGAATGAAATGGGGAGCATTTAGTTGTTACCGGGGTTGGCATTAGTTTAAGGCACAGCTATTTCTGTAAAGAACGCAGCAACCCTGCAGATTCTGGGAATGCCAGAAAAGAGAAGATATTACTCAGATAAACCACGCGATTCACATTCTTTGAGACATTAAAAATGCCTCCCACGGGCAAGTTATTATTTGGGATCACTTTAATAGTATTAGGTACTCAAAGCTGGTCAAATAGCAAGAACATTCGCATATGTTCCTTTTAAAATCAGCTGCAGAATTTTGTGAAGTTAAAACTGATCAAGATGGACACCAATATTGACCCAAACAATCATAAATAAAATTATTAAAGAGTGTGTGTGTGTGGTGGAGCCTTTTAAGGAAACCATTTTTTATGAGAAGCTAGAAATATGCCAAAATTCTCCAGTATGTCTCTCAAGCTTGTCTGGGCAAAGACTCTTAAGACCCAGCTGCCTACAGCAAGCAGTGTGACAAGATAATTAATATTCAGGGCCATAGGTTGGCTCAGCATTCAGATGTTCATAAATAATTCGAAAAACTTACAGTGGGGAGTACAGAACTCCTAGGGAGATTATTGTTGGAGAGCCTGTTATGTGCTCCCAACCTCTGCAGAGATCACTGCCAGGTTTCCTCCTCTTTTAAACAACAGAAGCATCACTGAAGAATAAAACCAGATTGCCTGCGTTCCTTTAGCTAAAAAAAAAACTCTTAAAAATGCTGGGCTGCGTGTATATATATATTTTAATAACATTTATGTAATGGTTGGGTGCATTAGCTGACGGTAAGTCACTAACACTCTGCCTCTAAATTGGTGCTTGTGTTGAGAGGGCAGTTCTTTATTGTGAGCTGCTGTCAAACCCAACTCCAAGCAGTTGGTAGGTCACAGTTTAGGATCCCAATAATGCAGCAGCTTTTTATATGTCAGTGCACCAGATAGGGTGATTTTCTCAAAAGGTTTTTGTTTATTCACTGTAAGAATATTAAAAAATAAAATAAAAAAAATCAAAACTCTGATTCAACCACCTACAAACTCACTCAGAAATGCTGAGTGAGTGAGAAGATGGGTCAAAATCTAAATGACCAGTGAAAAAATTTAAATGCACGTCAGAAGGAAAGAAATTCACTGCAAAACACAAGGCTTAAGAATAGTAAAATCTGCTTTGCTCTGTCTAAAAGCAGAATTTCCAATTCAGTCCAACCTATGAAAAAGTCACAAATTCAGTGATTTCAGAAAAAAAAAACCAACTTGAGATCCCATAATAGAAAAATAAATGGATTTATATACTGCAAGTGCAATAAATTATTAATGTCCAATGCAACTCTCAAGCTAGTAGCTATAAAACATACTACTGATATTTAAGAGTTGCAACACAAGTGAGCACTGACTGTGGCACATCGACCAGCCCTGGGAAGGTGCTGAGGTGTTGGCAAGCACGCCCATACAGAATTTCTACCCCTTTGGGAAAAAGTGTTGCGGAGTCCCCATCATTCACACAGAAAAGACTGCGTGTCTGCTTTAAAGCACCCACACTGAAGCTCTGACCCAGTAAACCGGAATTAAGTGAGTTTACATGTAGGACTGAATCATTCCCATCATTACTTGAATTCAAAACCTGCCAAATTGCTTAGATATTTTAGATAATCTGACTGAACCACTGGCCAACTCCATCTGGCAGCATCCTGCCGTGCCTCTTTCTTAGTACTCTCTGGGAAAAATACCTCAGTCCTATTTACGATATTTTATCATGAAAACACTCAGTAAGCGAGCATGTGCTGTGGCCTTTTTTGGAAACAAAAGCCACCACGAAACTCTCGGAGCAATTATGCAAAAGACAAATTGCAATATACTAAATCATGTCCACAAGACGACCGTATTTTGCAGTTATCATTAAGCATCCTGCATCCCCAAAGAGCTGTCCTGGCTGGAACTGGGATGGATGAGCTGCACACTGCAGGTACTCGCAAGACACCAACCTGCATGGCATCTCTGCATCTAGCAGCACAAATGTTTTGCGTGCAATCAAGGCTGGCTATGAAAGAATCAGCAGGAACTAATTAACAACCAAAACAGGATGCAGAGCAGAAGCATTGAGGAATTCAGCTCAAGAAGTTCAACACCTACAGAGGAATTCCTTTGAAAAGGGTTCAGGCAAAGGCTCAAACCAAACAGACAATCATTGATTATTTTTCCTGCTGTTCCTAAACCTCGCTGACATTTAATTCACCTCTTTTCCTCAATCTAAAGGCAGTGATATTGTGCCTGGCAGGTCTGGGAACTGCATACTCCAACAAAGGGTTTGTCAATAAATATTTTAGAAGCGATGCTGCACTGGGAGAGTTTGAAATGTCTGCAGAGCAACATGCCCATGAACTCTTTGACAATTGCTAACTTCCTTTTTGGTTTAACAGGCATAAAAGGTATCTGAAACCTCACCCACTCTAAGCTTTGAAAAAAAAAAGCTTACTTTCAGGACAACTGTTGTTTTTATTTAAAGACATCTTCTGAAAGCTTGGAAATGCTGACAAGCCTCAACCAAAACAACTTAAGAGCAACCGAACTGTTATACACATAACAAGGTTACAGTAAACTTTTTTCTTGTTCTCCAGAAACCTACTTAATTGTAGGATAGAATTATTTTCTTTATAAATGCAATAGTAACAGCATTTGCCAAATAACTCACACTAAAATTATGTAGAGAACCTACAAAATATCTAACCGTTAACATATTCATATTTTAGATTTCCAAATAAAATTGTGAACTAGAAGAATACTCATTTGTGTAATTGCTTTTTAGTGCCTTGGTATCGAAGAGGCTTGTGGCAAGTGTTTTTGTCTCTAAATGGATTATAAACGTGCTGAACCACCAGGAAATACGTTCATTACTTGACAAGTTACATGCATTATGTGACAAAGTGTTAGCCATATTTAAGACCCTTGCTGAAAAGCAGCCTAGAATAATGCAATTATTAACATTCTGTCACTCGGATGATTTTCAAATTAGTTCTCTCTAATGGTACAATTACTTTTAGAACCTGCATCACCATCTTTAAAATGCCTCACTACTCCATGAAACCATCTTTCTGCTAATGACAGTACCTTGGACACATTTACCCCTCCTACATCGACAGGAAGCTGTTTGAAAAGTTAAACAGCAGTTAAGTATCACTTGAGATCCATTCTGATCCTTCCTAACTAAATTTTATCACACCTCTCCTTTTCAATGCATTTTAGAAGTTTTGACAGAAGAATACGGAGCTGTTCAGATTTAGAGAGAACAAAGCCATGAATGAATACAGCACCTGGAGGGGAGTTGGCTGGTTCTATAGGCTGTGACAATTCAGCGCAATGGGCTGATTTCCTTTATGTCACTGCAAGGGGAATGGACTCTACTGAGATTCATTCCCCAAAGTGCTGTGGAGGTAAAAGGAACATCCTTTTGGTGTATAATAGGCTCTCGCCTTTCAACTGAGAACTGTTGAAGCAATATAACAACACACAACATCTACAGGTGGCCAACAGCTACTTCAAGAAACAAAGACAAAAGTTGAGATGGTCTAAAGAACCCTCCTTCTTTGTCCTGCTATAACATTGCCCTTACATTTAATTCTGTTTCACGACACCAAAGAGGCAACGGTAATAGCATCATATCCTGTTCATGTTCCATTGTGTGGACATTGCATTCAGTTTCTCGCAGTACCAATTTTGAAGATATATTGGTGTACCTCTAACGTGATGTATGAAGACAAGCTGTCTTTAAGTTTTCCTCACTGAAAAAGCAGCTTTGGTGAACATACTAGCCCATCCACTCTCCCAAGGTAAAAGGTTTTGATAACTTGTGTTTTATAACTATCTTCTACTCCTTTTCCTAAGTTCTATCTTATATCTTTGCTTTTAGTCACTACAGCATGTTTTTAAAATTTCCTTAAAGTTCTGAGCCATCAAAATGAATGAAATCCTCACACTTCTGAAGGGAAATACTCCATCACTGGCTTTCATATACAAAGACTTTCCCAAGGTATATAAACCCACAATGTATATTATACATTTATAAGCCTGCAAAATTCCCAAACGATCTGTGTACCTGTTACTTCCAGTTTGTCACCAGTGACTTCAGCTTTCAGATAAATCCTTCCTCTTTTCTCTGTGTGATCCATCCCACAGAGGCTCGGGACATTTATTACACATTGCTTATGAACGTTCATATCACAGGCTGTGAATATAAAAATGGTTCAGAGAGCTATGAGAAGCTAATAATATGATTACACTGCAAAGACTGAGCAAAGTGAAAGTTAAGATTACAATCCTTAACTGTTGGCAAGACTTTCGGATTACAGCTACATGGTTTTGAACAAAATGATGTGGCTAAGTGTCCGTCTTACAAAAGATTTTGTAAACAGAAAATAATCCACTTCAGAAACCTAAAGATATAATTAATGAAGTGCAAGGAAAAAGAAGTTAAAGTGGGAATTGTTGGGAATATGACCAAGAAAAGAGGGCTTTGCGTCAGCATTAGCAAAAAAAGGAGTTTACTTTAAACTGATTATTCGACTTTCTAGAAGGAGACTTCCAAGACAAATTGAATATAAAGAAAACATTGGACTTCGGCTACGAACCAAACTGAAATTTCAGCCTTCAGCAGTACATTCACCTGACCAGTCTGAAACCAGGCTTCCTAGAAAGTGCCATGGAAAATGCTCTTCAGTCACATCAAACTGAATACGCTATGTTCTCAGCAACAGAGGTGATTTTCATTAGTATACTATTATAGTACTAAATAACCACCTGAAATATAACAGTACTATAAACAGCTGACATTTGAAATGGTATTTTCCCCAGAAAAGAAATAAGAAGATGCCACCGGGTGTTTCCACTTACTTTCTAGAAGTAAGATAGAACAACTTCACTTACTGTCACATTTCATCCCTTGGTGCAGAAGCCCATAAAGCAGTGACCCACAATGGTCACAGAAGGTTGGGCTCCCATATGTGTGGATCTTAAATTTGTGCTTGCTTCTGGGATCCTGAAGGAAAAAACAGAACAAGATTCTCAAGTCAGAAAAAGCAAGATCGACACCCCTTTACTATATTACTTCAAACATCAAAAACTTTCCAGCTCTGCAACTCATACGAGAGAAAAATACAGTGCAGCATACTTAGCCACAGCCCTGTGGTACCTACATTGGTGCACTGGCCTCTGTTCCTTGTTTTCCTTTGGTGTTGGAAGAGAAAGCGTGTCAGCTCAGGGAACACAGGCTTGTTCTTTTACACTAAAACTTCCATTTACCGACTGTATATCTACATAAAGTATAACGACGGCATTCAGCCTGTGGCTGGAGTGTCAGGTACTGCCTGCCTGTTTATAGGATGTCATCACCATTCTGAAAGGATGACATGAAAGACAGCAGGAGAGGAGGGAAGTGACAGTTTGTTAAGAAGCTGAACTGAAATACAGTCAAATGACTGTAAATTCAGGGTCTCAAAGACTGGATCACCTTGATATGCTGCAAACTTTTAATTACAGTGGTATATATTATAAGCGAACAAATTCTAACTTGGCATGCAGTAAATATTTTACAGAGACTGCTATTCCCATCTGATTTTCCAACAGAGAAATTTATAGTGAGGGCATTTTGAGGCCACCACCAGTATGTAAATGGTTTCTAATTTAGAACCAATGAAAGGGAATACACTGAAATCACTTAAAACCAAATAGTGTATGACACATCCAAATACATTTGCTGTTTCTCTTGATGTAAAAGGCCCTCTTTGGAAAAGCAAGAACATTCATATGAGAGGTAGAAATCACAGCTTCAGTACATTGGCTTACAGTAGCCTCATTCCACACATGAAGAGCCGCAGAACTTCAGAAGCACCATCACAGAATCACAGAATAACCAGGTTGGAAGAGACCCACTGGATCGTCGAGTCCAACCATTCCCACCAATCCCTAAATCATGCCACTAAGCACCTCATCCACCCTCACCTTAAACACCTCCAGGGACGGCAACTCAACCACCTCCCTGGGCAGCCTGTTCCAATGCCTAACCACCCTCTCCGTGAAGAACTTTTTCCTAATCTCAAGCCTAAATCTCCCTTGGCGGAGCTTGAGGCCATCCTCGCGCAAGTTCCCAACACATGGAGACGTGCATTGCCCAAATAAACTGTGGGGAAGCCCTACCCATCTGTGTCCATAATGTATATTTTGATATTCTTTATGACCACGTCCAGTCCCAACGACATGGTTTAAGAGATTTGTGAACACTGCCAACCTCGGTATTGTATTATGGTAAAAACTGTCACTGTACAATCTTGATCAGAAATTGGGAAAAGCAGTAATTCTTCTGCATTAAAATATAAACTAGGGTTCGTAATCAATTCTTGCTAACACTCCTTTCTTCCTTCAGATTTTAACAACCTCATATACTAACAGAAAGGCCATGGATACTATGGAATGCCAGGTCTTTCATGCACTAAAACATCCTTTACAATAATACAACTGCAAAATCAGAAGACCTCAAAATGTTTTTTGTCTGTTTACATTGCATATTAATATACTTTAATATAAGAATTATTAAATTGCCATTAAAAATCCATCAATAAAGGCTTTCAAAAATCCAAAAAGCAAAGTACAGCATGTTATATAAAATGGAAACTTGCTAACTCTTCAAAAATACAAAGACAATCAAGACATTTGGGACCTCCCAAAAGCAATTTTAATTACAATGTGACTACAATAAGGCAAAATCTGGCTTTCAAAATCTAGTATTTTGCGATCCTACTTTGTAAAGGTCTTGTTAAGTATTCCCTGTGTGGATATTTTTTGGTACTGATTCTAAGTGTTATCATGACTCTATAACCAGTAGTTTTCACTGCACAGATAGAAATCCCATAGTATCCAGCATAACGAGTAAAGAATTCACATTAAGAACTCAAATTTAGACTATCTCAATACTTCCGTTTGTTATACAGCCTGAGATATGAAATGCAAACTGCTAAGAACCATATTTATTTTGTAAACAAAGTTAACCTGAACAGAATGACACTCAGTGCTCCAGAGAACATCTGCTTCATGATTTATCAAAAATACAGCCAATGGGTCTCGTGGTGCAGGGTCATGGGAATCCTGCTTCACTAAAGGGTTATCTGATGGATCAACTCCAACTATATGCCTTCCAAGTAACTTAAAACAAGTTTTCAAAGCCAATTATTCCTTAAATTGTTTTGCTCAGAAGACATAAGAGGATTTGTTAAGCCTTATAAATGTATATACTTAAACATTATTTTGGTAAGCACATCTGTTGCTGAGAAGGACAAACCCCACAGTGTCTAAGAATGACACTGAATAAACACAACTTTAAAAATCTGTTTAACATCTGATGTAAGTGGTATTTATGAGTATAAAGTAATGATACAGAGAGGAAAGAACTATGGGAAATTATTACAGTGGATGTCTATTAAATACATTGAACCTGTACATTATAATGAAATTGTATAACAATCACTACCAAACAATCCCATTCCAATCAATGGCACATACATGGTAATTAAGTTAAGCAGGGGTGTGTGTGTGGCTTAAAATGTTGTGATCTGTAAGGACAGCTCTGCTGCGCTCGCTACAAAGCTGCATTATGCGAGCAAAGCTCTGGTACTGACAAAAAAAAATGTGAAAGATCTCTATAACCCCATCAAAGATGGGAACATCTTTTTCTCTTTATATCAACATAGGCTTCTCATGATCTTAAACTACCCTTTAATCTATAGCTTATACTCTAATTACAAGTAACTAAATTAGCAACAATTATCACATTGCCGGTACTACTTATTTATATTATTAATGGCATTTAACACTTATTAGTTGTTAATACAGTTTAATACTTCCCAACATTAAATATGCATTAAGTGACTTAGATGAAGCATTGAGGAAACAGCACTGTCATCAGTATTCTCCAATGAGAGGTAAAGTATCAAGGTACAGGTAAGCTCCTGCACTTTTTCTTCAAATATCTCCTTTAAATCAATGTAAACTTTCAATAACTCCCAAAGCATAGCTGGCAGTCATATTTCATAGTAAACACAGGGAGCCACGCCAGGATATGACAGATGAACTGCCAAATAATCGCTGCTATTTGCAAGAGAATTGAACTTTGTACTAAACTTGGCATAGATTAATTGTGAAACTCTAAAGGGAAAAACCACTTTTGCTTCCAAAATCTGTCAAAATTAGGAAGGGGGGAAGAGGCAATGAGAAAGTAATGGGAAAATACTTGTAAAGCAGTGACGAATGAGATGCTCTATTAAAATTCATGTTACTTTCATGCTAAAAAGTGAATTCTCTGCTACTATTAAGACAATACTTGGGTTTCAGAAGTACAACTGAATGCAATATAATATAACTAAATGGAAAAGGATAATCTGGGCAGTTGATATCAGAGATATTTAGATATTTGTCTTTAAAAAAAACCCTTTAAATTGGCAGAAATCTAGACAGTGCTCAGCAATTCAACAGCAGTACAACAAACTGTAGTTCCAAAGCCTGTAATGACATACATGGGGGCAGCATCCCTATAAAGATAAATAACAACTGGGCATCTACGCACCATCCAGCTCTGGAAAAATAAAAATATTATTAACTGGTGTCAAAGCAAGGACATGCTGATCCAGAGGCAGGCAGCCAGAGACCTGCCTTGCCTAGGAGATCTGGGTTAACATGGATTGCACAACCTGGACCTTTGGAAAGCAAATCGAAAACAGAGAGAAAACTTTTAAAAAACAAGTAAATGAGTTCGCAGAAATGTCTTGCCCAGACAACAGCTCTGGCTCTGGCAAAAGGGGCTGGGATTTGCTCCAAGGAATCCTGCCACGTTCCAGCAGAGGGAAGCAGAAGAACAGGGAGGCATCTCACCAAAACTGCAGCTTTCAATCTGTGCACTTGTTCGCCTGCAGCAGTATTGCCACCATCCCTTCCTCTTTTCTTTGTTTAGCTCAAATGAATCAATTTCTGTTACTCAACAGCAACGGAAAGCATCCTCTGTGAGAAGTAATTCCATAATTTTTGCAGCTCAAAGACAGGGGTGTGCAACAATTGAAAGTGCATGGTTAACCAGCAGCACATGTCAAACTGTGCTTTAGCACGGCACAAAACTGCTTATGAGAATTGTATCTCTGAATTTTTTTCTACAAGGTCCCTTTTGATTAGAACTGTACTCCCCTTGGCAGTAACACTAAACTAACTCTAATGTTGCAGGCATTAAATCATCACTCTGTGATGATTTAATGTATAAAATATAGAAACCACACCTTATGTGAGTGTGCATCAGTAGAGATTTTATATACAACACAGCATCACGTTATGACTTGTTAAAGCTCTTTCATAGTATGTGACTTTCTAGTATCAATAGCTGTCACCAGAACCATGTTTCTCAGGCCTTTGTTTATATGCAAAATCATACAAATCGTAAGAGATCACCATTCCTCTTCAGAATCACAAAGTCGTAGAATGGTTTGGGTTGGAAGCAACCTTAAATATCATCTGTTCCAAGCCCACTGCCAGGGGTAGGGACACCTCCTGATGGATCAGGTAGCTCAAGACCCCATCCAACCCCTCGGGCTGAACACCTCCAGGGATAATTACCACCAGAAAAGCCCTGGAGGAGGGGCAGGTCTGTTGTCCACACATTTACACGCAACCTTTAAAAATTTCCTACTGTGCTGGAAACACCAAATGCTACATATTTCTTTTATCCCCCTCCAAATGCCTTTAAGGTATGGATTGTAAAGAACACTGCTATAACAGATCAATCAAAACATTGCAATTTGTACCACACACATTTTACTTAAAAAATAGCTGTAACTTCCCCAAGGGAATACTGAGTTAATAAAACACTTTTACGAAGAACCTAGAGTGTTTTCCTCTGTATGAAGCCAAATCCCACATTCATCCCTCACTGCCCTCAGGCAAACTTTGGTTTCATTTATGAAAGTCTTCAGGCTCCAGCTTTCCTAGAAACCTTCCAAACAGCGACTGCAACATCCAAGCCTCCATTCAGATAGGACATCTGAGCAACTTTCTGCTGTTCGTGATGTATTTTCCTATTGAGATAACAAAAGTCTCAGTGATTTCCACAGCACTTTAAGCTGAGAAAGCAGTTTCAACCTTGAGAGGCTGCAAGAACCAAGGAGCCAGACGCTTCTACTGGAAATAGGCTTAAAAAATGCTTCTATGACCAGAGCCCAGAAGCATAAAACAGCAAAAAGTCATTGTTTAACTGGTCACAGGCTTTGTCCTGACCAAACGAGGCTGCATACACAGGAAAGGGAAAGCAAAGAGATCTCAGGAATGATTTACTAATGTTATGAAGCCAGCAATACAAAGATCATGTTTTATTACAAAATGTACAAATACATAAAGCTCGTTTCGTATTTCCTCTCGCGGAGCTCCACTGTAGGCAAGTTTTGCTGTTTTCAGTAAACAATAGTAAAAGCTAAGACTTCTGGTGCCTGAAGAATCAAAACCATCACAGACTCATAGAAGGGCAGAGGCTGGCGGGGACCTGTGAGGATCACGGAGCCCAGTCCCTGACTCAAGGCAGGGCCAATTACAGAGCGGTTGGGTTTTGCAGTGGTTGATGGGGTCACTCCTCCCCAGCTGCAACACTCCGTAGAGCTCCACATCTGCCAAGAACCCAAACTCAATCTTCTACAGATTGACATATATCTAAACTAAGAGCACCTTGCTGCAGTGGAGAAGAAGAGAAAGGACAACCACGCTTTCTAATTTGGTAAGAAATCATATACTTGCTGTTTCCAGGAATCCTGCCTACAGGAAGAATTTAGAGTTCTACTGTTTGGAGTGACTCTAAGGCATAACTGAGAGAAAGCATTCATCCTACTGACGTCTGCAGGATGAGAAACCACTGACACACCTTAATATACTGGTAGGTGTTAAGAGCATAAACAGATAACAAAGGTAGCAGTAGGATAAGAAAATGAAGACTCAGCAAAATACAAGTAATAAAACCTATATAATTTAGTCTTTGAGAATATACAACCACGATGCAACAGAGAAAACAAGAGGCAGTCTCTTTTCCTGACGGATTTCGGAAAAAACAGAGGTAGGAGAGCCCTGAGCTGATGCATACACAGAGCAGAGCACTGTGCAAACACTGCTGTGCTGCTTGCAGACCCGCGTAAGCACATTTGAAAGCAGCTGCAGTACAGCAAGTCCTAACTAGAGCCAATTAATCTGGGGTTCAAGGATTGGAATTAGATTCAGAAGTAAAGTCTGAATCTCAGGCTCTGGAGAAGTCGTCTTTCACAATAATAAATGACACTCCAGCCAAAAATAACAACAACCACCTCTTTTCCCATCACTGTCACTTCTATACTTTACTAATCTGAAGAGAGTTAAAGAGGTAAACAAACAGAAAAAATGTATTTAATTAACAGCAACAATTATCAATCAACTACTTCCTTTTCTGTGCTTGTACAGAACTGATTCAAAGGCAGATTTTTCAGTTCTCTCCTGCAATTCACACTAAATTATTATTTTTAATTAAAAGAAACAGGTGGCCATTGAATCAACCGGGTTTGATTGCTGCCTTTTGTTCATGTTCTTCCTGTATAGAACAGCACTGACTGGGTTGGCAAATGGAGAAAGAGGATCTGCATGACTGTACACAGACAAATGTGTAATTTTCTAATTACTATAAAGACAGTTGAATTTGGAAGGGACTTGGTGTTTATTGGCTATTTTTTCTTCATTCTTTTTTAATGAAGAATCCACAGTAAAAATGCATAAACAAAAGATACGGTCGGAAACCTATCCATGACTAGGAAGAAATGGGGCAGGATTTTGATTCAGATAAAACTCATCATAAAGGTGGAGTTCATAAATAACTTCAATAAAGACTGAATCCAGGGATATGGATTCCAATGGAGTACTAGAAAGACAGAGGCATAGTTATATATGCCTTGCTTAAAAAACTAATTTATTAGTTTTATTATTTATTGAACATACATACTTTTCAACACAGAGTAACCTTTACACCTTGAATACATTTTACAATATACAGTTTCTCATTGAACGGATGGAAGAAGTGATTAAAAAAAAAATTCCCGCTGTATAAAAGGGTATTGCTACTTCTTGATAGGTACAATATGCTGAATTGTTTAATATTACATGTTATAATGTAGCTTCTGTGCTTTCCAATAGAGCTGAAATGTGGCTATGTGTAGTGCATTATTAATGTGAAAAAAGACTCAACATCAATGGGCAATGTTGTCATTGTCACTGCACTGCGCAACACCAGGTTGCCTGACAATTATTTTACATTAATGTATTTGTGTATAACCTCTCATAATTTTTTAAAATATTCATTATTGGCCAACTTGCTCATGTTAGAGATGATATGACTTATTTTCTGTATAAGTCACAGCTCATAGTATCCTTCTTTCACTCACTGAAACAGAAGCTGAAATGACATACAGGCTGATAAGAGCTCACCTGGAATGCCCTGGTTTCTCTGTAAAAGCGCTGACCCCAAGTGCAGAGGCATCAGGTCAAACAATTCGACATCTGTTGTGGCTTTAACACTATTCGTACAGGAAAGTGACACACATTTATCCAAGAAATACTCAGAATCAAGGCAGGGAAAAAGGGGAATGTCTCCAAACAGTCTTTCAGAAGCCATCACAGCCGTAAGTCAGGATGGCGTTTAGCATGCCAAGTCTTAAGAAAACACCTTTGTGACCCCAAACTACTCGACTGCTGACAACAGCAAAAATGAAACAGGCACAAGATTTTACTGTGTTTGTAAAGCCGAACCTGCCTACATTTAGTTCGGTCTAATGTGTTTTGAATGACGGTCTTTACAACTATTAAGTGATAAATTTGAGCACATAAAGATGAGTTGATTTGCCAAAAAATCTGAGAGCAAAGTAGCACTGGAGCTATAAATGGAGCTAATGAATGCAGCCTGCAAAGCTACTGTTCTTGCCTCTGAGCTACTTTGATATGTGAAGCCCTGAATAATAACTGATTTACATTTCCCACTCCTCTTCACACTGCAAACTCAGTTCTCCCCTCTCAAAGGGTGAATGCTACTGGAAGAACCCACCAATTCATGAACAGACACACTTACATGTTGTGACTAAACCCTTACCTGCTTATTTACATAGCACTTGGTCTCCTTCCCACCTCCCACAGCAGCATCTGTACACTTCAGCGTACTTCCAAATCAAGACATTTATGCGTCTGGAAGTATTGCTACCAAACAGGAAGGTGTAATATCCATATACAGCAACACAAGGTTTAAAATCTGAAGCCAATCCCACTAACTCCTGTACTGATTTGTTTGTGGAAACCCAGTACTGCAGGAAGGTGCTTCATAAACAGTGAAAATGAAATCCAGAGGGAAGTTTGTCTGTCTCAGGGCATTACACCATGAACTTGAGGCACCTCTACAATAACAGATTGTTATTGTGTTGTCTCCTGCTCTCAGTTGCCCTTTGGAAGAGCTTTCTGTATTCCCTATGGAGTTTACAAGGTATTTAATTTAAATGCTAACCTCTATGTGTCCCTCTCATCATAGATCCCCAAATCACAAATACCAAGCCCACCCACCACACAAAATACTGCAACCTGAGACTTGATCTGTGGAATATCGCTCAGTAAAGAGGGCAGGATGAAGCCCAACGGCCGTGGGAGATCCTGGCCTTACAATGGCAGAGATCACAGCCAAGCTGTCTGATCCATAACATTTTTCCATAGCACTTGCTATTTATTAGCTGAATAAAAATTCAGAAAACAATCCTGAAGCTTTAAGAAAAAGCCAATAGTGCTCAATAAACCCCCCGGAGAACGACAGGCTTTTAGCACAGCTTCTGGATTCTCTGACATTTGGTAGCGTTATTTGTGACTTAAAACCAGAACTCAACCCTACTGTTTGGGGAGAAAAGTGCTTCACTGTGACCACAGCTAAGAGCGCGCTTAGATTAAAAATAAGAACTGACACAAATCTTCTGTCCCTTGGGCAGAATTTGACCCTTTTGAGGTTTGCTAATCACAAATCTGAATACAATGAAGACTGTTGTAATCACATTAGAAGAAGTACGAGCTCCAGGGCCCAAACCCCTGAAAGGAGGATTTCCTCATCGCTGCCATCTCTGCTTTCCTCCTAAGGCTGAATGAGTCTCAGCTGTTATGCAGCATTAGGAAAAGTCCTTAAAGCATTTAGCGATGAATAATAATATCATCTATAAATATTTAATATCTGCTAATTAACTCAGCACTGTTCAAAGCCAAAACGAAAAAAACCCCAAACCATTTAGAAACATTGCAAAATCATCTCCTAGCAAGATATTTTGAATATGCCCATCCTGAGACTATTCAGTGGACATAAGTTTCAGTAATAAGCATTTTTCCTTCTTTAATGAGAGTGTTTTTCTCAAGGCTACTTATGGCAAAGGAGCTTCTCAGATTCCACGAAGGCTTTTCACTTGGAAGAAAGCCTGCACAGAACTATTTTGCTGGCTGAGTGCTCCCAACAAAGGGAGGATGAGTTTAGACTCCTACTCATTATCTCAGGGTAAGAAATCACTTGAGGGCAAGAACATTCCTCGGTGAAGACTCTGACTATTAAGATTTCATAGCAAAGCACTGCACTACATTCACTAGACACTGTAAACCTCTGTAACGATGATGTCCTTCATATAATTGGTAGCATAAACTAACAAACCTTTCAACAAGCCTCTGACACAGCTCTACCCGTTCTTGAGTTTATAGGTCAAGTAAGGCTCTTCTGCACACGTTTCTCCTTCTCTCTGCCATGAAATCTCCCAGCAATGCAGATCAATGACATCCTAAATGTTGCTATGCACGTCATCCCTCATTTTTAAAGTCTGGTCTCTGGAGTACAAATAGTTCCATTTTATACAGAAAATGTACATCCAAGAGTCAAGGACTAAAAAGTGAAGAGTGAAAAATAAATAGCTTTTTGTTGTTCTCTTAACAAAGGAAGAAAAGTTGTGGCATTTTGGCTCTACCTCTTGGTTTCACCAAATTCAGGCAAAATAAATGTACTGGGAGTCCCTACAATGATTACAACTGTAATTCATTTGCCAACGTGAGGCAAATGAGGCTGGGCAATGGTCTACTCGCTGCAGAATGTACCACTTAGATACAGTCTTTAGCTAGGAGCTCTGCAGACTGATACAACTATGGAGGAAACAAAAAATTAAGAATGATCTTAAGTTCTATTCATAAAAGGCATTATAGTGCAAGGCTTAGTCAGGGATTACAAAGAGGCATCTATGAAAACTGCTTGTCATGTATGACAGTAGAATAAGTGCATTTTTTCTCATCTGCAAGTAATGTAGTGTTCAAAAAGAATAAGGAAAAGAATCAGACTTCCATTATAATCCCAAGCTACAGATTAACATCGGCTTTCTCTAGTGCTGCCAGCTAAGCCTTTGTAAGGCTGCATTCAAAACAATTATTAAAATTAATCCCAAGTACAAATGGAATTGCACAATATTAATCCTGCCGAAAGAAAAATCTGATATGATAAACATGTAGAAGACTGACATGAGGAACAAAGGAAAAAAAAAAAAGGTCTTTGTAAATCCAATTTGCTAGCAGCAGTCGAGTTCTCGACCTGTAAGAACACATGAAAAACGATGTTGTCAGTAAGATGTACATCTTTCCTTCTGCAGTGGCCCTCTTGGCAACAATTTACATTCCCAGCTTATCAAGAAGAAGCTGGAGGAAATTCAAATTGCTTTTTTTTCAGTTGAAGATAAATCAAATATAAAAACTGAGAAGGAAAAATCCTTCCATTATAGAGTACCCCAAGTGTAAAACTTGGAAAACCTTGAATGCAAAGTAAATACTTAAAAGTTGGCAGCCAGAAATCACATTTCTCCAAAAGTCCTTAAGAAATCTCACTTCAGCACAGAAAACCTCTCTTCATGACTATATAAAACAAAACCAAGGAGACAATAATAGATGCCCTTCAGGTGAACTTTCGCATTTAAAAGAAAACAAATGGTTTCAGATAATGCTCTCACCATGTGCGTAATCTAAGTTATTAAAGAGCAATATAATTTAATTAGCATGAAGTTGCTCAATAACAACATAAATGCTTCTGTTACAAATTACATTGTGAATTTCAGACTCAGGAAAAAGATATTTCTCACACATTGCTCTTCTTTGGGCATTCAATTTCTGGCAAAAAGAAGTTAATTCATAAATTTCAGATTGCACTAAATGGCTTATCTGTTAAAAAATGCACTGCATCAAGCAGACCATGTTCTCCTATGGACTATTCAATGCATTTTCTGCAAATCGCTAGGGAGAACTGAAAGGCTGCACTTTGGAGATCTGATTCAAAGACATCACCCAACGATTGTAACATCCTTTCATTACAAGAGAAATAGATGAAAGGCAAGTAGAAAAGGAGGTAAGGTCCATAAAAGGAGAAGTTCTTTCTCATCTTATAGCAGAAATACCAATAATAACCACTACTGTGTATTGCACCATTTCTGCTGCTGCCAAGAGCATCCATCAGTTCTACCTACTACATGTGCATGGGGGCAAAGGCAAGAGCCTGACCTGCTTTAATGTGGACTCACTCTGAGATGCAATGAAAGCAAAATCTAGTTCTAGGAAGGCTTTGTCTGCACCTATGCCAATGACTTTATTGCCATGTCTTAATTGCCAGTCCACACAGCACCACAACCAGCTTCAGCTTCACACGGACCAATACAACCCTGAGTTAGTATGAGCAAGGTGAAAACATTCCTGACCACAAAAAAAAGTCAAGGCTGATCATGACTGACTGAATCTGGCACAGAAATCTATAAAAATACATTATTTAAGAAAAAAAAAATAATTGAAATCCAGAAATAATATTAGTTCAAACAAAAATATAGTTTCATAATAAATGTCAGAAAAAGTCAAGAAAGACTCGCAGTAAAATATAACACATGGCTGCAAGATAAAAAAGTAATAATAATGTGTTAAGTATTTGCAAAAACATATTCTCTTCCCTAAAGTAAACATGTTTTTAAAAGTGATTAAAAACAAATGTGTCTCTATTATCCACTGTTACTGTTCGTCCCAAATTCACCCAATTGCTTTAAATTAATTCATTACTTTACACCCTTGCCCACAGTTTCTGCCATTACCTATGTGCCTGGCTCGTCAATCACAGTATTAGAGACTGGCATCACTCTACTTACATTCATCACTTTTCCATTTTCCTTCAGCACTTAGCATCATTAATTTATCAAGTCTCATTCCATTCAACTCCCACGGCTACTTTAAGCATGACAGAGCAAGGTCTTGGTTTATTATTTTTATTTTCTATGTATTTGATGTCAGGCACAACAAATGAGGCTACCCTGCAGCAGCAACACAACATTTAACAAAAAGCTTTTATCATGGCTTAATAAAGGTTAACTACACGAAAGCGTAAACACAGCTCTATGCTGCATTCATACAGTTTTATTTATAATGCAGCAGCATCCAAGACAACTAGACTGTTTTCCATACTCCAAAGCAGGCATCATCCCTGTTTTATAAGATTTATCTATTTGTAAAGCTGTAGTAAAGCATTTGGACGTGTTTTATTATCCATGGTAATAACGTTTTTATCAAAAGTTCATTTGAAACGGAGTAGATGTTGAGCTTGTCAGCCAGCTGATACTACAAACTTCATTGTCTTACAGTAAACAGCACAATTCAGTTAACTTCTTAACTCACGCCAGACACAGGGGAAGCCTTTCCCAGAGTCATCTGGGCAGTTTCAAAGGTCACAGCAAACCTAGTTTTTGACATGCCACGTCAGAGTCCCTAAGCAGGAGCTTTTTGTTTTTCAAGCAACTGCTGTTCTAAAAGCCCCAAACTAAAATCAAAAGAATGCAAAACCCAAGCCTCCCGACTTCTTTTTTTTTAGTCAATAATAAAGCAATTGCACTTGGAAGGCACTGAACTATTGTCTAGAGATTTTACTTTATGCTACTGGCAGTCCTGTCTGTCAACAAGCTAGAAAATACCTCCAACCAAGAGAAAGAGAATGAATCACAAAAGGTTTGATCAAACATGACATTTGTCTGTGCAACCAAGACCACTGAGCCTCTTCTTTCACAGACTAAATGCAGATATCGTTAGTCAGAAGATTTTATCTTCTTTTATTATTACTTTTTGTATTATACTGCCTTTTATATAACAAAGAAAAAACAACTGGTCTCGCCCAACAAATCACTGCAAGAAGAACAATTCTCAAATGCCTCAAGAGTAAAATTCAAGCGGTATGCATGACCAAGAGATATTAACTTCAAGTCCAGCAGCTGTGCCCTTGTTTTTTCATATTATACTTGACACAGTTCCATTACTGCACTCCATCTTCTGGCCAGTGTTTCAGATGTTTCACATTCATCAGCGCTCAAGATCTACGGATGGTGACAAAGGCTAATAAAGTACAGATTTAAAATTGTATGAGTGACTTTATCCAATCATTTAGCCTATCATTTTTCCCTTCACTCCTAGCTACTCGATCAATATATATATATATACACATCTCACCTACGACTTAAGCTGTAGATGCAGTTCAGTCTTCCCACTGACTGTTTATACTGTGAATAGTAGGTTTCAGACCCAAAGCTCATGATCAGCACAGGTATGATTTACTTATTTAAACAACATTTGATGGCCTAAACTTGGAAGAACTTAGAAAGCAGATGATCTACTGAGCCAGCAATGTATGCAAAGCTTTGATTTTACAGTACAGAGAATAAGCAATCCACTTGCTGTAAAATAACGAGCCTCCAAAACCACAAAGCCAAATGCATAAAATTAAGTCAATATACTGTATCTTTCACAAGACACATACCTGTGCTCTTCCTACAGTGTTTAGAAAAAGCTTCTTTTCCCCAAACAAACAGCAGGTAAAAATGACATATCCTCATGTCCCTTTTGGATTAAAAATCGTCTGAGCTCAGCTCAGAATAAAGTTGCAAATTCCACCCCTGCAGATAACACCCCATCTCAGAATAGCTTTGTAGGACTAGTAGAGAAATCCAAACCAGATCTGAGAGGACAACCTTATGCCTAACTACGCTTTTCCTTGAGATACACATAAGCCTTTCCCCCCCAAAAGATTACATATCACTAATTTAACACAATTAAACAACAGTTTATTTTCAGCCTGCCCCAAGACTGTGCTCAGTAACTATATTAAAATCAACAGGATAACATTCTCATATCTGTCTAATCAAAGGCACTGTCAGTCGGGTAGGTACTTTTTAAATCAAAGCTTTCTCTGTTTAAGAAATGTTGAACACTCAGATTTAATAATGCCTGAAATGGAAATGCTAAATGTTTCTCAAGATTATATGTCTAAAAATCTCCTCTCCAGTGACTAACATATGCAATTACAACCGTCTTTACATAAATTGCAGGTTAAAAAATGAACAATGATAAAATCCATGGATGAAAAACACCATAGTCAAGTATTAATTACTCCAGTATTAAAGAAAAAGAAACATTTCATGTTAAATCTTCACCCTAAAGCTTTCTGTAACGCTCCTTGATTAAACATGTATTTCTGTTCAAACATTACTGGTTCAGTTCCCATGCCCACAGCATCCTGAAATGAAGAGTTTAGAATAAGTAGTCAATCCAATAAAATGGTAATTCATTTTTGTTATTGGGGGTTGAAATGGCAATATCCGCTTAAAAACGTTCAGTTCGAATAGGGGCATTTCTGTCTGCAGTCACTGAATGTGAAAGACTTCTTAGAGAAAAAACACAACAAAGGAATAAAGAACAGAAATAAGAGTAAAATTAAAGCAAGAAAACTGGAGATGTCACACTGATGAAACATGGATCTCACGTAACCCTGAGCAGGTGGAATCTTCTACACTTGCTGGGGAGAACCCCCATTTCTCACTGCTGTTCTACTCTCCAAAAGCTGCCTGAGCCTGGAAATCAAAATGATTTCCACTTTTTTTTTTTTTTTTTTAATGTTTGGAAATAACCCTATGGTACTAAGGTTGAGATGTTTATTATGTATTGGAGAAGGCTGGATCAGACCAGAACAGTCATCAGCCCGAGCACATGGAACAAGTTAAAAAAACCCAAACACCACCAAACTCCTTATCTCTAAAAATTACACTTTAACCAACGGAAAAAGAAACTTCTCAGTGAATAAATGAGTGCAACATGAATATGAAATCAGCATGCTGACAATGAGCTGTTTCCATTGTTGGGGCCTTATGAATCCTGAAATACAGACATCTGCTTCCAGATCTCTAGGGTTTTGAATTATTTTTAAACTCTGAACAAAGAACACTTAGTACCACATACTTCCAGTTTCACAGCTGGGCTATTTTAAGTAGGCAAAAAACTCATTGGAATATAACTTTCTTATTTTGAAATATTTTAGCTTGAAGTTATTAATCTGTCCCTTGAGAATGCAGAACATCTTAGAACACTCATTTTAAATATTCAGTATCTTTCAAAGACACAATCTTCTCACACAGCCTTAAAATAAATGCCTAAAACGTTGCACTAACATGAATAGAGCCCTTATTAAGGAAGGGATTTGGTTTCTTGTTGATTAGAAAACTTATTCTCGCAATCTCCAGTTCCCTCTCCTCTAAAAGGAAAAAGGCTATCCCCAGAAACATCTCCGGAAGATGAGAAGCAAACACAATTTATTTTCACAGTGCTTTGTGGAGGCAGGGAGAGCTACAGACGCGCACGGTCTGCAACACGAGGGCTGAGGAAGGAATTTGAGGTCAGAAGGATGGGAATTCTGTCCTGTTCACTGTATGATCCGGGCAGGACTCATTTTGTCTGTGTTACCAATTTATAAAATACCTTCGTTGAGGTCCTTATTTTGCAGGAATCTGCAGAAGTCTGATGAAAGTGAACTACCTGGAAGACTTAAGAGGTGTGATATGAACACTCAGTGACACTAATACCTACTCTTTGCTGTGCTGCAGCAGCTCAGAGCAGGCACAGGGCTGAAGAGTGCCAGGAATTCCTCAGCGCAACCCCAGACGACTGAATTACTAACTCTTGGGGAAGCAGTTAGGAGAAAGAAGCTATCAGATTAATTAATTGGTGTAACATGGTTTAAGGCACAAAGACCGATATGCAGGACAGACTGAGTGTCCTGACAAACCATACGCATTTTCTTTACAAAATTAGCCTAAAAACCTGGAAAATAATCAGGTAGCAGTAAGAAGCATGCAGCAAGCTCAACAAAACCCGTGCTAATATTAAAAGCCTGCTTTTGCATTTGCTACTGTTTGATTACTGGCTTGATGACTGTTTCTAGGTTCTTAATGAATTCAAACTCAATTTACTCTCAGTAACATTAAGGTTTGGTAAATGTTCATCTTACCTACTGACAATAAAATTAGATTTTCCTCTTTATTACAGGATGATGAATTTTGAAGCTAAATCTCAAACTTCAATTCCAAGTGCTTAACAGATCAGCCTTCCCTGAATTACCCAAACAGCCAGCAAAATTATTTTTCTTCCCTGTTGTTCTGTAACACAAACAAAAAATCATTTTTCTTTCCTGCAGGGTATTAAAATATCATTAAAGGACTTTTAAAGAAAATTGTGGAATATTATTGTACAGTCATTGCATCTCAGGATGTAATCACAGGGGATATTATAGATGGAGCAGGTTCATGCAAGGTCAAGGCAGTTAAATATCCGAAGGGAAAACCCAGTGCAGTAAAGAAGCACAGTTCGCAAGGTGCTTTAGCTTCACCCATGCTGTTAAAGAACTGTTTGCTTAAGACAGACAGTGGTTTAAGGCTGTTGGAAAGTTGTTTGCAACTAATTAATCTGGAGAATAAAAACTGGTTGCGTATTTCACTGTCTTTTACATTTCTTAAACTACTCTCCTGCAGGAACCATAAGCAATATAATAATCAGAATCTCAAAATATTCACGCTCGTTGATGAGACCTGTAAGATGCTGCTGTGTTCACCAGTACCAACTCCTCCAAAGGTGGCTGCAAAGGAACTCTGAAGGCCACTAATAAATCTAAAATATTCACCAGACAAAAAGATTTTATCATCTGAAGAAAAAGGTGATTGGTTGCTCAAAATATCTGCTAGCTAGTTAATGACGATAACTTGGCAGTGTCTTCTGCAGAGACTACTTCCAGCAAGAAACAAAATACCATCTGCACACACATAGAAGGTGAAAATAGTGGCTTTATATTAAAGATAAGTTCCTGATCAGACATGCAGTATGAGAGGAGAGTTAAGGCTCAAGCGAGTAATAAAACGCTGAATTGTTGTGTTAAAACCATAATTAATTAAAGATAGCCAACAAACACAGAAGTGAACTTAAGGAAAATACTACTATCAATATCCACTCGAGTGAAATCTCTTCAATAACAGCAGAAGAAAAAAAAAACATAGTTCATCGTATTATAGGAAAGACAAGAACTATTATATCTGACTGTCAGTGGAGGCAGGTCATAAATTAAAAATCTATTAGCAGTCCATATGCTTCACTGATTTTATCTTTTGCTATCAAGAAGAGATGCCTGGAATGTCTTCAATAGCGCTAAAATTTAAGAAGCCACCTAAAGCACAGATGTAATGGAGTAATCGGGGATGCAGTGAATCCGGAGGCAAAGGAGAAGAAAGAGCTGTGAAAACTGGCAGGTACAAGCTGAAACCAGAATATGATCTTGGGATAGTACATGCAAATGTAAAAATGAAACGCACCCTAATGTATCCTTGAAAACCTGCTATAGTGCTAAAGGAGAAATTTCAGCCCAGAGGAGATGTACATCATTGCAAGGTGACGGCACCTTCCAGCCAGGTGCTCAGACTTTCCTGCCTTGGCTACTGGCAGCCCTGGAGCAAAAATTAGGTCCAAAAGCCCTAATTAAAATTAAAAAAAAAAATCTCATGTTGAAGATATCATCACACATGACATTTTTAGAAGACAGTCTTTTACCTGTTAAGGAGGAACTTTGTTTTAAACCTTATCATTTCAAACCACAGCTTCAGGAAATGTTTCATTTTTGGAAGGCTGTATTGATTAAGACACATTGGTCTTCTATTGCAATGAGTCATAACTCAAATTCTTGGAGTGTATCCCAACAGTATTGGCAAAACAAGCAGTAATGAACCTGAGGGAATAGACTGCTGTGTCAGGAGTAGACAAATTAAAAAAAAAATGCAGTGCAATGAATGCTAGTACGAAAGAAATTATAATGGCACTTTTTTCTTCATCCATTAAACCTACTAGAAAACAAACTTTTCTTATAGTAGCCAATCCAGATGATTATGCTGTTAAAGTGACTTAATTTAGATGTACAACATGCCTCCTCAACAGGGTGCCTGGCGTGGTTCAGGTGTACGTTCTGGCGTAGGAACAGTCTCCTCATTTGACCCGAGGACTTTATTGTTGCCAAATAAAAAGCACTAGGAAACTCTTCGATTTGATTTGAGCTTGTAAGATCAGGAAACAGCTGTACCTTCTCACAGAAGAGCAAAGGATTAGTCTGGAATGGTAGAATAGAACATTTTCTACCCCTCTCATCCTATAATGCATTTCCAGCAAATGTAGAATAAAAAAGGATGTGTATTTCTATTTCTCTTAATTTCACCTCTGTGTGGCATGTTTCTAAATTAAACATGCTAAATATAAAGCCATTTGCATTTGACTGAAGTCTTTCACAATATCCCAAATCCCCTTTATGCAGGAATATTGAACAAAGTCTGTTGATTGCACAGTTTTTTATTTTCATGAATGATCCAATCATGCTCTTGGCACATGAAGATACAAGTGACAGATACTAAACAAAACTCCGAGGGATTATACATGTCTTCTAAAAGTTATGGGACTGATTTAATTTCCACTTTTTTTTTTCCACTATCCTCCTACCTTCTTTTGCTGCTATAAAACCATTTTTTGTCTTCTTGTATCCTTGGAAAGCCAGAGGCATCGAGGGGCTATCGGTGTATAAGCAGCAGATGCTGGTAACATGCAGCAGAGTATGTTAAATTCCCTTATTCTGTTTCCAGTCTTAAACCAGAGTATTGACTTCACTAAATCTCAAGGTTGGGAATTGAATTTCACTTGCTAGAACAAGGTCAACAATGAGAAAATGAATAAATTCTGAGAACAACCACATAAATTAAAGTCTTTGGCTATTAAAAGCCTTATTTAATAAAGTGAAGTAAAAGGCTTTTTAATATGTTAAAAAAGGAATGCTGCTAATGTGTGTTGAGGAATGGGATTTTAGGCTGCAGATTTAACAATACAAAATGACTCATTTACTCATAAGTAGGTCAATCTGTAGGTATTAATATAGACCTTGAAAAATAAAAGTGGATTTTGACTAAGGAAGGATTTCATAAAGCTATTTATAAGAAGAGATAGCCAGATCTTCTTCCTGTTGCATGCTAGGGTGTAGGGTTCAAATTATTTTTACTCAAACGCAAAGGATTTTCTCAGTAAAATAATAATAAATTAAGATAAACCCAGATTTCAAGTGATTATAGGAAAAAATAGCTAGAAAACTTTCTAGAAAAATATCTATGACAGTAAAACTAAGGATCATCTTTGTGAACGCTACATGTATCTAGCCATATAGGTTTTAGATATATTCTATGCCTGACTGTTCCCAATTCCCTCAAACCTCATCGCTGCAATCAGGTTCCTTTTTAACTTACGTTTTGGATGAGGTACATCAGAATTTTTATAAATCACTACTGATCCAAACACACAACGAGTGACCACTCGCTTGTATAATCATCATTTGCTCTTCTTTTCAAGAAACCAGACTAGGTCACTGCACCTGCTGTTTTCTAAGTCACTGCTTTAGTAACACCCATGTGAAACTGCGCGATGATACTTTTTTCTTTTGTTTTTACACTTGACAAAGGCATTACCAGAAATAAGAACCATAAAAAAGCCATGCCACAGTTCTATAATGAAATGACACAGTAAATTCTTTTGGCAATACAGCATTTTTTTGCTGTGTTTATGCACATTAATTTACTTGGACTCCTTTCTTGCTTGCTTCTAAACCTCCTGAAGTCCGACTTCTAAACAGAATACATTGGAAAACACCTGTTGAACCATGTATGAAGAATATTTAATGCACAAAACCTAGAACTGGAATGTTTTCAATGCGTTCTTTCTAGTCTAAATAAAGACCGTTAATTTTAATGACAGAAGTGCAACAGGTGAATATGCATCCCCTTTTTTAACTAGATTTCTTTTTTTTTTTTGAAACTGTGAAACAATGAGAGAATTATTATAAAGGTAGGCTTGGCTAAAAACAGAGATCAGGAGATTGCATTTCCAAGATACATAAAGATAATTTTAAAAATTATGAATTATGTTTCTTCAAGTAAGTTTAGATTCATGATTTTTGCTTTTTTATAAACTTTTTTATTAATGTTCTCCAGTACCAACAGGGTCTAACCTAAATAGCAACCACCGTAATAATGAGGTTTCAAAAAACTCCCACTTTCAGGCTTTGTTTAAAAAACAAAAGAAAAAAAAAGAATAAAAGAAGGAAAAAAAAGTAGCCAAAGCTATGCACATGCTTTTTATAACTATTTTTATAGAGGTTTTTTTCTCCTATCTGGTCCTTTCTTTGCTGGTCTGATGCTCCTGTTGCCATAGAAACAGACCCGAAGGTAGCTTTGTTAGAGATTACAATGGTTTTCCCAACACAGAGAAATTTCTTGCATGCCTCAGTTCAGCAGGTAACCTTCTCACAGGGACAAAAGTAAAAAGAATAAATCAATCTCTGACTCTTACATCTATTAAGCTCTCATTACCAGAATTTACCATTTGCTTTTAGTTTATGAGCTCAGCCTATGATCGCTTGGACTTTGAAGATTAAGTTTCATTAAATGCATGGGTCACGCTAGTGTTTACTCATTTGCAAGGGAACAGCTGAAATCAAATTAGGAAAAGAATCATGTCTGCATAATGTTACTTCCACAGAAGCACCAGGATTCTGTTTTTCAGCCCAGGTAATATGCATCTGCTTTAAAATCTGTTTGCATCAACTTTCATTAGGTCATTATAAAACTGAGAAAATATTTTGTAACAAAGATATGGTCTCCAACACCTTCCCTGACATCACTAGCTACATCAAGACAACCAGAACCTTTTCCAAAGGCTGAAGAAAAGCCTGTGAACTATTTGGAACTCAAGAGTCATCACCCCAACAATGGAAAGCAAAAACTAAGAAGAAACAAGCAAAATTACAAAAACATGCCCAAGATTGAAACTAAATTGTTCTTGTTTATGCCCAGGTACTCAAATGCTTTACCAGAATATGTTAGATACTCAGAGCTCAAATGGAGGAGGATGGCAGCTGCTCTCCCACCAGCCAGGATGTGTCTCACCTTCCCTCCTCACTTTTCCTCTCTCTTTCATCTCTTTGTTCCTGGATCAAAACATCTCAACGAAAGAAACTTGCTCTCTCTGCTACAAAGTCCAACTTTTTCCTTTTTCCCCAAGGCCATAGGTGGTTTACAGGAGTTGTGTGATTTTGTTCAAGAAACAGAGGCTGTACCAGTCTGCAGGGACTAATAAACTCCTCCCAGCACCCCCGTAGGAAACAGTGACCACTAATTTACAAAGATCGATGTGCTCTCTGGTGACACATGCCAGAATTATTTGTAGCATATGGGATCTACAGTGCTTTTTCAAAATTAGCCCACTCATTCTATTCCAAATTAAGATGTCATCTAATTTTGGTGTAAAAACTGCCACCTCAAAAAAACAGACGCTGCTAAAAACGCATTCTGCAAGGTTTTCTCAGTGGTCTGTGACTGTGTATGTTCCCTCTAGCTAGTAAGTTCAGTGTGCCATAAAAACCCCATGATTGTGGGGGTGGAACCTGATAAAAATGTCTATGGTACATTTCACACATGGCATCTCATGCAAGAAAACAGATTATAAGCAAGTCTTAAGCATTTCCCCCCCTAGACTCCAGTATCATTTCACCATATTTACGTACTGTTTAAAGACTGACGCAAGTTTTGCAAAGGTTAAGTATAAGATGACAAGGAAAAAACTGAAGTCATCTTAAATTTCACAACTAAATGTATTCTAACAATTGGAAAATAAGGGCAGTTGGAAAAATGTCAATTTGGGAATCTGAAAAAGGTTTGATTGTGAAATTAGCACCCAGGCAGATTGCTTAATCAGTTGTAGTGACTGCCACTAAAACTACTGTCCTAGCAACAAGATTTCTTTTCACTATTGGGCTGAGAGTTCTACTTTCATAATATCACCGCCTAATAATTGTTCTGCAATGCTAGTTTATAAAAATCCCTGATATTTCTAGATTCATCATTTATATAAGTTTCCTAACTCTCTCAGCAGTGTTGTCTCTGTTAAGCTACTAACTCTCACAAGGATCATTTATGATCTAGGCAAAACCCTAGAAACTAAAAATATAAACTCTCATTTTCTATGATACAGTTATTCAGGATTTGAATTGTTGTAGATTGGGAAAATAAAAAGGTGGTTTTGATAATAAAAAGCTTTCCACAGCCATCAGCTTTAAAAGCTCAGAGACTAAAACAAGACACTAGTCTGTTGTCCAATGCCTCATGTGCAGGCTCCATGCACTGGAAAACTAAACAGGCTGGGATGTTCCTTTGGAGTGTGACCCTTTGCGAAAGCAGTAACCAGCCCACAGCTCCTACGAGCAGCGTGTATAAGAGGAGTAGTCATACAACTCTTCTCAATACAAAATTTTTCCATGCATCATTAGCAGACGGACAAGCTAAGGTAGTCCACTCCAGGCTGTGTTGCAGGGCAGAGGGAGAAGTGGGGATTGTAAGTAGTCATGAAAGTGCATGGACCTGTTCCTCTGTAATTTAATTCTGGTTTTCTTGCAGATCACTCACTCGAGTTTAAAAGCTATTTGAGTTGCAATAAAAACAGCCCGCGCTTTAATTTAGGAATAGAAAGTACAAATGTATTCTCAGCAGATGATAGATACAAACATGTTCCAGTACTTGAACTGCTTTCAAGTAACCTGTGAAGCTGCTTCCAACTGCTCAGACAAAGGCAGTGCCACCTCTGTACAGCCAGGTAACAGCAATGAAAAACGGAAAGAGGGTTAAATATTAAGAAGATAGATTAGATATTAAGAAGAAATTCTTTATTGTGAGGGTGGGGAGGCACTGGCCCAGGTTGCCTAGAAAATTGGTGGCTGCCCCATCCCTGGCGGGGTTCAAGGCCAGGTTGGATGAGGCTTGGAATGAAATGGTTAAAAGCAAATCAGACATGCCCTTCTGCTGCATTTCATTATCCTTGCAGAAAGACTACTAAGCTTTCCGATCAAAATCCCTTTTAAACTAGTTCTACAGTAAGTCTTAATGCTATGCTTCTAGTTACTGCCTTTGGGTGGGTGGTTGGTTGGTTGAATTCCCAAGGCTCCTAAAGCAACAAACTTATTTCACTCTGAAATCAGCCTCCAACATGTAAACATTGAAGCATACTTAAAGGCCAGTGTGGGGAGAAAAAAAAATTTCTAATAGAGATTTTAGCACTACCTGGAATTAAGTAAAAAAAGGAATCCGGGTCCAGATGACTAAACCCTCCAGAATAGCCCAATTACATTAATTTATTCCTGCTTATTCTAGAGGTGAGACACAAGAAAGAAGATCCCTCTAATCATTTGTATCCCAACTGCAGCTATCAAACTGAATAGCATAACATTGCAGTAAACGCACAAGTAAGCATTGCTCCAAGCCTGAGACCAAACCCAAGGCGACTGCTGTTCACTGTAAATCACAATTTACAAATTATAATTTCCCACTGGGCCCCCTGCGTATGGATTTTTGAGGGTCCATCTTTCTTGGCTCAACTCTAGAAACATGGAAACTGTAAAATGAACAGCACGGTGGTACCTTACAGGACTAATTTATCCTCTCCCACAGGTCCAGTGACGGCACAGATAATATATACAGCATTGCTTAGAGAAGTAAATCCCAAAGCAAAAATCTTAGTTTCTTCTTTTGGTAGCCCATTGCAGCAATTGCTCATCATTAAACCTAAAAAATCTCACATATTTAATTCTCCCTTGCCAATCCCTCTCAGCTGCTGCTGAGATACCTGGTTACAACTTAACAGGCATGGAAAACATTCACAGGCCATGCTTTAAAGACCTGTAACATTTTAATTTTTTTCTAAATTACTCTCTGGAAGAGTTGTGGAGTTCTACATAAAACATCTTACTAAGAAAAAAAAGGAATAATCACTTCTACCATACCTCTGCAGGAAATTCATTGCCTTTGTATCAGAGGTGTCCTGTTGGCCAGTACTGAGTTTATGATCCACTAAGACCTGCTTAATTTTCCTCTGTACTGGTGCCTTCACTATCGGTTCACATTGATCGGTTCTTCCCCACCCCGTGATTTCTTTTTTCATTTATTTTATTAAATTGAATCTTAATAAATGAAAAAAAAAAAATATCTGAACAATCTCCTGTAGAGTTCTTGTAAGCCCTCCCTACTGCCAGCTGCAAGTCAGGGAGCTGTACAGGATCCCACTATCCAAGCCACTGATGAAAATACTTTACTCCCACATCACGCAACAGAGGCTCACAGTTGTTCAAATTTAGACTGATTTTTCAAACATGCTTAAGATAATAAAGCTCCCAAATAATTTCAATACCAAGAGGCTTATCGACTTTAAAATCTTTTCCATATATGTCACCTTCGACATCCATGAGGTCAGTTACCCTGACAAATGGGATGAGATGGCTTTGCCGTTTCATTTTGCGTAAGCTCACATCTGTGTCTTATCAATTCGTTCTCTTCTAGGTGCTTAAATATTAAGAGTCCACTGCAATTCTGAGGAGCAAAGTCAGATTTAATTTCCCTTGCCTGCACAGTCACTTGCTCTCATTTAGATTATTTTCACTTTTTAATTTCTGTTTATTTATTTTGCTCATGAACCTCCTTTGGACCCTATAATATTATTATAACCTGAAAGAAAAACAACGTGGATCCAGAGATGGTGATGTTCGAGTTCTCATGCACTCAATATATTAAGTTTTATAAACACCTACCGAATAATGAAATAATATAGTAAAACACTACTTTAAACTACTGGTGGTTGTCTTTTTTTGATTCTTTGTGGCATGGAAATGGGAGCACTTTAATAAAACACATGCAGTTTGAATACACTTTCTGGCCACTACATTCCATTAACAAAGCGAAAAGAGATTTAATCCTCAGTTTTAATGAACCATTTTTTAAAGAAACTTGACTTGTCATTTCTTAATATTAAACACTTCTTAACACAGGCAGTTAGAGCTGCAGTCAAATTTTGAGCTTGCTCTTACGTTTTTACAGTAATTTACTCAAGTTTTAAAGCACTTCATCAACAATTCAGAATAGCTTTTATGAACACCAAGCAATTGTTCAAACACAAGTATCTGAACTGGAAACAATGCTTTGTGTAACTTTGGAGTATAAAAGCAGCAGGCTCGAAATACAGGAGCTGTTAAATTGTACTCAATAGGATCGCCAGAAAAGAGCTGGCCATGAAGAGAAGATGAATAATTTCAGTTCAAACTACAGAGAGCCATTAGATAGCAGCAAAATAACTTCCTGAGCTGGTATTTTGCTACAACATCAGAGCTTTCACTCAGCCAAGTATTAAGGAAACGTAAAATTTTTTGATTGTGTGAATTCTTATTTCATCTGAAACAGGATATTGCTCCCTGGACACCATCATTTCAGTACTAGTCATGGATGAGCACTTTATTCACAAGTTTTATTTTCCTTTTGGCACAAACACAGACCTTTCAAACTCACATTTCAGCTAGTCTGAGGAAAGCAAAAAGAGGGCCGTTTTAAGCTTTTGTCTCTTTTACATTCACCTTTACTAAGGCATTAACTTTGAAGTATTAAAGATAATTTATTCCCCCTTTTACAGCAACAGAACACTGTAGCAAATAAAAATGTTTCGCGAGGAGACAATATTTGTACACCACTATTTTTAGCGTGATACAGACCACAGGACTTTTGTACAGCTGAGTACTCAGTTTATTAAATACTGAGCTACGTGGCATGTGAGAAAGGCTAGGAAATAAGAAAAGATCTGCAGATAGCATAATTTGAAATCCCCTTTGCTTTCAGAAAGACTATTTAAATACCCAGACACCCCAAAATAACTTGTGTTGCAACTGCTAGGTTATTTAGGGCAATCACTGAAGCCGCTGGCAGAGCTCCCCCTCTCTGCAGGGGATCGCTGCCACCGGGGTGCTACGGGGAGCTGGGAAAATAACTACACGAGAGAAATCTCTCTGTACACGATTTATTTTTAAAGCAGTTCAATTCTTTCTCTCAAAAGAGCACTATTTTAAAGATATGCTTGGTCCTCTCCCTTCAGCCCCAGGTACACATTTAGTTTCCATGGAAGTCAGAGCGAAGTTCATAAAAATTAAGAGGTTTCTCCCTTTTGGAGACTTCCTAACAAACCCCACTGCTCAGAACCTCCCCGTAGCCCTGCAGCGTGAATGCCACACCGTCTCGCCTCAAGACAGACCTATAAATAAGTCCTTGCACCATGTCCTAGATACCTCAGGCCTCAGCAGGGACGTCTGCACACATTTACCTGCAAGCAACGCTTCCCTTGGCTGTTAAAGGCAGTTTTGTTTCCAAGAGGGAAACGGTTTGTATATTGATATGTTTTGCATTCCAACCTTGACTGACACCCATTGCCGGGTACCTATCTGGCTGTCAGGCTTTAGATTCTCCTTATTAAATAAACCAATATAACTAATAATTATTCTAATGATGCATTTGTAAGGATTGCCTCATTTATGCTAAGAATACAGTGCATGATAATTAAAAATTATTATAATATGTAATAAACAAAACATGGGTATAATTATGATAATATTAAATTATTGCTCTGGAAATTTTCATTTTATTAACAACAATATTCCTCTTCTAACAACTAATGGAAAGGCTGCATCATTCAAAGACACTGGAGAATCTGAGTATGAAAAATAATTGTGCACCTGCATGAAATAATGTAGAAAAGGACTTTTTAATCTGCTAAATATTATGTTAAGCTTTATAGCATGCTATATTTCAGAACAAAGCTTGTAATAACCTTGGATAGGAACAAGTTACTGAACTGTAAAAGGGTGCATATTATAGTCAAACATTTCAGTAAATTAAAGTATTCTACAATTCTACAATCCTCTTTGTGTAAAAGGACCCACTAATGTAGCACAATTTGCATAAAACATTTATTTTCTGTTTGCTTTTAATCTTCAAAAGTGTTTTTGAGATATTGCTTCCATGTAAATATCTATGAAAATTATCATTTGGTAACAAGGCACTAGGCTTATTTATTTAATCACCAAAGCCAAAAAAGCATCACAAAATGTAGTCAGCAATGCTAAAGACTATTAATAACCTGTGACATAATGGACTTTATAACCATAAAGAGATTCTTGATAAAATTAAATGGTCTTATACAAAAATACGTGTAATCATTGATGAACTTTAGTAGAAAAACCCTGAAGAACACACTTTAAAAATAGTAATCAAGAACACTTTCAAGAGTTAAATTCTTCATTATAGATACAGCAGACCAACTCATGAGAGTCATCAGTGAAACTGCCAATCAGCAATAACTTTTATTAGCATCTTATATCACAACTGAGCACTAAGGCAAAACCAGATTTAATTGTTTTAGGACCACTCAAAGCAAATCAGCAATGTATTGCTTGTAGGTATGAATGATATTTAGAAAACAATTAATAAGACACATTATTCAATTGTTTGGTACTAAGAGTCATTCACCTGATAGGTACAGTCTGCATGACAGTTCAGTGATGAGAACATTCACCCTGACAGGGCAGACCTGGATATCGGCCTCTCTGTAGTTCAAGGCACTTCAAATCCACAACTTCCAAATTCCAAAAGACTGCTTTAACTGTTACAGTATATAGATAGATCCAGCCTCCACACTGCACTTCAAAGTTTAAGGAATCTGAGAGCTTAACTTACTGCTAACTTAAGTATTTCTCTTATGTACCTAAATTTAGATTGTGTGAAATGTTTACAAAATAAGCTGGTTTTAAAATACTTCTCAGTTCTTCAAGTTTTCCCTGTATTTAAATTTAAATTTAAAAACACAAAAACTTTTTAACGTCTCAAATTTTCCAATCCCCCTTGTGGCTTCTGCCCATATATTGTTCATTGATCTCATGGGCTAGCATATTAAAACAATTCACGAGAAGCTCATTAAAGCCTAGCCAGAAGTCTTCTGGTGCATTTCATCAGAGGAGATAATAGCCTACAATCTAAAGAATGAATATGTTATAAGAAACCAAACAAAGCCATGCAGACAAAGAACCCTTGGAATGTATTGTTCCCATATGCAGATGTTAAATTACTTCACTGTAAAGTGGAATTTATAAAACCAAAAGAAATGTTATTTTGACGTGAACAAACAAGATTAGCTTATTATTTCAGCAGGGTGACACAAAATTCTTGTATATGTCTCACCATGTAAGCAGATGCGTTGAAAGCAAAAATGAGCTGATCAAAAGCCCTACGTGCATATAGAAGTATTTACAGAGCAGCACAGAATGGGTGGATCCCAACTGATAGACTAGCTCAAGCATGAATATAATTGTTCCAAACCCTTACCACAGATACGCCAGCTGGCTCAAGATTAAACTGTCATCTAATTGGAGCGACAGACCTGACTGTACTGAGAAGACAAGGACCCGAATCAACTCTGAAGATATACCTTGAGATAAGATAGATAATAAAGAAAGCTCAGATAAAGCCTCAGCCTTTCCTGGGAACTGTTAATCTCCAATATATTCAACATAAAGCAAACAAAAATAAAATGCTGACTTCATGCTTGTGTAAACACCTCAGGGTCGTCACGTTCTCAGGGATATTGCTTTTGGTCACACACTTATTGTTACTTTTCTTACCAAAAAGAAATCTCTCAGTCCCTAAATGTTCACTTCAGAATTGTTAAAAACCACTAGCACCATAATTACCCATCCTGATACCATTTGATGTATGACATAAGACAGTCAGTGTACTTACATCAGTGTCAGGTCCCTTGTCAGCCCCAGGACAAGAGAAGGTAACAAACTCATGGCATCTCTTATGAACCACAAAACAGCAAACTGGTAAAAAAACAGAAAACAATAAGTTAGGACAGCAGAGGGTGTTTCCTGTTGAAACAACTACAGTTACAGAGGTATTAAAACTTACAGTCAAATATTTCACCTGTGAGTCAATGAAAGCAAGCAGAGCCTAATGTTAAACACACCCAAGAAAGGCAGGCATCAAGTAAATAATATCATAAAAGAGGAGATAAGCACAGACATGTAAAAATCAAAAGGCTCTACACAACAATACATTTTTAATGTTTCAAACAGCCCGTATTGTTAAAATACAGTGTGGGTTGAACAACTCTACGGATCCACATTTCCTGAATCTATATCCATGTCTATAACAGGAACTGTTAATAAGAACTGTTAATAAGGAATAAATAAGGAATGTTAAGCTGGAACAGGTATAGGATTTGCTAACCTGAGGATCCAGGGAACTACAGGCCTCTCAGTCTGACCTCAGTGCCAGGGAAACTCATGGAACAGGTGATCTTGAGTGCTATCATGAAGCACGTGCAAGAGCACGAGGTGATCAGGCCCAGTCAACACGGGTTTACAAAAGGCAGGTCTTGCCAAACTAACCTGACCGCCTTGTATGACAAAGTGACTAGACTCTTGGATGAGGGAAAGGCTGTGGATGTATCTTCCTGGACTTGAGTAAAGCCTTTGACACGGTTTCTCACGGCATTCTGCTTTGGAAACTGTCACTTGTTTCAACTGGCTGGATGGTTGGGCCCAGAGAGTGGTGGAAGATGGAAATCCAGCTGGAGGCCAGTGACAAGTGGGGTTCCCCAGGGCTCAGTGCTGGGTCCAGCCCTATTCAATGTCTTTATCAATGACCTGGATGAAGGCATCGAGCAAGTTTGCAGACGACACTAAGTTGGGTGAAAGTGTGGATCTGCTGGAGGGTCGGGAGGCTCCAAAGGGATCTGAACAGGCTGGACCGCTGGGCAGAGTCCAATGGGATGAGGTTTAACACGGCCAAATGCCGGGTCTTGCACTTGGGGCACAACAACCCTGTGCAGCTACAGACTAGGAGAAGTCTGTCTAGAAAGCTGCCTGGAGGAGAAGGACCTGGGGGTGTTGGTTGACAGTGACTGAACATGAGCCAGCAGTGGCCCAGGTGGCCAAGAAGGCCAGTGGCATCCTGAACCTCCGCCAGGGGAGGTTCAGGCTCAACATAAGGAAAAAATTCTTCACTGAAAGGGTCATTGGAACAGTCTGCCCAGGGAGGTGGCTGACTCGCCTTCCATGGAAGGGTTTAAGGTGCAGGTGGATGAGGTACTGAGGGAGATGGTTTAGAGATTGGTGGGAATGGTTGGATTTGATGATCCGGTGGGTCTCTTCCAACCTGGTGATTCTATGCCTCGGTGAAGATATCTACAATGATGCCAAGCCTTTACTAGTTAATCACTTTTGTGAGAAACCAAAGCTCTGAGTAAAGACTGTTGTAAAGAACAGAGTGTTCTCCTATCACAGAATGGCAGGAGATAATGGGAAAAGAAAATTACCTCCTGATTACAATATCACTCCCATTTAAAATTTATGAATGATCTGAAAGATTTTTTTCTTTCTGAGATAGGAAAGCTTGCTTTAATTTAATTATGTCATGATGGGGGCTACAGGCTGTCACACAGGAGAGGTCACACGCATCCCACCAAACCTCATAAAAAGAACAATTACTTGAGTGTGATTACTTTGCAGAGCAAATAATTTAGCTTTTCACCCTCACTACAGGTTCTTTCTTAAAGTTAAGTTTAGTTCAGCTATTTAAAGATTGGTCCACATTTAAACAAAACAGAACAACCTAGATTTAAGATTGTGAAATTCTTGAAATAAACACCATACCATCAGGCATTAAGTTGGGAGACTATAATAAAATGATTCAGAAGTAATTCACAATTTCTTTACAGACAATACGTTCCCTGAACACTTTAAATTTTGCATTTCCAATGCATAACAATACAACAGCGCCAGGAAGATTTCTAAAGAATAAAACAGATCTCAATCTATTGGCAATTGCTAGCACTGAATTTTCTCAACTTCAGTGAAAACCATATTAAATTATCTCAGTTTTTCTGAACAGCTCATTTCATGAGGCAACTTTAACAGTTCTCTTTCCCATTATAATGTATATGAATTTCTTTCACTACATGAAGAGAGGTGAGAAAGATGTTACCAAGCGCACCTTCACGTTACTGGAGCATATAACGATGATTCCACCATAATGCCAGCCTGGCCTCATTTACATCCTTAAGTCAGCTGTCTAGCTTTAAAGAACTCTAATCACCCTTGTATCTTTCTCCAGCTATTTTTCATCATCATCCCATGCAGCAATTGTTTCCAACTGTTCTATTTCTGACATGGCATATGTTTATTCTTTGGGCAAATGGAATAAAATGGGCTTTGTGCCACTGACTCCAGATAAGCTTTGCCGACTTTATATGAGCCAGAGTTCTGGCTCAATGTGTGCTGCCCACTCGGTTGTCTAGTTTGTTAATCAATCTAAATCCCAATGAATCCTACAATTATCATTTCGATGATTTGTTTCTACCAACTGAAAGATCACTAAGTGGCAATTACTATTAATATTACTTGTAGTCGAAAAATATTTCACTTCCAATTGTTTTTTTGGTTCCAGATTTTCCACTCTTGAAGACAATAGCTTGATTTATATTTGTAGGAGTAAATAACATGCAAAAAAATAATTTTGTTACATTCTTCAGAAAATAAGAATGTTAACTAATTGCTTTGGTATGCAGTGATCATACAGTTGCAAAATACAACATAATAATCTATGCAGAAGATGAGAAATGTTTCTCGGAATGGTTCTAAAGCTCAGTTGCTTTGCCGATGCCTGCCTTTCCAATTAGGATCTTAGACTGGCTACTCCAACTCTGCCTTGATTCAGCAAGAGCCTACGTTACAAAAACGCTGTGTATTTAGGCATCTATTTTGGGCAATACTTATGAAATACTGTAGTCACATCCTATCTCTGAGTCGACAGCCTCTCATAGCATGTTAACTTATTCATTCAACTAGAGACAATGTCGACCTCCCTTTTTCTATGATCCAATAGATATGCAGGAAAAACAGAGCCACTCTTCTACAGCCTTGTTCTGTGGTTATGAACTTCAGTGACTAACTTCCATGAAAATGATGCTAATCACACTACAATGGAAACTCCAGATGCATTTGTCCTTTTGGACTTGAAGGTACACTTCAAAAAACGTCACTCATTAAGACTTTAATTACCAATGTTGATGACTCAACTTCTTAAAACTTTTCTGTTCAGCCTATAACAAACTGCCTGTTGTGTGCACCTCAGCAGAGCCAGTCTAAATTCTTCTTCCTTTAATTCCTGTTTGTATTTGTAATCGGTTACGTGCTTCCAAAGAACCTGGTTCCTTAGCAAGCAATTCAAAAGCATCACACCTGTCTCACCTTTTGAGAGCAGTCAAACCAAAACATAAAAATAAACAACGGAATAGGCAGCTCTTATTGAACCATAAATCTAAAGGAAAAAGGATAATGATGAACTAAAATCCCGTGTTAACAGTCAACATTTCTATATATAAAATATAACATCCAAGGCTTCACTTTAAACTCCTGCCAGTGAAGTGTAATTTTGCATTAGCTTCTAAAATTTCTTTAATTTCACAAAGCAACACAGAGACAGAGAATTAACATTAAAAGCTACTTTAGTTCAGGTATATGCAAACAAAATATTATCTGCTTAAAATAACATGCCATTTTTTAGGAATAGAGATGAAAAATAACCTCTCGCTACATGTTTTGCACAGATATTAATAGCTTCACATCACTTATTGCAGCTGTTAATAAGTCACATTATGTTCACCACCTTCTTGTAATGAAAGTTATATTGCACTATTTTGCAGAGTCTGCCAGGAAATTTGTTGCTTTATATTTTAACAAGAGTACAAGCAGAAGCGAGCTGGCACACATTATGCGCAGTAGCGCAAGAGCAAGTGGTATCTCGAGCCTGACATTTATAATTATCAAGAAAATTATTGAGGTATTTTCATGTTTTGACAGCATAGTTTTGATCTGTGATTTCTATAATACAGTTGTGAGCTTCCATTCTTTCCAGTTCTGGACTTGCTGGAGATAAATACCCTTTCAGCAATCCGGGGATAGGCATGGGAAGGGCACAGGGAAGAAGGGAGAGAACAAAACAGACTTTGTGTTGCAAAAAAAGACTAACTGCTAGCTCTTTGCTAGCATTCTGCATCTACCAGGCTAATCCCTTGCCCTCCATCCTCCCAGCAGAGAGTAAAAATTGCTAAATGGATATCATGGAAACAAGGAGGAATGTGGTAAGGAGCACTCAATGCATTCTCAAAGCAAACAAGGGGAAGATGCACTACATGAATTGTGGGATTTATGACACCTAATGGAGGACAATTCACTTTGTTCTACACTTTTCTGTTGGTGTACAGTACTAAGAAAAACATGTTGTTATTAATAATATATATACACTGTCATCAGTTACTTAGAGTTACAAGGCACTGCTATAAATTTCAAACTGTTTTCTAAATTATGTCATGTGCGAAGGTTAACTCTCACTCAACAATTTATCATGATATCTGCTAAAAAATACTGTCAGTACCAGCTCGCATAAATGACACAGAGGGGTGAGGCAGAAAAGAAATGTCAGAATAATAAATAGCAGAAGCAAACTTTTCTAATAGATTATCCATAAAGGAGAAAAGTCATTGTTAAGCCCCAGCCACCCAAATATTGTTTAACTGTAAGTCTGAAGAGCTTTACAGCCACAAGCATTCCAAAGAACTTGGGGCAAAAATATCAAAAGTTGTGTACTTCATAATTTGGAATTATCTGAAAAATTCAACAGCTGTTTTAAAAGCACTTTCATTACTCCCCTTTCTGGAAGAGATGCAACAGGTTAGATCAGCCTTTCCCATAGAACTGAGTATCTCTACTACATCACAGTATTTATTATTCAGTAAAACAAGTTAAGCTGCAAACCTGAAGAGCAGGGAGAATACAGTTCTAAGAAAGTCAAACTGAACTGACAGCTATTGGCTATAAAAAAACAGTGAGGTTTTTCAAGTCATTTTCAAATCATTTTTGTAATGGTCAAGTCTATTCTCCCAACTGAAATGAAAAATTTATAAAATCTTAACCACTGTAAAAATCACATATAATCTTTCCACCTAAACAAACTTTAAAGCTGTGGCTCCACTGCTATAACATGATTAGTCACCCAACAACAACAGGTAAACATGTAATTACCTACATAATTTGTTCAGGTTTCAAGCACTGATTTTTCCAGAGGAAGCGGTAGAAGAGATCTGGACGGCAGCAACAGGGAAATTTCTCTGTGTACACTCAGTATTTGTTGCTGGGGTTTTGCTTTTGAGCTTTGTTGTTGGGTTTTGAACAAGAATTGATTCTGAATTGGATTAAGGAGTTACAACAGAAGTATGAGCAGCATGAAATCACTCTCTGCATTACTCTCCAACTATACTAGAGAACTTCAAGAGCCTCTACAGTAGCTTGGAGCACTGCATAATTGTTATGTTGCTGTTTCACATGCTTTGCATTTTCAGTGAGGCCACAGAATTCCCCCAAGGGGCCCATATTACCGGCTGGTTGTGTTTTCTGCACATCACCAAGCAGTGAATGAATTTGTCACATGGCATGCGTTAGTTCATTCTAAGATTAAATACAGCAATTACATTAAACGGCAATAGGGTGCTGCTTTAAAATAGACGAATCATTTAAATACAAACTACATTTGTTATTTAAATAAGCAGTACTGTTTAAATAAATTCAGTAGGAACAGATTAAAGTCAGGAACAGGGAATACATCCAGAGCAAGAAGCTTAATAATTAAGAAATAGAATTTAGCAATACTTGTCTTTCTCTTTTTCTGAATACACAATGATTATAACTTGTAAAAAATTAGTGAAAATGCCTCTTATATTAAATACAAACAAGGCTGTAGATTATAAACCAAACACAAGACAGAAGAAGCAATACCTCTGAATGCTGTCAGCACACTGACTACATTACCCTACCTTTTTCAACATATATAATTTACAACACATGAGCTGTTTTTTCTGCCACCGAAAGTGCTGCAGCAGAGTACGCATTTGCACTTGGCATTTACGACACCTTTCTCTCTAAAACCACTTACAGCCTAGTGAGATACAGCCTGTTCCAGGATAACACAGTTAACAAGAAAAACAACCACCTCTCTCCATCACCTTAACCTGTTACTAAGCTTCTTAAGGCTCTTTTGTAACACCACCACGAGGTCACATAGCACCTTTACAGCACTAACCTGGGCAGTGCTACACATTTCTTGCTTCACGGACGATCTTCATTTTCACTGCAGTTTCTGCAAACCTCAGCCTTCTTGAAGTCGCATCAAAAACGTACCGTGAAGTCAAAGAATTGAGACTACATTAAGCAAATATTGAGAAATTAGGGTTGATTCTACTTCTAAGCTCCATGTCTCGCACTCAATAATTGGTTTGCATATCCTCAGGTTCATACATCTGCCCTTGCTGCACAGTTTTTGGTCTGCGATGTTGTCAAGTTCCATTAGGCAAAGTAACCAGAGGGTAGGACAGAAATAAGATTTCTACTACAATTTTTTATAAATTTAAGAGTAAGTAATGGTTAACTGGAACAAGATCTTATTTGTGCTACAGGATTATACAGATCATCTGGACAGTCTTAACTACTCAGGTCATTAACTCCTTTACACTAAGTATAACACAGATGGATGTTGCCAGTAAGCTGGCTTTGCAAGACCTACAGCAGTGCGCAAATACAGTCTGGATGCCTGGCAGAGAATTCATATACGTTTTCATTCCCAAACAATTTTGGCAGACTTGGTAGTACAGTGGGATAAAATTATAAATATATATCTGCAGCTAGATAAGTAACACATCCCTAAAACATTTTGGATTTAGTAAAATACCTTACATAATATATTCAGATTTGTCTGAACACTGTATTCAGACATAATATACCAGATTAATTATTTCTCCCTTCCACTACATGATATTGGGTTTTTCCTCTAAAACTGTAGCGCAATGTATGGAAAACTGAGGAAGAGTTTAAAATTATTAAAAGTATGTAAAGTAATAAAAAGTATTCAATACTCTTTCAATCTACTTGTTAATTATGTAGTTTTTAAAAGACAGAGAGTGCCATTTCTATGTAAAGTCCTTGCTAAAATTTCACAAAGCTATTAATCTCTCTCCTTTGAGGTGTCCCATTTCATAAATGAATAATAACCTAGAAGTCATCTATCAAAAACGGCGCTGGAACAGCTATTTCAAGAACTTGTAAAAGCAAAAAGGATGACCCACAATCACAGACTTTATATATCACTTCTGTAGTCTGAATTCACTGCTGAACTTAACCTGTTGTATGCTAGCAGCAAAGCCACTGGTGCTGGTGGGAACCTGCTCTGTACCCTCCTACAAGCACATCAGCAAGTAACTGCACAGCTCTTTCCATTAAAAAAACTAACAGCATGTGAAAGCCCACAAATATTTCTTGTGAATTAGTTCTTCAGATTTTTCAACAAATTCAGCAATGACCCTAATTGCAGAAATGGGATCTCTTAAATAAAGCAGCTGCCTTCTGTTTGATGTATTACCTAACACAAAAACAAAGAGCTGAGAAAGCGGGCAGTACGAAACACAGGCTGTACCTATTTTAGGACTGTATGAAATGATGGGATACGAGATGAAATTGATCTCCAGAACACAGCTGTTGGATTTTATCTTGTTTCACAATACAGCTGGAATCGTGGAAGCCAACAGAAAGCAAAGAGCTGCTGGAAAATTAGGGTAAATGCCTTTCCCAATGCTAGAGGACAGTCTTAATGTCCTCTATGAGTAAAACCTTCACTAAAACCAAGTGCGATCACCATGGCTTTGCTCTTACATGCCCAGTCATCATCCCACACCATGTTCTCCCCCTTCTGCCTCCATCCACCAAGCCCAGGACCAGTTTGACAGAGCCCCAGCCTGGGAAGCTGCCATGGGCAGAGCTGCTCCTTGCTGCCAACCAAGCTGAAAACTTCATTGTTCAGTCATGAGAAGCCTAATGCACTGAAGACAAACGTCTGAAAGACTTATGTGATTTCTTAATCTTTCATCTCACGTTAAATCACCCACACGGTCAATTTAACACAGCTTGCTCCACGCTTCACAGTAACGTCTGAATCCGTTCACAGCATGAAGCACGGAAAACTGATGAAATACAGAGAACGCGCTAGTACAGCTGTACGGTTTCATCATGCGGGGTTTAGAAATACTGAAGAATATTTTAGGACTAATGTTACAGCTTGTTTTTCTTGACACTTTACTACATAATTTAATGATATCAAGCTAATGGTGGCTGCAAACCAAAACATTTCCTTCTCTGAGTATGATTTGTATGGAGGCAAATGTAAGCAGTGAAATGCCAGATCTGAATACTAACCAAGAGTTGACCATGAAGTACGTTAGTATATCTCAAATTTAAGTCTAGGCGTTCAGTTGTGTTTGAGAAACCCTATATAACATACTAACAAAATCAATAAACCTTACTTGCCAGTAAACACATTCCACACGCTAATTCCATTATTGCCAAAAGACAGTATTGATTTTTCTTCAGGATGAGAAGAAGTGAGGCCAGAATAACGCTGAAAAAGCCTTCTCAAATACAAATAGAGCCATATCCCAAGTACTAAATTACAAGAAATAAAGCTCTTGTGATACCTGTTAGGATACAATGCTGATAAGAGAATTACTTCACGACTGCCACTACAAGGATAATTGTATTTCCACATTTACTTACATATACAAAAGTCATTAAAAAGAAGATAGAATCCTTTAATGCTAACTTTCACGTAACCACAATTCCAGAATAGTCCAATGGGCCATTAGTTGCATTAGAAGTGAAATACTAATCCTTTACATACTTTATTCAAAGAAAGGAGAGCACTTCATTTTAAGCAACAAAAGATCTAATACCACAAAGCAAATGTTGTAACAGCATTTATGTGCTGTTTAATGTCTATGCCTGGTTAAGAATTAGATAAATTGAAGTATGAAGAGAATCTTGATACTGATCCACAGGAACACCAGCCCAAACACATTCCATACTCTTCAGTCCAATTTCATTTGCTCTTTCTAGTTTCTTTCAGCATGCGGAAAGTCTAAATAAAAAAAAAAAATTACAGACCTTGTTAAGTCTTGTAACAAAACTCTTACCTTGCATTGCTTAATGATCATGATTATCACTGCAAGAGTTAAACTTGATATCTAAACATGCTTTAAACTTCAACGATTAGCTCATTTTTGTTTGCACAATTAATCAACTCTGTAGCTGTCCTATGGCATATTCCATGCTACAATGATAGTGTTAAAAATGAAAGATACTAATCTTGTGCCCTAAAGGCACAAAACCCCCTTGAAAGGCATTTTTTCATCTCTTGCTGATGCCAAACCAAATCATTTGGATACAATGAAACTGTCAGCATCCACTGTATTATTGTAGTTGCAGTGCAACGTGTAGTATCTTTAGTTAGAAGGTACGTAGACATTCCCATTCGTTGCTGCACTCCAAATACTATTGAGATTCCGAGCTGGTAATTTATTCTAAATTATCCCTAATTTGGTAGCTTTCTTTTCCTGAGCACAAAAAAGTATTAACACACAAATACTATCCTGTTAATTTATAACTTTTATGAAAATAATGGTCCCATCAACTAACAAAAGGGAAGACATTAAAAATGGGTAAGTACCACCAACTGGCACTGACTACATCAACTCGGGATGGGCAGCAGCAGCAGCTATAGCTGCACGGCCTTCAGAGCCAAGTTACACAAAATTCTACCGTATATAGTTATTATCTTTGAAAGACTTCTAGTCTGCATCACAGAGACCCACTAGACGATGCAAAAGGTAAAAGTAGGGTTTGGGACTATGTGGGAAGAAAGTGTCACACAACAGCAACTCAAGCTGGTCTATGATAACAAGCCTGTCGCCTCTTCTTCCCTCCAGGTTTTTGGACAACTACAACTTCATGATCAAAGAGCCAGCAGCTGCTTGTCATCCCCGCCCCGAGGCCTCCAGAAGATCCATTCAAAAAAACACACTGATTTTTATTTTTTTATCATCAATACTTACTTTCTGCCTCTCAACTCACCTTGTTCCTTGGATAGCAAAAAGCTTTTTAAAATAAAAAGGTTCAAAAGATAGAACTGAAATTTTCAATGGATACAGAGAAAGTTCAGCTCCTTTTAGACATGAGCAATACTGATAAAACCAATTGACAACCACACTTTTCTCCAAGGGTTCAGCCTGGGGTTTTTAATCTTCCCCATCCACTCTGTTTCAGCAGCAGTAGTACATCAAGAATTTGAAGAGGTTTTGTTAAATTAAAAGTTTTTCTGTCTCTGTTTCTCTTCATAACTTTTATGTTACCCAACAGACACCAAATATTTGTTGTAAGTCTTATCCAGTTACATATGCCTTATTAAAGGGTCATCTACTAGAAACTTAAATATCACTTTCATACTCTCATCAATCACTGAAAACATATTTTCATCTCAATGTGACTGCAAGTTCTCAGGAAGAAAAACAACATATACAAAAAATAAAACTCCACATCAGACCAATTACAGTTAGAAATTTATTGCCAATGTATGACAACACTTAAGACAACAAACACATAGAGAAATCAGTGAAAGAATTAAGAAAATTCATTCTCAGCCTATAGGTGCAAGGTTTCTTTTCCCCCCAGTATGTTTGAGGGGTACATTATTTACTCATAACAAGCAGATTTATTTCTTAGGTTTGGTGGTTATCAGAATTATCTGGTCAAGTGAATGATAAAAGTAACTCATTCCAAATAACAAAAGTGGTATTTATAGGAAATACCTGTAGGCTCAGAGGTAGGTAGTACATAATAAGAAACCATGGAAACATGTCAGTTAATTATGAACCAATTATTTGCATTTGCAGTAAAACATTTAAAGGAAAAAAAAATTAAAACAAAGAACAAGTCGAGATGGGAGATTTGCAGCAAGAAAATGAGTACAGCAACAGTCAGTGGAACCTGCCACCATACAGTCAAAAATGTTAACGTTAAAGGCACATTTTGAGCACAACCTCTGGAAAACTGAACTAACTACCCATCAGTCTATTAATTAAGCGCTAGGCCTTCATGCAGTGCCCTTCTGAATTTACACATCTTGGTTCCCAATGCTTCACCAGCTCAAACGATTGCACTCTCGGGAAAACACCACATCAGCACGCAGCGCTGACATAGTGATGATTTCTTAAGTCATGGTTAAGTGACCAGTTTAATTTGACATATGGCACATTGCTGTCAAAACCAATGGCCCTGTCTGCTTGCATCTAGGTATTAACATCTCTGCAGTCAATTTTTTTTGGCAAGGTTAGGTTTTAGCTGGACCAGTTCCCCGAGACAGCTCAATACACAGAACATGGAAGTTCACGTAGCACAAAAATAGCACTACAGACCACCATAGTAGCCTAGATTTATGCTAGACTTATACTAGGTAAAATATGATAAAAATGCGATGACAACCTACTTGAATGTTAAAACCTAATCCATCTTGCATGATTTAAGCCAAAGAATCTAGAAGATTTCTTCAGTTTGCCCAGATGGTTGGCAAAGACTTCAAAACATTTTTCAAGTATAGACAATGTTCCTAGAAATCGATCTTTATCTCAAAATGCTCCCCAACATTTTGCCTGCATTTGAGTTCTTAGACCTTAGAAGGAATAACAGGTATTCTTGCTATTAAGTCATACAGAACCTTGACTATGAAAATAGTATACAAGCATTTTCCACTCTATGGTCAAGACATATTTGTGAAGGTTTTTCCCGGCTCACTGAAGCAGCAATATAAACAGCATTTCTTAGTTCATGTCAGATAGAATGAATAGTATTCTCCTGATATGGAAAGGTAAACACTATTGCCTACCCCATATATTTACTGAAAGCAATATATTAGCCTAAGTAAAAAATAAGGCATGAATGTCAGGGATACATCAGCTGATATTCATCTGAAAATACTGCTTACAAAAGACCCAGAATTTTCAAGCAGCAATAAGGGACTGGAATTCAGTAAGCCATGACTCAACTCCCCTGGAAAAATTAAATGGAGAGGCTGTAAATCATTCCCGTTCACCACGGAACATGCATAAGGAGTCTACAGTCCAAAAGAGAAGCAAATTAATTTCTGTCATTAGTGTCTTTTCAGACTACTTTTATTCAAGGTTTTACTGTATGAGATATTAGCTCAGAAGAGAACATAAAGGCAACTGAAAAAATTAAACTGTTCCATAATTGCATATCAAATCTATAACTTAGTGACCAAAATTTGAGCTTTCAGTTGACAGTTTTTAAAACCACAGATTACTAATTGGTAAAATAAAAAAAAAAAGTTTTTATGTCTGGTAATAAATAATTAAAATTTTATGAATATTTCTTAAAAGAAAGTGGATTTAGTGTTTTCTTTTTAAACTTTAAAGTTATTCTTGCATAAATAACAACTACTGTCCCCTTTCCTATACACAATGCAAGAAACCAATTCAGCCTTTTTATGACATGCATTTAACATCATTAAAAATTAGTCTTTTACAAAGACTACGCAATGCACATTTGGATACCTGGGATGATGTATTATTCCAAAACTAATAAAAGTACTAGTAGATCCATCTGTTCTAAAAGATAAGTTATTGCTAGAGGCATAGTAGAAATCACCCTGCTAGATATCTGGATAAGTTAAAATGGACCCAGAAGAATTGATTATAGGTCAGAAATGTGTTGTTAGATTCTGTTTAATTGTAGTACTCTTCTAGCACCCCGGTGAGTCAGGGGGCAAGGGGAAAACAAAAAACCCAACCAACAAACCCCAGCCACCGAGTCTGGCAGCCAGCCCCGAAGTGACATCTGGGAGCAGTTAGTCACTAGATACATAAGGCATGAAACACAGCTCCCTGTTCAACCAGGCAGCAGAGTGCAGCAGTTGGTCGCAGTCAGGTCCCAATCAGGTCCCACATCTCCAAACCACGCTAGTATGAGAAAGAAATGGCACGCATCCACGCATGCGAGCGCACAACCACGAATGCAAGAAGATATATGAGATCCTGGCAAAGGAACATCAGCAAACACGACCACTGAGTATTTTCCATGAGCCCATATAGAGAAAAATACTTAGATACCATAATTAAAGCACTTCAACAGGACAAAATTTCTCACTTGTGGTATGGAACCCATTCAGTGGTGATGAGAAATGGTGAAAATTAGGAATGGATGACAGAACCTCAAGGTTTAGTGTACACGATCCAAAGAGTCTGAGGCAAGTCACCTCACTTAAACGATTTCCCCCACGCTACAATCTATGGTCATTCTTCTCTCCCTTCCCAAGTGCATAATTCAGCATTGACCATTAAATACCTAAGTCCTAATGGCTCAATGTCTTGACAACGTCTCTTGTTTGGCCTCAGTTTATCAACAAAGATGATTCCACAGCCAGTTTAGAGCAAGATAAAAAATAAAAAAACCAGACCTTTTTCCCTTAGAAGCTTTGGATTTAAGTCTTTCTAAACAACAGCCTGAAAAGTGCCATTTTAAAGGACACAGCTCATTCATTACATCTCGCCCACACTTCTTAAACACTGTTTAATATTTCTGATTATGAATATTCTGTTATTTCCATCTAAAGTAGTTTTTATTTTCAATCATTTTATGCCTTTTAATGCTGCACACCACAGGGTGCTTAAATCCTTGACAAATTGAGTAAAATAATGCAGTAAAACTGTATGAAAGCAAGTGATTTATGTAAAAATGCATGTTCGCCCTGTAAACAATGTGGAACTGTCACGGAAGTGCCTAGAAAATAACAAACTCCAGTAGATTCCAACTGGCATGAAAACAGATGAATTCTACATTATGCTGAAATGGTATAATAAATGTAGAACTAATTTAAGGCTCCAAAGTTTGAAAAAGTGCATCCCACGTACAGAATAACATCACACATCAACAAACCACTAAATAAGGAATCAAACTGCCATTAATACCTGGATGTGACTCGAATTTCGAGTGTAGCAGGAACTTTGCTTCAAATCTATCGTGATTCATTTTCAAATACTTCATTCACAACTTCAATGATCAAATGGGATTAAACTGTGCCAGACAAATGGCCAGGAGAGAGAAAGTGAAGAGGTCACAAAACACTCCCAGCGAGAGTCTTTCCATAGCAAGTTTATCTGGAAAATTATCCCCTTCACTAGTCTGAGTAAATAACTCCCTCCAAGGTGGAGGACAAACCTAAAACAACTAAAGATGACAGTTTCAGTGCAGCAAGAACTCTCCTTTGACACAAACTGGCTGCGCTCAACAAGAAGAAAACAAGCGCAACCACCTCCCTCAACCTGTCAAATCCTCTGCTAAAGAAAGGAACATGAGTTTGTAGTTTCATACCTACTTCACACAGGCATAAACCAGCATCACTGCTTAAAGAAAAGTTTCTGGTACCTGCCCCACTCCCTAGCTGCTTATTCCTGCCCTGGACCAGACCATTCTTTTTGCCAGCACTCTCATCTGAGTGGGCTCAAGGGTACTTATTTATGGATCCCTGCCTCATGACACTGCTGATGCTTATATGCTAATGTAGTAAAAATACAAGTTACCGTGTGAGAAAAGTCTGGTGTGTGGAGAATTCGCAACCGCATGAACTGTGGCTCCAGGACAGGACCATGGTACTTCCAACCTGAAGCAGTTTACCTGGGTTGGGGACCAGCACCATAATCTTCACCAAGAAAGACTCTGCATCTTCAGGACAAAGTTCAGACAGGAAGATTCCTGTTTCAGGTTTTGTTCCATTTCCCCAGCCATTATTTTAACATTGTAGACCTATACAGCAGAAGATTGTGCTTTGAAATATTAATTGTCTAATTCTAGAGACGAAAAATAGAGAGACTGCCTGAGTTACATTAGGTATGATTGGTGAGAACTTCTACTGCTGAAAAAAACAATGGATGTATTAGTTCTAAAACTCACTGACTGGATAAAACTCATTATAAACAGATTTATGAAAGTGACTCAGACTTCAGAACAAACTGAAGTTGAATAACAAAAAAGGAACAGGAAAAATGTGTTCTAGTATTTTATAAATGTACAGTGCTGACAATATGTATTGAAGCTGCTGAGGATAGAGTCCCAGCTTTTCTATTTGTTTCCTTCTCTACTGCCTTACAGCACAACTTCAGAATAAAAAGGTTTTTATACATTTTCTTCTCAGACATATTTCTGCTAAGCAGCAGTTAACACTGCTACTAATAATAGTAGTAATACCAGGTATTACTGTAATCAAGAATTCATAGTTAATTTCCCAGCTGCATAATAGAATCCCATTCTTATCACAGAACTTTCCTATTTCTGCAAACCAGTTTTTTTTTTAAAAAAACAACCATTTCTATTGCTTTCAGCTATAGCAGAAAAACCACAAAGAATTGTAAACTCTTCTTTATACTGATTCAACATAGTGTAAACTGGTACTTCAGGCATTTTTAATTGTTTATGAGGGAAAACAAAGGATCTTATTTATGTCTTAGAAGTACACAAGGAGAGGGGTTTTTAGATGGATTTTACATCCATTCACAGAGACATTAACATAGTAAATCTATTAACAAATGCAACGGGGTTTCACAAGTTCAATTGCGGTAATTAGTCATATTTCAGCTTTAAATTACTCTCTGCTCTAAAGAAAAAGATTACGGCTTTTCTTCTTACTCTGTTACCCAATTGGCATTTAAGTCAATCTGCTAAAAGTGTATCTGCTTCAATGGGAGCTCAAAATAACCCATTAACAGAACATGCAAATCTCTGAGGTGGTTTTTATTTAATACTTTAATCTAATAGGAACGTATTACATCACTAAGAAATCCTAGCTGAATCTTTCATGCAGCTCTCCTTTAGTTCTTCTAAATTCCACTTTAATTCCACTTTTGCTGTCATGAAGACGACAAAAAAAAGTAAGCTATTTTACTGGCAAGATGTTTATTATAGCAACTTCAAGTTCTTATATGGGTTACAGAAAACAAACCTGCATCTCAACACCTATTCATAATGTTCAGTACCGTAAGGAAAGTCTTTCTGCAGAGCACAGCAGACCCTCAACGGGGTGTCGCAATGCAGAAGAGAACACAGCTGCTAACTGAAAACCATTACTGCATGGACTTCAGAGTTATGCTCTATACTACAATGTGGCATCAAAAAGTTACTAATCTCAAAATCCTAATTTCAGCTACTGTCAAGCACAGCCACATCACGAAATTCATTTTGGTGATGTCATTAACAGATTTGATACAAACGCAAAACCTGTCGAAAGAATATTGCAGAATATTGATTACTACTGGTCCCCTGAAATAAGACACTGCTTGCTGCATTTTTGCTCACTTCGAAAGAGAGTGATTCACTGAACCTTACATAGAGCAAAAAAGGGGGTTAATATGTACTGATTAGTAACAAATGTACCCTGAATTCACTAGAACCGTTACTAAAAGAAAATAACGTTGTTCATTAAAAGGGCCAGACCTACGTGGATCAAAATACTGGTTCTTTACACTTTGTAGCATTTATAAATTATTCATTCAACATCAGCTAAATAGCAATCAAAAATAACATTAGTAAGAGTTTAACTTTGTACCAATCTATTTTTTTGCGTTAACTAGCTCAATGTGTTGGAGTAAGGTGCAACCAAAAACTGATGAACTACCATTATACTTGTGGTGTTATGATAATAGCAGGCACATGCTGTTCTGATTTACAGTGCTGCATATTTTACTTTGTTTTCAGGAGCTTTGGTACAAATTGGCCTCCCACGCTTTATATTGGCTTCTTCATTTTAGGATGTTATATGTGAGGTTTTGTTAAATGGTTTCAAAAATGTCCTATGGTGAAAAGAAGGAAAAAATGAAACCTCATGCCATCTTTTTAATGTGAAAAATTATTCCTACTTCAGGGTAGTTATTTGATTTGATACGAGAATTATTAAAACCCCAGACTACTCAAATGGATTTCAGGCTTTTCAGTGAATGAGCACCCTTGCGGGCACACTGTGGCTATTTCAATTCTATTTCCAGTAATGCTGCATATGTTTATCATTCTGTTAGTGATGAATTTGCAATAAGGTCTCTTTTGCTTTAAAGGCAAGAAGTGTTTACGTTCATGCAACAGCTTCCTTTACATTGCGCCTACATTTCTGTTAATGCATTTGTGTTAATACCCTCTTGGCTTCCCCCAAATACAAAGTCAGCAGAGCTCTCCTACCTGTTACGCTAATGGACACTATTGCTGAAACAAATTCAGGTCTTCACTCCAGTTGAATGACACAGGACTCTGTTTCTCTCCTGTTTTGTTTTGTTTGTTTTTTTTTTAAATAAACCTGTTATCTTTTTTCCTGACTAAAGCATTATGATTCATGAAGTTACAGAGGGCAGGGGATATTATTTTGGCTTTCCTGATTATTACAGATATATAAATGAATACCAGTGGGATTTATGTCATCTACAAGTTTAGACATTTACAGAGCTCATATCTGACCTCACTGCTTTATAATTAATGGAGGGAAGCAGGCACTTCTTTTAAAAGTGCTTTATCACATCCTGATGTGAATTGCCTGCATCATGTGGGAAGCTGCCCCATTAGAAAAGATGGATACTACTCCTCTAAAAAAATGCTTTAGGATGACATTAATCACATCTAAGGAGAGTCCATTTCTCTCCATAGGCTATAAAGGCATTCAAGACATCTCTCAGTTGAAAATTTAAAATGTTGTCATTTAAATGTGGATTAATCTCATCCTGTATGTTGGCTAAAGTATAATAAAGTTGAAATTAATAGGACACCATGTACGTACTGTGCTTAGAGCCAGCTATGTTGCTCAGCTGAAACTTGTGCTTCTGGCTCATCTGTCTGAGCAAACTGCATCAAATAATGAGAATTCCCTGTACCAGTGTGACCAAAGGAGAACTAATGCATTGCCTCATGCCTTCTGGTTTCCATTAGCAGGACATTTACTGAAGATTTCTTTCCTAGGGATTTTAGGTTAAAAAGTGTTTTATCTTTATTTCTGTGCTGAAGTGCTGCCCTCCTACATAGCAAGTACTTAGGCATTTGATCATGTCAACTTTTCTGTCTCACTCCATCTACCGAAAACGCAGCAGAAAGCTCATTTGGGACCACGCAGCATGTGTGCAAGGGCAGCCAAACCAAACCCCCTATAAATAGAACACACTGACTTTCATAATTTTCAGTTCATTCCTTCCCTTTTTGGACCAATTTCTGGACATATTATGCAAGCTGGAAGAAGAGATGCAAATTCCCTAGTGGCTATTAGTGTGTCTAGACTCATTCATTGACCTAGAAGATGTCTTAATTGCCTCTTTTCTACCTGATGGGGAAAATACACTCTAACTTTTCCGGGCTGCAACCTGTGATTAAGTTTTCTAACTGAAATAGCAGAATTTAACGAAAAGCAGTTATACTCCATGTTCTCTGCGACTGAGTTACATGGAGCACTTATCGCAGGCTTAATACAATCCATAGGAATCTTCTGTCCATTTAAATGTGGGGTTTTTCTCAGGATTTCAAATTTTTTTCCTCTTCACGTGGCTCACTAAACACCCCAGCACAGCCAGGCACTACATGGACCAGCAGTACAATTTTCAGATTAACGGGTAAGGAACGTGAAATCTGCATTCACATAATAGGTGCTCTTTTGTAGGAAAGAAGCTGTCCCTCAAATGAAGTAACACATTGGGTAGATGCATCATTTTGTAATTTTAAGATTAAAATAGCCTAAGAAGCTTTTGAACTGCCTGCAGCATTAAATTTACACTGCTACGCCAGTGAGCACTAAAAGCCAAAAAGTATTAGTAGATTTAGGAGATTTAAGCAAGGATGCATTTCACTGATTACTTTCTACTAAGAAAATTTTGGTTTAATCATTGAAACTATTAATGTAGCATCAAGAATGTAATAAAGAGGTATAGCGTCCTGTGTATATCATGGGCCACTTACAGGACACTTGCAGTTTATGGAATTTCCAGTAGGATGGTTTCTACACAAAAGGGATCATCAGTTTGTAAAGTTAACCACTCTTATTCCCTGCCCTTTTCTGTGTAGTGCCCAACAGAAAGAGCAATTGAAAACCGCTTTTAAAAACCCTCCGTGGTTTCCAAACTAAAATAAAGAATGAGGACTTCACCACTGCAAAGTCTGAGCAACATAGGAAAGAAGCATCCTGTGTCCTCAAAGCTGTATTTTAATAAAAACCTGAAATAAACTATACTTTGTAATACAAGGTGCTTGTTCCTTTACTTAACACACTTAGTACACTTCTTCCATTCTTTCAACTACTATTTTTATTCTGCTCAAAAGATGACTGTCTTCAGGGACAACACATCCACTGAAAGTATGAATGTTTCATTCATGCCCTGGGACAGCTTGAAAAAGAATTTTACTGCCAAATATATAGTTGCATATTTTCCTTCACTCAAGTCCCATAATGAATAATACTCTTTCACATCAGTTTAAGTAATTTCTTGGAAAAATATGATGACTACAACACTTTGGCTCTTCATTTTTGTATTTTTCCTTTACCATGTACTCAAAAATTCAACGCAAAGGCAGGAAATCCTTTCTTGGTGTGGCAGATCACAGCTCCTTTCATATCACTGTATCTACAAGAGGATTAAACCAGAGAAGGTTTTACATGTAAAATCATATTTGTATTGTTTGCATTAGTTGCTTATATGGCTTCCTAAACTGAATCCTGAAACTGTTCGGATAAACTCTGAACTCAAATCTCTGCTCTAATAATTCGGTCTTAAGAACGATCCAGGGAAAATATAAACAACTAAAAGTCCGTAACTGAAACACAAGACGATGCCCTTGTGGTTTCTGAAGTCAATGCATATCATTTTAATGCGCCAGTCTAAATCTTGTCACACAATACAATCCCATAAAGATTTCTGCTGGCAGCTGGATCATGGTACGGATCTCTCTGGATACTGAATTTTCATTCACTTCAGTTAAATGTTAAGCAGCAGGAAGTCTGTAAGCAGCAAATGCTACAGATAGATGCAAGGCGCTACCTAGTAAAGAAGTTTTCAAGGGATTCTTTGTTTAGATCTCACAAAATTATATCCCAAAATGCTTTTTTAAAGCATTTTAACGGAACAATTATAATTGTAAACATTGCGAAGAAATGCATGCAAAACGAAATATTTTTTTAAAATATGGCTATAGGAACGAATAATTTTACCCCCTTTTTAACTTGTCTCCAATTATCGCTACAGATTGGTAAAAGAACATTTCATAATCATACCATATTTTTTCCAGTAATAAACTTGTTCTAAACATCATTCTAATGAAGCTGCATCATAAATATAAAATGCGTAAATGTTTCAATACTTCTCTAAGAAAAGGAGGACCTACAGAGCGATCAAAAGAGCTAAAGGACTTTTTTTATGGTGTGATGTCATTGAGTCTAGGGGAGAACAGGCTGAAATTAGTCTGAAGAGTTCTCCCTTTCCACTGATATATAAAACACCTCAGTGATTCACAGGGAACAGACAATCATTTAGAAGTTTTACTGAGGGACATTTTAAGCATTTTCTTACTTCTGCCCACAAAGTCATCACTTAACAGAGGAAGTCAATGAGGCATTTCTAAAATGTAAGTGAATTTTCTTAGGTGAGGGAACGAAACTACTGTCATCTCTCCAAACTGCGATGTTTTGTAGCACTGGCAGTAGGGGAAAAACCCATATAGTTTAAACACTTATTCCAGAGCAGAAGCCTATGCATGGAGGGTTTAATTTAAAACAATGAAGAAGCATTTGAAGCAATGGACTTGAAACAATGGATGTGTCCGTTGAATGGAGCAGACAGGTTCCAGGGCTACATCATTTCCATCATTAGCTCAGTACAATATGCCAAGTTGCTGTGAGAGGTACAACCGTGAAAGACAAGTAAAAGCTTCTTAAATTGGAAGCTCCTTATACGAGAAATGCTTCGATGCAAAGCCGAGGAGTTAAACATAATTTCATCATTTTCTTTAGTGATTCAAATTTCAAGTTTCAAATTTATACTAAGAAGGTAATAAATGCCCTTTTCTATTATGTGTATTATAACACTTCAGAGAAGTAATATTATGAAATACAGACAAATGGACAGGATAGACACCTTTACTGTGGTTTTTAAAATAATTATTGACAATATCGTCCAAGTGATGCTCATGTTTAGTTTTTAAAAATGGAAATCAAACTACTGCCAGAGTTTCCAAAAATGCAGAAGGAAGTACAAATACATAAATTCTTGCTGTAAACTTTTTCTAGTTTGGACTTAAGTTTAAATATGAAAATTAGGGGACATGGAGAGACACAGTATTATAAAAACTGCATGTTTCCCAAAGTACATTTAATGGTGTGGTAATTTGCAAATGGCTTTAAAACATCTTAAAAATTGCTGTCCTTATCAGAATATATATTTTAAAATTGAAGTATCATTCTGATGGCTGGTTACTGAGTTGTAGCAGCTAAGCAAGACTCAGTTTTTCAGTGTAGCTTATTTGTGGACCCTTGTTTTGCATGTAGAGATTCATGTTTGAATCAAAGGCCCTTAGAAGTTGCTAGGTGACTGAAGTGAAAGAGTCCAACCAAATAAGAAAAGCCCTTCTTGAAGACAAACCGAAAAGGGAAGCAAACACTATTTGTTCACCTCACTGCTGCCTCACCATGAACAAAGAGACTTTCAAACTACACCAGAAGTGTTTACTTGAAATATAAATACCTTCTTTATTTATTTTTGGCATAGCTCTGAAGGACCTAACTAAACAGTAAAACACAGTATTAGTGAATTTGAGAATTTATGCATATGTAAGTTAGCTTCTTGTGAAATGTTTGAAATTACATTGTTCTGAAAATCTGTTGTTACCTTCTACATAAGTCATTCTGAGTGTGAGCTCAAGCTTAATAATTTTGATATTTGCCTTTAATATCCTCATCTTGGCTAACCTAGGTTATTAGGGAAATCAAGGCACAGAGACAATTGCAGAATAGATATCTGAAAAAAAATACGGAACAGCGTTAAGCAAAAAAAAATAAAATAATAATTAAAAAAATAAAATCACACTTAGAATGTTGATGTTGTTGCTCACAGGAAAGGTATTGTGATATAGGTTGCTGGCCCCCAACTTCATTTAGAGAACCCCTCAGGACACAGAATAATGACCAGAAGGATCAAGACAACTTCCAGAATCTTTCATGAGATGATGCACGAGCTATGCAACACGCTCACTGCTCTACCACGCTGAGCTACCACAGGGGTAAAAAAAATCTTGTAGTGACTTAGAGCTAAAAGCATTGCTGTACATGCAAACCCAACATTTATACTCCCTACCTGTAATTCAATACATATAAAAAACTCTTTGCATCTTTTTAGGAAACTTTTGACTAAAAGCTTCTCCGAAACCCATGAATGTCTCAGACTAAAAATTATTTTTAGCTGCAGACACCCAAGACTTTTCCTTTGTTCTTAGAAACGTAACATTTGTCAAGTGTTGTTATAATAAAATGACATTTTTATATCTTTCAGTTATCAGTCTTGATTTCAACCAAAAATACGCTTCAGACAATTCTTACTTACATAAGTTAAAACTTCAAACTGCATCCTGAAATACTAAGAGTTTCCCCATAAAAATATATTTTGAATGTCTGTGATGTTTAAACTTTCTTCCTGAATTGCTTTTGTTGTCATGTTGTCCTTTGTTTCCAAGGTAGCAGGTGCAAATAGTAATGAGTACCAAGCCAATCTTGTGTGTTCTGTACGGACTCACATTATACCTCTTAACTCCAATCTGTTCTTTCGTGCAAAAATACTAATGCTGAGTTCTTAGAAAATTAGGATACAAAAGTCTCTTCCTTCAAATGGTAAGGGAAGTTATTTCAATCATTCCTGGGTGATAGCTACAGTCAAGCTCAATGAATTAGAAAACTAAAGCTGAGGTAGAAAGAGATACAGAACTAATAGCTCAAAATCTACAAAGAATGATAGTGTGAAAAGTTCCATATGGGAAAACATGTTCTTCAGTGTACTTTGGTGGCAACAGCCCTGTAAGTGCAATTCACTGCATGAATCCTACTGCTTCTCCCAATATTCTAAGACATCTATCGCATCCGAGCTCTCGTTACTGGCAGAATATCTGCTGTTTCCTGCCAGCTTTGAACAACCAACTCACTATCTCTACATACGACAAAGAAAACTGGGGCAAACATTCAAATCTGACAGCTTGTTGGAGAAGGATAGAGGAAATCAATTAAAAGAGATAGGCAAATATCTTCTCCTCCTCCCCTTCTATCCTTCAGAAGGGCCACGCCACACTGTACATTACGGCAACAGCCACGTTTAGTCATCTGCCACCAAAAGGCAAGGCTGAAAGGTTATTGCAAATAACACTCCTGACCCTGCCTAGAGAGATTACTTTAAACAAAACCAAAATGTTAACACAGCACTAATTTGTCTGCCAACAGTGTCCAGTTCTTTTGAGACTGGAACTTCAAAAATCTTCTGTAGAGAAGCAGACAAGTAACTACACTGCAAGTACACAGTAACTTGGCTTTCCTCTGAGGCCATTTTAGAAGTGTTTAAATTAATTAATCTTCTAAAAAAGCCTTTAAAAACTCTGCAGCAAGCTGGAGAGCACAGAGATAGCACAGTGTGCTTTACATTTGTTTTGCAGACTGGAAACAATACAAATCAGTTTTATTTGGCTTATCAAGTCTGAGATGAAAAAGAGGAGGCACAATCAGGAAAGGAGGGGAGAAGGAAGAGAAAAATTTGCCAATTTCTGCACAGCGCATAGATGAGAAATGCTTCAAACTTCTGACCTCCAAAAAGAACTACTTACGTGGTACGTGATACTGTGTGGGAAGTGTTCTCAGTTTTACTTGTTTGACAAATACAATAATATACAATCCAAACAGTCATACGTAAAATGATGAGTTTCTGGAAAGAAAATTCTGAAGAAGAGCAAGCTTATGAGCACAGTTGAGTGTTTTCTCCATTCCCAGGTCCAATTACAAAGCTGCCCTTCATTACTTTTAAAACTCCCCCCATATATCTGACTGGATTCTTTCTTCTTATCCGCATCTTTTACATGACACTATCTTCATCTTCCCCACCACACACACACTGTCGGGAAATAACTGCCTATCCTGAACTTCCATAAGGAAGTGTCCCACATTCACTTTAGTTTCAAAACAGAATTTCACATACTTTTATAATCTCCATTTTCCCCTCCCTAATTAATATTGTAACTAAATGTTCTTATTCATATTTTTCTTGTAGTATTTTCTTTTTCTGGATTTACTTGTGAAAGCAACTTGATATACAGATGAAAAGACACCATAAAAAATTAAGTCATTCTAATGAGGCAATGCCTTAGAACGTCATCAGAAAGAAATGTTATTAAAAATAAATACATTTTCCATATACATGTAGTATTTACCCAATTCCATTTTGGATGTGGTTTTGGAAAACTGAACAGTCTGAGACAATAATAACAATATTAATTTAGTTTGTGTTGCCTCAAGAAACTGCATCACAGTCAACATAAGTTATAGACGATTCTACAAGAAGCCAAAAACTAATTTTGTTTTTTCACATTAATATGGACAATCCCAACAGGACTCGCTTTAGTTAATACTAACTAGAAAATATTATGCAAGTCTGTTTAAAATATTAAAATGAAGTTTTGTTATATTTTTATTTAGAGCTAGAACATATGATCAGCTGAGCACCAAACTACCTAATTAGCCATCTGCTTCTTGAAATTGTTAAATATATATTATGTACTTCTAACAAAAGAATATATTATCTTCCCATGTAGTCTTCTCTAATCACGTTAAAGCGCATGACGGACAAAGTCTTCTCTGTAGACAGAGCTAATGAGAAACCAGACATCTCAAATAATTTGCAACAATTTCTTGGAAGCCAGGAAGAATATTAAACACAACAGCCACCCACACAAACTCAACCTATGGTTTTCTCATCAATAAAAAACATCCATTTGCTGTGGTCTACTGCGTTCATTTAATCCTTCACTCACTACAGCACTTAATTTATTTCTTTCCATTCTTCTCTCAAGATATGAGGACTTGGAATACTTGAAACACCAAATAATGCAAAATTTGTATTTCCAGAAATTACTTGTTAAAAGTTTTGAAGAGCAACAAGAAGTTAATTTGCCCACTTCCCAGGGCTTTGTAACTGCCCGAGAGATCCCTTTTCATAGCTGCAGGAACAAGATTGCAAACAGAACCAAGAAGTCTTTGCCGCGCTGGCACAACTCTCCATGCAAAGGGACAGGGCTGAGTGGAAACAGAGACATGTACAGTTGCTGATCCAGTTAGAAAGGCACAATAAAGCATCCTGACTAAATCTACTCAGACAGAGGTAATCTCTTGAGCGTTTTCTTCAGCAGCTCCCTGCTTTTCCTTTAAGAGCAGCAGTATTCTGAGGAGCAGACACTAAAACTGAAGTTTCTCTTTCCATTTTGCTGCTTTGCTGATCTCTTAACCAGCAAAGGATCATTAGAGCTCAGCTAAACTAGCACAAAAATCCTAATGCTATTAAGCAGACAATCCAATTAAGCCATTTCCAAGTAGTGTTTGTCATTAAAGAGAGCTGTAAGTGAACAGCGAGCACGTCTACATCTGAAAATCAGTAATGTGAATTTTCTAGAAATTGTTCTGCCCAGGCTTTTAGCTCAATATAATAAGAACCAAGAAGATAGGGCTTCAGAATATTCATATTTTTAGTACTGGAAAGTATTTGTACGCCATAATAAAAAACCTTTTTGTGATTTATACAGTGCAATGTCGTTCCAATCAGTACATAAAAACACGCTGACAAGCGCGCACAACTAACTTTGGCAAAATTCTACTGACACGTTTAATGCTGAAGAATATTATCCCCTAATATGCCTAATTCCAATACTAACTAAACTACATTTCCAGCAGCCATATTTGTACACAGATCCTTATAGTATCTACCCTGCTCAAGAATATTGTTTTTCTCTGCTTTATAGTCTCAAAAATGAAACAAGAAGCAGGCTGTCTGAGCTATTCCTCTGATAGCAGACTGAAGGGTTATCATTGCAGAAAACAGGGAAAGCCACCAAATAGCTTTCTGTAAAAAAAACTAAACAAACAAAAAATATATATTCTTTCCTCGTTCTAAATACTTAATATGTAAGTGGAATAATAGCCCCAAATTTCCTCTGCACTAAAAATAACAGTAATACTTTAACTGCAGATAATTACAGATAGGCATCACATACCACGTAAGACAATAAGAATGGACATTTCATGCTGTCTCAATTTTAAGTTAACTCAGTACTTAATGGGTAATTTGGGCAATACTCATGCATTCCTTGCCAAGTAAACTTTAAGCAGCTGTGAAAGACAGAAAAGAATAAATTCCTTCTCTTAAGGAAAGATTCTGTTCTATTTTCAGATAAAAAAAAAACCCAACAAAGTAGAGTTTTCAATCACAGATTTTTAACCATCAAGACTGATGAAAACATAAATCCCTTTAAGTAACTCCTACCTGGAAAATGTGAACAACAGTTTCAGTGCTTATCATTTCTACTCATTTCAGCTTCAAGTTTGTGTTGAAGAGGTGTATCTCTTTTCATTAAAGAAATAATTTTGCAAATGTGTTCTGCATTGTCTATTTAGGACATCAAAAATCCCAGCTGACATTGTGCAATACTTAAGTCAGACGAGTGGTAGCAAAGAAGCTATTTGGAGAGAGAGGCGAGAACAAATGAAATTACTGAAATCTTGCTACACTTGCAAAAACCCAAACCCAAATAATAAATCTTGTGCTCAAATGGCATCTGCAAATTCTGCCATTTCTTGGAGCAAAACAGATGACTGAATAAAGTTTTAACCATAAACCTATATTTATAATAGACCCACCAAAGACTGTCTCTACTAAGCATTCTGAACCCAGACACTGAGCCATGACTCATTTCACTTATGAATAGCCTGCTCCTTTGTCTTCTGTAACTTTCTTACAATGCATGAGAAATTATGATGCTGAATGCAAGGACTTTTGCACTCAGAGATTTAGCATCTGAGTAAACAGCTAAGAGGAAATTTTTTCACAACACACTATGAGACATGCTGCATACAAAAGCAGTTCTGAGAAATACAAGTGCAGCTGCAAAAGCACATTACGGAGGTTAGGCAGTATTTTAAATGAAACTGCAAACTAAATCTCCAGCCTACCTAGCCCAACAGACCTGTTACAATATTTTTTGTTCAACTTCATAGGAAACAATGATAACTACTGCAAAAAGAAACACTAACAATATAATGGTCCAGGCATATAATACAGAAAGACCACAGATTTATGAAATCTTTTGCCTAAAACTTTCAAATAATGAAATTCTCAAGCCAAATCAGGAGTTTGACAGCTTTGTAACAGTTCTGATGTTTTTTTTACAGTTTGCTTACACTACCTCCTAGAAAATTCTCTTTCATATGAAAAACATCTCCAGTTTAACCACACTGCTTGATTTCTATTAGAAACAAGTGACTGCAGGATGTCATGTTCTCCTCAACAACCCAGCAAAATTCATCACAAGGCCAACATCAAAAATCCCCCACCAACTCCAAATTTTCCTTGAGATTAATAATGCAAAGCAAGCTGGGGTGGCAGTGGGGGGGTAGCAGATGGGACACAAACCCCAGAATATCCTGTTATATCCCATTTAAGTGAAGAAGAAAGTCACAGCTAATAAGAGATAGAAGATAAGGCAAGAAGCCAGAAGAGTTTACACACAAACTCTAGTTCTGTTTAAACAATAAAACCATTCCTGGTACCTGCAACGAGACAGCTGCACAGAGCTACATAAAAATATATATATATAAACACCATCATTTAGTGCAACAAAGAATAGTAACATTTAAAAAATGCTTTATTAAAAAAATCATGAAAACATGAGGCAAAGAAAACAGAAAGGACATGAGAAATCCAAAAACACTTAAATTTGGTTTTGTAAATAAAGACATTGGGACTACCACATGTTTTTCAGCTCATTTTTGAACCAGGCACATCATCCAGGAAATAATATTTGTTATTTGCTTGACTATGTATCCGGGTCCGTAGAAGCAATAAAGATCCCAATCATGCACTCCAGACACCTCCTCATGCAAATGATTTCCGTAAGACTAGGCTCTGTAATTTTGCATATCACCCAAGGACAGTGGCGATGCACGGCACTGACGTGTGAATATTCTCCACGCTATGAAACAGAAGCACTGCAAAACTTTCAGAACAAACATCTACAGCTAAGCCCATGATACACCAGTAACCCACATCATCAGCCTCGTTTTATTGAATTAGAAGCATTAGGACTAGACTGGGCCAGTGCCTGGCAGCCAAGCAAGTCAGCCTATAGATGCACAAACAGCAAAATACTAACTAGAAATTAGGAAAAATATTTTCACGACAAAGGTGCTCAAACAGCAGCTCTGTTGCCCAGAAATGCTGAGAAATCTCTGTCCTTGATGATATTCCAACTCCAACCAGACGTGACCTTGAGCAAACCGACAAAACTTCACAGCTAATTTAACTTTGAGGTTGGTCCTGATATCAGAGGGCCAGACCAAATGAATCCCGCACGTCCCTTCAACCACCATTTATTCTGTGTTTCTATTGAATATCATAGTTTCACAGTAAAGGGAAAGATAGGGGTAGGGGGAAACAGTTTACTCTCAAAATACTCTGCAGCTTTAAAGCTGAGTGATTCAAAAGGTCAGATGGTTAGTCGGGGAAAGGAAAGAAATGTCATGTTCTACTTTCATTACCGCCCACTGTAACTTCACAGTTGACTGATATTCACAAAGAATATGAATAGCTAGATAAAAGCTTAATCTTGAGCTGGCTGGCAGTGTTGCCTGTACTTTTTTCTTATCCATTAATTAGAGAAGATGGTAATAGCGCAACAATACAGTTCAGCTGTATTCTTAATCATTCACCATCTCCCTTTTCTATATACTTAATATTAAACATACTACCAGCAATTATTAGCTCTGCTAGTGTGTCAGAAAATGTCTAAAACCGTCAGAAAGAATTATTGATTGAATGCAGTGAAGAGTTCATAGTGCTGTAGCTTGTTTTAGTATCACATCGCAGAAATGCTGTGCTACATTATCTCCATCGATATCTGCACTAAACAAGGAGCTGACAGACTTCTCAACAGCAAGGTCCGAGACCACCAGCAGGGAGCCACTCGGGCTTTCGTGCAGCAACACTTACAAACTAACCCAAGAATGCGGTATTTTGCCATCATTATTGGCTTCAATATTAACTTTTAAACAGTCAGCTGAAGGATTTATTCTTCTTCCACACAGATTTCTATACGACTTCCATACTTAAGAAATGTCACTACATGTTGCTTCCTACATTTGTGACATCCCAGCCAAGCACCCCACAGCCCAATGTAGTTTTCAAAGGCTGCAAAGTAATTGCCTTGTTTGCTTTGTCTGTTTCCCATTACCTTCACCGCAACATTTACATTTGAGAGATACTAAGAGATATGCATATATACATTTCTAATTCAAGCAGAACAAATTACAAAACCATGCAGAAGACAGAGCGTTGAGAACCAATTATTTGGGGGTTTAAGATCTGTTCCGAACAATAAAAAAACAGTTACTTCAGATAAAATGCTTTCATTTCATCTCCATAGCTTGAATAGTCCAGCGCTATACTTTTCAAATTACACAAGTATAGCAGTAATAAAAAACCTGCTGAGTTCAAATATATGTTAATGCTTCTCAGAAAAGTCAAACATCAGAGGAGAAATCTACACTGAGGTTGCACATAACCACTGATTTTAAATAAGCAACACGATCTTAAACAATTCGAAGATATTCCACTTCAATCAGTCAAGGCATAAGTGATTGCAGAACACTAAAAACTTTTAAGAACTGCCTTTGATCACTTAAACTTTTCTGACTAGTTGATGATTAGTAGTTATTTCAAGCTCCAAATGCAACCATGATTACATAACTACGTGTGCAGCTTGAACAATGAAAAGAATCCACACTCCTGACCTCCCCTATCTCATGCTGCAGTGCTTATCTATGTACATGATCTTATTTTAAAGCAAGCCTAGTAATTTTGCCCAGTTTATTTTTCAAACAGCTAAACAATGGAGAAAGAAAGAAGATTAATCAACATGTTTGTATTCTGTTACACTGACTTTGAGGTTTGAAGCACAAATGATTCAAAATTTATCAGTTCTTATTTTCTGTTTAACAAATAATGATTTCTCTCTGTATCACTAATGGAGCCTGAAATTAAAATGGATTTTTAGTTGAGCTCCTGTGCATATGCTGGTGTCATCATCAATACCAGCCTGGCTCGAGGAACAAGATTTATCACAGCTATCCATTACACAGAGGCAAGCTGCTTATAAAAAGTGCCAGGCATATTCCCAGGAGTCTCACAAACAGGACCAAACATCAGGGTTACATAAAGTTTGAGATTCTCTAGGACTTCATTCATTGGGCTTATAAATCTACAGTTAGATTAAACTACTGCTGCTCCCAAAAGCAATGGCTTAACACTGTAATTAGGGTTAAACCCACATACAGGTTGAATTTCTTTACAATTCCTGATATGAACCCAGACATCTTTATCACAACACAAACGATGTGGTAGCTGTACCACAAAGTACTGCCAAATTCTTCATTATTTTCAGGCCCTTTTTGTGCAGGTTAGTAAAAGACCATAGCTTGACTGAGGCTAACTGCACAAGGCACACAATTTATAAACTCGGGCAGTTCAGTCACCACTTCCTGAGACCTTTTCAAGTGCAGAAGATACAGAGGAATTCTTTTTTCAAACGTCACAATCTGAGCATTTTAGAAACTGTATGGAGTTTTGTTATTGCATTTCTACCATACCCAAGGGATGAGAGAGTCTACATCTCCCTCAATACAGAGTTCTTTCATAAAAAGTTCCTTGAAACTAGTTAAAGGAAATAAGATTGAGGCAAAAATAAAAGCTCTTGCAGACTGTTTAAATCCTATCTGTGTTTTTTGTACAGATAAGAGTCTTCATACAAATACTCTTCTCCCTCCCCCCACAAATACAATTAAGGAATGAGAGCACTCCATTATACCTAAGGGACATACTCATTTGAGGTCTACTTGGCATAAGGAAATGAAAGGACTGAAAAAAATTCAGCAAGAAAACATTAAAGCCAAATTAATGAGCATGCTGTATTCTAATGAATATAAAGTAAGTTCAAATATGGACTTTCAACGCCTCTGCACATGGTTTTTACAAGCTTATAAGACACATTTTTGCCCCAAATTGTCCATCTACAAATTAAGAAACACAGGCAGCTTTTACCTGCCTACAAGACTGCCAAATCCAGCTAATAACCAGTGCAATTGTTCCAGAGAAGGTCTGCATAGCAAGGCAACAATGAAAGAGAAAAAGTGACACGTATAAGAAAGCTTTATCACAAAACAGAACATACACAAAAAGAATAAATATTCTAAAATCATGCAAGTTGTCTGGTATTGTTGCTAACAGCCTGATTTTAAGAATTTAATCCAGGTCATACCTCCTTGCTCAGAAAGAGGTTGATGAGGTTAATGCAAGGATAGCTACCCAGCTGCTAAGAGTATATCCTTTGAAAGCATGTTATGAAATGAAACTGATTTCACAAGGGTCAACTATTTTACCATTAATGTCTAACATTCTGCATCAAACTAAGCAGTTTATCATAGGATTACAAGGAGATTACTGAAATGCATCATATAAAAAAACCCTCCAAAACAGATTTTGACACAGTGACAGCCTGTAAGGAGGAAAAAACATACAAAATCTGATAAAAACCCCAGAGCCTTTTTACTCATGCTTGAATCTTCATATAGTCATATTTTTATATTTCAACTAACATAGCAGCTTGCATACATTACAATCACCGGATTTTAGTTTCAATTATTTTTTTTCTGTCTCATTATCAGTACTTACTAGCTCAATAAAAAGTTATTAGCTGAATATAGCAAAATCCTACTTAATTAGGAACAGAGGACTGAAAAGAACCTCCAAGGTAATTGAATCCAGCTCCTTGCTTGTACTGGCAACCATGACACAATTCTTTTCAGAAGGTCATACTAAAATCACCTGGCTTCTTGGTCAGCTAGTCTTTTCGGAAAGTTATTCCAGGACAACTCTCTTCCAACAGTCAGAAGACCTCCAATTTCCATCCTAAACCTATTAATATGACAAATTACTTATCTGTCCTTGGATTAACACAAGATCACTGTCAGAAATGGTGTAAGTACTTCAGAGATACAAATGTCACTAGCAGCACTGTAAGTGTAAAAGAAAAGGGTACACAACAGAAGTAAAAAGCATGTCAGTGCTGAAATAACGGACTATTTTAAATGTACAACAGTAGTATTCAAGTACTTAAAGAGAAACTTATCTTCAGTATCTGTCAACTACGTCCAGCACACAACGATAACAAAAGCAGTAAAAATGCAGTGTGGGATAAAAGCAAGTAGTAACACTATCGGAGAGGTAGCTTATAATTCTATAATTGTTGCTGAAAAACTAGGACAAAACTTTCTGATTTTTCATTTAAAAGGTGTGGGGTTAATCAACATCTGTTGGCTGAAGTAACCACTACTTGTACCACATAGGTTTCTATATAAATTACCAAATATTGCAAAATATACACGTACACCTTCCCCTTGTTTAAATTCCTGCTTTTTTAAATACTAGAAACACTGTCACATACTTCAGCTTCTCCCATTTAAAAATTCTTGTATTAAGCACTGGAATGGATTTCCACATACACTTAATAGTGAAAACTATGAAGTCAATAATTAAGTTTTTCAATTTAATACTGCCTTAGTCTTCTTACATCATATATTTAAAGATATTAATAGAGGCCCTAAAAATAAGCATCATACAGAACAGTCAGGAGAGATATCTAATACTCAGCAAAATGCAGTCAAGGGGATGAGCACCACAGCTATTTTTAGCAAGAATAAAAATTTCTTCTAGGAGTTAAAAGACTAATTAAGTTTGTGGGAAAATTAAAAGGTTGTAAACGAAGTATATCAAATGCCACAACTGGCTGGCACCGGGGGTTATACCTCAGCTCCCTGGCACGTGGCATTCAAGTAGGAGAACCCTGCTTCTGGCATCCCTCATTTCAAAATTCTGCTACATAGAAGTTACGAAATTTGTCACTTCCAGGCTACTTAGCAAAAGCATCAGAAAGCTGGAGAAATTACAGTTAAAACTGAAAGGAGACTTGTATAGAAACTTAAATGTATTTCTATTCCAGTCTTATATAAAATATAAATACCATATCAATATTCCACAGGGCCAAAACTAGTGGCTCATTACCAAAATCAGATACAAAGGAAATCTTCACTTCTAAACACCTTTCAATCTATCATGTTATTTAAAATTAAAATGAATAATGAAGAAATAAATTGATACTTTTCAGAATATTAAGAACTACAATACTTGGGGAAAATGTAGAAGTTTCTTCGAGTGCGACTCAAGTTTGATTAAATCATGATTTCACGTGAATATTATTTCAGTCTTGAATGCTACAATCACACAGTAACTTGAACATAAATTAGCTCTGGAAGATTAAAGAAATTTGAGAATTGATAGCACTTAGTTTATTCAATTCAACTTTAAAGACAACCGGTGAGTTTGTTCTTTAGATTTGAGCACAGAATAAAAACTTCCGCTGCGGGATTTATTACCTAGTATAAATGAGCATTCCGCAGCAAATTTCTGAAACATTTTGTAGGCAAAGAGAGCTTCAACGACATTTAGTTATGAAGTTAACTACCTTGCACCTAAGCTTATGTAATTGACTAAGACAACAGAAAAATAAATCACAGCGCGAAGAGGCCCTTAGGAGCTTTTCCACAGAGTGACAGCAATACAGAAAGAAAAACCAATTTGCTTCATTCACACCAGTTTGTAAGCACTGCATTTCTTTCAGTATCTGAAAATGATTTGTTGTTTTCAGTAACTTTTTTTTCCCTAAAACTATTTACGTAGAGTCAACAAAAAACAAGCTAGAAGAGCTTTTATTACAATCACTATTAAACTCAGGATAAGAGATCTTTAATTGTCACAACTTGCCTGACGTAACTTACTCTCAGGATAACTGACAAAAAGTAAATAGTTTTTCCCTTTTTTTAACACTAGCAAGCAGCAGTCTTCAAACAATTCACTGTGGAGAATGTATAGTCCAGTCAAATATTTAATGATTTCCATCAACAATACCTCCAAGAGCACTGACAGGAGTGAAACAACGTGTTTTAAATCATCTTTTTAATCCCTTTTACGATTTCATGAATGGTACTTGTAACCCTGTAAAATAATACACAAACTTTTACGAGGAGGAAGTGCGAGATGACACACATAGTTAATGCTCATTCAGAACTATCTGCACAGAAACAAACATTCCAACTCCCAAGGACAGCTTATCTGGTACCAAGATGAGGCTGGCAGTATCAACAGTCCTTAGTTAATTATTTCTAAATAGTAATAATTAGTGTCTGAAGGAGGAGGAGGAGTTTGCTCATTTGTTCAGATCCTCCTATGCAAGATATTCCAAGTCTTACCACTTAAAAGATGAAGTGTGTTTCCCTTGGCAGAGGTGTTTTACGGGGGAAAGTGAGAAATTCTCCTTACAAACTAAAAATGGCATGGTTCTAAAGTGGCAGTTCCCAAATGTTCTAAATATTTTATTTAAATAAAAGAAACAAAACAGGCCATAAGTATAATGCTCATTTCTCAGATTTTTATCCATTCTTAAAGGAATAAAAGCAAGGCAACTGGGAGCTGGGGACAAAGCCATGCAAAATGCCATGAGCACTGCTAAGAATGGATGTTTCCTGATCCAGGTCTGATAGACCCCAAGCGCGCGCTCCAGTGCCCCTGGCAGAAAAACCCACAGAGCAAGGTCCAGGGTAAAGCAGCTGCCAGCTACTCAGCTTCTCAGGCAGGTTCTACAGCTTCTGTTGAATGCTGTGCTGCCACAGCTATGCTGATATTGACACTTGTACTACCTGATAAGGTCAAACTGCATCTACACAAGCTGCAATCCCCAGGGGAAATGCCGTGCTTTAACACGGGCGCCTTTCCCAGCCTCCACTCTCGGCTGCAAAACAGGAAATAATAAAATTTCATCAGTAAGGCTTGAAGGAATTCATAAATTTTGGAGGTTCTCTCATCTCGCAATAATCTTCTATTACTATAAAGTATTTCATATATATCTAGCACATGCAGTAACTAAACCACACTTAGACATTACGAGGTTGCTCACAAAAATCCCTTACGCTGATGAGCAACACAACACAAAGCTCTTCAAGCATGTCAAACCACTTTCCAATACATTAAACGCCCCATGAAGGATGCCAGAATCTTCCTACACCACATGAAGAAGAGTAATTTTTATCATAAGATACCCCTAAATAAAAGGCTGTAATGTCACAATATACAGTACGGGGCTTCCTAGGTTATTGCTAGCCCACACCAGATGACTATTGTAAGTTCAGAGTGTGATTTGTTGAGAAAAAGATGGAGGTCACATAGAATTTCATCATAAATTTATTTCTAATTAAAATATTAAGCGACTACACCTTCCCTGGAGGTGTTTAAAAGGTGGGTGGACAAGGTGCTGAGGGACATGGTTTAGTGATTGATGGGAATGGTTGGACTCGATGATCCGGTGGGTCTTTTCCAACCTGGTGATTCTATGAAAACAAAAATTCTGTGAAAGTTTTAGTTTCTTGAATGCATTCCTTCTCGAAGTTTGATATTTAAAGTGTTCTAAACCCACAGAAGACCCATACCAAAGTATAAACCCAGCTGCCCGTACACCGCAGGAACCACTGCCTGCTGCCCTGTGCCAGGGTGTCCAGGCAGGTTCCCAGCTCTCCTGTTTATAGCACTCGCCCTCTGCCAAGCGCCTCCTGCTCTCTCACTGCTTCCTGTTTCTCATTTCCTTCTCCTACATAAATACATTTTCACATGAATAACTATTGTGATGGCACAAATTCAGGGCAGCTAAACTCTTGCCAGGCACAAACCCCTTCCAGGGCGGGAGGGAATTAGCCCACACAAGTTTCACCCCAGACACTGCAACTATCTGGGCTCTAGAAGCACAGCAGGGCAAGCCAAGGCATTTCAGGCTAAATAATTCTGCCTGGCTGCTCCAGGCTCCAGCACAGCCTGCAGGGAAGCAGGCTGGTATGCAAGCATTTGCCATCTCCAAGATAAGGTATGTACACTCTCTCCAGCCTGAGAGCTGCTAAACTAGAAAGAATCTGATTCAAAGTGAGGTCAAAGAAGGAGATGGAGATGAAAAAGGTGTTCCAAGATGAGAGAATCCATGTCAGTAAGTGCAAATGATTCTAGAACTGAGAAGATTTATAGCTATGCTATATGCTGTATTTTTAATATATTTGTTTTGTTCCATCAGCTTCAAATAAGGAAACATCCCAAAGATGGAGATAGATCGCTGAATTTGTTGCTATCTGCAGAAATTAGTTACTATAAATAGTTTTTCCAGGCTTTTTAAGATGCAGCTGTACCAACTTTCCACCAGAATTGCCAAGACATCCATTTACTGCATTGTTGTGACATTACTTTGTATCACTGCAAAGGTTGTGACAGTATCCCATCACCATCCCCTTTTATTTTGAATACACCCTGGTCACACATTTTAATCTTATTATCCTTAAAGATGAGACACTATCTGCAAGATGCTTTTAAAACGTTTCTTCTCTATAGACAGAATCCAACAATGATAAGATTTGGTTAGTATGACTGGAGAAAATTTTGCTGTGTTAATCGTGACACAAAACAATTGCCATGGTCTAAAATGATGATTCTAAATTTTAGAATTGTAGTACAAGTCATATTCTAACCTTAACAAATGTTTGCCTCTTACTCATAATCTTTCAGCTGCTAACAGTGATTTAACAGAGCGAGGGTAGTAAGCACTACCAGTATCCATAATAATTTGTATAAAATCTCAGACCTGCATGGATTTTGTAAGTTAAATCCTGTAAAAGACTAAAACAGAGGGAGCAGTGCACTGACTTGCCAACCTAAATACATGAAGTCTTAGAACTATGAAACCAGAATTTAAAAATCACACCTGTCAAGCAAGTGATAAGATGACAATACTGGAGCAGTGACAAGCCTGGGTCTGGCACGGGCAGGGCTGTTGCAGTTTACAGTTTACACAGAACTGAATTAATGCCAGCTAAATGGATGATCTTAGGAACAGATTACCGAGGAGCAAGCAGCCATTGAGAAAAGTATCTGTCATAAGTTTGTTCTCATTTATACAACCCTTGAGTCATGTAGCATCCTACAGAAAGCAAAAGAGGTTTAGAAGAGAATACACTTTCCCATCAGAAACCTAAACAGAACAGTAAGATAACATAATTCATTCTTCAGGTATAACAGCTCCTAAGAATAATTCCTCATTGAAAGCCCAAATTAACTGACTCTGCTTTTAGACAATGACCTTCTCTGCAACATTCTGCTTGAAAAAAACCACACAACTTCCCACACCTTATTCTGCACAATAAAAAGCAAGGGCAAACACGGGAGAAGCTCTGATCAAGCAACACTGTACAGACTCCCGTATCACTGCTCCGAACTGTGCCGTTCTGTTCTTATACTGACTCATCCCTTAAATATTCAGAGTCCCTAGGACAAGGATTTTTGTAAAGCATAAATACATCTTTGCACAAGACTTTGTACCACAATAATTATTAGTCTAACACACAAATGGGACTCAATGCGATCACATTTTTTATGTTTTGGAGAGCCTTAAATGCAGAAATGCATCGTGCTACGGTCTAAAGACAAAATTTAGAACAATTGGAGACATTTTTAGCTCAAAGTACCATCAGCACATTGCTATCTGCAAGCCCATGTGTGAAGGGAAGTCCTAAGGGTATGCATACAAAGGTTAATAAGCAAAACTAGAACATTCGGATCTCTGATAAATTTCTGTCTTTTAAACATATCAGTAATCCAGAAGTAAAAAAGTTGAGTTACCACAGACCTTGGTGTTTTCTCAGGAAACAGCATGAAGACTTTAACCCTAAAATAAAACACCACCTTCACAAACAGCGCTTTCCATAACTAACCTGGAGAGACAAACGCAGTTTTGAAAAATGCACTAGTTCAGTGCATTCTTCAGGAGAAAACTTGGAGCTTCTCATCAATACAAAACACATTTTGAACACAGCTACTCTGAAGCCAAGCAAGCTTTGATGTTTTAAATTGTTCAACAGAATGTCTATGTAAACTGGTCTCATGAAATAACTTATCAACTAAGATATGCAGAGAGAGGGTTTCACATTCCAACTCTACTTGAAAGCGATTCATATTTTAAAACCAACATCAACTAACTTTAGAACCATACATTATGCAGATACTACACGTGTTAAATAATGAACGTTCTACCTTTCCTAAAAACGAAGTCCAAAATATGCATTAGCAAAAAGATTATTTTCTATTTTCAGCCTGAAATTTTTGACGGATTCATTACCAAGAGTGCTGAAAAGATACTGACATTTTATCCTGTGTTAACAAGTAATAGAGAACTCATTATCCTCCTTCAGGGCTCCCACTTCAAGTGCCACATCAATGCTTTCCAAAGCCCTAGTACTGTAATTGCAACTACGCTTTTAAGATCAGGTCAGTGAGGTTGGTGGCACTTGTGCAGAGGGAGAGTGAGGTGGTGAGAAAGGGAAAAGGCTGGAAGCACTTGCATCAGGGCTACATGACAGGCAACTTCAGAATTAGGACATGCTGTTATAAAACACAGTAGGACATCAGTTTTTGAGAGCAGACATGTGGCCTTAAAAAGCATCCTCATGGCAACACAGATTATGCCATTAAAGCAAATTAATAAAATATCAAAGTTGAGGGCTAAGCAAATGCTACAGGGTTGATTCACAGTCTTAATGCTTTGCTTTTGAATGCAGAAATTGAAAGCAGCCTTTAAAAAATCAAGCAGACAACACCTAGTGAAGTTGAGAGACTGCATCTGGAATTATAAGCAACTAAACCCTCTCAGAATTAACTCTTGGCAACCCACACATGCATTCAGGCTACTGCCCACCAAATTGCACAGAGGCAGATTTCAAACTGACAGAAAATATGAACAAACTACAGAATTCACTTATGCAACAGTCAGAGAAACAAAACAGTTGGAGAGAAGCCACACGAACCGAACTCCAAGTAGGTCTGCTCGGATTTCTGAAAAGAGCTCATTCACATGATCCTCACTTCGCTGTTCAGCACAGCTGCTTCTAAAGCCACTCCCCAATCTAGTAATGTTTTTCCCATCCTATTTCACAAAAGACTTAAACATATTTCCAACAGATGCGTTTTGTACTCTAGTAATTTAGTGATATTTCCTGATGACTGGTTAACACAAAAGCTGTAGCTGGCTGATCCAAAGATTGCATCTGTTACCCTGCATCTCACCATTAGGTCAGAATGAATTTCTAACTGCAGGAAGAGATACCATAGAAGAATAAATTACTCTATTTTCAAGTCCTGACACAGAGATAAATAACTTGCCCATGCAACAAAAGCTAGAATTAAGGGCTCTCTGTTTTCAAGCAAGATCATTCTCTTTCCCATCATCCATTCAATATCCGTCGTTCTTTTAAAGTAACTGCATACAGCAAACTAACCTGAATAGAACAACTTGTTTTCAGAGGACCTCTGCACCGCAAATAAAAGTAAATATTAAACCCCATACTATTCACTGCAGATTAAGGTCAGATCCCAACAGTTTTTCCACACCAAACAACATCATAGAGAGATGTTCATCGACCGCAACACTGATACATTCATACAAAGCAACTTGTGAGATCCAGGCTTGAAAATATTTATTAGTTCAACATGAATACCATCCTACACTCTTACAAAGAGCACCCCTGACTGCAGAACTGACAAACTGACATGAAGTGGGTCTTGGAAGTTCTGGAACTACATCAGTTACACTACCTGCTGGGCAGCCTAGTTTCCACTCCCTACACTTCATATTTGATGACTCCAAAGTTAACCCTACCAATTTTATTGCCAATTTCCTTTCATTTTGCCATACTAAATGTCCAATGATCCATAGGTCCAACACTGCTTTTTAATTATTGCAACAAAAGCTTAAGCATGATAGCACGCTTGTCCCCCAATCTCTTCAAAACAAGGCTCAATAAAACACAGGCAATGGAAAGAATTCAAAGGTCAGTATTTGCATATGTTGAATAAAAGCCAAGAAAGAGCAGGTTTTATTAAAAAAAATTTGCAATAAGTTTTACAGTTGGTACTCTTTCTAATATATTGATTTATATTACAAAATAAGATCCAGGGATAGTGTTTAGGGCTTAATTAAAATTTACTGATCATATTTATCAATGCTTTTTGCACAAAGCTTGTTTATAGAAACCTGCATAAACCCAATTAGGCCTCCATAATATATTAATGATATATGATGAAGTCTTTCATACCCTTCATCAATCTTCAGCTACACATTTACTTAAATAATCAATACTCCAAGATGATGATGTGCCCATAAATTCATGGCCTTCCATCAATTAATCTGTTCACTCAATATCTACTGACGTGAAGTCTCAGTCACTGCCAGTCACATTAACCTCACCACCCACACTTAATTGTTCCTTTATCAGGATTCAAAAGTACTTAAGATGACAGCAGCAGTCAAAAGCCTTGGGACTTAATATGCCCATTATGGTGACTGGGTTGTTAAAAAACTGGTGCTGTATTTGCAGCACATGACTATAAATTTGCACAACAGCAACAGAGACCCAGAGAGAAGCTCAAGGCACAGGCAGGCAATGGAAGAATCTGAAGTCAAAGACCTTCTAGAGAAACCAGGAAAGGGATGCAGTGGTGGTGGCAAAGGTTTGCTCTCTCTCTTCCCAATACAGAAATGGCTCTTATCAAGTATTTTACAGTGCTCCTATTACATTTTCTAGCCTATTAATAAAAAAGAAGCCTGTACTAGGACAAGGTATACTGAGCAAAAAGTCAAAGCCAAGCATATCTGCTCTGTTATAAATGTGCCAGATATTAAAGCAGTCCTAAGCTTCTGGGGATGTCCTGTTTGATGGACTCTCAGTAGAACCCTTGAAACTAACTGGCCTTGCTGTCTCCAGACTACTTGCTGTCAAGTATCCAAATCCATAGGAACTATGTAGAACACCTACCACAAAATGATGATCAGAATATACCAAATTATGACCAAAATGCAAGCCTAATGTATTTGTAATATAATGTACTTACATTCTAACATGAAAACGACACTTGACTTCGTACCAGTTTTAATAATATACAAAATTCTGGTGTTGCAAAGCGTTCAAAGAAACACAAGATGAAGCTTAATTAAATGAACAGAATTTTATACAAACTTGACAACTAAACTGTTCCTCATTATACAGCATAAGGAAGCTGACACGAGACTTCAGTTCTGCAGAAACCTTAAAAATAAGCTGTGCTGACTTCTGCAGGTACATTAATAAGGGCTAGCATCACTTCTGCAGCCTGCAAGATTGATCAAGCACACCTGGATGTTTAAGAGAATGAAACACTTAAAAGCGAAACACCTGGCAACCGCATACAGAACAGCAGATTGTAAAATCATCTGATGCAACAGCATGCTGTGCAGTTGACACAATGACTGTAGGATCTATTAGGAAACAACACCACTTCCAAGAAAAATGTATAAAGCATACCCACCACTTCTACTTTAAAACCTCTTCAGCAACTACACTGGTTTTCAATGCTCTTTTTTTTAAGGGTGAAATGGGGATATCACTGCATAGGCAATTCAGAAACTAACACTGAAGAACCTGTATTTCCATCAGCACACAGGTCAATTTAGACAAGCAAACAGCAACGCAAAGAACAACCACTATAAACAATACTGCCTTTTTGTCCACTGATATAAGAATGGAATTTTAATAAGTTCTCATATGTATCCTAAACACACTTTTATTCCCCAAGGTCTCCAGTTGCAACAGTTGTGTGTGGTTGTCATGGTCATAAGATGCAAGGGAGATACCACAAGAAACAATTCAACTAAGCTGCACAACTAGATTTATTGAGCCTCTATTGCATTTTAAAGGCTCACAACTGAGGATCTCTCAATAACAAAGACTCTGAACACTATCTAGGCATCAAAATATTTGAAGAAGAACATAAACAAAATCATGTTTTTCTCCCTTCTTTCTGTAATCTTGCAACATTTGTCTTAACAGGCCTATACACATACAGAACAACTGAAAAAAACCCATGCACTGGAGCATACCTTTTGCTTCTTACTGTGTTTGCATCTCCTTGCAATAACAGAGAGGTTTCATTTTATAAAAATACATCCAACAGATGTAACATGTAAGAGCTGATGACAATAAAGGAAGATATAAAACTGACATACTTGGAATGCTCTCAAATGTAATTCATTTAAAGTAAAAGTTAGCAAACAAGGTAAGTGCATTCCAAAATCTGACTAATTTCAGATCCCTTCATAAATTCAATCAACTAACCTGCATAAATAGCTGCAGTTGAAAAGTTAACAGCTGATAACCAAGTCCCAAGTCCTCCCAGCCTATACAAGTTTTCAACAAGCACTGTTGAAATCAGTTAGAATTATGTTCCATTTCTACAAGGATTTAAAAACACTTAAAGGGTAGTTCCCATTAGTAATTATACACAAGAGAGCCCTTCACTCTCAAGACTTTCATGCTTTCTGATGCAGATATAAAAGCTGACAAACTGAGCCCAAAGTATCTCTTAGATAACTTATTATTTTTACCTTTCACCCTAAAGAGAAACAACCCACACAAGCAAACATAAAAGAAATTATTATCAACGCATCCCAACAGGGAAAATATTTCTGCAGATTTCTTTCCAACATTTCATTAAATTTTGCTCATGGCATAAAAGTCACTTACATACACAAAATCTTGTTAAAATGAACACCATATGTGGCTGCATATCAGCAACTGATGAGCAGTACTACACCAATACTTTATCTTGCCCAGGATTCAAACTGGTTTATCTGTAAACTCAGAAGGAGCTATGCCTCCCACATGTTCAATTAGAAGCTGGAGAGCTTCACAGAATTACAGTCAGTTTCTTTTAACTGGAACACACTGCCAGGACATCCAACTGATCCAAGTAAACAAAACAAAACTTGACATGCTAGAAGTGTGGGAAGGGTGAAGATGGTTTCCTTGAAATGTAACACAAGAAAAAAAAAACTTGTGCTTAAAAAGATTTAATTATGTTCCAGGTTTGATGAGCACAATATCAAGTTTTCTAGAGAAATACAATGGCATATTTCTCTGTTTTACTATCACATTCTTTCTATATAGAGTGAATTGTATATTTAGTGATTGTGTGTTGTGCATGGATTAATAGATTTTCTCAGTGATGCACACCTGCAGTAAGAGTCCTCACAAACATAAGCACATGTACCTACCCTCTTCTGACAGAGATATCCTATTGTCCTTTCTACAGAGACAGCAAATCCCCCTCTCCACCCAGGAAACAACTGCTGAAAACAACCTATACATCTACAGGACCAGACCTAAGAACTAGACACCCATACAGTCCACGTTTCACGGACACTGGATGAGCCGCAGTGTGATCCATGAACCAAATACTCCTCAGCACCTGCAGGACATTAAAAATGCTGCTGCAATACAACACTCTGTGTGGTATCATCCACAGGGAATCTGTGTGCTCCAAGACCACCCAGCAATGCAAATCAAAACACTGTAAAAGCAGGGATGACAGGGATCCAAATTTCCAAAGGGCCTTCCTGATCTGAACCAACACTAATGTATTTGTACTCACTAGGACTCACGAGTTGCATCGGCATGTCAGTGCTGTTCTCGGTAAAAACCTGGAACATGGCTAATTTTTCAAAGATAGGAACAGAATCTCAATTTACTCTGGTATCAGGTAATTAACAGGACTGCATTTCCATATACTAAGGGACATATTGCAAAGGGAAGGAAAGGGACAGCCAAAGGAGGGGAAGAATAAATAAAAGCTGACAAATGCACAAGCAGCATCTTATCTGCATGCTTATAATCTGTGTGGCAGATTATGTGCAGATCATTAAAATTACTGTCCTTTGAGAAGGAGTCCACAGATTGACAGTCCACAGATTAGGCTGAGGGCAAAAGGCCAATGGAAAGGACAGAGCTGGCTAGAGGAATCATGGAAACAGTCTGTGCACAGATACTATTTATGCTCTCAGGTGGTTTTTTTTTTGTTTTTATTTGGGGTGTAATGCGTACGGGCTTTGCTCTGGGAGTTCCATTTTTTAACAAATACCTCCAAGTTATATGCACAAAAATATATTAACGAGTCAGCTGCTTTAAGTGCATCTTCCAGTTCAGAAGATTTCATGCTGACCATTCAGTTACACAGAAAGCATAAGCAGTCACAAACCCTCAGTGACTTCCATGGAAGTGATTTCTCAACCTCAGGTTTACAGAAACAATAGTTAAAACTGTAGCACGTGACTAATCATTAATATACAAAGAAAAACACATGCATTATTCAAACTGTCATCTGTAATATCTCATCTCACCACAAAAATGATAATGACACAAGAGAAGCAGTTCCAGCACAGCAAGGGGAACTTACTTTGCACCTTATGCACCCTTTGGCAATAACACTTCCAAGTAAGGAAGACACGAAATAGCTTTATGAGAAGCAACATAGCAATGTAATACATTTTTCTTTATTAGTTTGGGTTTTTTTATGTTACAAAGGAGAAGACGACACTGAAATCAACAGGAAACCGTTGGTAGGAGAAACAGTTATCAGGATGGAAAATCAAAAGCTAAGCTCTGATCCATACACAAGAAAATATTGTGCTATTTCCTCTATAAACTGAGGATTAATAAAACCTGAACATGTCAACCAAGTCACAGGTGTGCACGGAGTTCAAATCTTCAGATCACAGATACAGCATTACATATTAGTTTCTCAACCACCTCTCTACAGAGACCTTTAATACAATATTTTTAATGAAAATCTATGATTTAAGAAGGAGGAAGAATCAGTCAGTTCTTTGGTCTTTTCATTGTAGAAGAGAGGTCAAGAACTAGTGGATAAAATATAAACAAAGCAGAGGAAATGAAGCGCTGGCTTAAAGTGCCAATGCTATGATATTTGCAAGGACAGTAAAAAAGAATAAAATCGAACCATTTCCATCATTAGCAAAGTAGTTACTAAAAACATCCAAACAGCCAGAACCAGGAGTGATAGAAGTGTACCTAGCAGGACACAAGCCCTGCCGAAAAGCTTACTACATCGACTTCAGATGAAATTCAACATTCAGAAAAAAGTTATCTGAAAATAAATTGAGGGAAGAGAGTAAAAAAAAGTGGAAAGCGCAAAAGTTGCAGAGATCAGCTAAGCATTTTTATTGACTTGCCTGGCTTTAATTGACTTGTCTATTTTTATTTATGTAAATCTGAAAACAAATATGAAACTTTTCCTTAGCCAGTTATTACCCTTAAGCCAAATGTATTTCAAAGCTGAACTATGGCAGAACATTGTACTTCAGCAGGCCCTGCAGAAATCATGTAAAACAGGGAAATTCTGCAGCCCATAACTGCAAATTTTGACCATTTGGGAGAGAACTGCCAACAAGGCCCTTAATCAGTAATGCGAGTTGATCACATTCATACTACTGTAACTAAAAATATTTTTACCTCCAGGAACGTGCTGAGTCTTCAGTGCTGAACTTAAAACCACCTCGAAACAGACATAAATACACATTCTTCAACATACGTTCTTCACGTCCCAGTGAATCACTATTTGTTGTGCTCTGCTCACCACAAAAGCTCTTCTTACAAATTAAACAGAAAGGAAACCAATATAGATTATATTTGGAGTATAACAGTGTCCATTGAAAGCCAAGATTTAACTTAAAAGTTTGTTTAATTTAAAGTCTGCTTTCTTAGAAGAAAAACTTCGATGCTGTGGCAGACTGAAAAGCAGTTTGGATGTTCCCGTTTCTCACAGTCCCCTCACAGTATTTTCAGGTGCACATCAGAGAAAAGCTTTTAGTATCACAAACAGCTTGTTGTCCCACTTGACAACGTAACAAAACAAAGCCATAACTTGCTGAAATAATCTTACCGTCATGTTTTCACTACTACAAAGACAATCAACAGAATACAGCAACAGAACAGGAACTCCTGTTTCAAAAGCATGATATTTGAAATAGTTCATGCTTGTATGAATCAACAATAAAACATTGTTTTCAAACAGCAAAACGCTTCCTAATAACATGGGGTGGTAAAAATACATTCCTTCGGAGAAAGTTAATCCAGCTGAACTCTTTCCAGTTCATTTTCAAATTCACAAATTAGCAAAGACGGGCCCCGACCTTTTCCATCATTACTTCTTGATCCCAGGCCCTCTCTCTGAAAAACATTTTTCCAACAATGCAACAGAATTCTGCAGCTTCCCCGTGAAATAACGTACGACAATTCATAGCTGTAAACCTACACAGCCACTCTGAGTATCCAATTGCTAACAGGTACAGTAGCTAACCACATTATAATGCATTAAAGAAAGACAAACTAGTTAGAAGGCAGACTGTCTCCTGCTAAGCATCTGTGGGGTAATAACACACCCTGAACCTCTACTGCATTACAGGTATTAAAAGCTGTACCAAAATTGTATTTATTGTCTTTTGAAAATTCATAGGAATTTTGTAAAGCTTTTTAAGGAAATAAACGCAAATATTTCTCTTCAATTCCAAAGAGCTCATTTAAATAGTTTTTACATAACGCTGAAACTGAACACTACAGCAGAAATGTGGGCATTGAAATCAGAAAACCAAAATTATTACATACAATCAAAACAACATGTTCCAGGGCTCAAAGCAAGACTGATGAGGAAAGGTATCAATGGTCTTAAAAAAAAAAAAAAAAAAAAAAAGCTTATTACAGGATAATGTTAAGCTTTAATGTAAATTAAATTTAATTATAAAATAAAAGTCCTTTATTTTGAGAGCAAAGATTCGTAATTAATAAATTCTTAATAAAGAATTACTAGCACAAATATTCATAGAATAACTGCAGTTTCTTAGAGCATAAGCATTATCTGAGTTTGACGCATTACTATTACAGACCTTCCTTCTACCCTCTAGTAACAAAGGCCAGGGGAATTTAAAACAACTTTGGAAATAACAAACCCACCTGCTCACTGAGTTCGACTGGATGGGCTTTGAAGGTACCTTCCAACCATTCTATGAATTCAAATGTTTAGCCAGCTTTATAAAAATTAGTCCTCATCAGACAAAACTATTCCTAGCTCACTAAAATTGAGCTGGTAGAAGGAATTCTGGCCACTGAATACAAAATACTGGAAATGAACTGCCACACCAAATTGGATCTGTGGCTCAGATCAGTGGATCACGGCGAATTTGAGCCACTAGCTGCCTGGCTGAAAGACAATAAAATGTCAACATTGTACAAACTGCAAAGTTTTAGATAGATAACTATAATTTAAATGCAGCACAATTATTTTCAGTATACCCATGGAAATATCTAATGAACATCTAAATAACTCCTGAACTAGGAAATGACGAGCGATGAATGGGATTCAGAAAGGCAATTCCACTCCCGACTGAGCAATACAGATGGATCGAGCTATAGCAATGCTCCAAATGTGACAACCAGGAAAATAATGGAGGATATCTACAGATTTAGTATTAACATCTTCGGACATACTACAAAGTTTGTATATAAATTCCTCTAAAACCAGGGTTGCATGCTTATGTTAATAAGGCACGCAACATTTTCACTGTATGTGTGTCTCTGCAAGCTTCTGCTTGCAGGAAGAATGATATTTATTGCAATATCTTTAAAAAGCATCCTTCTTTCACACTCAGTTTCTCAGAGGTTTCATTTCAAGAAGTATTAACTTCCATCAACTTTCGCAAAAATACCACAGAATCCATAATTTCACCAACTACAAAGTAAAAGCAACATTCAGAATAGTCAAATATGCTCTAAAGCATCAGCAAATAACCATTAGAAAATGTAATGAAAGAAACAATCAAAAGGCTAGCTAATGAGTACACAATGTACATGTGCAGGTGAACTGACAGGGAGGAAGGTGGGGCAAGAGAAAGGGAGAGCAAAAAATATATGACAGAAAAAATATAGTTGGGTGTGGTTATTCTATGATTAAATGCTAAATAATGGTAAGAATTTGGCAAATACATAGAATATATGAGAATACAGCACATCACATTCTGGCTTTCATACATATATATTTATCTTTCACTGTAACAGCTTTCAGTTTCTTAAGGTTAACAGAATATATTAGATTGGTGATTTTGTAGGGGTGGATTTTTTTGTAATTGAGGATTACATAATAGAGAAAAATGCTGCCTGTCCTAAAATGTAGTTCAAACCAAAGGTCCTCCTAAACATACAGTGTATGAAAATTAAAAACAGGGAGTTTGGGTTATGAAAAGAAGCCATATGACTAAAAAGGGAATCCATTTTCCAAAACGCCCACACAGACAAGAGCTTCTGATGTGAAAAATGGTCTCTGCAGAGGCTAAATTGCACAGATTATTTTCATGAAAAGTTAGAAGCTGCATACGAGCAGATTATATGACATTTACTGCAACGAGATTTAAAAAAAACACAAACCACTTTGTATTATTACAGTATGAACAATTACTTGATTGTTCAATGTATATTATATAAACACCAATACTTTTTCAAGTGAATAATTGTCTTCCTTTAGAATTTACATAGGCAGAGATGCTGCTTAGATTCTCCAGGCTTGTTTTCTTCTTGCTGCAGGCAAGTTTTGGCTGCTTTCAAAGTAAGATGCAACAACATGTGCTAGCCAACAAAGCACTTGTGGCTTACCTTGGCACTGAAATCCTTGTTTCCCAAATCCCCTGCATAAAAAATAAAAAGAACACTGTCTTAGTATGTTCATAATTTCTTGTCAATGATCTATAACAACATAAAACCAGCTTCGTATTAAATTACTTCAGATTTTGCTAAGACAGCAACAGATTTTAAAATATACAACACAACAGCCCACCCATTTCAAAGCAAAGAACAATAGCTGTCATCAGCTATGTAATTTCAGCTTCTGGCAACATTTTTTTTATTATTATTATTTTACAAGCTATTCTGGATCTACAGTTGTCATCAGTGATTACTGCATAGTATTTCAACCCATTTAATATCATACATATACTTAACAGCAATGTGAAATATTCCAAGTTCTAGCGAAGGTGGATAAAACCAACCAGATTTAGTTTTTCATCCAAATTCTGGGACTGGGTGCCAATGGCTGTTGTGTGTCTCAGCTAGATACCAGTCAGTTGTATGGAAAACAGATAGGTCAGAGGGTTTTGCTTGTTTCAATACAAAGGAGAAGACTGGCCTATTGGTTTCATGTTTATTGTTCTTCCAGCTTCCTTGCTTCATTGCCATAACAAAACACAAACGCGTGTAATACTTCCCCAATGAATACAGTGACACACTGGATATGTGTATCCAGAGCTCCAGCACATATTATACCCCTGGAAAAACTGCACTGTTGTCGGTTTTATTTATTTGCTTATCGTTAAACAGTCAACATTCTCTTTCCACAAAAATAAATGTTTTGAGTACCCTCCCTGTAAACATTTCACTATGTTTTCCCTCTTTGCAGAAGGTTTTTCACCTGGAGAGCTGGAGCTGCTTGCGCTTAAAGACAAGTGAACCATGAGCTATAGATGCCAGCCTGTGAGGCTGCATGCAATTAACACCACAAAGCTAAATTATAAAGAGTGGGGAAATGTTTTTCTAAAAAATATTACATCAACAATTTCCTCACTTTTGTATTTATTCGCCTACAGAAGGGAGAAAACCTTTAGCACACTGTTACTTCAAGTGGAAACTGAAGTTACTGGGCTTTGTACATTTCTACGCAACAGTCCTTACCCACTATTGTTCTAAGTAGGCCTAAACTGAGAGCACCAGAAGAAATATAGAATTATTCATTTATTTGGCAGCAGGTGTGACTGTACTATACCATCATCCTGCTGCCATGATCGCTTGTCTTCACAAAAGTTAAAAAAAAAAAAATGTCCTGGAATTGTGCAAATGCAATTGCAGGAAAGGCGACAGCAGGAGTAAGAACACCAAACAGACTTTAGATAATTTTTCATCCTTTTAAACAGACTTATTTGTAAAGAACATTCCTGCATTATCTACTCTGAAAGCACAGTCATTCTTCAGCATGTGAGCCAGATTCACATAATCAGCTGCAGGCCACCGCTCCCTGAGTGGTTACAGCACATCTTAAGCAAAAGGTCTTAAAATAAATATCAACACTTGAGCAAAAAAGCAGACAGGTGAAAGTTGTTTAAAGAGGGGAAGGAGGCACTAAACTATTTTGGTAAATATTACCTGGTCAAATGTAATCACAGAAAATAAATTTTTGTAGTTCGTTAAAAAGTAGGATTTGCTACTCTTAAAGCATATGTTAATTGTCACATGTCACATTGGAAATAGACAAAGCACATTTTATGGGGTATGATGCTTATTGAAGAGCTGCCCATCTTCAACAGGGAAAGGAAAGTTAAAGTTGTCACACATGGATACGATGATCACTAGCAAGACAGAAAAGCAGAGCTACTCTTGCTGCCTGTCACCTACAGGACACGCTTTCTTTTTCGGGTCCATCCCACCATCAGGTGCCTTTCCTCATGACAGTATGCCACTTCGTCTTTAAACTGTGCTCATTATCTGCACAAACACAGTCTGACAATAACCCTGCAGCATCCTTTCACACCTCCCAATCCACCCTGGTTTAGATTAACTTTGATACAGTTTCTGAAGGTCTCTCACTTTTAGAATACAAGCTGTGTGATTTATTTTTTCAAAAAAAAATTTTACAAAGAGAAAAACAACTGCTCAAGAAGTTGACTTGTTTCTCCTGCAGTCTTCTATCTCAGTTTTCTTCCTTTTCCTTGCCTTCCTTACTCTGTAAATGCATTTCAATCATTCCTGGAGCAATCACAGTCTTTTCTACAGGACGCAAACGGAGGGAAACTCAATAAAGACGACAAGGTCTGTACCCAGATGCACAGATGTAGAGGAAAGGAGCAAGAAACATAGAAAAACAGCAAGAGGCTGAGCTGGCAGCGTACAGACCCCGCTCAATCTCGTCCACAACTTCAGCTACAACACATCACAGCTCGTTTCCAGCACCAAATCCCGCAGCCAGAGCTCGAGCAGCGAGCGAGGCTGAATCCAAGCCAGCTCTGGGGCGCAGGGCAGCTCCGCACGCCCACGGGAGGCGAGGGCACCCAGAGCCGCCTTGCTTCCCCAGCCGCTTAGTAATCAGGGTGTTGGTAGCAAGTTTTCCACCCCTCTTCTCCAGCAGGAACCCTTCTCTTCAAAAAAATAACCCCTCCCTTTCCTAAAACACGTAACGTAGCAGCGGTGTCACCGCTGTGGGCTCCCAGTCTCCCTGCCCCCGCTCTGCAGCGGGAGGGGAGAGAGCAGGCAGGGATCCCAAAGTTCCCAGGCAAGGGCTGCGGCAGGAGCTGAGCCGCCCGGCAACACCCCCAGCCCCAAATACAACCCGCTCGGTCCCCAGAGCAGCAGCTGCGGATCCCCGGGCTGAGAGGGGAAAACGGAGCTGGGGAGGGGCTGGAGCTCCAGCTGGGGATGGGTGAGGGATCACAGACCTGGATGGTGGGGCTGGAGCTCCAGCCGGGGATGGGTGAGGGATCACAGAGCTGGATGGTGGGGCTGGAGCTCCAGCTGGGGATGGGTGAGGGATCACAGACCTGGATGGTGGGGCTGGAGCTCCAGCTGGGGATGGGTGAGGGATCACAGACCTGGATGGTGGGGCTGGAGCTCCAGCTGGGGATGGGTGAGGGATCACAGACCTGGATGGTGGGGCTGGAGCTCCAGCTGGGGATGGGTGAGGGATCACAGACCTGGATGGTGGGGCTGGAGCTCCAGCCGGGGATGGGTGAGGGATCACAGAGCTGGATGGTGGGGCTGGAGCTCCAGCCGGGGATGGGTGAGGGATCACAGACCTGGATGGTGGGGCTGGAGCTCCACATGGGGATGGGTGAGGGATCACAGAACTGGGTTGTGGGGCTGGAGCTCCAGCTGGGGATGGGTGAGGGATCACAGAGCTGGATGGTGGGGCTGGAGCTCCACATGGGGATGGGTGAGGGATCACAGAACTGGGTTGTGGGGCTGGAGCTCCAAGTGGGAATGCGTGAGGGATCATAGAGCTGGGTGGTAGGTCTGGAGCTCCAGCAAGGGACAGGTGAAGGATCATGGAGCTGGACGGTGGGTCTGCAGCCCCAGCTGGGGATGGGTGAAGGGACAAGGCGAGGAAACAGAAAGCTGGATGCTGTCCCCAGCGTGGGTCCCAAGTCCCAGCTGCAGCCTCCGGGTGCGGGGACTCCGCTCCGCAGAGCGACCCCCGTTCGGGGGCTCCCGGGGCAGCGCGTCCCCCCCGGAGCGGGAGGAGGCGGAGGAGCCGGAGGCAGCGGGCAGGGGGAGCCCGGGGGGAGCCGGCGGGGACGCCTCACCAGATGAAGTCGGTGCAGTGGCTGCAGAAGGTGGGCTGCTTGAAGAACCGCGCGATGAATTTGTGCTCCTTCACCTCGTGCACGTTCTTCTGCCTCAGGGCTCCCTTGCGAGCGAAGCGCCTGGCCGCGTCCGGGGCCGCCGCGGGCTCGGAGCCCGGGAACACGTCGGCCATAGCGCCCTCCTCCTCCTCCTCCTCCTTCCCCGCCGCCCCGTCCGGCGCCCGCCGAGCCTCTGCCGGGAGCTGCCGCCGCCCCGCCTGACGTGGAGCGGGGCGGGCCGGGGGCGGGACCGCCGGCACCTGCCGCCCCTCGTCAGCCGCCCCCGGGCACCGCACGCGGCAGCGGGGACCGGGGCGGGAGGGGACGTGGCAGCGGGGCGCCCCCCCCCCCCTTTCCGCCGAGGACCCCGCACACACACAGACACACGCCCACAGGAGCTCTCCCCCCGCGTCCCCCAAACACGGAGCTCCCCGCGCACACACACACGCATAGACAGGAGTTCCCCGCACACACACACGCATAGACAGGAGTTCCCCGCACACACACACGCATAGACAGGAGTTCCCCGCACACACACACGCTAACACAGAGCGGCTCTCCTGCTCGCGCTCAGACGCTGGCTCCCCTCACACTCGCACACGGGTTGCTTGCACTCGTACACACACAGAGGCTCCCCTCACACACACATCACACACGGAGAGGCTCCTTTCACACACACATCGGCTCCCCTCGGACATAAACGCACACACAGAGAGGCTCCCCTCACACACACAGAGGTTCCCCTCACACACACAGAGGCTCCCCTTGCACACTCACAGAAGCTCCCTTCACACACACACACACACACACACACACACACAGAGGCTCCCCTCACACACACAGAGGCTCCCCTCACACACACAGAAGCTCCCCTCACACACACACAGAAGCTCCCTTCACACACACACACACACACACACACACACACACACAGGCTCCCCTCAAAAACACAGAGGCTCCCCTCACACACACGCACCCAGAGAAGCTCCCTTCACACACACACACAGAGGCTCCCCTCACACACACACACCCAGGGAAGCTCCCTTCACACACACACACACAGAAGCTCCCCTCACACACACACACACACTGAGGCTCCCCTCACACACTTATCACACACACACACAGAAGCTCCCCTCACACACACAGAGGCTCCCTTCACACACACGCACACAGAGAAGCTCCCTTCACACACACACACACAGATGCTCCCCTCACACACACAGAGAGGCTCCCCTCGCACACTTATCATGCACACAGAGGCTCCCCTCGCACACACAGAGGCTCCCTTCATACACACGCACACAGAGAAGCTCCCTTCACACACACAGAGGCTCCCCTCACACACACAGAAGATCCCCTCACACACTTATCACACACACAGAGGCTCCCCTCACACACACAGGCTCCCCTTATGCACACAGAAGCTCCCTTCACGCACACACACACACACACGGAAGCTCCCCTCACACACACAGAAGCTCCCTTCACACACACAGAAGCTCCCCTCACACACACACACACAGAAGCTCCCCTCACACACACAGAAGCTCCCCTCACACACACTTATCACACACACAGACGCTCCCCTCGCACACACTTATCACACACACAATTCTTCCCTCCTACACAGGCCGGCTCCCTTCATGCACACGCACAGACACGGAGGGCAGCCGGCTCCCTTCTCTCCCACACACGCAGAGCAGCTGCCTCCCTTCACACACAGGCACTCACACACAAACACAGAGTTTCCTTGGTTCCAGCCCTGGAAACAGACGCTTTTTCCTCCAGACTGGGCCCAGCACCAAGCAGTGCTGCTCGCACAGGTGACCCTTCTGCCTCCACTCACTGCAGCACGGCCACCACCATCGCAAAGAGCACGGTCAAGCTGCCCCCAGCTGCCCTCTGCCACCTTCACAGCATGTGCTTCCCGTACCTCCCCTGAGACGTGCTGTTCCACCACCACAACAAACAGAGCTCTAGCCCGTGCCCTTTCCTGCACAAACCTTTTCCCCTCCTGCAACCCAGAAACCCAACTGCACGCTTGCAAACGCCGTCCTGAACAGCTGTGCATCACCCGATACCCACTGGACAGACAATAAATGCAAGAGAATCATAGAATCACCAGGTTGGAAAAGACCCTCGCTTGTCTTGCCCCACTCTGCAGTCTGCCATAGGCATTTAATTTACCACATGGTATAATTAGCCCCAACAAAAAGTGTAGGAAACACACAGTGAGTCTTTTTCACCGATTGATGCATCCAAGGTATATACACAAGATGTTTAATCTGCTCTTACGCAGTACATCAACCGTGGAAGAGTATTCCGTGAAACAATAGAATTGATCTTCATTTACTGACTCCACACTGAAAATGACCAGAAGTCCCTGGATACAGAAACATTACCTGCCTATGGCATACATACATTCTCTCATATTGCAATTTATATGGCATCTCCATACATTCAGAAAAACACCAGATAAAGCATGACTCTTTGTGTGTAAAGCCACAATATCTGTGCTAAGCAAAATTACCCCAAGTCCTAATCATGATTTTAATAAATGTTATTCCCATGGCTACAAATTTTTGCACAGAAGAAATAGATGCAATTAAAAGTTCTTATACCCCAGTATATCTACATAGGTCTGTCTGTGTAAACATGTGTACTATGTTTTATTTCACAAGAATGAAAGCCAGGTCATTAACTCAAATTAAGTCTGATTTGCTGATGGAAAAAGTGCACACGGGCATTTACCAAAGAGCAGAAATAACTTGACATGCATGATCTTATTCTTCATTTTAAACCCTGAATTTCTGCTTGCAGCCTGGCTGGACTGGTACACCCATGGCATTTCATCAAACAACAGATGACAGAGATCACCCTCCTTTCTTGCTAAACTTATAGAATCAAGCCAGGTGCCCTATAAACTCTATGTTTCCATATGCCCTTCCTGCATGGATTTTTATTTTACAGCAACTACTTTCAAATTTGATCTGAAATTCAATAAGATATTAAGATTTTAAATTTGGTTTCCACCTATTCTGCACATGTTTCAAATCCCTTATTCCTCTTCAGAGGGAATAGATTTTTCTTGCCTTAATTAACTTATGCCAAAGCATGAGGAGCACTAAGAAACATTTTGTACTCTCATTAAGTGTTCTATCAAGAAATATGGAATCTATTTATTCCTATTCCTTTAGTGCTGCATTACAAACCCAGCTACCGAAAGTGGAAAATAGGACTGAATCAGAGGCCACTCTCATTGCCTCGGATCTGGGGCAATCTGAATGTCCTGTTCTTCAAAATCTCACAAACCTGCTGAATCATTTTGGATTCCAGTTTCTTTCCTGAGAGTGACTCTGGTCAAGATTTGTTCTCTAAAACTGGCGAGTGCCCCAGGCTCTTTGTTCCAGCATTGGCCGGTTGCATTATTAAGCCCCAGGGGAGAGCCAAACAGCACCCGCTGTGGCACAATGCGATCACGTTGGGTTCACTTTACTCCATAAAGCAACCATATAATCTCAAACCTACTAATTATTTGTATATTGTCAATTTACACTTTAGGCAAGAGAAACAAATCTATTATGGGTACATAGCAAACTACTATAACACAACCCTCCCTTACAGTATATAATGTATAACTCTGACTGCTGTGTTTTGGATACACACCACTCGCACAATGCTTTTTTATATGTATATATATTATTACCTTGAAATGTCAGGATTTGTCACTATGACCAAGACACTCTTGCAGTGATATTATGAAGTCATGCTGTATTCCATTCACCAGATGCTTTCGGCATATGCTATCGTAACAGCAACATCCTCTGGCTGAGAGTCTTTCTATTGCTCAGACACTCGTTTCTCCTACTCTGTGCTCGGGTCCTGTGGGTGATGCAGGAACTCATCCTTCCTCTACAGATTACTGGAGGAGAGATGTCTGCCACCTCTTCCTGAGTGCACATATTCCCCCCAGCAGCCCATGACTTGCACTTCTGCTTAGGGTAGTGTTTGCAATTTGTTTCCGATTCAGGCCATCTGGACAAGAAGTCAGCATTATCGTTGTTTGTGTTCAGGCATATACGTGGTTATTAAATCATATTACCAGCTTTTCCAATCTCCTGGCAAGAAAATCCAGGATTCCTGACTCCAAAGCACCGTTTATGGGGGCTTCTGAAAACAAATTTACTCCTGCATGAGTATTTGGATAATATCCTTGAGAGTTCATCCCTGATAGAAGTTCCTATTGGATGGCTTATGAGTTTTTTTCTGAAGAATTTGATTATTGCTGTAACAAGCACAACATTGCAAGTCCTTTATATCTGCATCAATACCTCTCTAGGTCTGTAAGTGCAGGCACCTGTGTTCATTTTGAAAGGAGTTTTTTAGAGTCATTCTACTGCCTGTGAAATGTCTTCTCCTTTTACTCACCTGCTGGATCAGCATGCTACTGCCTACAGCATTTTGCATCAAAAAACAATTAAAAAAGTGTGTCTTTCCTAAATGAAAAGTGTCTGGGTTGTTCTGTCTCTATTGACATGCACTGCGCTGCATCAGATCAACTCAAAGACAAAGCCAAGGAGAACAGCTTCATCAACTTTGTTGGCAATTGTGTCCCTATTTTATTATTTCCTGCTTGTAAGAAATACTCAACAAACAGGAATCACTTCCTGCTTGAGACCTATAAGGAAGTTCACAAACTCATTTCTCCTCACATTTCAAAGCAAATTGCAACCATTTCCCTTTCTAGAGTGTTACCAGAAGAAGTAGCTATTTTCCAAATCCCTTTTAGAAAGGAAGAGTTGACTGTTGCAAACCAGCTACCTAAAATTTATTTGCATCATCCAGTCTCACATACACTCAGTCAGCTTATGGGACATTTCTACTGGCAATTATTGTGGAGTAATTATTCACCATGGTTAAGTCAAAAGCAGTTTTCTGCTTCCATTAGTACCCAGACTTCAGAGTCATGTTTCAGAAGCCAGGTTTGCCCCAATTTCTTTTGCCACTCAACACGTCACCCATAGAATTCAGTGCAGAGGGTCCCTATCATAAATTTCCAAAACTGTCTGTAATGTTTTGATCAGTAGCTATTATGAATGAGATAATGTTCACTACTCCTATGATGTTTCAAGATCCTACTACACATTCATCAACAAAACCGCTTATTGTTCTTACCCAGACACTTTGGCAACAATGCACTCTAAATGTTTCCAAAAATTAGAAAAAAAGGTAGGATGTGGTAATGTAAATAAATACATTTGTGTGAGTGTTTGGATGTCTGTTATCTAAGCACTGAGAAGGAGGTAGAAATATTTTGCATCTCTCTATAACACTGTTTTTCATATCTTTCTGTGTCTTTCTGCATCTGTGCCCTTACAGTCTGTACAACTCTATTTGTGTCTTGCTGTATTCACACCTATTGTCTTCTCTGCCCTTTCCCCTGAAAGTTACTCAGATTGCAGGTTGGGAAATACTAGGTCATTAGACAGATCATATCATTAAATTTTTCCATGTGACCACACTGCTTGTTTACACATGCTAGAGCTAATGTGAAAGTCTGAATGTATGTATTGAGACACAGTCAAAAAGACGAGTAGATATAGAGAAGAAATCCTATGAGAGATGGAATGCCACAGAAAAATTATTTCTGAAATATCCTGGGGAAAAAAAATGCCATATAATAATAATTAATAATTTTCCAGGGATAAAATTGCATCCTAGCCAGCAAAATCCTACTTCCCTTTGCAACATGTAAATAATGCCATTATTTCAACTAGCATTTCCTTGAAAGTGGTGCTGAAAAAATATTCCTCCTGCAGGTAGCTTTGTAACTGCCTGTGAATTATCCTCACAGCAGCTCTCCGTAGAGTTGGTAATAAATGGCAGATGATATACAGAACATTGAGAGTAAAATATATTTTTTTATCAGTATTCTCGTCAGAATTCTGAGTGACGAGCTATTGTTTTCTTTTCTCATATCTCAGGCATATTAGATGTAATATCTCCTAGTTATAGAGCCGAATCAGAGCTCAATGCTGTTACACGCTGAAGAGTGAGGAGGGTCCTTTGGGATGCTTTATAGGCTTTGTCTCTTTCTACGTTGTATAAATAAAAATTTTTGCCTCAGCTGGGGTCTTTACTATCATTGTTGTTTTGCAGATTTTGTCCTTCCCACCAGCAATCGCTCTGTTGAATTTTGAATCTCTCTTCCAAAAAGTAATTCGCATTCTTTTGAGTACATCCAAACAATTCTCCTGGGTAGGCAAATTTTCAGCCTTCAACTCTACGCACAAAAAAAAGGCAAAAAGGCCCAGACTTTGAAACACAAGCAGAGCACTCAAGCATTGTGGAAAAAAGAACAAACCTCCCTTGTACCAACTAAACAAGGGAGCCTGTATTATTTATTCAGGGAAAAAAAGACACAGGTTTGCAAGAAACAAAGTGGGTGGATTTTGCAATGGGCAACTGACCCCTGGAATTCCTTATCCGGAAGAACTAAACACAAGAACAAGCACTGATGCAGGACACTCACATGGGCTCAGGGGGGTGAGAGAGCCTGGGAGAGAGAGATGTTGGATGTTATTGGACACAGACCATGGCTGGCTCAGAAAATTCCCTAGATGGAAAACTCTCAGAAAGTGAGAATTTCTTAGGAGGAAACATCATGCCTGCTTGCCCTGTTCTCACTTCTTAGGTGTGCACCTCTGGTCACTGTTAGAGGTGGATTGCTCCAGGTGGGCTAGAAGGGTACAAAGAGTAAATTAGTTTATACAGCTTGATTGCTGGGAAACATTAGTTTCAGAATACCAGGATGTCAAGCATCAGACAGCTCCTGATGTATTGGAACGATATTTAGAGTTTCTTTATGCTGGTTATGGCTCTATGTTGTTATCTTGATGACATTGAAGTCCAAGAGAAACTCTCCACTCTCAGTGTGAACAAAAAGATGGGGTGTATTTTATTTGCCATGTTCCCCCAAATCTTCTATTGAAAAGGATAGTAAGTGTAAGCTGAGTAGAATTTTACCATATGAAAATGAGGCATAAATAGATATCATATACCTCATACTTCAAATTTTTATTTCCAACAGCTGAGTATAATTTATCACACATAATAGTAACTTTAGTGTTGCATTCGGTTTATTCTAAAGGATAAATGTAAGAGGAAGACAAAATCTTTTCAGCTGGAATATACATGATATTCACTTCTTTTTCTGATGTGTTGATGTAGAGAAAGCAGAATACCAGTTTTAAAGGTACAATTTCCAATTATACCACGTCCGTCTGTGCTCTACACAAGTGTTTACCCTTATGGAAACACTAATAATTGAAATGACAAGAGTTTGGCTGGACAAACACAGCTTTAAAATATTTGTTTAATTTAGCAGAACTGAAAAGAGAAAACAGTGACGCACAAAACAAGCTGACATTAATTTCAAAGAGGCATTTCAAAACCCCAAAGTGACAGTTAACTGAAAAATGAAGTGTGGAAAACCTCTCTGCTGCAGAGATGCAACACGAGGAAGAATTCTGTTTGTTAGCATTTAACGTTCACCCAACTCCCCACTAGAATTCTCGTTTTCCAGAAAAACCTAGAAATCATCCTTTAATGACAGTAGAGACTATTTTGAGTCTTTTAATCCAGTACTGTGGATTAAAGACTGAAAAGATTAGCTGACTAATACATATCATAACAAGGGAACATCTCCTTAGGTTGCACTAAGGAAGTCTCCTGCTACCACTCAGTTCCACAAGGTATAGTGACATTAATAGCCCAAAATTACTGTTTGTGTGTAAATAAAATGCTACAGATGCTCTTTCAACATGAATTACACTTCAAAATAGTTTTGTTCCAGAAAGTATGATTTTAAAAAACAGACATCTCACCCACAGTGCTGCTAAGAAACAAAACCCCAGGGCATCCCAGCTGGAAGTGCCAGTGGATTTTGTTCCAGATGCATTTCTGCCACGTCTGTGAGACAAGAGCTAGGAGACAAGAACTAGGCAACGTGCTTTAAAAAGGTTTGGAAAAATGGATAAGACAACTTGTGCAGTGCACTGATATTATCCAGTCCAAGTATATTCTGATGCCCATGGAAAAACCATGACCCTTTCCTTAATGACACGTGCTTAGGTGGCATGAGGGAGAAAAATTAGGTTGTTTTTTTTCCCTATAAATCAATAAACGAATAAAAAAAAATACAAAGTGTGTGGTGAGCATACACCCATGTGCTTTCTGCACATTTTCAACTTGTATCGTAAATATTTTGCACTTTGTAGAATGCTCATGATCTGTTCTTTCCAAAACATCTGGATGTCTTCTCTTTTCAAAACTTAAATTTATGAGAATGTCGCTGCTATCAGTTCTGGCAATGTTGGAACAATTGCAATTTTATTTCATTCTGTTGCCAAAATGCTGGCAGCATCTTTGCATCTCCACGTGCAATGAAAAATCTCCATGTGCAATATAAGAAAAAAAGGGAAAAATCAACCTCTGATAGTTATTTTTCATTATTTTTACAGAAAATTACAAAAATAAATATAAAATGCTGAGAAAAACTTGGCAAGATGATGATGATGTAGTTTACAACACTAGAATCAAAACTTTAAGAGATATATACACATGTGGAGATTGTCAAAGGAGCTGAGTGGCCTTCTGGAAACAAGAAGGGAGAGCTACATTTTCCAAAGAACCCAATATACCAAAAATTTTCTTTAATAAAGTGAACATGTTTAAAAGCATGGCCTTCATTTAGTTGTCTAAATAGAATTTAAGCCCTTTCTAAAAATCTGATTCCAGTTATTGATACTGGCCCTTCAAAATCTGCTTCCTCTTGGAAAGGCTTCACCCTGGATTTATTGCTGGAGATTAGAGGCTGTCACAAAGCAAAATTAGTTTATTGACATCTTCCTACTCTCTAATGGGCCACGCTATAAAAGTACCGTATTTCGTGGTACAACACAAGTCAGTTAACAGGATCCAGACACAGAATAACGCGCTGTCATGAGCATCAGCCACAGGCCACATCAACAGGGGGATGTGAGGAAGCTTCAAAAGCAGCATGATTTTTTAGCACAATGTCTAACTCTATTATAGAGACTCATCTTGCATACTGCATTAGTGCTGAACTCACCCACTTATGTTTAAAAATTCAAGTATGCTCTTAAAAATCAGCTCGTAAAAGTCAATGGCTTTCACTCTGGATCCAATGTTTCATGAAATTTTCAGTTCCGAGACAACATTTTTCACTTTTCAGACTTGCCAGCCAACAGAGAAGCTGAGAAATTCCATTTTTTGGAGTAATTTTTTAAGGATACCAGATTAAAAATACATGAAGAAAAAATTATAGTCAACTATTTGTGTTGTTAATAAAGACTTGGAAAAAGAATCTTAATCTTGTAATTTTGTTAATTGCATATAAATTGAATCAAATCACATATAAAACTGATAAAATGCCATTAAAAAAGCCTCGAATCAAGGCAACAACAAGAGTCCACCTGACTTGTGAAGGTTTTGGTTTAGAACACAAGGGGGAATCAGTATCCGCTTTTTGATTACACTGTACAAGACATGAATCACAGAAAAAGGTAGATTAATTAAGCTGGAACACCCTGGACTTCTGCCCAGAAAGAATTTAACAGATGATATCCATGGGTTAATAGATATCATAGGATCTATTCAGACTGATGCTGTTGATTTATTATGATACCAACAGATGCCTCTGATACAGCCGAAGAGCATTGATTCCAGGCTGCTCTTAGACAGATGCACTTTTAAATGAAGTTTTTAATGTGGGTGGCTATACCGAACAGCTTCTTGATTATTGTTCCTCTTACCTGTCATTTGGGAAAAACAAAGAATGGCAGCAAATAAATCTGGTGGTAGCTGAGCTTTCTGATAGTACCACGGCCACGTGCCAAGGGAGGCACAGGCAACTTAAAAGCGTTCTCATTTACCCAGAGAAGTCCTTTACTGGAAGGGATGGAGGCATCCTAGGATGAAAACTAGCAAGGATTGCTCTGCCGGATCACAAAGTGCTAAAATGTTAATGACATTTTTGATGTGCTAAAAGTGTAAAGTGCATTCCTGCAGCACTGCAGTTTCCTTGAGGAACTTGCATCAGATCCCCACCAGGTCTGAGCTTTCTCCAGCTTGGAAACAAGAGGACAACCTGAGGCAATACACGCGTGCACATCTATCTATGTCTATGTCTATGTCTATGTCTATGTCTATGTCTATGTCTATGTCTATGTCTATGTCTATGTCTATGTCTATGTCTATGTCTATGTCCATATCCATAAATCCAAGGCCAGTTGCTGCTCTAAGGAAAATCTGTGACATCTGGCTTACTGACAAACAGAAGAATAACAGTTAAAGGAATCTTGAAAACTTTGCTTCAAGCTCGATTGGAGAAGACAAACAGTTTGGCTCTGGCTTGGAAAACACCCTGTCTTTGCTGCCCCCCCCTTGCCATGGCTGGGTGGCTTCTTCCTTGAATTGAATCTCTGTATCTTTGTTGAATGTATGAATATTTATACCCAGGGACAAGGAGAAAAGGTGGGACAAGGCAAAAAAATGCAAGGAGGTCTGTGGCTCCGTACTGCGCTTTTATGTTGACATCTCAAAAATAGCCCCTTGCATATTTGAACTCTCCTAGAGAATAATTGGCCCCCAAGGCTTCATAATCTAACATTCCTAGTGAAGAAATTCAACACAGGATTTTTTTTGACAGCGTTTTGATGAGTTTATCAGAGGAACAGACTGTTTCACAATATTTGGGTCGCAGCAGAACTGTGAGAGAGATTCTCCGGATTTTCTGTGCAGGAAATGAGAAGGCGGAGAGGAGGAAGTAGATTTAAAATGCTCTCTGGTTTTGTACACTGTGAGTTTAATGTATGTGAAAACTGGAACACCCTCATGCATCTGTGAGAGCACATAGGGCTGCTGTCACCTGGAAAATCTGTCAGTGCCAGCTCTCTGACATCTCAGATTGATAGAGAGTTGAGTGTTTTAATAGTAAACTTTGAGTAAACTGGTGGGTGCTTGAAGTGATTTAAGATCCAGGACTAAAATGGTAACATTTCTCTAACTCCGTAAAAAAATATTGTGAAATATCATTGGTAACTAGGACTGCAGTTCACCCCTGAAAGATGCTACTAAGTGAAAAAAACCTTTTAAAAAGAATTATATAGATACTTTTCATTTCTTATGTCACATTCTTTCAGGTCACTGCTACTGCATATCTACTTCCAACATCTTCAAACACAGTAAATGTAAACTTTAACTGGAAAATAATACACTGCAAATGAATCTCCTGGCTGGCTGAGTAGTTTGCTAATAATGAATATATAAACCCAAACTATCTATGCATTAAATATTAAATGTAACTGATAAACAAGGAGTCAGAATGGTCTCAACTTGTCCAGAACCAAAAGCAATTATGAATTTTTAAGGATGAACATGACTCAGTTTACCTTCTTACTTTTTATTTCTTATCTCTTCACTGCAATGGAGCACTCACTTTAATATTGGATGCATTGAGTAGAGGAGATAAAAATGTTTGTGCAGTACACAAATGAACTTTGAACAAATATTAATAGAGCTACCTCGGCAACATGAAGGGGAATGATTGGACCTGCGACTTTATCACCTGCTCCCCCAGAGGAACACGGATTCATCCATCTGGTCATCGCCCCTTCATCCTCCAGTAGGAGGAATCGGTGTACACGTGAAAACCCAGCGAGTGACCCACGAAACAAAAAGGAAAGGAAACTGGAACCTGAATATCTTATCCTTGCAGGAAAAGGATGAGATTGTTGGTCCACGTGTAAGCCCAAGGCCAGCTTTCATGCCAGAAAAAGCGCTTCATCAAGCAGATGCTGGTGCATATGGGAGGACTGCATGCAGGTCTCTTCAATATTCTGCCTCAGGGGCCCTATTCAATACATTCCTGTTGATTTGAGAAACATCTGCATCATGAATTGGCTACGTCGTGCATATTCTGGTTGAAGAATAGTCACAAAATCTTGATAACAGAGGGTAATGCAGACACAGCGCTCATTGTCCAGAAGGACAGGCCGCCAGGATCCTGTGGCAGAATCAGAGGTGTGACAATATCCTACAACATCAGGAAAATAACAGCATCAACTAGAGAAGCAGACAGATCAGAAGAAGGCCATAAGGTCCAGCTCATTAACTGGGGAACTGTTACCTCGTGTTGACCCTCAATCTCTCTAGTTCTTGCAAACTTTCTGCATAATATCTCTAGGAGAGTTCAATTCCAGTCTGAAATTCTTTGCCTGTCTTCTTATTATGTAGTGTCCCAATTACGACAGTATCTTTTCCTATTGTCATGACAGCTCCCGTTGACCCCTGATATCCATGAAGAATGCTGCTGCACAGACTGTTTTTCATCATAACTTTTCTTCCAGCATAACTTTATTTTCCCCCCTCCTTCTCTTCCACATTACACGGTTTTGTCTTCACTTCTGGGCCTTGGCTGCTTATTACCCTCATCCTCTCTCATTTCTTACTGAAATCACTCCAATCAGCCAGTGAAACTGGTTTCTGACATCTTATTGCTATCTTTTCCAACATGCACTCTCGATCTTCGCTATGCTACATTTCGTATCTTTAGCTGGGTAACGCTGCTTCTGCAGAGCCAGTTTTTTTCACATCCCTCCTGCATATTCTCCGTTTCAATTAGGCTGGCACAAAACTGGGCAACAATGAGACCACTGTGATGCTGATGCTCCATGCATCGTGCTAGCCAACATCACCCCAGGGTGTTCTCGCACTGCTTTCTCTTCTTGCAGCTACCATTTCTTTCCTTAGAGTACTTGCATAATACTATTTCTAGTAGAGACCATTAGTCTCCTCTGTATTTACCCGGCCACGAATGAAACAAAGTTCTCCTTCAGGATTAGGTCCAGAGAAGCTATAATAATAAATATCACATGCGACAAAGGAATGCGTAGGATTTGATGGAAAATCATATGTGATGTGTAATTGCATGCTGCCACCATATATACTAAAAACCAGGTTGATTTGCTCATGCTCTGCCAAGAGGAGTCCATACAATAATTATCAGGTCGTCCCTAGTTATGGGAAAAGACAGTTATTCATAAAATAAATTCTTAAATGTTTCTTGTGGCAGAGAAATAACTTTTTAAAAGAATCACCATATTGGCAGTTATTATGCAGCTACGTGAAATGTGTACTGTAAAATTCATCTCTCAGTTTCACACCCGATTATTCAGTTTTACTTTTAATTTCAAAAGCAGTAAAGTTATTACACACAAAACCCATGGAAAAATTAATGCACATGTAATTTAAGCCCTTTTTCCCCTCTCATTTTAAAGTCATATAGAAAAGTTTTCAGCACAAGCTTGTATCTGTATGGGATATGGTAGAGCACATTCTGCCATCTGCTGAGCTCAGCCAGAAACGCTCAGATGCTCAGCTGTGAAATGGATAAAATCTAAAATCGTGCCCATCTATTCCCGTGCTATTTTAAACGCAGTGAAGAATGTAATCAAAATAGAAGGCGGATCTAAGGAAGGATTTAAACCAGAGGCAAAAAAGTTAAAGTTAACTACAGCACTACTGTCTGTTGAGAAGGGAAAAGACACTTGTGAGATTTTTGTAGGGAAAGGGAAGAGGAAGAAACAGGCTGTGATAAACAGAAAAATAATCAGATGTAAATACAGAAAATGAAGTAAACAGGTTTTTTTCTGTTGATTTAGCAGTGGTACTTTGCCCTTTGGCACTGCATATTTGGTAAATATTTCAAGCAGGACATTGACAGAATTTTTTTTCTGAGAAGACTAACATGTTCCTAACTGTTGAACGTTGTGGCTAAAATTCATCTTTTAAATGCTAACAGAGAAACTTTATAAAACAAAAATAAACAAACTATTTCAGGTCACAGCAGTGCGAGTTTGACATAACCTAGCTTCTTGTTAGAGCTTCAAATGTCCCTCACTCCCCCTCGCAGGCTGTGAGTCAGCAGGGAAGGAGGATACTTAGATTAGAAACAGCAAACTGTGGAACAATGATCACACAAATGTTATTTTGGTTGCGCTTCAGATGCTCCTGCAGTTAAAATCTGCTAAATTAGGAGAACTGCAGTGATCAGAACCTCAGCTGATAGCCGTGGAGGTTTGACTCGATGACCCCCAATCGCGGCAGCAAAACAAGTTTTTATATCACTCCAAAATGTGATTAAAGTGTGACCCCAGCTTGTCACAAATAAGCAAAGCCCAGAATCATTATTTCACTTTTCCTGCAGTGCTGGCAGCATGAGCCCTGCCTCTGCTGCTTTTAGTTATCTGTTAATTGAAAGGTTCTTATTGACAGCAGGAATCTGATCAAATAGGCCCCTGAAGCCAGAGGTTTCGGGTGCACCAGCATCCAGTGAAAATTGGCACAAAGTTGGTATCATCACTAGAGGTGTAAGACCATAGCAGTGTCACCCCAGCACTAATCATTTTTTCCATAAAAAGATTGTATTATAACTCTCAGGAGCCTTTGGTACATAGAGATGTACATGCTGGAGTGATAAACAAGAGCTTCTTAATGACAGTTCTGTTATTTCATCCAAGAGCGCATCCCAAACGTCCTCATCCTCTAAAGATGCTGAGAAGATAATGTTGGTTTTTTCAAAAACATTGGTCCCAACAGGAGATGCTCTGCAGAAGCAACTGGAGAGGAGACAATTTCAGCAGAGATCGCTCTTTGAATCCCTGCATTATGTACGGATGCAACATGTGATGGTGGTTTCATCCTTTATTACAAGGAACACAAGGAACCTTTTATCTTCTGTTTACTGGGATGGGAATAAATACAAAGAGTTAATATGTAACCATTTTTTTGTGGATGCCTTTACTTTTAAGGGAAGAAACACTGGACAGGGGGCCACTTCGGAAGCCTGTGGACTGGCAGCCATGTACTCGCTGGCACTGCTTGTGTGCGCGGTGGCTCTGAGCCACTGTGCTCTTGCAGCGAAAGGTAAGCGTCTTGACTTTCAAAGGGCAATATTATCCTGAAGTGGAATGAGGGATGCTGGAGAAAGCACTGGGATTTTACTCTTTATTCTGGTCAAGCGTTTTGAAGGGGAATTTTCTCTGAAAGCCATTTCCTCTCTTTTTCCCCTCTGTCCCTTCCTCTGTCTCATTCTATGGTCAGGCAAACGGCTGTGTACAAAAGTGTAAAATAGAGGAAAATAGAAAAAGTATTGACAGAAGTCATGGAAAGCGGGTTGCCTGCATGCCGGGGGAGCATTGCAAGTGCCAGGAATTAACCTCGCTCCGTTCCTCTGCCCAGCTCCCCGCTCATCTCGCTTTCCCCTCTGCTGCAGGGGCTGCCTGGCACAGCTCCTGCCTTGCTTTTCTCCTCCTTTCCCCCATGCCAAGGGCTCTGGGCACTGTTTCATGTGCCCTCTCCCACTGTTTGCTCTGCATTTCTACAGCACGAGCTTTGTGTTCCTCTGTTCTCTCCCCACAATCTCAGCACGAGCCTCTCTCCACGTCCTTCACAGGAGTGCAGTCTGCACCCTCCGTTTCTCCCTCACTGCTCCCCTCCTGCTCTCATTCATGGGTAATGAGTTGTTCACGCTATCAACATGTTAAAGCTGCTTTGGAATCAGAAATGTCTAATGTAACAGAGCATTTGCCCCACCGAACAGAAACACTGGGCAAACCAGAGAAGAAGAAATATAATTTTAAAAAGAAATCATAGAATTGTTGCATAGTTTGAGTTGAAAGGGACCTTAAAGATCATCCAGGTGCAAACCCCTGCCCTGGGCAGGGCCACCTCCCATGGATCAGGGGCTCCAAGCCCCATCCAGCCTGGCCTTGAACCCCTCCAGGGATGGGGCAGCCACCGCTTCCCTGGGCAACCTGTTCGAGTGCCTCACTGCTCTCATTGTGAAGAAATTCCTCCTTATGTCCAGTCTAAATCTGCCCTTTTCCAGTTTACAGCCCTTGCCCTTAGACCTACTACCTCATTTCAGGCTGACACAAAATGAATTTGGATTAAAATTTAAATGCACTGGGTTGCTTTGAAGCCCTTCTCACCCTCTTTTGTCCAAAATAATTTGCCACAATTGACTCACTTTGCACAATACATTCGTAAATCCATTTTGAAGCAAAAGTAAATTTGAGTTTAAAAAAAAAAGTGACACAAAATCTAACCGGGGCCACTGAAAGAGCTGCCGAGGAGAGGAGGAGGAATACATCTTTCTTCTGGATGATACTGATAGCAGCCATCAGCTCCCTCGGGAAGCTCCGTATCTATAGGTATCAGATTTTGCTCCGTGCAGGAACATCCTATAGTCGATGTTGATACAGAAACCTGTGCTTCCAGCCAAGAAATAAAAACCACTCCAACTTTCTGCCTAATATCTTGTCAAGCGTTTCCCCTCCTCCAGTCTGTCCCAGGCCACCAGAAGTGATGTTTGCCACCATCAATGTGAACAAAAACGTGTATGACGTGGGTGAGGAGATAGAATATACCTGTAGACCTGGGTTCATCCCCAATTCCGGGCAGAGGAAATACACCTGCCTCCCGACGGGCAAGTGGCCTATCAACACCCTCTTATGTCTACGTAAGTAAAACAAAGTAAATCCTGCTCCTAGATGTTACGCCATGGTGCTGGCAGGCTGTGCACTGACCTGAAAAGGATGTTTTATAGTCCCTGTCAGCAACCTGCTACATTTAAACCTCTTTATTTTGTTCTCTGATCGTTCTTCCCTTACTTGTTGGAAGACAACTGGATGTAGGGGAGAAGAGGGGAAAGGTAACATGGGAAGGATCTTCCCGTACGTGTCCCATGCTTTCCCTTAAGCCTCTGATCCTGGATAGTGATGGAGGCGAACCTTAATCTGACTCAGTCCACCTGCGCTTATGCTCTAATGACGTATATGGCTTGATAACACCCCTCATATGGCTTGATTGTACCCCTCATACTGTACCCCTCATTGCTCATTTTTATCATTCCACTGCATAGAAGTTATCTTCCCCAGACAAATAAATGTCAAAAATTATTTAATCACAAAAAAACCTTTGAAACTATTACACTTTGATAGAACTATAGACTAGCCAGAGTTATGAAATGTAGAACATAGGAACAGAGAACCATGAAATACACCAGGAGGCCTTTATGATCAACTGGTTTCCATTATTCTAACTTCATGACTCATGAAATAATATTATCCCTTTCTTATCTTTAATTAACAGCCCAAAGATGTCCCACTCCTGGACCCTTGCCACACGGAAAAATTGATTTTATAGACTTCCACTATCAGAGTTCTATAAGTTTTTCGTGTGAACCAGGGTAAGCATTCCCTTCCTCCTGCTGTTAGGTAAATAACCTAAATCACAGTGCTACATTCTAGCATCACCTGCTTCTGTATTGCAAGTCAGAGAACTTAGAAAATCACATATAAAAACCCACCTCCACTTCAGAGACTCAAAACAAAAAAAAGCAGATCTGGTGATCCTGCTCTGTTCAGTCTTGGGTACAACACTCTGGAGCTTTCCTGCTCCAAAGCAATGTCTTAGAGAGACGGAAACCATCGAAACAGCAGAGATTTCATGCAAAGATTTATTCCAGACTGCTTCCCCCTGGTTTTTAAATCCTCTTATTACATCATGAGATGAAATCCTACAGCAGAGAGAAGATAATCTCCATCTAAATTGTCGTTCTGTTAGGCTCTGGAGACTGAAAATTCCGTTTCTATGCCTTTCCGAGCTCAGTAAATGAAATCATGAGGTTAATCCTAATCTGGTCCCTGGAGGAAGCGCGCTTTCACTCAAGGCTACTTGCCAGTTTTAGAAATGAGAGTGCATTTAAAAAAAATAGTTATGGCAAACAGAGGAAAGTATTTGATAGCAGCATGCGGTTCATTTTGCTTGGATAACGAACAAACAAACAGCACTTACCTGGGAAGGCCATAAGTGAGACACAGCCTAGAGTTCACTGAAGAGTACTGAGAGCCTCAACTACCTCCTCAATCCTCAAAACAGGAGCAAGATAATAAATAAATAAACACCAAACATAGCAATGGGATTTGATTCAATTTTGCTAGTTGTAATTTACTGGGTTTTAGCTGTGTAATACTGAAATGATAGGTACGCAATGAATATTTCTTCAAAACTCAGAGTAAATGTTAATAATATAAGTAGAGAGGATGGGAAAAAGCATTTAGAGAGCACATGGAAATTAAATGGAACTATCTGGCATTAAAATAATGCACCTCAGTGACTTTAGTTCTTAAGAGTGCTGAGTCCTTTGCAACAGTTTGAATCTAATTGCCCTAATTAGCTAAGAACTCCTCCCAAGAAACCATAACATTTATATTAGCAATCACACATCAATACTCACTGCTTACATATAATCACAGTATTAATCAGTTGTAGAAACTAATATGTAAGATAGAATATGTAGTTGAAAAGTTGAATATGTTTTTGTATCACGCTTTTTGCCTAGATACTTGCAACACCAAAACACCAACAATCTTTCACATTTGAATCCAAACTTCCTTTGAGGTCAGTAAGTGCTAGAACTGAAAAGATCTTCAGAGCTGGACTCCTAGGTGTGCTTGTGAGAAATAGTAGCCTCGCTTGCAAAGAACTTCATTCCTCTCCGTGTTCATTAAGCTTCTGATAACCAGGTCTGTTTGTTTTCAGTTACAACCTCGTTGGGACAAAAATGAGCCAATGCATGGCAGATGGAAAGTGGAGTGGAACTTTTCCACAGTGTCAACGTATGTGTTTAAAAACTAGTTTAAAGAACTACTCTATCCTTATTACAGGGAGATGCATTTATGTTACTCTAAATTCTATACTCTTATTCAGAGGCCTCCAGTGGTGTCATGCAAAAAATGGTGAGGGAAAAATCAAGAAGAACACTGTATGTTTGGTTTTAGATGTGTGGATTCTAGTTTTAGAGAAATGCAGTTTAAAGGTCTGTACAAAAGCCCAGGATCAGGGATGCTATTTACAGCTGAACCTAAGATGCTTATCCACTCAAATTCATTCTCCCTGTGCATAAAAGAGGATATTGTTATGCCTTTGCCGCTGTTAGATCTGGTTTTGCTATGAGCTGTCCTGCATAAACACTTTACTGAAAAAGCACTATACTATATAATATTGTCTGAAGACTGTAGCAAAACTAATTAATTACATATTCTAGTGGTCCTGAGATTTTCATCCAAACTTCTTGTTTTGTTAGCTACACTTCCATAAAAGGTGGAGGGGATTAATTTGGTTATAAGCATGTTGCTCCTGTAGTAATAATTTGATCTTTAAGCTTTTATTTCTATGAATGCCGTGCTTTTCTAGCGGTGACTTGTGCTCCTCCCTCAATTCCTGAATTTGGAGTCCTCTCTTACCGTCGCTCCAAACCTGGAAATATTTCACAGTTCCTGGACACAATTACTTTTGAATGCGTCCCCCCTCTTGCCCTCATTGGGAATGAGACAGCTACCTGCACGGCCAACGGGAACTGGAGCAGCATTCCAGAGTGCAAGGGTAAGTAACTTATATTTATCAAGACCTAAAACTATTGCCTGGAATTGTACCTATAAAACTATATGAACAACCTCACTAGTTCTGTTTACAACCGTTACTGCAAGCATCCAGTAGAATTAGTCTGAAAGTCAGTCTCCTGCATGCCAGGTGATTGCCAACGGGATTGCATGCAACACGGGACTGACAAAATATTTGCTGCAGGGAGAAAGGTTATACAAACAAGAACCCACTAAATGTAGCTCTCAGTGGAGAATCAGAGACTCGCCTCCACAGCACAGGGAACATTTCCTGCTAAATGCTAAGATTAGGAAAAGATTTTTCACAGAAAGGGTCACTGGGCACTGGCAGAGGCTGCCCAGGGAGGGGGTTGAGTCACCTGCCCTGGAGGGGTTTAAGGGACGGGTGGACGAGGTGCTGAGGGACATGGGTTAGTGATTGATGGGAATGGTTGGACCTGATGATTTGGTGGATCTCTTCCAACCTGGTTATTCTATGATTCTATGATTAATCTAAGGAATAGACAATTTACCCTTAGCCCTAAGAACTTCATTGGTTTCATGAAAACTATGCCACGTTTACGCAGGTTTTGGCTATAACCACAGATTACAATAAACATGTATTTAAAACAAGTAATTATTTATTTAGAGGGGTGGGTGTTTTCTTTTTTTTTGTAATAATCTTTCCTGTGCAAGAGGCTGAAATGAGCCTCCCTGAAAGTTTAATGTATTTTTTAAAGTATGAAATATGTGTTTATAACTGCATCATTGATACAGCTTTGTTTTTATTTTTGTACCGCAGTTGTCACATGTCCAACTCCCACAGGAATAGAAAATGGATTCCTAGAGTTTGCTGTTCGTAGAACTTATCACTATAACGAAAGCGTTAGCTTCGGCTGCCAATCCAGCTATGTGCTGGATGGACCTAAGCATTCCCGATGTGAAAAGACTGGCAACTGGTCCACAAAGCCAACCTGTAAAGGTATACGTGTTGCTTTCTGTTAGAATCCACGTCTCAGATTGAAAGACCACCACCCTGATTGTCAGCGAGCTGTCACACCTTCGTGTCCTCAGAAAAATAAAACAGTATTTTCAATGTTTGGACAATTTAAGAGCGCTCCCAACACTGAATGTTGCGCAACATGGTGTATTTGAATTGACTTCAATAATCAGCCATGTGATTTTATTTTGCCTGAGTGTTTCCTCTCCTCTTTCTATTTAATATAACCAGGAATTTTAATTAGGCTGGATTTTTACTGAAAAATTTTTTGACCCTGTACTTAGGGGTCTGACTTTCTTCAGCATTGGAATACCAGCAGAAATGCCCAATATTTGTGGGAATCCTTATTTTTCATTCCCAAATGCCACTTGTATGAGCTCTAATGTACCCATTTTTCAAAACAGAGTTCCAATTATCCTTACGTGTCACTTACAACAGGTTTGTTTTACAGGACCATGTAAAATACCAGTTAAGAAAGCTGTAGTATTATACAATGGTGAGAAGAAAAGAGTTCAGAATGACCTCAAGGAAGGCATTCAGCATGGTGAAACTGTATCCTTCTTCTGCAAGAATAAAGAAAAATCCTGTGCCTACACTGTAGCTGTTGCCTGTCAGGATGGAAACCTCACTCTCCCCGCCTGTTTCAAAGGTATGAGCTGGTCTAATCATAAAATAGCTTCTGCTGGTGGAATAACAAACACTTTATTGTGAGGAGCAATGTCAGAATTCATCTTTGAGCCCTATTTGCCTGGCTAATTCATCTGCCTTATGCTAAAGTTATCGAGCTTGAATGGTTTGAGAGAGGGAGAGAATGCACAGCAAGAGTTTGCTCCGATACGTCAGAGCCCTGTTCTTAGGAGGATTTAAAGCTGGTCTAGCCTGAACAAAACACCATATTTTGGGATTTCATGAATCCTTGGACTGTCTGCAGGGGTAAAGAGCCTGCACGCTGCTGTAGCCTTGAGAACCCACTGCATTCACTCACATTTTGGCGAATAATTCCCAGGTGATGCTGACTGGTAACACATTGGTTTTGACTTTGGACCAAGAGTTGAAAATCAGCTAATGAGTTTAGTAAGGAATTGATGCTGGAGGAACTGGTTCACAGGCACATGGGTTTTTAGAATCAACAGACTAGATACTGAAGTTTGTTAGCAAGAGGAAGTGCTTTGAATTTGTTTTATCAATATTCCTTGCAAGTTTTATTTTCATATCTAAGTGAAGGAAAAAATCCCTATGCACGATAAAAACATCTTTCCTCACATTTGGCTTGGCTTCTGATGGATGTAGCTTAGCTTTCATCAAAACATAAATTAAAATAGTGTATTTATTTTAGCAGTTTACTATGATGCAAAGATTGATTGCTTTCCTAACCAGGTCCATGAGACGTGTTTTCAGCTACCGCATGTTTCAAGAGTTTAATCTCAGTCTTAACTTCTTGTTTGCAACAGAACGTGGCTTTTTTTCAAGTCTTGTGAAGAAGGACCCATCAGACATGAAACCATGTGAAGATCAAGCATGAATCAGAGAAGTAACGTAGTACTAAATCTCTGCCTTACTGAGACAAAACATTATCTATAAGAGGAAAACTTAGGTCCTGCAACTATAGATTTCCAGGCGAACTCTGGGCTCACTGCAAATGCAGTCTCAGCTGTTTTCCCTATAAGTTTCCTTCCCAGGCTCTTCCACAAGCTATGACACATTATTTTAGCCAGTAACTTCCATCCTTTTTTCTCTGCCTTCTTCAAAACCCCTGCAATACTACTTCTCTTTCCGTATTTCCAACATTTATGCAATTGCAAATTACTTTCTCAACAGAAGACCCTTTACAATAAAGTAATTTCCATCCAATGTGTTCTCATTTAATATTACCTAATCATCAATCAAATCCTTTAGCTCTTATCTGATTTATACAGCATGGCCTTCATCATTAGCAATTAGCTGGGTTCCGATTCCATTACCGCTCGCCTCTGGTAGGGAAAGGACCTTTAATTATAGATAGACAGAGGGGCATCAGCTTAGGGTTTTCCAGAATTTACGTAAGGAGAAAGACTGAGATTTCCAAATGAGTTTAGAAGCCAAGTATCAAACCATAGTTTAAATGTCAATAGCATGAGATAAAGGGTTATTTTACACTTCTAAAAATGTGGGCTAAATTTAATAAGAGTATGTATGTTTTCAGCTTCACCTGATACTTTTGTTTTAAACAACAGTTAATTTTTACTGCTGTTTCAATATTATGCAATGTAACTGATTCCTTTTTTTATCAAAAAAAGGGTTGTGCACTATTGAGCAATAGTAATGATTTCTGGTCATTAAGTAGCTTTGAAGTAAACTATGCTTTTAATTTGATTTATGATAGAGGCAGTGAACTGGTGTGACCCTGTCTGGCAGGTTTTGTGCTTAAGTCTGTATTTCCATTTAGAAAAAAATAATTATAATTTCAACATACTAGAGAGAGAAACATTTGTTGCGTATTTGTAATAAATTGTCATGAGTCATATGTGGTTCCCTCTGAAGTTTAAAAGCCTTCTCTGTGATTAAAAGCAGAAGTAAAGCTACACACTAAGCAAGCTACTGTAGAACCTTTTAAAAGGACCATTTAACATGAAGATCAAACTGCTTGCAAGATGCTACAGCTACCATTAAAAAACACTGAATGTACTCCAATTATCTTTTTTCCATGAATATTTTAATAGTATGACCGATATAATTTATTCTTATACTTCCTATTTTTCAGGAGAGACGAAGGCAGCTGTTATTAAGTATTTAATACTTTATGCTCAACAATTTCATTCTGTACTGTAGAGACAGACAAGCAAATTCATGCCAGCAATCGAAGAGGGTATTTCGTGCACGCTGTGTTTTGGTTTCTGACAAGTTTAAGTGGGATCCTTGGGTGATATTTGAGTTACAGGCTAAGATATTCATAACTACTTTTAACACATACATAGATCAGCTGGCAGGAACCCATCTGCTCAGAAATCTAACGTTGTGTGGACACATCTCTGGGATCACAATGTTCAGGACAGCAGCTGAGATATCAAACACAGTTTAATATTAACTTGTCTTTCATAGCAAACCACTGAGGCTGGCGTAAGTAAAGTCAGCATTCACCACCACCACAGTAGTGCTACTTTGCCCTGAAATTATTTCTATTTTCCACAAAGACACTTGCTCCAGGAACATCCAGATTTTTCAAAGCAAATTTTCCCTAATGACCCGTGCAGCAGGATAACAACAGATCACGTCAGCTGGCCCTGCTTTCTAGCTGGATATGCAGTATTTGCATATTTTAAAGAATCACCCTTAGGAGCCGAGGCTCATATGCTGAATTTATTATCTAGGCTCCTGAAGGAAGGAGAAACAAATTTGCGACCTGCTAAGTCATTGAAGCAGTAAGGTGTTCGCAAATCACAACTTTTCAGATATTAAAGGTTTGCTTAGAAAGTCTGAACAAGAACATATTGCAGCTAGAGGTATTCCAAAGGCTGGTGTGAGTGAGTGAAACCTGTCTTTTTTTTTTTTTTTTAAATATTTAAAAGAATGCCTTAAGCTGTGCTCATGTTACTGGTGGCAACCTGCTGAGACAGTTAAGAGAGACAGGAGAACGTGGTGAAATGAGATGAAAAAGCAAAAAAAGCCCAGCAAAGAAGAGAGTACTGAATATGTTATACTTTAATTAAGCATTTTACAATTCAAATTGGGAATTTCTTCTGTATTCTGGTTGGGATACGTGTGTTCTACAATCATGTATCTATAGTGACTCCCTCCAGAGTCTCAGTGCACAGAGTACTCATGATGTCCACACTGCAGCTTTGGCTGGAGACGACACCTCAATAATTTGTTGAATATCTTGTTTTTCTCTCTTTTTTTGGACAGAAGTTAATCAATTGTCAAATCAGGTAGGCTTCAACCTCTTTAGCCACCATGCTCTGCATTGCTAAGCAGACCCAGAAACCAGATCTAGTCTCACAAGAAATTTGGCCTGGAGTACTGCTTCCAATTTCAATGGTTCTGCTACGCCTCGTATTCTTTTTCACCATATACCAGCAAATTCAGATTTTTCAAAGCATTTTGCGATAAGCATAGAAGAGATACGCTCAAATCTAGAGGCAACATGCAGGTACAAATCAAGGAACAACATTAAAAACAATTGGCTGAGAAATTCCAACCCTTTTTAGCTGTAAAGAAAGCAAAACCTGCCTGGAAAGAATCATGTCGTTAAGTCCATTCTGCTTTCCATATTCTATCGACAAAATCCTTGTCTCCTGCGATCTGGACTGACGTGGACAAATCGATTTCATAACGATTACAAAATCCCCATGACAAATCTGGGTATCTGAAGCACTGACCAGAGGTGGAAAGTTGGGCACGTCAGCCACCCAGTAGTCTTGCTGCACGGCAAGAACCTTCCACTATTTTAAAACAGATAAAAAGAAGTCATATCTTCAAAAAAAAAAATTAAACGACAGTTATTCTGAATTTGAAATTTAAAGATAATAATCTTTGTAATTGACTCATGAGAATCTGCCATAGATTAAATACTCTATGGCTGATTTTTGCACTGCTTCTATGCAAATGCTGATTTAAGGACCTATGTGCAGTCTGGGTAGGCAACCAGTGTAGCTGTCAGAGCTGTCACTGAATGAGCCCTAGCACAGAATCATTTCTGCTGAAGATTAGCTGAGAAATCAAAGAAAACAGCCAATTTCCCACCGCATGTTGAAGAAATTCTTGTTTGATCTATATGTGAATGTGAATCAAGCTTAGAAGAGCTGAAGAGTTTACTCATTCAAGATAAAAGCACTTTGGATGCCATATGCACAGTAAGGCCAATGACAGATTTTAGGGAAAGAGAAATAAATGAATCAAAGATGTCAGATGTTTTATTTGGGATCATGCATACACACAACCACATCATTGATTCAGGAAGAGACTGAAGAGCAGAAAGGACTGGGAGATTTCTCTAATTCTTTTGGATTAATTGATGGTTTTCTGGCATGGCTACAAAACAACTATAACCTGTGTCTTTTGTGTAGAAACGTCAAGCATGCACTTCTGTATTTTTCTATTCTACAACAACCCCTAAATTCTCTGACCTTGGGACAGGACACAAACAACCCATGAAACATGAACAATACTGAGCATACTTAATGTTTTACACTGAACTCAAACCCACTCAAGGGTATACTTGAACAAATTTTACTTATAAATACTCAGAAACTATGGATAAAATGGACTCTGCAATTATTCAGCCTACACTTGCAACTTTGGTCTCATTTTATCCACTCATGATTCTGGTGCCCACTAAAAATCATTGCTCGGACTCAAACGCTACTTTGGCTTTATCAGCTTTTAATTTCAGAGCAGCAAATACTCATCATTAAACTTTGAGCAGAAGCATTGTTTTCCCAATTATTGATCATAATGAAGACATATAAAAAAGTCTGCATCCAACCAGCAGCAGATGAACCAAAGTAATAGCCCAAAAAACCCAATTACGTCCTGTTCCTTCTGCACCCTTCGCTTTCCCAGCCCAGGCTCTCCTGCAGTGCTGAAACACCAGCCTGTCCTCTGCATAATGAAGACCCGACTCAACCTCTTTGGATTTCTGGCATGTCCCATTTCTCCCTTGGTGCTCGCTCAGGCTCTGTTAGGCCCTCTTGAGGTTTGTAATGTGCATGTATGACTAAGAATCTAAACAGTTACTAGTTAAGGAACTCCCCAAGTTCAGATCCCCAATCTTGGCAGCTCCCCTCAAAACTCCCCCAGCTCAGCGGCCCCCTGAGTTCAGCAACTCCCCTGTAGTTCCAGAGCTCCCTGAGTTCAGGGGCTCTCCCAGCTCTGCAGCTCCCCACAGCACGGAGTTCTCTCAGCACAAAAGCTCCCCAGTTTCAAGGGTCCCCCAGCACCCCTGAGCTCAGCTGCTCCCCTAGGCCAGGAGCTCTCCCAGCTCAGCATCTCTCTGCTCTCCGAAGCTCCTCGAGCTCAGCAGCTCCCCTGCATCCTAAGGCCCCTGGAACTCAGCAGCTCCCTGAGGTCAGATGCATCCCGAGCTCGTCATCTCCCCAGCACCCAAGAGTTTCCCCGGCTGAGCTGGAGCTCAGCAGCCCCCAGAGCTCTGCAGCTCCTTGCACCCCAAAGCTCCCCCAGCTCAGCAGCCCCCAGCACTCCCTGAGTTCAGGAGCTCCCTCAGCTCAGCCGCTCCCCTGCACCCCGATATCCCCCAGCTCAGCTGCTCCCCGCGTTCAGCAGTTCCCAAGGCACTCACAGAGCTCCCTAAACTCAGCTTCTCCTTGAGTTCAGGAGCTCCCTGAGCTCAGAAGCCCCTAAAGAGCCGTCAGAGCTCCCCAATCTCTGCTGCTCCTCGAGTTCAGCAGCTCCCCTGCACTTCCAGAGCTCCCCGAGTTCAGGGGCTCTCCCAGCTCCGCAGCTCCCTGGAGCACAGAGTTCCCTCACCTCAGGAGCTCCCTGATTTCAGGGGCTCCCCCAGCACCCTGATCTCCCCCAGCTCTGCAGCTCCCTTAGTTCAGAAGCACCGTGAGCTCCCCTAGCTCAGCTGCTCCCCAAGTTCAGGAGCTCCCCCAGCGCAACCCCAGAGCTCAGCTGCTCCTCGAGTTCAGGAGCCCCCTAGCTCAGCTGCTTCCCTGCAGCCCGATCTCCTCCAGCTCAGCTGCTCCCTGAGTACAGGAGCCCCCCCAGCTCAGCATCTCCCCAGCGCACCCCCAGAGGTCAGCTGCTCCCGGAGTTCAGGAGCCCCCCCAGCTCAGTATCTCCCCAGCGCAACCCCAGAGCTCAGCTGCTCCCCGAGTTCAGGAGCCCCCCCCCCAGCTCAGTATCTCCCCAGCGCAACCCCAGAGCTCAGCTGCTCCCCGAGTTCAGGAGCGCCCCCCCCCCCCCCGCTCAGTATATCCCCAGTACACCCCAAGAGCTTAGCTGCTCCCCGAGTTCAGGAGCCCCCCAGCTCAGCATCTCCCCAGAGCTCAGCTGCTCCCCGAGTTCAGGAGCCCCCCAGCTCAGCATCTCCCCAGAGCTCAGCTGCTCCCCGAGTTCATGAGGTCCCCCAGCTCAGCATCTCCCCAGAGCTCAGCTGCTCCCCGAGTTCATGAGGCCCCCCAGCTCAGCATCTCCCCAGAGCTCAGCTGCTCCCCGAGTTCAGGAGACCCCCCAGTTCAGCCCAAAGCTGCCCGAGCTCCTCAGCTCCCGGAGCTCAGCATCCCCCCCGCACCCCGCAGCCCCTCGAGCTCAGCCGCTCCCTTACACCCCTTTCTCCCCGAGCCTAGCGCCCCCCAAGGCCCCCGCGCCCCGCTCCCCTCAGCGCTCCCGCCCCTCGCCCCCCTCACCCCCCGGAAGCGGAAGCGGCGGCGCGCGGGGGGCGGGGCCCGTTCGAACCGTTGCCGCCCGGCGGCGCCGCCCCCGCGCGGGGCCGAGGCCGGGGGGGGCTCGGTAAGGCGAGGTGCGGGGTAGCGGGGGTCGGAGGGACGGGCGGGGCCGAGCGGGGAAGGGAGAGGAGGCGCTGCGGGCGGAGCCGGGCTGGGTCGGGGCTCCTGAGGCGGGAGCGACCCCGGCACTGGCTGCGGGCTCTGTCACCTTCCGCTCGCCTTGCCGCTTTCCCTCCTCTTCTTTGAAAGAGATGGTCGTTCTAAGGAAGTAAAGCTTACAAACGCCGTCTGGTGTCCCATACAAGTTCATCGAATCACAGAATGGTTTGGGTTGGAAGGGACCTTAAAGCCCATCTAGTCCCACCCCCCCTGCCCTGGGCAGGGACACCTCCCAGTGCCTCAGGGGGTCCCAGGCCCATCCAGCCTGGCCTTGAATCCCTCCAGGGATGGAGCAGCCGCACCTTCTCTGGGCAGCCTCTTCCAGGGCCTCACCACTCTCATAGTGAAGAAATTCCTCCTTATGTCCAGTCTAAATCTGCCCCTCTCCAGTTTATCCCCATTGCCCCTCATCTTACCACTCCAAGCCTCCCTAAACAGTCCCTCCCCAGCTTTCCTGTAGCCCCTTCAGGTACTGGAAGGTCACTCTAAGGTCTCCTCGGAGCCTTCTCCTCTCCAGGCTGAATAACTCCGACTCTCTGAGCCTGTCCTTGTACGAGGGGTGCTCCAGCCCTCTGATCATCCTTGTCACCCTTCTCTGGACCCACTCCAACAGTTATAATAAAACAGTTGTTTGTAAGAGAAGCCTGTCTTTGCATGGGAAGCTGAGAAGAGATGCTGCAGGAAGGACTGAGCTGTATCAGTGCTTCTTAGTTACAGTTTTGTCAGTGTTTGTTTGGTCTGTCACTCTCAGCTCATCGATTTGTTTCCTATTTTCTCTCCTTTCCCCCCCATCTTCTTTAAAATAACAATAATTCTAAGGAAGAAAAACTTGCAAATGTGGCTTGGCAAATGCAGTCAGGTGTTCCATACAAATTCCTAGAATCACAGAATAGTTTGGGTTAGAAGGGACCTTAAAGATCATCCAGTTCCAACCCTCTGCCATGGGCAGGGACACCTTCCCCTGGATCAGGGGCTCCAAGCCCCATCCAACCCGGCCTTGAACACCTCCAGGGATGGGGCAGCCACCACTGCCCTGGGCAACCTGTTCCAGTGCCTCCCCACCCTCACAGGAAAACATTTCTTCCTCAGATCTCATCTGAATCTCCCTCTTTTAGCCGAAAACTATTATCCCTCATCCTACCATTGCACTCCCTGGTAAAAAGCCCCTCCCCAGTTTTCCCCTAGGTCCCTTTAAGTACTGAGAGGCTAGTGTAACATCCTTTTAGAGCCTTCTTGTCTCGTTAGAGTCTTCTCTTCTCTAGGCTGAACAATCTCAACTCAGCCATACCCAATGTATAGTTGCCAAGAATGTCTTTGTGTAGTCTAGGATGTACAACGACTGATGTGTAGTGCTATGTTTGATCTTCTCTTTTTCAGTGTGGAAAACTTTGCAGGTTACGTTGTGTTCTTTCAAAATGAACGGTGAAGAGGAAGTATGGCAAAAACTAGATGCTGAATTTGACCACTGTGTTGTGGATATGAAGCCTTATGTTCTAAAACTGCAGCGTAGGTCAGGTAAATATGGTAAAATATGCGCATAGAGAAACACCAGTAACAAAAATCTAGGCAACTGGTCATTATGTGTGCTTCTGTTGCTTTCTTTAATTGCACACCTAATGACTGATGTTACAAGGTGCTGTTTTGAGGGAAGGGTTGTATTATACAACTTCTAAAGTTGTTTTTTCTTAGGCTCAAACAATAGCAAAGGTACCTATCTGTTTTATCTTGGTGACGTGAATGTGCTTTTGCCTAAGGATGTTAACTTACCTATTTTTAAAAAATTAATTCAATAGAGACTAAATGCTTCCAAAAGGCTTTGGTTATGAGATTGCGCTTCCAGAATTACAAATATTTTTTATAGAGAAGATAGATTTTAGGTATTACATTTTTATGTGGTAACATAAACATAAGTTAATAAATGATGTTTTATCAATCTAATGATTGGAATGAGCTGGTGACTGTTAAAGGAATGAACCTTACAAATTAAGGCCTTGCTTTGTAAACATTTAATCAAATGAGTGATTTAATCATCTGAGAGTGAAGCCTATGTAAACAGAGATTTTTTTTAAATTAAAGAAGATTTGTTGTGTATTTAAAGCATTAATGCTCCTGCAAGCTGTGTAGTTTAAGGTAGCTCTTGCAGTGAATTCAGAATTCCTTGTGACTTAAGTGTTCTGCAGGTCTGTGACTTAAGTGTTCTGCAGGTCGTAGGGGTTGGTTCTGAACATGCTATTTCTAGGAGTTATGTAAAATTCTGGTAAACAGGTATTTATAGAAAATATTTTTGGATGACATACATTTTAGCTATTATTAAAGACTTATTTTTAGTCTAGGTATTTAACCTTTTTTTTCCTTTTGCTTGGTCTTTTGAGTTGTTTTGTTTGTTTTGCTTTAAACTCTTGGGTAGAAGGGAAACATCTACAAAACTGTGACCAGTAATGGTTTCTCTTATTTCTCTGTGTTTGATTTGCTCTGAAAACGTATGGGAATTATGTCTGTATTTTCAGAACGACAGAGATGTGCACTGTGGATTAAAAAATTATGTGAGCCCTCAGGAGCAGGCACAGGAACAGCGGGAAGGAAAAATCGGAACCTGTATGCCAAACTTCTGCTCCACATGCTAAAGCGAGGAGTGCTGGAAGGTCCTTTTACACATAAACCTGAACCAGGAACACTGAAACCTTTGCCTACATACATGGTGAGTGGAACTACTCGGTAAGACAAACTTGTTGAAGTATATTCTGAAAATACTTCTAAATATTTGATTTGGCATAAATATGAGAAGCAGTTCTGACTGAATTGAGTTGAATTGCACGTGGTAAATATGGATGTTGGTGCTGCGTATCTTGGAACTGGTGTTGAAAAAAATCCTTCTTGTGTAAAACTTCTTATGTGAACTGTTTCTTCTTCAAAATTCATGTTCTAAGAAGGCTTATAAAAGTAGATGTCCTGAAAAAATTTTTGTCTAATTCTTTGAAAGGATGTAATGGAAGACCCTTGAGGCTATAGTTTGCCTTAATCGGGAGAGAGTTCTTGGGGAAGGAAGAACATTCTTAAAGGAGGTGTCTCTATTAGTCTCCCAATCTGGCTTTTGCTGCATGCTCCAACTATTTAAACTCCGAAAGGAAAGACAACAGTATCTCATGTAGATATTGTTAAGCTTGCAGTTTGTTTTCTGAAGACCTGAATATATTGCGTCAATCATTGACATCAGCTTTGGTGAGATGGAATTGCTGATTAATGCTACAGTTCCTCATAGTGAAAGAAGTAAAGTAATGGAAAACACTTACGCTATTGCCTCTTGCACTAATTTCCATGGAGTGGTATTTGCACATATCACTGACTTCACTGGGGAACAAATCTTTATACCTCAGATATTGCTACAAGAAATGACACTAAAAGTATAAAGAATATATTGTTTAAATATATTCTAGTGTTAATTTTGCCTTTTTTTTTCATAATTGTAGTCTATTTATCTTGATGAACCAAACTCAGAAAGTGCTCAGAGTAATAGCCCAGACTGCTTACCCGACTGGGTAACCGGAGAACTAGGAAATGGTGAATCTACGCACGAGGAATCACCTTTATCAGCTTCATTTGCATATGGGTAAGACTTCTCTATTTGGTTTATTCAGTATTTGATTCATATTTAATTCAAGTTTGATTTGATGGCTCAGTCTGGGTGTTTCAGTTCATATGTATGCATTTATTATGCTCCCTCATGGACTCATCTTGAAGGCTGTGTTTGTATACAGAAATTCTGGTAATAGCTTCAAGCAAGTTTTGCTGTTCTGTGACAAAGGAGGAAAAGTTAGAGGCATACAAAGAAAGAGGGATTTGATCCATCTTTGCAAGAGTGTTAGTCCTTATTAAACATTCACCTGTCTGTATTGTGTTTCATCATGGCTTCATTGTGAAATAGTAAGATTTGTTTCCCATAAGCTTCATGAATCTTGGATTACAGATGGCCTGACTGGACCAGCTATTCCCAGGTTCCTCATCAGTTTTGAATCAGAGCTGCTGCCTGTGGGATACTCTGCCATGTGGTTTTGTTCTCCTGTGTGGGGAGGATTGTTTGCGGTGACTCCATCCTTGTCTGAACAGTCACTTTCTGAGTTTGATTTGAAATGTTTTGATTTATATCCTGCAGTCTACTACAAATACATCTGCTTTGCTGGTGACTAGCGCGCCCTGTGCCTAGATCCTGTGTGTTTGTCATTAGGATAACGCAAACATTTCAGTATTGCTTGTTTGCAGCTGTACAACAGAATCCTGAGTGCCTTGTAGCAGCCTCTCGCAATGATAATCCATTGGACAGTCTCTTTTTGTATATTTGCAGGAGCCAGTAAGCTTAAGCTGAATCCTTAGTTGCAGTCAGCTGGGTATAGAGCTGTTTACAAAGCAGGTAAAGGGATGAAATGTATTGTGAAATTAAGGCTTGTTTTTCTGTTGGCTTAGAAAAATGTCACCGCAGTATTGAAGGTGTGCCGAGCTGGTCACCTGGACACTGTTGAAAATCTTATGCTATTCTATCTAGGATAGAATTTTTTTTTGAGGGATTCTTGGGTAAATTTTAATTTAATCTATATTATGTTCTTAAATATTTGTTTTTATTTCTGTTTATCAAGATCTCTGTTGCATTTTTTTAGGTGACTACTTCAGTCCTGGATGGAATTGCCTCTTGTTTGTTTCTTTGAAGTTTAGTTCGTGTTTAAACTTTCTAGAATCCTTGGCGAATTAAGCACTTTTGGAGGCAGAGCATGAATATTATTTGAAAGTTGTAGGCTCTGTACAAGAGGAAGGAAGTGTTTTCTCTGCTGCTTTGTGAAACTTCTTGTTTGGGTTCATAGCATTATGAATACGTGCTCAGGTTTTGTTTCAGAAGTCTAATGCTTTTTTTTTTTTTTGTGAGGTCGCTTATCTTTTTTATAAGTGATTAACATTAGCTGTTCTTTGTTTCAGGCACACTAATGTTCATGCTGCGTATTGCAGTGCTGACCCTTGCATTTTTAAACCTTTCAGCTGTGGTTTGGGTAGATGACAGATAGGACTCTGCAAGTTACATTGCATTGATATTGAGCAAGCTTTTCCTCTTATGCATCAATTAACTACGTGCAATTATAAGAATCACTTCTGAAGTTGCTCTTAGGGTTGATGCATCCTCTTTGAGCCCTACAGTGTTAAAACTAAAGGGGTCTTATGGTTGCTTACACTCAAATGCTCCAATAGAAACCTTTGATAGCAGACTTGTGGCTTAAGAAACAGAGGTGGAGAATGGAGAAATTGCTAGCCGTGCATTACTGCTTGATAGTAGAAAGAATTTTTGGGGAGAGCTTTCCGAATCCCCTCCATTAGAAAAAATAAGGTTTGACATTATGGAAAGAAGCAATGGATTATGCTTTAGAAATGCTTTGAGACCTCTGCTAAGTCTATCTTGGGATACCACTGTGCCAAGAGAGCCGGTATTCCCGGAATTTGCAGTTTGTAGAGCGAGCCAGCAGATGGTGGTGGTGTTACATTAGAGTTGTCTCTACTCTATGTGCAGTAGGAAATCTCTATCCATAGGCATGTGATATATGTAGTTGGATGAAAATTTTGCATTCCAACCATGACTCGGTTCCTACAGACAGACATTTTCTCAAGGCAAAATAGATAGTGTCAGTGAGAAACGTTTGAGTCATTTTTTGATGTTTATTTATCTCAAGACTCTCTCCTTTAAAATAAGTAAACAAATGAAGAGGTTCTTTTCATAGTTATGTTTATCTTGCAATACACACTTCTGTGTGTGAAGATTCTGGCTTTTCTATAAGACATTGTTTATCTGGCTAAATAAAAAGTAGATAGACAAACCTTACATGCAGATTAGGATGTAAATGAATAAGACTGAGCCAGCTGGTGCTAGAAGAGTGCATCTTTATGTAGAAATGGGAGAGAATCAGTTTTAAGAATGTGTAGTTTGGTTTGAATGGAAGCCTGGTCTTCTGACCCCATAGGAAAATTCTACTGTGTGTTTATAGATTATGCCTGAAAAACATTGTTAAAGGTTAGTGTGTAGCTGTGCTGTACCAGGAGGAACCAGTGAGTTTCCCTTACTTTGTTCCCAGTAGGAAATCATTTACTAATCTCCTTTATTAGCAGCAAATTGCTTCCTTCTCCTATGCTAGCTCACTGTTTTGGCTGAAGTAGGAGGTCACACGGCTGGTGTCCAGACTCCACATATTCTCCACTCACCTGCCGTGGGAGGAGAAAGAAATAATCTTGTGCTTTATGGAGCCTGACTTAGATTATCAGAAGGCTGGAAAAGCTAGTGAATGGACAGTATATAGCTGATATGAGCAAGATTGTGGTTCCTACTTAATGGTCTCTTCAAATTCTGTTTACAGAATCAAGTAAAACAACTTTCTTTCCAGTTCTTCTTCAATACAGCAAATATGGAACTAAGATCACATCTAAACTTCACCCATTTTGTCCATTAAAAAATATTAGTGGTAACTTTGATTTTAATATTTATTGATATTCCTTTAATGTCTTAGTGATAAGGGGCATGAGTTCTGTTTTCTTTCATTTCAAACAATTCAAACTATATTGAATGGTTAGGTTACTTGAGTATCATTCAAAGTCTGATATAAGTGCAAATTTACTGGCAGGCAAAGTTTTGTCTCTTTTTCATCAAAGATACCAAGATTTCATTTGGCAAAATTAAGAAATGCATGATTTGGAACGCTAGGGACAGTCATTGTGTCATTAAGTTTCCTTTGATCTTTTTCACCTTTAAGACTTCACTTATCTAAACTATTTACTGCTTTATAACTGTTATTTTTGCATCTGCACATGTTATTGGTATCTGTTGGTGCTGGAAGGGAAGATGTGCTCCCAGGTGTTGCATTTCACTGTTTTCTGCTGTTTTGGTGTTGGCTGGGGTGGTGTTGTGCGCTTCATGAATTTGTCTGTGTTTGTCCTCCCCTAAGCGATTGGTTTACACTGTACATCCAACAGTTGTCTTTCTGTTCATAAACACTTAATTCATCTCAGTGTCTTTTTTTTGGCATAATTTATTAATTTGCTGCCAGGTGAAAAGAATGAAAGATATTTTAATGGTCTTACTTGATTTTAATACAATATAGCTATTCATAAGAAGGTGGATGGGCTAACGGAAGTTTTTGGTTATTTTAATACGTGTGCATTTGACGTTGGAGTGTATGCTGAAGGGTTTTTTTTGCTACTGTTTTGGATCTTTTACTACATCAACCTATATAATAATAATAAACTCTAACCTATATATATTTTTTTGTCTTCTCAATGTCTTCACTGTAGTGCAGCCAACCATCACCTCCATTCCTTTTTCTTCTCCGAGTTGCTGGACTTTATCCTATGCTGTCTCATACATCTAACAATTTTGTTTCAAAAACACTCTCGTGGATCAGTCGACTTAGATTTGTTTTAAAATATGGAAGATGTTGGGTCATGTAGAAACTGAAAAATGCAAAGAGCATCTTTTAATATGCTGTGATGTACATATTTCTGGTGGTTTTGTTGGTGTGGATTTTGGTGGCTTTTTAATGGAATGCTGAAGGCTTTTAGTATGTCTTTAATAAGAATTTTTTTTATTCCATTATTTTTGATCTTTATCTTGACAATTTTCTCTTCTATATTTTAAAAGATTTTATTTTAAGGTTAACATCCTTCATGTACTTTAAGATGTTGAAAATGAATTCTTCTCTTTCTGCTTATTCTTTTTGTGAATAACAGGGAAACACTTAAGTACAGTGAGAAGTCAACATTAAGATCACATTCTGCGAGTCCTCCTCACCGGAGAAACAAAGATAACCTAGCCACGCTGCTGTCTGTAAGATATTTCTCCTTTTTGTCTTAAAACTTGCTCTAGTTTCAATGCATTATTTTTGTATATCCCTGCAAAGCTGTTATTTCCAGTTGCATGGATTGTGATCCCTGTGTAGAAGTGCATACATTTGGGAAGGAGTGATAGGAAAGACTAAAGCGTATCAAAATCTGCCTTCTGCAAGTGCAGCAGAAAAGAATTTCTTGTAGAATGCTCTGAATTCATCCTATTGGTTGACCTCTGTTTAGTATGGTGTGTTTAATATCTGCTGCATTGTTTTTCCGAGGCTTGGCAAAGTGACTGCATTGACATCATCTTGTATTTTGCAATAGCAGATTAAAGAAAGCTTCATGGATGTCTTTGGCTCTGTTTAATGATGGTTGACCTCTGGAAAAGTGAATCTTGGACAGTTTGTTTTATCAAACTTTCCACAACTCTCATTATGGCTGATGGAAGGACACTAAACAGGCATCATGTAAAACCCTTTTAGTCCAAAATATCTAATGATTGTTTATGTGTAATTGCAAGCATTTAAACTGAAAATTACACCTCACAAATATGTTATCGACAAGTATGCTGTTTGCCTTCATGAATGTGTTCTGTGGCCTTGTAGAGTCCAGTCTTTATTACTGGAGAGTTACTGTCTGTTACTGTTCCTTCACCATTGCCGCTGAGTCTATAATGGCCATAAAACACTGAATTTGCTGTATGTATGTTGAGGTTCTGCCCAGGCTTGCTTTTTTTTATACTGTATCAGAGGAACAGGTTAGAAAAATGGCAGCTGTTGACACCTGAGCAATTCAGAGACTATTCTTGCTCTTCTATTACTGGGCACAAGGAAGAACTTATGAGGAGATGAAGTGCAAGTGGGATAAACTGGAAGCTTGCTTCTGGTGTCTTGCTGTTATGCATTTGTAGTAGATAACTAGCATGGAGATGCTTATCAGAGCAGGCTACAAATGGTCTGTGGGTAAAAATTATCTCTTAAAACTTTATAGCTCTAGGCTCTGGCTGGTGTGAATGTAGTTGCGTGTATTGATTGTATATACACAAATGTATTTTTTTTTAAAAAGTGACTTAACTAAAAATAAAAAATAAAACCAGATGCTGCATTTACTAAACTTCTCCTTATTTCTCCTTTCTGTTTGTTTTACTTAACATAAAGAAATATTTCTTATTCAAAGCGATATTGTAAAGAAAAAGATTTCCTTCAGCTGAAATCTGGATTTGAGGCTTTAAAGTTTTTTTTTCCTTTTCTTTATTTTTTGTTGATGCTCTGGTTTCTAGGGCAACGTTAGGCAAATCGCTGCACTTCGTTGTTCTTCAGCACCATATATTGGATTCTACTGTGATTACAGCTTTAAAGGGCCTTTAAGTGAAATAATCTTCTCTTGCTTTGCCAAACAGTTTGATAACGTTTGGCTGGCTAGAACAAATAGTATCTTGTTGTGTTGTCAGTGACACACAGATGTTCTGGCATAGCTCAGGCCCAGGTAGAGGAACAGGGAGTCTTTACAGAAACATTAAAACTGCCTCAACCAGGTGTTGATTGACTAAGGTCAAAGCTGTGTTTACTGAATCTTCATAACGAATGAGCAGTTTGAGGCAGGTGTTTGTGTGCCAATGCACAAATCTCTTGCTGACAAAACTTAATGAGACAAAGTAATTCATGTGTTCTGTTTTCCTAAATGGTGTTGTATCTCAGGTAAAAAAAAAAATTACTGTGCCTGCTCCCCTATTTGATACATTAAATACAATCCTAGTTACTGTTATCCTACAGGAGAAACTTCCTCCTCAAAGACATAGCCTTGAGCAACAATCACTGCAGTCATTCCTGAGTGGTAGAAATTCTTTCTGCAAAGAGGAGCCCTGGCCTGGAGCTGAGCAGCAGCTGCTCCATCCTCTGCTCTGGCATCTCTGCCCACTGCCGATATCCCTGCCTTGCTCCTTTCCTCTTTTTCTTTATTTGGAGGCTCATCAGGTGATCTGAGTTCTGGATTAGCCCAACAAAAGGTGCTGCAGAGATGGTTCATTTCCAGTACAAATTTGTTGCCTGAAGAATGGAGTATTTTGGTTTGTGTTTAGTAAACTTGCCCCTTGTGAAAGGATTAAAGCTGTCGGAGGTACCATGATGCTACTGGGAAGCGCAGTATAGGCATGGACAAATTAATGAGAAGCTTTTTTTTTTTTTTTCCTAGGCTATATCTGCCTGCTCTTCTGATATATTGTTTGACTTTTTTTATGTTCCAGGACCATCATCATAAAAAAAACATTTCTTCAGATGACAGTGACATTGAAGCTCGTCTCAACAGTTGGAATCTTGGGGTAAAATAAACAGTGCATTGCTTATTTATTGACTTGCAATCAAAATCCCTTAGTAATATAGAATCACAAAACAGTTAAGGTCGGAAGGGACCTTAAAGATCACCTAGTTCCAACCCCCCTGTGATGGGCAGGGACACTTGTCACCAGATCAGGCTACCCAAGGCCCATCCAACCTGGCTTTGAACACCTCCAGCCACAGCTTCTCTAGGCAACATGGGCCAGTGTCTCACCACAGTCATGGTGAAGAAATTCTTCCTTATGGCTAGTCTAAACAGTCTAATGCAGCTAATATAGTCTGCATCTCTGAATTCAGTCAACTAAACTTTATGCAGGAATTGGTCTTTTAGGAATGAAGTGGTAGATTGGAAGGGTTAATTGTAAATACTTGTCATCTTGAGAAGAACATGTTAAAAATTCCACATTTTTAATGATAATATTCCTAATGTATATAGTTACTGATAAATCAGGCAAAATAATACCACCTGTGGTTAAAACAAAATGTCTTACTTGAGTAGAAATTCATTCTTTCTTAATAGCTCAATGACATTATTTCGAATTTGTGCTTGTATAAATGAAAGAATCATAGAATCACCAGGTTGGAAGAGACCCACCGGATCGTCGAGTCCAACCATTCCCACCAATCTCTAACCCATGCCCCTCAGTACCTCATCCACCCGCACCTTAAACACCTCCAGGGAAGGTGAGTCAACCACCTCCCTGGGCAGACCCTTCTATTGCCTAATGACCCTTTCAGTGAAGAATTTTTTCCTTATGTTGAGCCTGAACCTCCTCTGGTGGAGCTTGAGGCCATTCCCTCTTGTCCTGTCCCTTGGGAGAAGAGCCCAGCTCCCTCCTTTCCACAACCTCCTTTCAGATAGTTGTAGAGAGCAATGAGGTCTCCCCTCAGCCTCCTCTTCTCCAGGCTGAACACCCCCAGCTCTCTCAGCCGCTCCTCATAAGGCCTGTTCTCCAGCCCCTTCACCAGCTTCGTTGCTCTTCTCTGGACTCGCTCCAGAGCCTCAACATCCTTCTTGTGGTGAGGGGCCCAGAAGAGTTTAGCTTCCTTTTTTCTTTTTTTTTTTTGGGATGGGGAGGGGGCAGCTGAAGTTAGGGTGGATGAGAGCTAGTTTCTAATGAAATACTTCAGCTTTGTCTTTCTTAAAAAAAAGTCATGTATTTTCATGTTGTCATTGTAATCCATTACCAAATAATCCTTATTCTACTGTCAGCCCAGAGAGTTATGACAGCATTTAAAAGCTTTGGCTATTGCACCCAGTGTTTTGCATTGATGGCTAAGTTCTCTTCAGTAAAAACATAAATAAGAGACAATGTTAACTTTTGTGTCCTTCTTGGTGTTTCTCTTGCTGTTAGCATTCTAAATGCCAGTTGCTTGCATGCTTTATTTTTGAGAGAGAAGGAAGCCTTGACCTTGAGACAATCCAGGAACTGCCTGACTGCCTTCTCCAAACTGGAGGTGGGCGTTAGAGAAGTTAGTCTGTGTGGGTGATGCTGCTCCTTGGAGCACCTAGTCTTTTCTAGAGTAATGCAAGACCAATTTCTAGCACTTCCAGACTTGGATGAAAACGTTTTTCAGGAATTGTACTTTTGTAATGTGGAGAAAGTGGATCTCCAGAAAGTTTTTCAACAGCAGCCAACTCCGATTTGCAAAAGCACTCTGCAGGTGTCTGAAACATGCAAGCAGTCACTTGCAGATTTTGGATATCTGGGTTATATAAATACCTGGATTATATGAAGAGATAGTTGCAATACCTTGAGCTTCTAACGCTGCTTCAAGGAGAAACTTGCTTATGGCCATTTAACAAATTGTTCCAACTGATGCTGACAAAGAATCTCTTTATATCCAGTTTTTCCATATTGGTGTTGATCTGCCTGCTTAACACACTTAATATGGAGGCTTTGGATATATTTGTTACTAGTAGCAATAACATTTCCTACCCTAGAAATAGTTGATAAGCTTTTCAGATTATACATGAACAGAGTGGATAGAAAACTTAAGTTATGTAAAGGAACAATAAAGTTTTATACCCTTGCATATTCTTACCTAGCCTGCTTATATATTTTTTTTCAGGATGCTTCTACTACAGTTTAATTTTTCATTGAATTGTAGCTAGTTTTAGATGTGACAAAGCAACTCTTTTAAATATCCCAGGAAATTCAGCAGTTCGTTTTAGGTAGAAAGCATACAAAGAGGTTGTACCCTGGGGAAATAATAAAAGGTTTTTAATCAGGGAGAACATAATTTTTCGACATTGGAATTCAGCCAGGACAACAATTAACTCCCTAGCATTCACCAGAAGTGATGTGGGATCTTCAGTACAAAGAACCTGAACACTCAGGTCTTGCCCAGAAGAATTTATCATGGGAAATGTTGTTGCCTATTAAAGGTTTAAGACAACTTAGACCAAAGGAATTCTGTGGTCAGTGGCTTGACTTGTGTTGTCCTTTCTTGGAGAAATTCTGTTTAACACAGGGTTAAATTAATGCAAGTGTAAAGAATTCTTGGGTGGCTACAGCAACAGTGTATGTTATGTATGTGTTTTGTGTACTTGGCTCACATCTGCCTCTGTCTTTCCAGTCTAGTTAAGCTCAGCCATTTCTGTACAAACCATTTGATTATCTCTTGTTTGGTTTCTTAGTCTGTCTGCTTACTATAAACATACCTACTGTATATGTTGTGGTGTTGGAGGGCAGAAACACTGTAAAAACTTTCCCACAGTGAACTCCAAGCAGTGTTGTGACTTCAAAAAATAAATTCAACTTCCATGCTGACAAACAATCTTCATGTGCTTTAATGTCCTTCCACTAAGACTGCAGAAGCAGCATTAAAGTGAACTTCCCTACAAATTATGATGTTAGATAAGAATGTCCTTACTCAAATTTCCTGGAGCTACTCAGCAGTTATTAATATTTCTGTAGGGAACATGCTGGCTGGCTGGGTTTGTTAGATTAAAGTAAGAACTCAGGGCAAGGTTCAGTTTAATTGTTTACCATTTCAAAATCTTAAGTGTTCTTAACTCTTTCATGTGTGTTTTTTCCATCGTTGTTTTGAAAACAATTGCATTTTGTCTTTGAAGAAGCTTAAGGGGGAATGTGCAACCAGCCTGCTGATCCAAACGGTGGTTGGTTTTTTCCTGAATCTTAATATATACAACAAACCTTCTGACTCCTGTTGCTGAGCTGTAATAAGCTACGGTTCTGCATTATTGAAGATCAGTATACCTTGATAAACATCTTCCAAAGAACAAAATGTGACTTTGGAAGGGGTAGAATGAAAGCACAACATGAACGTTGTAGTTGTTGTGGTATTTATTGTGTCAAGAGAGCAGGAGTTTTGGTATCAGTTTCTGGACTCTGACAGCCTGTGCACTGTTTTCAGCCTAAGGGGTGAAATGCAGTTGATGTCCTGGGGATGAGCTCTGTAGAAGCACTTAGTGCTTTATCTGCCCTTGCTTTTAGGGGAAACTGTTTCAGCTTAGTTTGCTTCTCCTATTAGTGCTTCGCTCAACGCTTGCATTGGTAGTTTTAAAATTGTATACTTCAGAAATGTTTAGTTTTGACCATATTAAGTAAATAGAAATGGAAAATATGAAAATTAGAAATTATGGCTAATTTACCTCAAATTCAGTTTTGGAATCTGTGTCTTTATGCAGATTCCTGCCATACGTTTTCCAGCTTAGAGTATGTTGTGGATGTCCCATCCCTGGAAGTGACCAAGGCCGGGTTGAATGAGGTTTTTGAGCAACCTGATTCAGTGGGAGGTGTCCCTGAATATGGCAGGAATGTTGGAACTGGAAGAGCTTTAAGGTCCCTTCCAACCCAAACCATTCTATAAATAATATTTTCAAATGAATGATTATTTTTCTTAAGTAATGCGGGATCTCCTAATGGGGATCTGATCATCCAAAGCCTTCGCAGCTCTGCTTTATGAGGACTCAAGTACCGCAAGATGACTGTGCCAGTCCTCACAAATTGAAACATGATTTGTTTTCTGTTTGACTGCCCTATAGAATAGGGGAATCCAAAATCTTTCATACAAAGAAATTCAAAATGCCATTTTTTGTTAAGAAGTGGTATTTACAAATTAAAGTTCAATTCTAGTTCAAATAAGGATATCTTTCATGATGACATTTATTTGGTTCGAACTCTTAGAAAAAGCATGTGATTTACTGTTCTTCTCATGGCAGTCCCTCAGTTTCATACATATGCATTTTGGTTTGTCTTTGACCTTTTGCTTATTATTTTTAAATTTGCATGTTTCTCATAAATACAAGCTTTTTTTTTCTTTTTGGGGCATTCTTTATTGTGATATTCCCTCTTTAATGTGGTATAGTTTTGAGAACAAGAAGTTTTGCAGAAGACCAGCATGAAAAGAATGAAGGCTGAGACATTAAATGTTTACAGATTAGTTTAAGTGGATATAATCCACAACAAGTAACAAAGTGGGAACATTTAACTTCAAAGCACATATGGCCGCTGTTACAAAATCAAAAAATTCAAGGCTTAGGCTGTGCAAAGTATTAGAGACACATTTTCCCTCTTTCTCATAAACAAGTAGGGTATACCTTAGCTTTTTAGATTGGTTTTGAAACGAAGACTATAAACAGCTTAATTTCATGGCCAGATAAAGTATTCAAATCAATTGTAAATATTTACAATAATTTTAGCTTTTAAAAAAGCAAAAGTTAAGACTGATTTTGATTCATTCTGCATGAGTGAATGAGCTTTTGGAAAATAATTACGCCTTTGAAATTCAGTTCTGCAGCCGTCACCTTCTCAAAAATTCTACCAGGTATTGGTGGAGGCTTTCAGTGCTCTCTGCTGCTTGGTTTTCTGGAGAGTCAGTTTGGGGTCTTCCTTGAACTTGTGGCAAGCTGCCTTCAGTCCTGGGTGTCTGTACAGGTGATGATTAGGTGTAGTAAAATTAGATATTTTTAGCTAGAAAACACTATTGCAAGTACAAATGTGTTAGGACAAAGAAAATCCTCCTAAATTTTCCTGGTATAGAATTCCTGTACTTTTTATTTCTAATAGTGTTCATTGAAATTGAACGCATGTATTAAAACTGCTAATATCTACAGCTACTTTGTAGTGAAATATGACAACGTCTCAACAGCATATAGAGATCCTACATAACCTGTTAGGACAAGAAATGAATAATATTGCATAAAATTGAAATTTCAGAGGGATTAAGCCTCTCTTTCACTCACAAATTCAACACACAAATTTGTGCACAAGCATTTGATATATTTGCCATGCTCCATAGATCGATTTAATCTATTTTGAGGGGTGGGGTGGGGAGAGTCTAAATATTGTAAGATGTGAATTGCAATCCCATTCATATCCCAAATCTCACTGCCACATTTTACAAGATTATACCCTTGAAAGCTTTTCTTGGGTGTTCTGCATTCCCTGTGATGTGATGTTTGAGCCTCATCGTCTAAGAAAATTAAAAAGATCTAGCTGTCTGATAGAGGAAGTGGGTTGTGAACAATGTTTTGCATTCAATTCTTAAAAACGGTGATTAGAAGAGCTTCTTTAATTATACAGTGCAGTTAATGAATTATTTCCTTATGTTTTGTCTCTATGACTCACATATGTGGTTATAGTTTCAATGCACTCGACTAACTTTTTGAAAACACTAGATTGAAATCATTGTAATCTGTAAATTTATTCTAGCTTTACACCAATTTAAATAAAAGACTGTCCAACAAAGTTGGACAAATATTTTGCATGAGCTATGTATTCAGACATCAAATTCTTCTAAAAGATGCATTTATACAACCAGAAGGGTTTGGGGAAAAAAAAGGTGCAGTTTTCGACCTACTTGCACTAGAAAACACTAAAATTTTAAAACTTGCTGAGCAGATCATGTCCAACAATCTCCTCTCTTGGTTTTATGTTTCTGTAACTTGTAAAGGATGGCATTATGTTATTGGATCTTTGTATTTGTGTGAGTGCTTCTCTTCACGATCCTCGAAAGGTTCTAAAGGGGAAAGAATTATGCATGGAGAAAACTAATTTGTGTTGCTTCGATATTACAGCCATGTATCTAAACTTGGTACTTGCAAACTTTTTTGAATATTTAGAGATGTTTCATCCTGTTTGTAAGAAATAATAAGACATTGCTGACACGATTACTTTTTCTTTAACATGTTGTTTTCCAGTTAGAAAATCCGAGGTATTTGCGGGAAAAACCAATGCCGATGTCTTTGGTAGGTATTTGTATCCCCTTGATATTTTATGAGAGGAAACAAACATGCTCAATACGTTGCATTTCTGGTTAGCGTTGATTTTACTTGGAGCTACTGCTTTGCATTTTCAGTTATTTTGAACCTTTTCTCTTTCAATAGATGACACCCAAAACCAGCCTCGGAAAAAGTGACACTTTTCGTAATGAACAGACACTGCTTCGAATGCATGAAGAAGAGGTAAGATTCTTTTTAGAAAGAGAAAATTACACCCAAATTGGTAAGTTAGGACATTTTTTTTTTTATTTGGATATGTACAAAGAAGTTTATAGCAGAAAATCTTATGTATAAGGATTTTTGCTGAAGTGATAGGGCTTTTCTTTAAATACTTAATGTATTTCCTAATTACTTAAGGAATAAGAAAGACTTTTTGAACCCATTTACTGTTCTGCTGAAGGAACTTCTAGTATAGAAGAGTGTGATTGCTAGGAATTTTCCAAACTAGCTTTTAAGAGAAGCAATGGAAGCCTTGGTTCAGTGAGGATTTTTGGTTGATTTCTATAAAACTTTAGAAATCTGTGAATCTAGAACTTATTTCTGTTAAGACCTACGTTATTTCTGTATTTGTCACATCTATGTCTAATCAGCTTTTATTCCTTTGGTGGTTTGTGTTATTTCACTTGAATATTGATAATTGGTAAGGTTACTGTCAAAGCTTGCCTATCTAATACTATCTTACCATGTTATTTTGTTTTGAACGTGTACAAAAATAGTTTGGTGGCAATTTTTTACCATTTTCATAGTTTAAGGAATTTGTATGCCTATGATATTTTTGTCATAAACTGCCCAGTTAATTTAAAACATCAGTCATGAGACCAAACTCAAATATACTATATTTAGCACATAGATATTTCAGATTCTTCTGAAACCATGTAAGCATTACATATTTTCTGGAAAGCCAGTGAATCAGTGGTCTGGTGGACCAGACTTTGGGAAAGGAAATACAAAACATATTAAGAAAAAAGTTTTTAAAAAGCCCCAACCCCAACAGTCTTCTCTTTGCCCTTCAAATTTGTGTTTTTCAGCCATATGCTCTTGGAAAATCGAGGCATATGTACACAGTTTCCTTGCCATCTACAAGTACTTAGACCTACATAGAGCTCCAAATATGTATGAGTTGGAAGGAAGGGGCTTCATCTGCAAACCGTGAAATCATTCCTCCTTTTAGAAACATAGAATCACCAGGTTGGAGCAGATCTCTTAGATCATAGAGTCCACCCATTAATATCTGGCACTAAACCATGTCCCTGAGCACCTCGTCTACCCGTCATGGTATGCGGCAAGGACACTTATGAATTGGAACGGTCCTAAAGTTATTTCCAGGGACCCTTCGGAAGACTGTGTTAACTGAGATACAGGGGAGGGTAGATGTGGGTTGCAGATATTTCCATGGTTAGTAAGGTAATGGATGTGAAAGTCTGCTTTAGTGTTGATAGCTGGCAAGTCTAATTTGATCCTTAAACAAGCACCTCGATTCGACAGTTGGGCAATACGCGCGTCTTTCACTTTCCCTGCTCTAGTCTAATATTGACTGTTCTTTTGTATTGACAATAGTCAAACCACCACTGCCTCAGGGTGAGGCAAGGCAAGGTTTTACAAGATGTGAAAATAGACCAAAAATAAATAAATTGAAAGCACAATGTCTTATTTAAATAATATTTTCAAATTAAATAAACAGGAATTCATGCCAAGTAGCTGCATAAAATACTCAGCAAATGCTTCTCTAGTTCAGTGGAAAAATCCTCTCAACCGCACAGTAAAAATCCAGTGCTTTTTGGAAATGGTACTCAACTGTGGGCTAGTTTTAACTGGAAGAGTTATAGACAGTGTTTCACAATCGCCATGTGTCTGCTATTAAGTAGAAAACTTAAATGTGTTTTCATCTTATTTTGTTTGTGAAGCTCAATTAAGAAGAAAGCCTTTTCATTTCTAGAATGTAAATTTATTAGCAGAAAAACTGTGCTCTACAGAAGAGTTTTGGTAAACCTTTAACTGTTTTGAACCTCTTTGTAGTAGAACAGGAGAACATAAAATAGGATAGCTGTGGTTTTTTGCTTTTAACCTTTAGACCTTTGTTCATAAACCATTCCTGCACCTGTTTTGACTCTGTAATGCTAAACACATGGTCATTTTCAATTATAACCACATCACAGATTTAGGAAAATGTGAGTATCGTCAGGCAGTGAGTTTTAGTCATATTTTCCCCAAATACTTCTGAGATGGATTAAACCGTTTGGGAAACTGTCATTACCAAAAAATCATGGGTTCAAACAAGGAAGATGCAACAGAAGAAGAATAGAGCAGTTTTCAGCAGTGCAGCAGAACGGAACAGATGGCGTGCCTGGGTTATCTTGATGAAGAGGGAAAAGAGTCCCTTTGAACTTCACCTTCAGTCATCCCGAGTGCCACCCAGTACTCCACACAGCAGAGGAGGGAGGACAAAAAAGTTCTTATTTGTGATTTTTCAGAAGAATAGAACCACTACCACCGCTAAGATACGTTTGAAGTTCTGCAGCAATTAAAAGACAAATTTAGCAATGTTAATAAATACACTATTTCATAATTCTTTCTTAAACAACTAGTTAATCTGATGTATCCTTTAAAGGAGGTCTGGTCTTCTTTAAAGAAGCTCTGTTCCTTAGAATAAGACTGACAAAATGAAAAATTTTCTTAGCATTTTTCTTAATTTCTTTCTCTTTTACTTATTTAGACTGAGCAAATGAAACCTAAACAGATCTGAGGCAAGACAATTGGAAATAATATTCTTTTTTCTTTTAAATTGAAGGGTTTAATTAACACCAGGAGTAAATGTGTAGTGAGCTATGTACCAACTCTTAAATAATTTGTTTTAGGGAAACTGGCAAGCTTGATGCCTTGTGCAATAACTGTATTATGAAGTTTTGTCTGTCTGGATTAACAAAGAACATTGAGCGTTTCCAGTATTTTTGTTGACTTTATCACTCTGCTCCTGTTGCTTTTCTGTTTTCATTTTTGGGAATCCAGGGGTAAAGTCTTTGGACACTGGAGCGTGCTGAAGCAGTTCAGTAGAAACGGTTGGAGCAGGGGTTGGTGCAGGACAACTGGAGGGAGGAGTGGTTCTGGGGAAAGCAATGGGTGGATTTTCAAGAGGATACAGAAAACCTGCAGGGCAATTTCCACCAATTTGTCAAGTGGAATGAGGACTGAGGCAGAGAGAGTACGCAACCAGGGAAAAGGAGAAATCAGCTGGGTAGTGAAAGACAGAAAGAGAGCTGAAGAGTGTAGAGAATGGACAAAAAGATTTATTTTTCCCTGTAAATGCATTTTCTTGGGTTGAGGACCCCAAGTAAGACAACAAGGAAGAGACTTTTCTTTTTGACATATTCAAGAATTATATCTTTAAGATGCATCCTTTTTAAAAGAGCTGTTTAGAACCTTTATCTTTGTAATCATTATTTATGTTTTCATGCTGTTCTTTTTTAATGAATGAGCATTCCCATTTGTTGCATGGCACGAATTTTGTTTATAAAGATTGTCAAGCCATATCTATGGTTTTCCTGCAGAGAAAGTGTTGGGCTCTGGAGAGATGTTTACATTAAGATAAAATCAGCATGCTGCAGTATTGATGTTAGAGTTAAGCCTTGGTCTGGCTAACAGTGTTCTGAATTTAAGGTGTTGAAAGCAGCAGATTTACTGTACTTATTACTTAGTTGGCAAGCTTCTAACTTGCAATGGGGAGAGTTGCATAAGGGCTGTGATATAGATGTTCTCCAAAAGGAACATACATAGGATGTAGAGGAAAGAATGCAGGAAGGAAAGCAAGTGGTGGAACTTGAGATGAGAGGAAGAGTGAATAACACTTGGTGTTACCAGAGATGTGAGATTTTAGGGAAAAAAAACAAACAAAACCTCTCAAACATCACGAAGATAAAAATGTGTTAGAATGAGATAGTAATCAGTGAACATTGTCCTTTTGGTTTGTATTTCTTCCTCCTAATTGTTCAGTTCTATGGCAAAGTATTTAAATACATTAATTAAATGTTTAGTGCATGCCAAATTAAAAGCAATAAATAAAGTTAATATGGAGACAGCATCCAAGCAAGACTGTTGTAGTTAAACTGAGCTTTTACTCATATAAAATTAACATTCTGCTTTGAGCTGTATCATGAATTTGATATTTTTTCCTCTTTGGAAACAAATATTTTTGTTCGTATCTTCCAAGTATGGTAAAAAAATAAATCAGTATTGTTCTCTTGTGTATTATAACAGACATTATGTGTGTGCCCATGTATGTGTATATCTCAAGCTTAAATCTACTTGGTAGATGATATAGATACATATGTGGATGGAATTGAGAGAGCTAAATGCAGCTAAAGGAGCCTACTTAGGCATGAAATGGGGCTGGTGATCCTGTTTGTGCTTGTTAAGCTTAGAGGTATCTACAAATAATAGGAGGAGAGTTTTTTTGATGGGCTTTCTGAAAGCAGTTGAGATGCAAAGACTTCTGTGGGTAGGTCCAAAACTTGCATCTCACAATGACTGGAGCTTCATGTATTGGGATTTTTTTTTCTTCTGATCCCTCTCTTTTTACATCCACTTCTCTTCCTTTATTTTTCTCCTTCTTTCATTATCCCATTCATCCAGAACTGTCCAAGTCCTGTGTCAGCTCATAAACTTCTTGCTGTTTTCCAATGGCTTAAAATTATTTCTTTTGAATTGTGGTGAATATGCTTGTTAAAAAGTACAAATGCGTGCTGAATTCTGGTCACACAACTGTGGCTCATGAGAGGGTGAGAAAATGGAAAGGTAGATAAGACATAATTATTGCTTGCATCTTGATTGTTTCACTTTTCCATAGCTTTTTTTTTTGGTGACAATTTGCTTCTGAAAATACTGGTTTATTCCCCTTAAAAGTGTGTATTGTGAGTTTGAATATTCTGTGGTTCATTTGAATCCACGAACCTCATGTTTCTTTTAAACGCTGTGTCTGATTTATACTGATAATTCAGTTGTAAACTGATTCCCACCTCAAGTTATCATTCTGAATATTAATCTGGTAGCTCATGTTGAAAAACACAGCAATCTTGACTTCTGTTAACATGGTTCCTGGCTGATTAATGTCCTGTTCCTAAGAACATATGCAAGTTGTCCATTGTCTTGTGTGAGGAAATCACATCCTGTCTTGCTTTGATAACTCTTCAGAATGTAATGTAATAAACCCCAAACCTTATTTTATTGTGAGACTGGTGTGAGACATAGTGTATGTCAAGATGATGTGTCTTCATAAACTAACTTGTGATTTATAATTCCTGATACTAATTGGCCTGGTCATGGAGATAGACATGTACAGTTGGGGTTTTTGCAATAGTTTGTGAACTATGTCTTTAATTATTGCACATATGTGCTGGAGACATAGAGAAAGATCAAAGAGGTAGGTTAGCAATTCAAACTAGTGTTTTAACCAGTAGAATGTCCAGATGGTTGCCAAGCAGCTGGGAATTAATCTTTTGCTGCATGATTAATCTCTACCTCAAAGTGTCTCTCTTTAAAAGAAAAAAAGAAAGTTTGAAATTTTTTTTTATTGCTTTTATAGATTCTGGTCTTTAAGGGAGAAAAGATGTTGGCTAGGAAAAGTAGATACTGTACATTGTTCTTGCTGCATGTTGAAGTTGTGAAATAAAGACAGAAGTACAGTTTGCATGGCTGAAATGAGTGTAAAAAGTTTAGCAGCTGCTGTAATACAACATATTAAAAATAAGGAAAATAAGTAACCGATGCTGACTCAGTGTATATAGACTCATTTACTCACTGGACTCGGCACTGTGCAGAACTGTATGAAATTTTCAAGTAGTATCAACTATTTTATTCAGATTTTACTAAATCCTTTTGAAATCAGTATGATATCTGCACGTTCACAGGATCAGCTCAGTTCAGTTTTCAGTGCTGGTGATTGAAGGTAGTTTGTCTGCATGTTTGAGCTCTCTATTATGAAATCCAGTAAGTTATTACCCTGTATAAAGTAAATATAAAGGGGTAGTAATCGCCCTTTTCATAATTCCAAAACTTATTTTGAATGGTTTTCATGCTCACTGATGTCAGAGTCTCTGCTACAAGTTGCAGACATGGATGTTACTTTAGGGAGTGGGATGCTTGCCACTCCAAATTATGCTGTTGAGTGATATGATGTGCTGTAGTGCTAATATGCACGTTATGTTTATTAGCTATATAGAACATCCCTTAGAGTAAAAATATCATTTCAAGTTATTACAGTTGTTGGGATACAAAGCTGTATGCTTTCTTCCCTATTCCCACCACCCTCAACTTGGAATTCTGTGAAAAATACATTGTTCTCTCTTGAAAGAGACTAATGACATTTACATATGAATGAGAACAATTGTCAATTCAATTATTTTTCTGTATACAGCAAATGTGTAATAATTTTCAGTGTAATTTCAAAAGTCAGACTTTTTGCTGGGGAAAAGCTGGTATGATTTGATTTAGGACCAATCCTTTCACTTTCAGTGTCTATAAAAATGAGGCTATGTCATATTAATTTTTTTACTCAATCCAATATCTAGTTTCTCTCCAAAGATTTCTCTGTTACAACTGGAAGTAGGAGTTTGTAGTGCTTTTAAAGAGTAAAGACACAAAGGAGGATAGGTACGTGGAGAGAAATGTGAATGTTTGTTAGGTCAAATAATAGAGTCCAGATCATAAACATAGACTTTTGTGGAGGGACCTTTGAATCTGGGCAAAATGCTATGTTTATAAAGGGTCTTTCTAAATTCTGATTTCTGGCTTGCACATTTCACTTGTTTGATACTGCTTTTCTTCCAGTCTCTCTGTTTTTTCTGACTGTAAGCTCTTTGCAACAGAGACTTCACAAGACATTTATTTCACCTTCAGCATTGCATCAGACAAAAATATTGATGATATTCAATGCAGAATTTGGAGTGGATGATGATTTTGTGTTACACTTGGAGGAGGAGCACAGACATCAGCAAAAAAAAGCCCAGAGCTGATGTGAATCCCAGATGGAAAACCTGCTTCTATTGTGCGTAATGTTCCACTAGGAAAAATATTATTTATGACTTCCTCTAATTTATAAGATTTGCTCTTAAAGTCTGATAGAGTCTCGGAAGTTTCAATCAAATAAAACCAGCTAGAAAGCGAATGTGTTTACCACCATCACCAGCCCACACCCCTCCTAGGACAGTTTTGGGAAATGTTTGCCCCTGAACCAGTGCGAAAGAATTATCTTCAATATTTAAAAGAATCTCCTTTGCGTATCATAAAAAATTGTTACATCAAAGGCTCAAAATAATCTCCCTTTATTGTATAGAATCCCATTTATTAAGGGAAACAAGCTGAACCTTGGGGAGGTGTAGCAGGTACTGCTTCTGTTCCCGGAACTCCTTTGGAAACTCTAACCTGTGAAAAAAAGCAAACTTCTCAAGAATGCATTTTATTTTCTTTTTCTCAACGATGTGTTCATCCTTGTATCTTGCTTATTTGTTTGTAAGGACTTTTGGTAGGGCTGCAAGCTTCTCTGTAGGCTTTTCTCCATGTTTTAGCCCTCCTGGAATATTGTGGTGAACAGTTAAGGTCATCCACATCAGGTCTGTCTTGTGTTTTGTTCAAATCTTGAGACTTTCTCACGTGTTATCCCTTAGAAAGGTTTATTCTAAGTAGTTTAAGCCAACAACATAAGTTTAAGAGTGTTATTTAACTCTTCCAGAAAATAACTTTTCCTCTTGCCTATCTTTTAGACTTTGAGGAAAGTGAGATACACTATTCAAAATTACTTTTGTCTCAAGTCAGCATGTATAATAAATCCCAAATGTTTCACAAGTACAGTGTCTACTGCCTATATAGTTTAAATCACTGTGTAAATTATCAATATTTATTTTTTTAACCCTGGAAGTGAAAATAGAGTAAACACTATTCAGTAGAAAGTTTTAGTTGTTTGTTGTTTGTTTTTTTAAGAAACCTTTTTCTTCCATGAAAATATCAAAGCTTTGTATTGTGCACCAATTTCTTTTAGCAGCTGAATAACACCAAGACAAATAAGTTTTGTCATACACTGCAAGATACACAAGGCATTGTTCTACATTGTTAGTTCTTACTTTGAAGTTCTCATTTATTGTTGACATCCTTCTCCTCCTTCCTCGCTTCCTCCCTCCCTCCCCCATATATTTATAGACTTGGAAAAAAAAAATCTGGCAAGCAACAAGTACTGTTTTGTCCAATATAACAAAAAAAATCTCTGATGGATGTTAAACATTCAGGTTGCCACCTCTTGCCTAAGGGTGATCCCTGTAGTGAAGACATTTGAACAGTGATCAGTAGCTCGATCTCTGCTTAATATTGGTAGTCTGTTTATTGATTTAATTTTAAAACAGGTATTTGCATAGTTCAACACAGTTTTGTAAATGGTGACAAGATGAATGTTTGTCTCCTGTCATGAAAAACTGAGATATTGCCTTTCCTTTTGCCAAAGATTTCTGACAGTTGCAGATTAGACTGCAAGTTTGACAGTTGTTATTTAAATTTTGATAGCACCTAACCTGTGCTATGAAAATACAAAACAGTGATATGATGAAAACCCGTGCTCGGGTAACTATTTGCTGGGTTTGCTGGTGTTTTGTTGCTTTTTTTTTTTTTTAGATTAGGAAGAAAGTGTGACTGGGGACATGAAAGCAGTTCTGTTGATACCATCCTCCATGGCTTTAAATAACAGGGACAGCACAGATGTTTGACATCAGTAATGTTTACATGGCCTTAGGGTTTAATTGCCTCATACTCTTTGTAAGGAGAATAAACAATGACAGAAATCCGAAGGAATGATGTTCAGGCAACAGCAAGGGCTGCATTTCATACATAGTTGCAAACTTCTCAACTATAGCTAAATATCTGCACTTGAGGTTTTTCTGTCTGAGTGGTAACGTGCCATAAATTTCATGTTCTCTGCTGCTAATGAAAGCTGTAAAACTGATGAGCATGAACACACTTCGTTGCTCCTACCAAGGTGAATGACTTTTCTCAGTTATTTTTATGTATTTTCTCCAAGACTTATGAAGGTCTTTGATACTGTTGTAGGTTATTTTGTTTCTTGTTACGTGTTTAATCAATAAATTGAAGCTGAATTGCAGGTGGCGCTTTATAGAAGAGCGGCACATAAACTTACAAAGCACTATCCCCCAGGAAATTGAGGCTGACTTAGCAAATGAGCTTTGACGTTTGGTAACTACAGATACGTGGTTGACGCAGTTTGGTATGGTTTTAATTTGAAAGATTCTCCTTTATTGAAATGAGTATTGAATAACACGTTTAAACTTTGAAATTGAGGGGGAGAAGTTTCACTCCCATTTGTGATGAGCCCGTTTACTTCAACCTCAGCCTTAATCAGATCACTTTTTATAATGTGTTTATGTGACCTGATTTTTTTTTTTTTTTGTCTACATATGCAGTGGGATTGGGAGTCTTCCCTATGCAAAGGGTGGGTCCAAACGCAGATTTATAAAGGAAACCAGCACTCTAAGCTTTGCTCTAGTACACTGATTGTTTTCCTTATACTCTCTGGCTGTTCCAGCATTTTTTTTCCATAGGAGAAATTGTAAATGTAGAGTTTTTAAACCAACTATTTTTATTTTTACAGCAAATGCTCAAACTAGCACTTAAAGAAGTTGTGATGAAGATCCATTGGTCTTGAAACTATGGACCGAAATTTATATGTGGTTGAAGATTTTTTTTTATTTAATTTTATTTTCTCCCAATTGCTCACTACAAATGCACCTGTCCTCTTAAGACTACTAGAAAACTCCACATGCACATCCACTGTTGAATTTCAAATACTTTTATATGGGACTTCTCTCATTTATTTATGTAGGAGGTCCTGAAGGGCCAAAATTCTGTAAGTTGTGGATGAAGCAGAAAGGGCAGGAAAATGTCTGGGGTGCTGAAACTTTAAAATTTCATTAGGTTTATAGAAGTTGAGGAACTTAAGTGCTTTGGAAGGTGTCACCTTTTCAGTCCTTACTGATGTGGAGTTGGTCTTTGGGATTTTTTCAAGACAGGGAAAAATTAATTATTTTTGTTGTTACAGTGTTTACCTTCATTAAGAGCAGACTTTTGTATCTGGGGCAGGAAAATCTGCTCTGCTGGAAGTAGTGCAATGAATTAATGAACCAAAATGGACGAGAACTAGTGCAAGAATGGTGTTAAGTGGAAGATTAATGACAAGGAGTGGGAGCCAACTTCAAGTACAGGGATTTCTGCCATCAACCTGTGGGAAAACAGCCATGTGGCTGAGAACCATCACCATCACTTGAAAATATATGTCCATGTTTAATACAGGACAAATTTTAGAGTTTGATTTATATTTATGTTCTTTTAACCTACAGAGTAATAAAATGTAGACCAGATCTCAGCCGATACAAACCGCCAAGGATTAATTTACATCAGCCAAGACATTCTCCCTTTATTAACGAGTTTTGAATGTAATGGGTTTGTGTGGATTTAATAGCTATGTGAGTGCGATAGCTGTACATCAGTGATTCATAAGCTTTTAATGTAATTCAAGTAGATTGGAGTCTCTTTCATGTTTAGTTTTTAGTATTTGTATTTTTACAAGTCCTTCATATTTATTTATGGAATGTTCACAAACTGTCTATCTGGGAGTGGATTACTCGGCTCTTTCTTATAATCAGCACTTATTTATCACCTGATACTGAGATTTTCTTCCATAATGTCAACTTTGTTGGAAGGATATATGCATATATTTCTTTTCATATATACATATGCGTATATTTCATTAATAGAACATGCATTTTTTATTGTGATGCTTATGTTTGGATGATAAAAGAGATGTCTGACAGCTCAGAAGACCATCTATTTTCTCTGGATTAATTGTCAATCTAACTTTTTTTGCCCTGGTAATTTTCATAAGATTATGTACTTATTTAGTCTTGGGAGATAGGTAGCCTCTTTATATGCAATGTAGTAATCAGGCATTTACTTTGTGTATCAGTGGTTGTGGAGCCTGGAAATCTAAAATATTTGCTGCTATTGCTTCTTCTGTTTTCAGTTCTTGAGTCTTCCATGTTTACTGCAAAGCATTTTAGAGTTGACTGGGGGTTTTGTAGCTCACATTTTCAAGTTGCAATAAAAAAAAAAAGATATGCAAGACAAAGTAATTGTATTAGTAGTCATTAATTGGCAGTGTGCTTATTGCTTGTATACATTAGATAAACATTCATGCTTGAATGAGTAGTTTTGGTAAGTCAAAGGAATAAAAATAAAGGCAGAGTGAATGATGCTTCTTGGTTTCCTTAGAGTTGTTCAGTTGTGAGTATTATAAGTGAGATTGTTAATTGAGCAAAACAAAAATTTGAGAGTTGAAAATAGCTGGATGGTGATGGGAGTCCAGGTCCAAGGAGGGTTGGCCTCAGCACCACAGGCTCTTTTAGCATCCAAAAGGCAAATACAGAGTTTTTTGTTGACAACGGCACCTAAAGAAGTCTTCTGGTGAGATGTTGGTACTCGCCTTCCTGTGATTTTGGTCTACCCTTTCTAAAATGAGAGCATTTGTTGGTATCTCTCACTCTGGGAAGCTTTTCTGTCCAGTTTGCATTCGGAACAGTAGAAATTATTAAATGTAAAAGTGGGATTGCCTGAATCTGAACTCTAGTGTCACTTTGAATTTCTAGGGAAGTCTGAGGAACATAAAATACTGATTATATTTGCAGAGCACTGAAGACAGTCCTTAGTGGTATAGTGAAAATATGCCAGAGACTTAAAAATGAAAACTTAAGACTATAAGCAAGGCAATGAGTTATTGTGTCGGGGGGTTCAAGTGCACCACTTTGAACAAACACGAGCAGAAGCAGGAAATGTATTTTAGCAATCGAATTCAGCAGTAATGTCCTTGATCCCATTATAAGTAACCTTAAAAAGGAAATGCGTTTGTAATGTGAACTGTATGAATAATAGAAAACAAACAAAAATAAACATGGATCTGGGCTAAAGGACATTCTTTGTGTAAATGTAACACCTGCCTAAAGAATAAAAGCCAGTTTACCATACTTGGTATATTAACAGAAATATTAAAAGTTTAGTTCTTAAGTGTTTGTTTAAATAAAGGATGAAGGCTTTTTCTAGGCAGTAGCAGTTGTTTTTGTCGCCAACTCAAACATCTTACAAATTTCTTTTCTAAACAAACATTTTCTGTTGACATCTTTTGTAACATTTTTATCAAATATGAAAATACTGAGAAACTGAATATGTTTTTTTTTAATAACAACTATTTGTTAATGATTTCCCATTGCCTTCTCAAAGACATAAATGAATATTTCAAGAGTTATTCAAAGGCCCTTAGTGTAATTTAATCTTTATTTTAATTAAATTTTATATCTCTTTTCTATTTTGCTTTTAAAGCTGAACATAAAAATGAAAATAGTGGAAGGTAAATGTCAAGAAGAAAAGCTTAAATTACAGCAGAAGCATGATAGTGTTATTCAAAAGGTAAGAAGTCTTTGTATTTTTTCTTCCAAAGAGAGTATATTAAAGAAAATAATAGAGAATCTGATCATAATAGACAATTAGCAGTTGTTTTTTAAGGGAACATTAATTACAGTTGTGAAGAAGTTAAACTAAGATTGTAGGTAGCAGTTTGCATAAGCTGATAGGAATGCAGAGTATTCTATGGTAACATAAACTTTGGAAGGGAAAAAGGCTTGCAGAAGGCAGGTGAAAATACAAGTGATTGGTTTATTTGTTTGAACAAGACAACCTATTTTAGAAACCTAACAGTGTCTGTAGATTTGTATGCTGATGAAATCATAAACTCATGATTTTTCTTTTAGAGACAAAGCACTTGTAGGAAAAAAAACAGACATAATGAATTTTTTATGGACACGATGCAAAAAGTAACTGCAGGAAAATCCATGGGTGCATCACAAATGTTCCTACTCATACAGCCGTAGAGCCTGTTGTCATGTCTCCGTTTTGACACCGTATCTTAAAGCACAGGCTGTCAATAAACTTCATTTGTGTTATTGTATTGTTAAAGCTTTTTGTGTCTTAATTGTTCACAGCAATAGAATGACAGCAGATACACTTCGGTTGGGTTAAGTTGGATTTGTCTTTATTGTGTTGTATAACACCACTTTGGGGAGGATTATAAAAAGACTGCCGGAGACCATAGCGTTACTTTTCATACCATGGTTTAAACATGTGGAGAAAAATTTTGCGAGGTCTTAAGCGCCTTCTGAAACACTCTGATCCTAGGAACTGAATGGGGGTTAAATGCTCAACGTCGGGATTGTGATGACTTATCCTACTGTAAGCTTTGCATTACCGAGAACCTCTGTTTTGTTTCTTAAGACTGAGTCACAGACTTGGAGGAAGTCAGTTGACACAACATCATGACACATCAAAGCCTCCTGAAAGGATGTTAATATTTGGTCAGGTGCATATTTGGCTCATCTGTTCTCAAAGTCCGCAAGCCAAAGTAGCTGGCAAAGCTGAGAGCCTAAAGGAAACAGCTTTGTGAGAATAAGAAATAGTTTAAATGCTTTCTCATCCCTTGAGTTGTCATCGTTTTCTAACTGATGTTAGAATTTTGTCTTTTGAAGTTTTTTAATAACGTTGGATATTTTAGAAAAGGTTAAATAGTGTCGTATTAATCTTTAAAGGCACAAAACATTTAATGCAGATGGAGTAATATTGTTTTAAGATGAAAGCTTCTGTTTGATGAGAGATTTGGGGCACTGTTATAAAATTTCTGTGACTTTCATGTTTATCTTAAACACGGAGTTTAAATTAAAATACTATCTCAAAGGGTGCAAGTATTTGAGCTTTTTTTCCCCCGAATCAGTTTGTATGGAAATGTGAACGTAGCTTTACCTCATCTACTTGCTCTGCTCTTACTCATTGTTTCTTGGGATACATGTGAAGAATTTCCCTTGGTGAAGTACAAAAGAGTGTAACGAATTTCACCAATTATTTATGTCTGAAATTTGTTGAGAATTTTAGGTACTTTTTAGTAGCATTAAGCAACATAAATATGAAAAGGCAAATAAAGCATTTCTATTTGCAGCAGTAGCACCTTGAAAGTTCCAAACTCAACAAAAGCAATGCTGGACCTGCCCAAGTTTAAAAGAAATAACCCCCCTAAAACATAAAACTCCACTTTAATCTACTTTACTGCCTACATTTACCTAATCAATCCTTTCTTAATGACTTGGGAGTGCTGGATGTGAAACTTGATTTGATCACTACGTGGCCTAAGCTCTTCTTGAAGGCAGCTCCTTTGACAGAGATCAGTGCATTTTATTCTGTGCACTGGTTGTAGTTTCATTGGCTTTTGTATTCTGAAGTATTTTGAATTCTCCCAACAGATTTTGGATAGAAAGAATGATGAAATGGAGATATTGAAGTCCTCCTACAAAAACAAACAAAATGAAGCTGAGGAGACAATTAGAAAACTGGAGAGAAAAGGTGACTTTTGTATTCACAGTTGTTGTTTTCTGCTTGGTGGTGTTGTACTGTCTTCTTTGTGGTTGTGGGCTTCTGTGTTCCTTCTACATGCAATTTCCTCTTCGTTAGCAGGTCTTGCCCTAATTTTTCCTGTTGATTTTTTAAAGGCTTGTCTGGTTGCCTTTGCTGTCCAGTTTCCAGAAGCAATTTTCCAAGAGGCTGTGTGAGCTTGTCATACTTAATATTATATATATATATAAAATATATCTTGTTATGGTTAATACTCACAGGAGAGTCACCAAAAAGGTTTCTTTGATGATACCGAAGTATTTTAACCGCTTATTTAAAACTTTTTTGAATCTCTGGCTCAAGTTTAACTTATTTTTGCATTCAGTGCATTTTAATTGAACCACGGTGTATTATTTATTAGGACTGTTGTGGCAAGAGATTTCAAACATGAGCAGTAGTCTTGAGTATGTCCTAAGTACAAAAAAAAAACTTAGCCTGAGTGTGGTTCATCAGCAGTTTCTGAATGTTAGTTTCTTTTAGAATTAAACCATCTTGGATTAAACCACAATGTAAAATAATACACAAGTTTGGTAACCTGCGTACAAAAAGAGTGATAGATGCATGTGTGTTATTTCCTGCTGCTTGGCAAAGTAAATTATCTGGCAAGGGATCTGATGCTTCTGTTGGCGTGCTGCTGGTTGTGCTCAGCTCTAGTGCGTTGTGTTTAAAGTCACCTTTACTTGATACTGGAAATCATCAGTCAGCTTTCGATAGTGGATGTGTACCTGCTTAGTTTCCCACAAAATTTTTCAGACTGTCAGTTTTTGATGCAATCACTTGCAGTTTAAGTTGTGGAATTGAATTTTCTTGTCTGTCTTGGGCATTCAGCATTCACAAGAACCTTTTCTCCTAAGAATGCACATAAAGTTAGGTTAAAAATACCTATATTGCTTAGGTTAAAGAGAATTTTGTTCATATGTAGTTTCCTGCTTGAGTAAGGAAAGCTCACTATGAAATAGTTTGTAAATAAAGTAGAGAGAACACCTTGTAATATTTTAGTGACACAGAATGTAAGTGCTAAATTTTGAAGAAGCACATGCATAAAGTATTTATAAAAGCCAAAACCCATCAGAAGGTTAAATCAATTGGAAAACTGTTGTGATCTGATTCAATCTGTTGCTAACACTGAAAAATCCCAAAGGTATCTCTTGAACAGTTGTTTGTTTTCCCATTTTTTGACAGTTCAGACCCTTGTTCGTGAGTCACAAGTCGTCAGAGAAGCAAAAGAAAAGCAGATTATGGAGTTAAAGAAGATGTGTGAGCAAAGCACTGAATCTTTGAACAATGAGTGGGAGAAAAGGGTAATGAATAATACTTGCTTTCTTTGCAAGATTCCTACAGTGTGTATGTGGGATAATACATTTTGTCACTTAAACTATAGCGAATGTGTTACTCTCGTTGATATTTTCTTATGCTGATATAATATTTTTCGGGAGTAACCTTTCAAGACTCTTTTTGCTGACGCTTGCACCCACACTTCCCCCCCTGTGGGTCACCGTTCCTGGGGTTCATCTGCCTCTCCTGGCAAGCCTCTGGATGTGTTAGGGAAGTGTTTATTTCTGACCTGACATGGAATTTTAATCTCTGTAAACCTGCTGCTACCTGCTGCTACGGTGATGCCTTTGAACTATTCTTTTTGCATTGGGTCATGAATTCTTCAATGTATTTTTATTTATTGTTAAACTCAAGACAGCAGCTAAGCAGTGACAAGCATGTTTATTGCAGGACAACTTCACCTTTGCCCAGATTATTGTTGGTATTTGTCTCGCTTACCCCTCTGAGGAGAGGGAGGGTCACAAAAAGGGCAAACCCACCTCCCTTCCTAGATGAAGTATGCTGTTTAATTTAATTTTTTTGCAGCCCTGCATCTGGAAGCGATGTTGGTTTTAATTCTTTTCTTGTAAGAGATAAATCATAAATCTTCTTTGTGCTTATAGACCTTAGGGTTCAGTGCTAGGTGGGTTGTTTGTGTTTTATAGAAGCATTATTTTCAGCCCGAGGTCATCCCACTATTTACAGTTACCTAGCAAGTGCTGTTTTTGCAGCTGTAACGATCAGTAATGCCAGTGGGCAAACAAGAAGACCAATTAAAATGCCTCTGTTAGCTTTAATTTGATGAAACTATAGAAATGAAATCGGCGCATCTTATAGGAAATCATGGAGAGTGGGAAGGATGATGGAAATATTGTAAAAGTTAACAGTACAATATTGTTATAGCTTTATATGTTGCTTCCTTCTGTTTATTTTTTTCCTTTGAATAGATGCTGGTTATTTGCATAAACGTTGCTGACAATAATGCAAATGTTACCATAGCCTGTTGTACAGGAGATAGAGACATTTCCAGAACTTTGGGTTTTATTTATATCGTATGCACCTGAAGAGTAAATATTTATTTATTTATTTATTTATTTATCTATCCAGATTATTTTTAAAAGGATCTCAAATTCAGCAAATCTTCTGAATGCCACAACATATACATGAGACTTACTAAAATAATTTATTAGCATTCTTATCTTTTGGTTGAAAAACTTTACATATAGTTACTGCACAATGTTGAAGTCTGCTAAATAATGATCCAGCTTCACAGACGCTTCCATGATTTTGCAGGTCTATATGTTGGAGAGAAAAATCTATACTCGTGCAAATCGATCTGATTTTAGCAGTGTGTTTAGAATGATGCTTTTAATTTGTTTATTGCAGCTTTCTTCCTTAGCCATGGAATGGATTTGTCAGAAGCGTGTGAAGTACATAATAGTTGTTTTAAAACCAATACACCATACAAATGAAGTTACTATTGTAGAGATGGAAAATTTAGATTTGAGGCTGCTTAACTAGAAAGGAAGGCCACTGGTGTTTGGAATATAAATCAAGGGTTAGTAATGACACCAATAATCCTTTTATTATACAAGCAGATACTCAAGATAAACTGACAGTGTAAGTGTAAGTATCTGGAGAGGATATTAGTGTTTCTGTAGTAGGAATTCATTAATTTTGTGCAACATTCGTTCATGTTCAGTTTACAAATAGAATAGCAAAGAATGGCAAAAAATTGCACATAGTTTAGTATTCTCTACAGCTAAGTTATGCCTTCCATACGTTTTTAGGTGACTTCTAATTTACGTCTTTATAGAGTCATAGTGGACCTGTTTAGTGAGACAACGATCTGATTTTGTTTTAGAGGACAGAAATATGGCCTGTGCTCCTCATTCTACTTCAATGCTGTTGTAACACTTGCAAGTGCTAGTTTTATACGATGCTTATTGTTTTGTCATATTTTTATGATGCAGCTTCACAACGCTGTGGCTGAAATGGAAAAGGAGAAGTTTGGTATTCGGAAGAAGCTCACAGAAGATATGCAGAAACTCCTTGAGGACACCGCTGCTCGTCTTGGCAAAATGGAGGAGGATTATCTGGAACAGATAAAATCAACTGTATGTTTTTTGTGACAGCAGGTGTCGCGATATTCGGATGTCATACATTTGTGCACAAAAACTGTTTGGCTGAGAGGGTTGGGGTTGTTCAGCCTGGGGAAGAGAAGGCTCTGAGGAGACCTTAGAGTGACCTTCTAGTACCTGAAGGGGCTACAAGAAAGCTGGGAAAGGACTGTTTACAAAGGCATGGAGTGACAGGATGAGGGGCAATGGATATAAACTGGAGAGGGGCAGATTTAGACTAGGTATAAGGAAAAATTTCTTCACTATGAGAGGGTTGAGGCACTGGCCCAGGTTGCCCAGGGAAGCTGTGGCTGCCCCATCCCTGGAGGGGTTCAGGATCAGATTAGATGGGCCTTGGGCAGCCTGATCCAGTGGGAGGTGTCCCTGCTCATCACAGGGGTTTGATCTAGACGATCTTTAAGGTCCCTTCCAACCCAAACTGTTCTATGATTCTATGTGCAATGCAGTTGTTCTGTTTTGGGAGAGAGCAGTGTCCTTGCAGCCAGTCCAATCAAGGATTTCTTCCCTGCATTAAATCCATTGAAGTACAGCCCTTCAATGAATACTACACAGATAAATTTGTTTTGAAGAACTGTTTCTAGCGTTTCTCACTGGTTTTGATTCAAATTAGAACAACTTTTGTAGATACAAAAGTTGTATATTACAACTTTTGTAATACATCTATTTTTATAGAGACATGCAATTTCTTACTTGCCCATTTCCTCCATAAATGATCAAATGCTTCTGTTAGATGAAAGATAAAAAGAAAAGGATTTTTAAAATAATTATAGTATTATTTGAATGTGTTTAATTTCTTTCCTAGAATATTTAGAAACATATAAGCAGGTGTAATTTGCATTTTGTGCCCCCTATGTAAATGATTTGAAAAGCCTAAAAATTAACAAGTATCAAGAAAGCATTCTGTACTTTTAATCAGTGTGAGGTATGAAGCAAATGGAATGAGTGAGAGGACAATGTCAAATAAATTTTTTTCCTTTATTAATGAATATTGAATTTGAAAATTAGCATTCAGATCATGTCATAGGTAACAGTAAATACAGAGAAAAATGGACACAGTCTGTCAGCAAGATTGAATGTAAGAACCATCAAAACTAGACAGATCTTGCTGAGCAGCTTCTGATTTAATAATTAAACAAGGTAGAGTTCAAGGAAGGGCTTAAGATGAAAGACTAGACTGTCACTGGAAATTAGTTTTCTTTTTTTCTCGCTCTCTTTCTTTCTTTCTCTCTCCTGTTTTTTGGTGTGGTTTTTTTGGTTGATATTTCAGAGTTTCCTTGTTCAGAGCTTCTCGTTGGCAGGAATGTCACTGCTGTTAGCAAGTGAGATTGGCTGAGCAATTTAAGCGATGCCATGGAACCGATAGGCAGGGGCTTGTGCATTGAGCAAGTATGAACTTCCCGAGAGGTGAGGGGCAGGGAGGAATGATGATATTTGGCGATGTTAAACACAAATCTTTTTGTGTGTGTATGATCATTCTTTTTTTTAAACAACAAAAGAAAGCAAACCAAATCCAAACCCTGCCGTCCCCCAGGCCATGCAGTGCAGGAGGCTTTTTTTTTTTTTTGCTGGAAAACTTTGCTGTACTGCGTTCATGAGAGATCTTAAGCCACTTGATGAAGTTTGAGCGACCATTGCGGCTGTGTGAGGTCCTTGTGTTGCTGGAGGCTCATTGAACAGTGCTCTGAGAGTTGGGGCACAGACTTGGGGTGGCAGATGGTTGCGTTTTTATCTTATGTTAACAGAGGGTGAAAATACTCTTCCATTTCCCTCATCTTTGGACCTTTGTTAAAATAAAAATAACCATGATGCATACATCCTGGAAGGACAGATGTGTCTTATTTTTCAACTCCAGCCTCTTGAGGAATTCTTCCCTCATTTCCTTGCATATTAACATAAATTCAGGGAATAATGGGAAGTAGAATAGTGTCATATTTCCTATGTATGCTGATGCTAATTTTTAAAAGAGTTCATATTAGGAGTTGAAGTTGTTGGAAAAAGATTGTACTTTAGATAGGTACCTGCAATTTCTTGAAAAGAAATCACTGCATTTAAGCAAATTATATGGAGAAGTCGATTAAGGAAAGTTTATAGCAGCAGAGGAACACGCTCTCAGTCCTGATATGGATTTGCCATATTCCAGTGCAGAACACTTTCTTTCTCTACGTGCCTCCACTGCCTAGTAATAAAATTTAGATGATACACTTACCTTAGAGGATGACTGGTGAATTGTTTAGTTAATATTGGTAGATTGGTTTGAAACAGAACTAATTCGTATTCACACTATTAATATAGAATTTGTATTATAATTGTTCCTCTCATATCCTCCAAATCCAGAGCTGTATCTTATTGTGTACATCCTTGGATGTGGTTTTGCCAAAGTGTGTACGTAAAAGGCCGTTGTTTAAGATCTATAATTCTGTAGCAACCTAAGTGCGTTTCTCCTTGTTTTAGTTTAGAGATTTCATATATATACGTGCATGTGTGTATATATACATGTGAAGGTCATAACAGTAATGGGAAGAATATTTCAACATGAGAAAGCTGCAGATTTTGCTCATGCTATATAGTTTAATATGTTTTCTAACTGACGTTATAGCTGCTCCTCACAATAATGATCAGTAAAATATTTGTAAATATATGTATAGCTTTTTCCCCCAAAGTACTCTTTCCCACATGAAACTGCACATGTTGCTAGTGATAACCCATATGTTGGTTAATGAAAGGTCCAAAAATGTTTTATATCCGTTATCATCTGTTACAGTTTTACATAGAAATATCTGTTTTCTCTCCCATTTTAAAATATTTGTGGTTTAGAAATCAGCTGCACATATTGTTTTGCTTAAGGGAGAAGACACATTACTTTGGCGGGGGTGGGGGACTGCATTAGACATCCATATTTTGAAGATTTATTTATTTTTTTTATACTCAACATAGAATTTACTGTCATGATTGATGACAGCTTTGCTATTGTAACTCTTGTGTCCCTGGACCACCAAAGAACCTTGTTGCTCTAGGCTACTGAATAACAACAGGAGGATACTCTAATTTACTCTGTTTTTCTCTACAATGACCTCTTCTTTTAGAATGAGACAGTCAAAAAACTGGAGGCTCGTGTCCAGCAATTGACTGTTGAAGCTGAAAATAGTAATTTACAGCGTCAAAAATTGTCTCAAGAAAAGACCGACGCAGAACAACGTTACCAGGTGGTGTGCGTTGAACTTCAGGAAATGAAAGCAAGGTAATTAAGTAGTGGTTGCCTTCTCTAAAGCCGAAGAATATGGAATTTCCAAAAGCAAATATTATTAGTTGGATTTCCTGAGCTCAGTGAATGGTAATCAGCATTAGAAGATTGGCAGGAAAATGTATTAATTGATGTAAAACTCCTTTTGGCACTGACCCAGTTGACCATCATAAGCAGAATGTGATCGTTGCATTATTTATAAGCATTTCATTGTTACAATGAGCATGAGGTACAGACTTGCACGCTCTGCAGAATTGATACTGAGCAAGTAAGATGCCAAATATGAAAGCAATTTCCATATTCTTTTTGCTCCCTGCTTGTAGGCACAGCTCACTTCAGAAAGACAAGGACCGTGTTATACAGGAATACGAGGAGAACATTCAGCAACTACAAAGTAAATATGATGTTGATATAAATTTTATGAAGCAGGAACATGCTGTCTCTGCAGCTAAGGTATGCTTCCATGTATAATAGACATTAAAATGTTGTTTATTTGTAAAATAGTCTCCTCCATATAAATGTAATGCTTATGAATTAATCTAAGAAACTGTCCGGTTCCGTAAGTTATATATGTGTGTAAGCTTAAAAAAGGTAATGATTTAATTTTTTCTTCCCAAATTTGACTGAAAAATCATCTGAAGTTGGCTGGTAATTCTGAGGGGGGATGTGTAAGTGTGCGTACAATTGGTTATTTCCATAGCTAATTCAGATAAGGTAAAATTAATGTGCTGTATTCATTTGTGCTTCTGTAAAACTATCAGATACTAGAGAACCTTAGCAGAGTGAAAGACTTCATGTCTTCATGAAGCCTCTTCAATGAGGGAAAGTATTTTTTCCAGGAATAAATTTTCTTGCAGGCCTCTTAATATGGAGCATTGTGTAAAATATTAATGTGTTTAAGAAATTATTTTTAAGATCTGCAAGCATACACTCCACCCAAAAATGTAGTAATTCTAATTTGCTTCTGTAAAAACACTTATCAGGTTGATATCCACCAATACCCGTAGGTAGATGCATATAGTAATATGTTTTAAATATAATTTTCAAGTTGAATAATAGTGGAAAAGGCTCATGTTTTAAATACCATCTGCTAATCCTCAGAGCCATAGGACAAAGGGGATCTTTTGCGTTTATTTACAGGAATTCTGGGAGCTTTGATGGCACTATTCCATTTAATGTATGAGGTATTTTTCTTTCTTTCAATTGTTAGTGCTAAGGGGGGTTTATTTAGTAGTAGTTTTGCTTATATTTCTGAGTTCACCAGATGGACAGAAGTGACATATCCAGAGCTGTAAACTCTTATGTTTTGGAGTTTTTTTCCAGTTTCCAGGCACCTATGAGAAATAAATTTGAAAAGACAAATGATGTGTCTGTAGAGCTAATAAGGGATGCAACACAAAAAAATCTTTTTTCTATTCAATCGTTACAGGCATCTGAGTTGATTGAAGAGTTACAGTGTAATGTCTCTCTGTTAAAACAACAGTTACAAGACCAAAGGCAGCAACAGTTGAGGGTGAGCCCTGAATTTCTTACTCAGGAATGCCCAGCCCTTTTGACTTCGTCTGTTTAGAATCATAGAATAGTTTGGGTTGGAAGAGACCTTAAAGATCATCCAGTTCTACCTCCTGTATGAGCAGGGACACCTCCCACCAGATCACGCTGCCCACGGCCCATCCAACCTGGCCTTGAACACCTCCAGGGATGGGGCAGCCACTACTTCTCTGGGAAACCTGTTCCAGTGTCTCACCACCCTCATGGTGAAGAAATTCTTCCGTATGTCTAGTCTAAATGTGTCCCTCTCCGGTTTATACCCACTGCCCTTCGTCCTGTCACTACACGCCTTTGTGAACAGTCCTTCCCCAGCTTTCTTTTTGAATGTTTCGATAGCCATACTAAAATGTACTTACCTATAACATGCATATTTGTATGTATTTATTCACAGAAATATGCAAAGCATCACCTTATGCCTAAAGGTTGATTTAAGTATGACTGAAAAAGACATCACTTTATGGGTATAAGGAGAACTCTCATGGAAACTTTTTGGCTGTTGATTTTAGTTCACCTGTTAAAACAGTGTGAATGTGTATCCGTGGATTATAGCAAAGCATGTCAAAGAATTACAAATATCATTTGTTTTTCCCTTAAACTGCAAACATTTCTTAAGATTCAAAATTGCTTTTATTTAATAATTCAGTTCAATATTCCATCCTCCTATAAGCATTTAAATTAATCCTTCCTATCTCAGTATGAGTTCCACATCTGTATCATGTATCAACCCTGTCTGAGTTTTGGCATCTACTTTTCCTCCTGTGTCTTTCATTTCACAGTTGATGTAGTACAGAATGGCATTTTAATAGCCCAGGAGAACAAGTTGCTGTTTCTCTTTAGAAAACATGAATCTTGACTTTTGGGATAGTTTTATGTGTGGATATTTTTACTGTTGGATGAATTTTGTTTTGTGTCAAGGAATTTTTTAATGGAGATATAGAATGGATTTTTACATTTTATGGACTGTTCTATATAATAGCAAATGTGTGTGTGTTTAATGACTGCTTTGAAGTGAATGCAAAATGTGATTTGTTTATTTAAAATACACATCTCTTCCTTTGCAGGATCAAGAATACAAGCTTCAACAGGAAAAACTTCACTTGGAGCGTGTACATGAAAAACAGGTAATGTTTTCATTTGCAACATGAATTGTAGTGAGTTTTCTGGTTTTTTTTTTTGTTTGCCCTACACTATCAAGCACAGACACTGAAGTTGTAACTCTCTGTCAGTGAACAAGAAAGATGACCTTTTATTTTTAATAGATAACTTTACAGTAGTTTGGCTATTCATAAATTTTGGTCTGTATTTTCAAAAATTAAATCATTGAGAAAGGAGGAGAAAAACATACATTTAAACAGTCTATGGATATAAATCCATGAAGTCATGTGGATTGACCCATAAAACACTAAAACAAGCTTGCCTTCAAGTGAAGGAATCATCAGGTCTCTGGTGCAATCTGTTCACTTAAGAACCTACCCATTATCTAATAATCTTTATTAGTCTACAGTGGCTGTTGCCTGCTAGCATATTTAAACATCAAACAAATAATAGGTAGTAACCCTAAATGTCACTGTTTGATTAAATATGCTTATCTGCTGAATCAGGAACCAGTTAGGCTAAATGGTTTTACAAGCAAAGGAAACACCTGCTTTTTATAAATAATCTACTGCTTGTTTTCCAAATGTTCATCTGAGTGTAAGAACAGTGACAGATTATTCCTGAGAGCCATTCTTGAGCCAGTTGTTAAATAAATACATTTTTCCTAGGTTTGGCAATGCTTTCTTTGCTCTCTGATAGACAGCTCATCCGTTTGGAGGCTCTTCCAGACCAACGACGTATTGAGACTTCCTTGTAGTAAACACCTACATGGAACTGCTTACAGTAGAGCATCTCTAAATTTGTTTTTTAATTGGACTATACTCTTATACTTCTGACTATACAGTTATTAAAGCATGTTTTTCTTCATTGTAGGGACTTAATAGCACATAACACTGTAAATGATTGTAGATGAATGAAGGATTTCTTGTGCTCCCCATCTGATAAAGAAAAACGTACTTAGTGCATCACATCACTATGTTGTTACTTGAGCAATCCTAAAAGCAAACCAAGCTCTTGTGCTTAATCTGCCTTTGGCAAAAAATATTGTGAAAACCCATGGTTTGCATGATGGTGGGGGACAGAAGCTGCTTTCCTCTCGTGATCTGAGAGTACCAGAGAGAAGAATTCTTCATAAAAACGTCTATTCCTGGCTAGGGAATGCACGAAGCAGCAGTCAGATTTCATTCAGTGGGGTTTTTTGCATCTATATTGCTGTACAGGGAACAGGACAAGAGGGAACGGCCTCAAGCTCCACCACGGGAGGTTTAGGCTGGACATTAGGAAAAAAATTTTCACAGAAAGGGTCATTGGGCACTGGAACAGGCTGTCCAGGGAGGTGGTTGATTCACCTTCCCTGGAGGGGTTTAAGGCACGGGTGAACAAGGTGCTGAGGGACATGGGTTAGTGTTTGATGGGAATGGTTGGACTCGATGATCCGGTGGGTCTTTTCCAACCTGGTAATTCTATGACTCTAATACTGGCCTAGGTAAGGGGTGATTGGGAAAAGACAGGAGAAGGAATGGGGAAGCTTTTTCCTGTCTTGCAAGGGTGCAGAGGCTTTTGGATTGCACTGGGATTGATTTCTTGCCACACCCATTGGACTGACAGCTCACTTATTTTTCTGGCTTCGCGCTGTATTATAAGCAGCATGTGGTCACAGTTTACTGCAGAATAATAACTATTAGCGAAGATGCTCTCTCCTTTTAGAGGCGTCTGTGTGGTTTTTGTGGGCTTATTATTGTACGCTTATACAAGAGTGCCCTACCCCTGCATTTCCAAATGGATGCAGAATGGAAGAATGAGAAATTTGAGACAGCGATTCACGCACTCTGGTTTGATTTCACCGCGTCAGGAGTTCATTCGCAGTAAACTGCTTTTTCTCGAAGTTTTCTTTTTCTTTGGTGTATCCGCCCTCAGCTAGTCAATGTTTGTGTATTAGTCTCAAGTAATAAGTGATGTGACTTACTGTCATTGTTTGCTGGTTTCATTGTTGTAAGAATTGATGAAAAGTAGCGTGATTTGGGTGTTCGCAAGTTGATAAATAGGAACTTTGCACCACAGAGAACGCGCCGCTAATTTAGGCAGATGTTTTCCTGTGCTTATCTAAAGAAAATCTAATTTCTTTTTATGTAATTACTGATTTTTTTTCTTGAGAATAATATTCATTCTGAGAAGAAAAACAATTCTATTGACTATGTTCTCATACTTGAAGTCTGTTAATCCTTATTCTTGCATTTTGTGTAATTTTAGTAATATATAGATGGTTGTCTACATCAGTGCCAAAGAAACATGCAAAACAGAATAGATAGTTTTTGTAATTTAAAGTAACTTTTTTTTTTAAACTCAAATTTTATTTTAGCTAAAATACTGTATTTTTTCCTTCAAATGCTAGATTCTTGCCATCCAGAATGATATTGATAAAGAAAGAGAGGATGCAGAAAAGAAAATACACAAATTGGAGGAGTCTTTGAAGTAAGTGAATATGGGATTATTGTTGAATCACTCCCACTTTTTAGTCAAATTTTTTAAATCCACTTTTGCTTTGTCTCATCTGACAGCCTCCCTATAATTTGTCTGGGTTATCTTCCCATTGTAAAGCCACATATTAAGGGTTCCAGTCAGCCGTGAGAATTAAAGTAAGACCCAGGCCATCCAAATCTATTGGCTTTCAAGAGTTAGGAGTAAAAAGGAATTGATGTTAGTGATGTCAGCTGGTCTTGCCCTGTTGGATAAATGAAAATGGCTTCAATTTAAAATGAGTACATAGTAGGCAAATATTCCAAACTAAAGCCTAGTTGCTTTGGACTATTTTAGTGGAAGGGATCAATTTGAAAACTGTATTTAAATTCTATTTTAACTTGATGTAGTATATATTTGTGATTTTTTTTTAATATCCATAAATTACAAGTATTCATGTGGAATTTGATACTACATGTCTTTTGTGTGAATAGTTATTTTTGAAATGTAGATAAGGTTTGGAGAAATGTTCTACAGCAAACAGAAAACCCTTTTTACTATCTAACTTGTAACAGCTTTTTTGCTGACCTTGTACACTAAAAAAATAATCAGGATGCAACAAGTTTGATTTTTTTTCTGAGCAGAGGGATGTTTTATATGTACTGCAAATGCACTTAGGACAAGATCAACTGTTGTTATGCTGCTCCCATTTTTGATTATGTAAAATATTAATTCCATATGTTTATGCAATTTAAATTTAAAACTATGGAAATAATTTCTAGGGAAAAACAGATTATTCTGAAACAAACCAGAAGTTATTTGCTAAAACAACTCAGTTAAATGTTACAGTGTATGTTATCTGGGCTGATGGAGGCAACGTGAAGAGAATGAAAGTCTGTATTCCTTTATTTCCACAATCTCTTAGGTATTTGGCGTGAATCAAGACTATCTTAAATCACTACAGACATTAATAAAAACTCTAGCTATTAATCTTTAAATTCTTTACACTGAGTATTATTTATAATTTTAGGGAGATTGAATGTTTATCAGTTAAATTTAATCTCCTAGTATTTTAATGTCTGATTCTTTGATAATGCAGTTTCATTAGTTGTCTTCCGTGCCTTTCAAATAACATGTCATTTTGCACTTACTTATGTTCATAAAATCAGTCTGGCTGTACAGTCCGCTGGCTGCTCAGACTTTGTTCCCCACGTGGGTGCTCTCATTGCAGAGCAGACAGGGCAGCGCTTGGCTCCACGCAAGGGTTGGTGGTTTCTGAACTTGTTTTTAAGTTAACAGCACTGCACCCAACAGCCCTGTAGACAGCTGAGGAGGTCCTAATTTATTTCATATATTCTCTTGCTCTAATTAAGCTTAGGTTTAATGGTTTGGTTAGAGTAAGGATTTAAAAGACTAAACGTTCAAGAACTCAATTTCTTGGTGGACGTTCGAGGGTCCGCAAATTAAGATGGTGTTGGCAGAGGCCAATCCCAACTTTGTGCTTTATGTGAGTGGGTCCTTTGGCCAAAACTGAGGATGCAGCAACCTCTGGGATCGAAGAGCCCTAGGAAAATGCATGACAGGTTAAAAGTGAGTCCGGACTGTTTTCCCTACAGCAAGGGACTCACACCTACTCCCAATATTCAGTCTTCTAATATAAACTACTTCCACTCATAGAGTATTTTTCCTAGACTGCTTCCATGTGCTATGGCTCTTTGTTATGCTTTTTTTCTACTTTATTTTTCCATTGAAACTAGTGTAGCGATTTTATAATATTAATTATTTATCACTCTCCTAATCCTAAATGTCAAATATTTTATATTAAATTGCTAACTCTGCACGAATCCATACTACTGTTCTTTTGGTTGTTTTATAGCAGTGATTTGGGATTAATTTTAAGATTGGTAATGGAATTAGTAATGCTAATACGTAATTATTTTGTAGTTGAATAGAAACAAAAATTAGCTTTTGTCCTTGTTTTGTCTGTTGACAGAATCGTCAGAGTGGATTTATGCTCCTAAAGATTAAAAAATATTGTATTTACAGCAACACAGTGCCCTAGTCTAAGCCTGGTGTATATTCTGCTGGCCAGTTCTTTCATATTTAAGCTCTGGTGGAAAACCTGTCTTGCATCTGTGCTTTTCGGACCACAGGTGTGTTGGTGCACACGACTGTTAAGAGCAGACTCATGCTCAGTCTAGAGGAATTGCTAATCCTGCAGGCTGGCTCTTTGGAAGCTGAACTCTTAACTTAGCACAAATGTTTCTGGACAATGTTAAGATTTTACATGTATGCACTTATATATGATATATAATAACTATTAAACATCAAGCAATAGTCAGAAATGGATGGCTCCCTTATGGATTTTTTTTTTCCCCATTGCTGCAAAAATTATTCTTTTTAATACATGTGAATTCTCAGGATCTCATGTCTTATGTGAAAATGCTTTATTTTATTGTATTTCTTTGACTACTTGCAGAATTGAATTAAGTTATTACATGCTCAGATACTAATAGCAAGTAATTACAATGCTAAGATAGTAAACCTTTAGAAAACAATCTTACCTTCCTGGAGATGGGTGCAAACATAGTTCACCATCTTCAATAGAAATGATGCCTTGTGGAATTGCAGCTCAGAACCAAGTAGGTGCAGCAGTGATTTCTCATAAACTACTTTGATCTGAATGCACTTTGATTCTGAAATGGCCACAGGTTTATATCTTGAGTAGCTGCAACCACATAGAAGGGGAAGTGGCAGGAATTTTAGTGGGTTTTTTTTTTATCATGATTCTTATTTTTCCAGTGGTGTGACAGCAAACGGTGCTACTGCAGTTTCAAACGTATCCACACAGATGCATAATGAAAGTGATTTGAGACATTGTGTGGAATAATAAAATCCATGTTTCTAAAACTATTTTTCACTTCAAACAAATATTGTTGCCAGAGTTTTAATACTGGATAGGGTTATGCGTAGTTTATTGAAGGTTGTTTTTTTCCTGCTGAAGTTATGATTCTATGAAATACCTGTCAAAACCAAACCTTTTGCAAAAGAAATGCTCCAATACGCATGTCTGTTGGTGGTGACTTGTAGACAGATAAATTTTATATTTAGTTTAGTAGCGCCTTGCCTGATAGCAAAAGTGACTGTAGGAAGTGCTCCAAGGATTTTTCTAGAATGTTATTTGAACTGCATTTATATTAATAACAAAGTACTCTTAAAAAAGCTTCTGTGTAATTACTTTGTAACTATACACAAGCATCTACCAAGTTATTGTAATAGTTGCACTAATTATTATGGTAGTAACGCTATGAAATACTGGTGAGTGCGCGTGTCCAATAAGGATTTTTAAGATATATCACAGAATAACCAGGTTGGAAGAGACCCACTGGATCGTCGAGTCCAACCATTCCCACCAATCCCTAAATCATGCTCCTAAGCACCTCATATGTTACATTCACAGTTTAAATATTCAGAATTTAATGTTGATATGGTAGTCATCGCAATAAACACATCCTGTGGAAGAATCACAGCCAGCAGAAGTGCCTCATTTATTTGCTAATAAACAGGGAAGCTTAGGACCGTGCTGCTTCAAATAAGTGGTAAAATTCTCTTTTATGACCTAAAGAAAGAGCAGAACAGCCATGTGCATTATGAGCGTTAATTTGCTGCATCAGTACAAGGTGGAACTGCCAGCTTGACCTACAGCAAGGAGGATGTCAGGTGTACAGGCAAAACATTTGTTTTGCAGCATTTAGGTTGATGTCCATTGATATATTGTTAATAATAATATATAAAACCCCTAAAGGTAGAACAGTAAAGTGCAGACCACCTTGCTGCTGTTTTCTTAGGATAATGGTTGTGATGGCTCTTTTGTGCTGGAAATAATTATGAGATCTGATTTAATGCTTTCTGGTTTGTTTCTCATATGCAAATTACTATTTCATTATGCTGCTGAGATACAACTTTCCTAAGTTGTTATTCTTCTATCCTATAGTGTGATTGAAGGAAACAAGTTTTTAAAAGTCATACTAGGAGAAATGGAGTGAACTGTTTCCTCTACAGGTGCAGACATGGTAACTGGTCCAGGAATGTATGCACACACTCTACAGTTAAATGCTTCATAACATTCTTCCTCTCTTTGCTTTTTTTTTTTTTTTTTTTTTTAAACCTGCCTGTGGAGCCAAATCTCAGCACTTTGCAAGTGGTGATGATACAGAGCAAATGTTTAGCAGCTGGTTTATTGAAAGTCACTTAATAAAATTGTTTGCTTACATAAGAAACTAGCAACACCTCTTCTCTCCATTGCTTCTCTACCCCTCATCTGAACTTGTTTAAAACTCTTCTGGGGCAAAAAGAGAGGCTAAACTTTCCAGAAACCAGCGAAGCTGCTCCTATCTATGAACAGATTTGTATTTTTACAACAGTTTCTATAGTCTGCATGTACAGTGCACTCAATATTTTGTGATTTGTTTTAGATTGCAGACCAAAACATTTCAGTCTTTTCAACCAGATGCATGGTATGATGGTGATACTTGTAGATACTCCATAAAATATGGAAATAAAATTATTTACCTTTCTTTTCCCATATGTTCCTGGGCACATGCACATGTTTTCTCTAGGAATCCTTGATGTGAGCATCAAGGAGAAGTTTATTTCTCTTCAGGAATGGTGCCATGGAGTTTACTCACTGTAGACTTAAGAAGATATATTTAATTGCTTTTTTGTTATTCCCGGTATGATAGCTGTGCCAGTCCTTTGTACCTGTGTTGCTGATGCCAGACTACTGATTCTAGGGATTTTGTCAAGTGTAGTTCAGTGATACTGAGATATATTTTAAATATCAGGTTATTACAAGCTTTTGTCTCAAAGTAAACATCTGATAAAAATGCATTTCCACTTGTACTTACTAAAACAAATTGGAAAAATGCTGTTTTGGGAAAAAAAAAAATTGTTTTTTTTCACACCAGTTACTCTTCTCGAAGTCTTCATCGTTTCCCTGTTCAAAGACCTTCTGCTGTCATCTCTTACAATGGTTTGCCATTCATTTGGTTATTCCCTTCTGAATCACCTGTTCCCTGTGGCTTCGTCACAAAGTGTTTGGAACAGTGGAGCTGGAGCTCTTCAGGCTTGTCCTGACACTTTCAACTTAGTCCTGAGAATTGTAATGGCTTTTACACCACACGTACTCTAAAGCAGAAGCTAGCGACAGTACGTTCTGCAAGAATAAATCCAATGAAAGTCACAGAATCACACAGAATCACAGAATAACCAGGTTGGAAGAGACCCACTGGATCGTCGAGTCCAACCATTCCCACCAATCCCTAAATCATGCTCCTAAGCACCTCATCTACCCTCACCTTAAACACCTCCAGGGACGGTGACTCAACCACCTCCCTTGGCAGACGTTCCAATGCCTAACCACCCTCTCCGTGAAGAATTTTTTCCTAATCTCAAGCCTAAATCTCCCCTGGCAGAGCTTGAGGCCATTCCCTCTCGTCCTGTCCCCTGTCACTTGGGAGAAGAGGCCAGCTCCCTCCTCTCCACAACCTCCCTTCACGTAGTTGTAGAGAGTAATAAGGTCTCCCCTCAGCCTCCTCTTCTCCAGGCTAAACACCCCCAGCTCTCCCAGTCGTTCCTCATAAGATTTGTTCTCCAGCCCCTTCACCAGCTTCGTTGCTCTTCTCTGAACTCGCTCCAGAGCCTCAACATCCTTCTTGTGCTGAGGGGCCCAGAACTGTACACAGTACTCGAGGTGCGGTCTCACCAGTGCCGAGTACAGGGGGAGAAGAACCTCCCTGGACCTGCTGGTCACGCCGTTCCTGATCCAAGCCAAGATGCCATTGGCCTTCTTGGCCACCCGGGCCACTGCTGGCTCATGTTCAGTCGCTGTCAACCAACACCCCCAGGTCCTTCTCCTCCTGGCAGCTTTCCAGCCAGGTTTCTCCTAGTCTGTACCTCTGCTTAGGGTTGTTGTGCCCCAAGTGCAGGACCCGGCATTTGGCCTTGTTAAACCTCCTGCCGTTGGTCTCAGCCCAGCAGTCCAGCCTGTTCAGGTCCCTTTGCAGAGCCTCCCGACTCTCCAGCAGATCCACACTTCCACCCAGCTTGGTGTCATCTGCAAACTTGCTAAAGTCGTTCTGCACCTTCAGCTGGAATTCCTGACAAAAGGGATACCTGGTTTGCAGCTGTGTGAATGTTCAGTATATTCCCATCTCCTCTCCGTTTTATGTCCCACAGGGCTTTGGTCTGGTTTGGACTCTGATCCAGTGGAATGAGTTTGTGTGATCCTGTTATCTTACTGCCCTGAATATTTGTTGTTCTGAGACTCCTTGCCTGCCTCCAGCAGGCGTTCTGCCCGCTGCTTCCGACCCTTCGCCTGTGGTGGTGAAATGGGGACAAGACGCAGACAGGAACAGGGCAAGCCGGTCCCTTGCAGCATCTCTGTTGTAGGTTTTCCTGCAGCGAAGGCTGTGTCGTGACTCACTTTTCATCGCGTAGATTTTTTTTGACATACAGAGAGAAGGCCCCGATTTGTGTGGCCTGAAAGGCTCGTTTTGGTTTGTTCAGAGTATGTAAAAATGTATCGAATCTTAGCACCAGAGGTTTTGTGTAAGGGTCTTTTAGTCTCTGAGATTACCAATCTCTTGCAAAATTTCCATAGTGTTTATATAATTTTTCTTTTCTCTGTGTTATCATAAAAGGGCCAATGTAAAAGAAATGAGGCTACATAAATCTAAGAAATAAATGGTACGCATAATGCTTCTAAGCTAATAAAGAGGAAGACAGATGAAGGCAAGGACGAATAAAAACGTGAAGACAGATGGCAGAAGGAGATAGACTACATAGCAGTGAATGCAATTTCTTTTTGATTTTGCAGGTTACAGTTGCATAATTTTGCATTTGCTTTTATGTTGGATCCCAACACTTTAAAAGAAGTTAAATTTGGGCTTTCAAAATGCATAGAAATTCTATTTTTTAAAAACCTGTGAGTTACAGTGGCTTTTGAGAACTGAATGATGCCAAACCCTTTCAGAACTTTATTTTTAACCAGCTTGCTCTTCAGAATGCTTTTGTACGGATTGTATTGTATGGACCTCCTGTAGTGGGGGATGTCGTAATTGCCATTGCACACAGAAAAATACAGCCACATGATAATCATCAATACAGTGATAAATAAATAAATGAAGTGATAGCTTTAACCACAACGTGATATTTTTTCATTTCTTACTCCTCCCAGATTCTGAATAATTGTTTGTTGTTGCTAATATTTTTAGGATAATTGCCTAAGTGTAGTTGTTTTCTTGTAGTTAATTCCAGTCTTCCTTGAAAAATAAGTATTTGTGTGTGGAGGAATTCTTGTAGGAATGGAAAAGCTATTACTATTTAAAGCCGGAAATAATTAAAGAAATATGAGAAGGCATTGTCTTTAATTCCAAATGTTGCAATAAAGAACACTGTTATGAGTTTATACTCATGTTCATTGTGTTCATCGTTCTCTTTAATTAAAACGTTTAGTGTTGTTGTGTTTCAACAGTTGCAATATGATGAAAAAAGCAAACTTTGATTTAAAACCAACAGTAACGTTAAGTGGCTGAAGGATTTGGATATAATTTTACTCTTTAAAACAGGGCTATGTGTTTTTGGTAGGTTTCTTTTTTTTTCTTCTCTAAGAATCAGTGGAAAAACAGCCAGCTGTTCTCCACTTGGTGCTTTGTTGGAGCATCTGAAACCTTTTAGAGGAAAACCAGTCAAAGTTTCCAGCATATTGTAAACATTCCTTTGCCTAGTGAACATGCTGACATAACCCTCGCTCTAGGGGGCACAATGTAAAGTACGAACAGAGGTCCAAAAAATGTGGTAGCTTTATTTAATAGTCTCACTTAAAAGAAAAAAAAAATTAAAGTGTTGTATTAACTATTTACAACCTTTCATTTTCTCTCACCAGTTTCTCTGGAGACCTACTGGCAATAATGAAATATGTATTTGAAGGAAAGCTCCAGCTGTACAAAAAGTAACAGTTGATTTTTAATCCTTGTCTGTGGGAGCATTGTGTCTCTCAAGGTGGTTATGGAGCTATCATATGACATCTTTTTAATGATATCAACTACAAAAATGGTTCAGTAGAATAGATAGCTCTCTGAAATGAAAGTGTTGCTTGCGAGATAAACAGCATCGGTGTATTGTGCTATAGCACTTAGGTTAACTGCTGTAAATTGCTATTCTAATAATGTCATTAATGGCTAGAGCAGTTGGCCTCACTAAATGAATATACAAGTCATTAATGCTAACATCAGAATAGTTTCCTTGTTATTTCAGAAGGCTTCCCTTTCACACTAATGCATCTTTTAGATTCTAAAACTCTATTTCAAGTCTCTGTAGTGCCCAAGACATTGAGGAAATGAGAAGAGCCTCTAGCTGGTTAAATAAAGTCTTACAGATAATTGAATTCAACTACTGATTTGTAATAAGCACGAACATTTCAAGCCGTCACCATTTTGGGGTTCACTTAAAAATTATCTACAAAAATAGTAGAATAAACAAAGAATAACTTTGTTCCTTTTGTTGTTGTTGCTAGGTGATTGTGATTGCTAGACTTCAGTTTTGCTTGATAATCTTAAGTTTACTTTTACTTTTTATGTATTTGTACAACTTTCCTCCAGCTTCACACAGCCAGCCCTCATTGAGGAGTTAATGTCAGGATTTCAAACAGTACCTTTACAGAGAAAAATAATGTGAAAAGCCATGTCCATCACACCAGCCTCTTAAAAGGAAGAAACCGATGAGCTCAGTGGGCACTCATCATTCCTCAGTATTGAGTTACTGTATTGCCCATTACCACATGGATGTTATTATTCTGACTCTTAGACTATAATATAATTATTTTACCCATAAAAATAGTTACCTTAAATATGCAAAATGACAGCATGAAGATGATATCCTTGTACCTCCATACACTGGTGAGTGATATGGTACTTTTTGGATTGTTTACTTATTAAAAACTGGCATTTGGCGTAGCCATTATTGTCCAAGAGTAAGAGAGAAACAGGATTGTCAGGAAATATTTTTTTTTTTATTAAAGGCTCTTTGACATAGGAGTTTTTTATCGGCACATCTTTGAAATAATAACTCTAGCATGTTTTAAGCTGAAATACTTAGATGTTTCATTTAGAATTCTGTGTCGAGAAAATTGGAGACAGTCTTAATACCGGATACTGGCAGATTATTTTATTTTATCTTCATTGTCTTTGATTTGCCAGGCACTGTTGGCTCTGTCACTCCTAACACATCTTGGGTTGTTATTTGTTAGTGTTAAGTGATTCTTCTTGCCTGGCTCTCCTCCTCTACTCAGTGATCTCTCCCGTGGTTTCTCTTTCAGATGGTTTATCTTATTCACCTTCCAACTTTCTGTGCCACGGCACTGCTCTCTGATCCCTATCTTTTCCTTCTTTACGCTTCTCTGGGTATCTCATGAATCTATTTACTGTGTGTGCTGCTGACTTTCTGGTCCACCTTTTAATTACAGTCTTGTCTCCTTTTATCTAAGCCGTTATCTACACCTGTCTCTCTGATTCTCCTCTCCGTGCTCTCCTTGTTGAGGTTTAGCTGTCATCTCAGCGTATAAAAGCCGTGACAATTAATCTCTGTTTAATCCTCCTCTCTCAATAACTGAGCCTCTCTGGCCTTTCATATATGTGGTGTATCTAAATCTTGGAGACAGGTTCTGCAGTGTTGAGCAAAATTATAACATTTTCCTTTCCAGCCACGTTTACGACATTTGCCCAGCCTTTTAAGCCACTTCTCATTCATCATTTTGCAGTTGCTGTTTTTATTCTATTTGCATAGCACCTAGCACAACAGTACCCTGTCATTATTATAATGAGAAATAGTTATAAGAATTATTAGTGTGTTTAACCAATGTCTAGGTAATTTGTGAGCTATTAAATTTGAGCGTAATGCATTATTCTTATTTCACAAAAGTGTGATACTAAACACATGGAATATTATTTACTCTAAATTCATTAATGGCTTTAAGTAGTGGTTTAGTTTGTTAACGTTATCTCATGATTTATTTAAAACACAAGTGTATAGTTTAAAATAATAATTTTATTGTAAATATCATTCATTGTTATAGCTTACTGAAGGAATGCAGTCCAGCTTTTTGATGTTAACGTCTCAAATTATGCAAACTGTAAACAGTTTATAAGTGGATTCATGCTTTTTCTCATGAAGACAAGCTCATCTTATACTTAAAATCAGGGAATGAAAACCAAAATTGTTCTCTACTTTATATTTTTGGCTTTATTTCTTTGAAATGATGAAACAAGTTCGAATGCTTTCTAACAACTTCGAAATATTAAAGTGCCCAGGGACAGGATAGGGATGATGTTTTGAAGGCAATAAATATTTCAGCTTCACATTTCAGTCTTTCTTCTTTGTTCCTTTGATCTGGCTTTGGTTTAGTTATCATTCCGCTTGAATGACTTCACACTGTCTTTCTTCCTCTCCACACCAAAAAGAAGTGTTCTGCACATATTCCATATGTTTGGGTGTTTGTGTTGTAGGAGAGCCTTCCTTGTTGCTCATTCTTTGTTGGTAACAGCTGCCTCTACAGTGAGATACCTAACCGCAGCCAAGTACATTTAGGTCCAATTTGTAATTTACACAGAAAACTGCTACTTAAATATCACTATCTGTTAAAAATAGTAGAGTAGGGAAAGTGAAACTGTGTATTTCAGAGAATTGGTATTACTTCTGAAGCAATTTTTCTTTAATATACTAAACCAACAGCCCCGCGTTTCTACAAATATATGATACTTCAGGCCTTAACACATTGTTTGTGTAGTTGAAGTAGTCTGCATTCTAGAAATTAAATTAGAGGGTCTGTTGCATGGGGTGTTTTGTAATGATTATTGCATTCAGCTGAAAAGTGGTGCTGTGGATCTTGCATTTGGCTAAAAAAATCGCTAAAATATTGTGTTCATGAGGAGATCTGCCAGTATCCAGGCACCTCCCTGCGAGAGTCTCTTGGAGACTGGGAGCAGGATGGTGGGTTTGCTTATATTTCTGGATACAAAATCTTAATCTGTTTCTGTAGCTTATGCACAAAAGACGCCGAAGTAAATTTCCTAAATTTTGCTTTTGCGTGGGAAGATTATCTCTAAGGTCCCTTCCAACCCGAACTATTCTATGACTCTATGATTGTGTATGTTTTGGTGAAGGTTATTTTTTGACTCTTTGGCATACTGTCTGTTATGTTTTCCTGCAAGTTGTGTTCTCCTTTGGGAGCACGTGTTTATGTAGTTCTTTTATAATATAACTGGACTATATAAATGGTGATAACTGATTTTGTTTCAACACAGAGTAGTAAAAAGAGTATGTTTTACTTCTTGTGTCAACAAATAAAAAGGCAAGCTCTTTAGAAACAAGCCCAGCAATATCCTCTTTCCACCAAGTGAAGGACTGAAGGCTCAGCATTTACTCTTCTTTCCCCATAAATCAGCCTTACAGAAGAAGATTCATTTTTATCTGCAGGCTTAAACCCAGAGTCCTACTAATCTGTGATAGACAAGAGATGGAGCCTCTCTTTCTTGTGGAGTCCATCAGTATCTAAGTTTCAGAAGCTTATTCACTTGGCAAAATGTATCCTTACCCTCCAGTACTGTCAGGAAACAATGGTTTGGACATGAATGGATTTTCATTGCTGCCAATAGTATTTGAAAACATGGCGAAGAGTTTGCATATCCCCAAATTGAAGCCTGGTATCATTTTTTTATAAGAAACCATCAGCATTTTCATTATCTGGTTATTTTTTGTATCACTTAAGAGCTCTCTAAACTGCACATGGGGTGCTTGTGTGCAGATTTACTGATGGAATGTGAAACTTGCTGTCCACATGTAGCTCCTGGAGGTACATATTTTGTACACGTGTAGGTTTATATGCAGTTGAAAATGCTTTAGTTTGTTGAAAAGACTGAGACCTAGACATGTGCATCTGCTCTTGTTTGTTGTTGGTCAGCCCTTGCTTTCATACAGAGAATGGTGAGCCGCCTGGGAGTGAAAATACTGGTTCATACTATGTTTTCTGGGACATTGTAAGTTTATTTAACCTCTCATGTAAATCACTGGATTGCCCTGTATTTCATTTACTTAGCTTGCAACGCTGTAATGTTTTTACTGTGTTCAGTTGTTACCTTTTGGAATACTTTTTATGAAGCAAGGAAAATAGTTATGATTAAGCATGAAGAGGAAGTATGTAAGATGTTTATATTTTCCATTTATCAGTACACTTCAGAGTGCTGCTTTCTGAAATTGCAATTCTGGACTTCATAGTCAACTTCCACTGAGATAGTTTGTGCTGTGTAAGATTACTAATTCTATTCCCATATCCTTTATGCACTGAAACAAGAGGAATACGCTGGTTTTTAAATTGGGGCCAAAGAGTAAATTCACCCTGTTTTTACATTCAAGCCGGCTCAGCTTTAGGGGATTTAAATGATGTAATTGTATTGTATTCAGCCCCAGAACTAGACCAACTGAAAAAAATAATCTTCAAAGTGAATATTTTAGTGCTTCATGCAAGGCACATTGCTCAGTGTCTTGGGAAAAAAAAGTAAAGCTTTTCTTATATTTGTGAACCGTGGTCCATTGTTGTACAGGCTTTCTAAGCTTCTGTACAAATCTTAACTGCACAAAAAGTAGAGAGTGCTAGCTCCCACATCCTTGCGAATTCCTGCTTATAATGAGATGTTGCATCTGTTCAGGGGATGAAGTCCTTAAAAGAAAGGAAGGTGCATAAAACCACATTCCGAAAAGTTTACATCATATTTGAAAATCAACATTCCTCAGGAGGAAGATACTAATTCATTAACAGCACAAGGACTGAGGCTTGTGCTTTTACATTGGGAGTTGTTGCATTTCCATCTGACTGAACCAAAAATGTTGTTCCAGCATCTCTTGACGCTTATCAGTGTGCATATGTTTGATAAGATTTGGGGTTTGGATTTGTTTCCAGTGTGGTGTAGAAGTGTTAGGTGTATTTTGCAGGGAGGGACATTTGTTACCCAGGACCTATAATGGAATTAGGGCTCTTTGGAAGAAGTAATTGAGGCTTTCCCCCCCTCAGTGTTTTCTCCAGGGGAATAGTGCTCCACTGGTGAACAGTGCTGCCCAGCTCTTCTTTTCAGGTTCTCTTGAGCCATACGTAGGACAGTTCATCCTTTTCCTTATTCTTTCCTGTGAACTGCTGGTAGATTTTTGTTGTGGGAGAAGGGAACAACATGCTCACTGTAATTCAGTATGAAACAAGTATTAACATAAACATTTCTCTATTCATCAGCTTCCTTGTACATGAGTTTCAGGGCGATAATTGAGCCAAACGCCTTTGCAGCTGGAGCTGATGCATAACTAACTCATCAGACAGCTCATATGATTTTTAGCTCTGGAGGCATCACTGGTGTGCCCATTCTGAGAAGCTTCTGAGGATTTTTGTACTTGCAATTACGATCTTTTGGATCCTCTGTAGTAGAAACTTAAATCCTAAATGTTCTTTTTGCTAGTTTAACACACCTGGGGGTGGTAAGGGAGATACGGGCGCTCTGGTACAAGCTACTCCAGTTACCAGATTATTGGGAACAAACTCTGTTCCCTCTAAGAGGGCTGAAGGCTCGGCAGCTCAGCTGAAGTGCATTTACCACCAATGCACGCAGCATGGGGAATAAGAAGGAAGAGCTGGAAGCTGTTGTAGGGCAAGGAGCCTATGATGTCATTGCCATCATGTAAAGGTGGTGGGATGACTCATATAACTGGAGTACAGATATGGTGGGTACAAACTCTTCAGGAGGGATAGGAAGGGTGGGAGAGGAGGCAGGGTAGCCCTCTTTGTAAGGGAGGACTTGGACACTGTTCAGATGGATTGTGGCGATGAGGAGATTGAGTGTCTGTGGGTTAAAATCAGAGGAGCCCATCAGAAGGTAGATTTTGTGATGGGAGCCTGTTACAGGCCACCCAGCCAAGGAGAAGCAGCTGATGAGCTCCTCTATAAACAGCTGGGGTTAATCTCTAGATCGATGCCTCTCATTCTTGTGGGAGACTTCAATCTTCCTGATATCTGCTGGAAGTACAATAGAGCAGAAAGGAAGCAGTCTAGGAGGCTCCTGGAGTGCATGGAAGACAACGTCCTAGCACAGCTGGTGAATGAACCGAGAAGGGAAGATGCCCTCCTGGACCTGCTGTTTGTGAGCAGAGAAGGCCTTGTTGGGGGATGTGGCAGGAGGAGGACACCTAGGACTAAGCGATCATGAGACGATAGAGTTTTCTGTTCTAGGAGAAGTGAAGAGGGTGGTTAGCAGGACAGTAGCATTAAATTTCCAGAGGGCAGACTCTGAACTCTTCAGAAGGCTGGTTGGCAAAGTCTCATGGGAGACAGTGCTTAAGGGCAAGGGAGCCCATGAGGGCTGGGAGCTCTTCAGAAAGGAGATCCTAGTGGCTCAGGAGAAACCATCCCCATGTTCCAGAAAAAACGCCGGCAGGAGAAAAAACCAGCTTGGTTGAACAGTGATATCTTGAGTGATATCAAGAAGAAGAGAAAAGTTCATGGGCTCTGGAAGAGGGGACAGGCCTCTTGAGTGGACTACAGGAGGGAAGTGAGATTGTGTAGAGAAAAAATCAGAAGGGCTAAGGCTCAACTAGAAATCAGATTGATATCAGAAAGATAACAAAAAAATCTTTCTATAAATATATAAATAATAAAAGGAGGACTAGGGAGACCATACAGTCCCTATTGGATTCAGAAGGAGCAACAGTGAGAGGGGATGAGGATAAGGCTGAGGGACTTAATGCCTTCTTTGCCTCAGGCTTTAATTGTAAAGAAAGTTGTTCCCTCTGTGTACAAACCCCGGAGCTAGAGGAGCAAAATGAGGCTCCCATGGTCCAAGAGGAGGTGGTCAGAGCCTTGCTAGCCCGACTAGACACCCACAAGTCCATGAGGCTGGATGAGATTCACCCGAGGGTATTGAAGGAGCTGGCAGATGTGCTGGCCAAACCCCTTTCCATCATCTTCCAACAGTCCTGGAAGACTATTAATAGCAATATTAATATTAATAGAAAATATTAATAGCAGTCTTCTTAGGTCTCAATTATTTCATCAGCTGTAAGGAAGGTACCGAAGTCAAATATTTATTTTTCAAAAATATGCATAATGAAAAAACAATAAAAGTAAACAGTCACATACTTACTCAGGGCTTGTGGCATTTCTTTGATCTCTTTGCCTGCTCTCCTGCACTGCAAACGGACACTTTGTGAAGATGCCGGATTATGTTCTTTGTCCCATTGTCAAAGTCTGGTATGAAAACCACAGAAGAGGATGTGAATGCTGTAACTTTGGGATTGGCAGCTTCCTGACCTTTATAAAAAGCTTGCTCAGTGCTGTAATAGCTAGTTCAGTGCTGGCAAGGTGACAGACTAGATGAATTAGCTGGTCTTTTCCGTCTCTTATGTGTCAGAGTCTTTGTTTTATATGGAAATAATTTCTGTCAAAATGGGAAATTCATCATGAGGTACTTCCTCTGCCTGTAAAATGAAAATGTCAACCACAGGTCTGTTTGAATGTGTCTTCTGTTACAAGCCACTGGTGGAGCCAGCTTTGTCCATTGATACTATTGTGTTCCCCTGGGTTTTAACACAGAGTCGGGCGACTCCACTGACCTGCAGTAATAGAAACGTGGAATGGGAAGTTAGCAACTCTACCCAATTGTCTTGTGTGAAGTATTACATCGAATTTCCTTAAGTATTTAGAAGTTATCAGATTTTCTGTGATATGTCGACGTGGTGGATATGTCTAATTTTTTTAGGGATATGGATATAAATATATATATCTGTGCATCTTTATATATTAAATAGTATACATGCATTGCTCTTGATATACAGATATCTCAAGAAACCGAAGCCCATTTCTATATAAATATCAACATTAATATGTCAAATAGCATAGGCTGTTACTATGAAATATCTTTGCATAAAGATTTAACATCGATCGTTACTTTAAAGACTGAATAGCTATTACAGCATTATGGGCTTCTAATAGATTAAGAAAGTACTGCATGTCATGCATTATCCTGCTTTGCATTTTGATACATCAAGCAGTGAATAATCCTGCATCTTCTCTGAGCAAAGATGGCACTGGGATAAATTTTTTTTGTTTGTTTTTAATGAGAGAAGGCGATCATAGTGAAAGGAATTAATTTAAATATTGGGGGGCAATGTACTACTAAAGATGGGATTAATAAAAGGGGCTTATACAGCAGGTAGAAAACCATTCAAGTCAATGGAGGCTTTGAAGCTGGAGGTATTGTCGTAAGCGCTGAACGCCGTGTTTAGGTGTGTGGAATTCAGTAAGAGAAAGTGAAAATAACTCCAGCCTTCTGTTCACATCTTCAAAGTATTGCTGAGGGAAGTTTGGCAGAAGCGGGGACAGGAAATTGAAATCTGAATACTATTTTAAACTGATCGGGTTAAAGGCCTCTCTTTTACACTAGCACACTTGTTCTTTTATTTGATACTTGAACTCTGAAAAATTTCTGTGACTTTCTAGGGAGAAGGAGGAGCAGCTGACTCGGGTGACAGAGGTACAGAGGCTGCAGGCCCAGCAGGCAGATGCTGCCCTGGAGGAGTTTAAGCGGCAGGTGGAGCTGAACTCAGAAAAAGTCTACGCTGAAACGAAACAGCAGGTGAGAAGGTCACAATGCCAGCCTTTCTGAAACTCTGTCTCAGTAGGATAGCATATTCTGATCTTATAATGCCAGAAACATGCTTCACTTGAGAGTGCCACATCAAAATCTTTCACAATGTAGTGTCTTTGCTAGCAAGTCAAAAAGGGATGTTAGCGGTTGTTTCATCTTTCTAACAAAGCCAGAATTGTCATTGTTATAAAGATATCTGCAGTTATGATACTGATTAGGGATTTTTCCAGAGTGAGTGGATAAAATGTTAGTTTATACACCCCTACGGAACGACGTTTGTAATTTTCCACTTAAATCTGTGTCTCTTCCTACTCTTTTTGGAACGACTCTGTCTTCTGTTAATGAGGTCTCATAATCAATTTGAGCCTAAACAGAGGCAGAGCCAGCCCTTGTGGCTGCTGGCAGTCATGGGCAGAGGACAAAAAATCCATTTTTCTGTCCGTAAAAATTAGTAGCAGGAATTTTTGTGAAAATATTTTAGTGTCCTAACTTTCTTATGGAGCAAAAAGTAAATAAATGATTGTCCCTGGGATTTTACAAATTCAGCACCTTGCATGAAATAAGGAACAAGCAACAGGTGATCGAGAAGAAGGGAAGGGAGCATTTCCTTCATGTACTTATGTGGTTGAAATCTCGATACATAACTGAAGCTTGTAATTCTGCCTGACCGTATACTCAGTTTTCCAACCTCACCTATCATAACCAAACCTCAGTGCTGACAGTGGGATGCTGGGATCTTATATTGTGAGGGATTTCTAAGGATGTTGTCTCATAACTTCACAAGAACAAAAAGGGAATTTGTTAAGTTTTATTTCTGAAAATCTTCTGCAAAAGTGAGAAATTAAGTAAGGCATTGCTGATATTTTACGACCTCGTGTAGGCAGCAAGTAATAGGAAATTATTGAAAATTTAAAAAAGCAAGAATAAACTTACAAAAGAAAGATTTGTTCTCCAAACTAGACCCATGAGGGCAATACGACACATCTTATCCAGCATCCTATGCTGCGAGACTGTCCTTCGGCCTCTTCATGATGACTTAAAATAATATCTTATTTCTGCTCCAAAAGGGACACAGTCTAATTCTAGGAAGACTAATAATAGTTTCATTCACTTAAAAAAAAAAATTAGCAAACTAATCGAAAAAAAAAAAAAATACACAAGAGAATTTGGAAACAATTGTCATTTAAAAATTACAACAAATTTCTTTTAGAATATTGCTATGTTCTGAGACATTTTGAAAATAAATTTTGCTGCACTCTGGTAGTCAGCCATGGGGTTGTTCTGTCCTTGCTTGCACAGAAATATAGAAATAGTAAATGATATTGTACAACTGAGCAGTACTGTTCTACAGCTTCAAGGAAATACATCAAAGATATGCTACTGAAGCTGACTTCATAGCTTTGTCCTTTCTCATTCTTCTGCACACACATACTCTTCAGATAAATCACCCGTTAGATTGTAACGTATTGGAAAATTCTAGTTTTTTGTGGTTAGATGGAATGTATTACTTATAAAACAAAAACTGTAGTAGCTATAGCAACGCTGCTTTTAACTACACTAGAAATATTGGGCTTCTAAAGCCTTTTTTTGGTGTGTGGTAAAGTTAATTATGGAGAAAAGTAGAATAAGGTCTGGCATTTTCAGTTCTTGTAATCAATATTTTATTCATTAGTTTGGCTCTGATTTTTTTTTTCTTATTTTTACCATCTGCTTCCCATTTTGTCAAGCTTGTGATTATTAAGAGTCACCTGATAATGATTGATGGACAAGTGGTACATTTTGAACTGCAAAATCTGCATTTTTTTCTCTAATAACATCTAGCAAAAGGAGAAAAAATATGTAGAATGTGTCATGGTGCTTTATATATATAGTGTTTCTTAGGTTTGGCAGCTAAGATCAAGAGCTCTCATTGCACTTGTAGGAAATATATGAATGTGACCTAACAAGTACAGCACAAAAGCCAGGAGCGTTAAAGCATCTTTGCATATGTTTTTACTATTTCACATTTCAGAATGTTTTCATTCTCTAAAAAAGAATCAAATTAAAATCCTTTAATAAAGTAACGAAATCTTTTCTTTTTCTGGGTTTTATTGAGCTAAGTGAAATATGGCTATCAATGTGCACCTTGAGTACGGTTGGAGGTGGAAGAAATTATTCCCAAAATATTCATTGGAGTTCCTTTTCTTAATAGCAGACAGTAGCAGTGAGGCTTAAGAACTACTGGAAGGATAACTTGTTCCTTTCTGTTCTGGTTTTCCACTTTCTATCTGGCCAACAATTCCTAGTCTTACATCTTCCTCTCTTGCAGCAGTGTATTCCAAGAAAATGCTTTTCCCTCTCTGAGTGTTGCCTTTTCTCCTGTTTCCCTAGCTTAGAAGTGGTGTCCAGGCCGATTGGCAAAGACATCTGTTGAAGACAGAGCACTCCCTCAGGCCAAACAGGATTTTGGCTTGTGATTCAGGAATTCATGTGTTTCTTTTGGTAGATCAGATGGACTTGTGGCAGCACTGGTCCTCCTGACAGCTATGCCCATTTTCTCCCTTTTTCTAGGGAAGTGGTTTATTGTCTGCTTGTGTAGAGACCTGGATCTAAAAGTCATTGATGAGTATGCATTGCAGCATAGAACTGCTTATATATATATATATATTCCCCTGAAAACATGCCTGATGTACCGCTAATGGTTGTGCTTTTGATACAAAAGCCTTTGTTAATTGGGTTATGAAATTGCTTTCTTGATGCCGTGTGCTGGAATCTGTGGGACTCATTATTCATAGGAGATGACTATCTTCAAGAAGACTTTACTTGCAGCCAAATAATTCTCTTTTAAGTTATTTTACTGATTTAATGTAAACTCACTTTAAATGTGTACTTTGTGCACTGGCTCACACAGGATTGTCCTTGAATTTCCACAGGCAATCTATTTTTAAGTGAAAAGTATTTGAGTCTTAAATAAGTCTAGAAAAAATATTCATTTAATTTTGATGGGATGTTCACCACTGTCAAGTGAAAAACAGAGCCAATACTTTGTAACTGGGGAGTGGCCCAGTCTAAGTGATCACTATATCTTTAAGTAACTAATAATCTAGTATTGACTGAATATTCACTCTCTCTCAAAAAAAATTGTAGTGTTATCATTCTCAGCAAGTTGTATTCTTGTCTTTGGTGGTTTTGCAAGCAACTGTAGAAACGCTAGAATGTTTCAAGCTATACTTTTTTTAAAAACATGAAATATTCCCTTTCTTTTACCATGTAGATGGAAAAGGTTGAAGCAGATCTAAGAAGATCAAAATCACTCCGGGAAAAGCAGTCCAAAGAATTCTCCTGGCAATTGGAAGATCTCAAGCAAAGATATGAGCAACAGGTCAGTTGGTTTGCTCCTTCAGGTGCAGGGGAGGAGGGACATCTTTTCATGCAAGTGTAGGTCAGTTCCTGTGGCAGGCTTCATCTTGTTCTCACTGTGTATTGCTGCTCTTTGAATAAAGACAAATTTATAGTTGTGCAGAGTTTGTGATGGGGGATATAGGAGGAAGAGTCCACATAGAAAATATTTTTCTTTCCTCTTTGCCATCTTTTGTACCTCTGACTCTTTCAAATTGTTTCCCAGGCCTACAGGTGGCAACACCTATTTTCATAATGGACAGGTGAAATTATTTAATGTGTTATCTTTTTTTCTTCTTCTCAAGAAACAGTGGGTTTTTTTCTTCTTTTTATCATTTTTGACGTGGAGAGTGTTCCTGTGTGTGCTTGTTTTGGCCCACTGGCAGTGATTTCCTGTATTGTAATGTAATTTCAGGCTTGGGAAATATTAAGGGAACATTTGGGTGGAGACAAGAAAGTTCAGTAGTGTTGCGAAATGTAAAGGGAAAAACCAGAAATAGAAACCAACAAATTATTGCACGATACAGAGAGCTGTGAGGCTGAAACAGCCCATCAAACACTTGTGTAAGGTGGTACTTTGTTATGAAACTGAAGTGGTGTTTGGTAACGCCTGCTAAAAGACTAGAAATATTTATTAGCAATGATACAACTAATCCATAAGTTTTAAGTTCTCTTATCATCGTTTTTATATAGATATAAGTTGACATTCCCATCAGGGAAATGGCATTTCATTTCTGTTTGCCTTCTGTGTGGGTAAGAGGATGAAATACTGCAGATGGCTTGTGATACAAGATGTGCTCTGGTCTGTCTGGAAGGGCTTTTTTCAGCTAATTAAGGAACAGCATCACTTTGGTAGGTGTTGAGAGCTGCGCTTGGGAGTAACAGTGGTGTGGTTTGTGCATGGCTCTCAACTTTGATTTGAATTGAAGAGTTAGTTTGGATCGAAGTTTTTCCCTTATCCTCACTCCAAACTGTTGACGTTACTAGCTGGGTTCTCACCTGACATAGGGTGAGAAGCTCTCCCATGTAATACATACATCTCCACAGGCATTTTGTTAAACTACTGATATTATGATTCTTCTATTTAAGGGTTCAGGAATAGTCCAGGTTGCAGAGATACTGGGAGGAGGGGGCATATGTATTAAAACTTGTTTTCTTATATCATCGTGCCTGTTACATTGAGACCTTCTAGAGACTGGATGAAAAACAACTGGCAAAAGTAAGAAATGCATGTGATACTTAACTTTTTTGGTGAATCTTTTTTCCATCTGTGTTCTATTAATATTACAATAACCATTAGTGAAAGCAGTTTCCAACAAGAGGGGATGTTTACTTCTTCACTTATGTTTTATTTCAGATAACTACTTTTTACTGTAAGAAAGAACAGCTAGACTTTATGAAACATCACTGAAACCCAAGGAAGGGCTTTCAGTATTAAACAACCAAACAATGAGAGCCTCAGAAGGCTTTTCAGAGGAATCCTGTTTATGCCTCTTTTAAAGTTTATTTCTCTCAGTACTTCATTTGGAATGTTCTCTAAAAGCTTGCAAACAAGAAAAATATGTGACCCTTCCTGCAGACTGCAATGGGTTATCATTGGAAACTACATTCTTCTTGTATTGCCATTTCTGCAATACAAAGCTCCTTCAGCCCAGCACGGAGCCGTATGAGCTCAGTTCTTCCACTCCGAAAACCTCCTTTCAGTAGTTTCAACTTCTGTTTCTCTGTATTACTCTCCATTTATGCTTCAGAACTCCTAAACCACTTTTAAAGCAGGCTTTGCCTTGCCTTGTTTTACTGCACATTTCTTTGGTTGTTACTTGGGGAGGAATTGACTGATTTAAACTGTTTAAATAGTGCAGTAAATTAGAATTGGTGGTGCGTTTCAGCAGGGCTCTAGGAGACTTCTACTTGGGAAATAGACATCCAACCAGAAAATGGATACCTCAGCTGCAAGAGAAATGTGGTAATTGCTTTGAGATGTTCTGCCTCAAGTGTCTGAGTGTAATTGTCGAATGGAATTTATACACAGAGGGAAGGAAAATTGATCTTCATGTGTATTTTGTGTAGGTTGGCGTGGTAAGTGGCAGACGTAGCGCTCACAGCATACCAGATGATTCAGTTGCCCATGAATTTAATCAAGTCAGTAATGAAGAACCAAATGAACCGATGTGTTATCCAGTTCTCCTAGTTGAGAAACATCTTGGAAGTGTAGGAACTTGAGAGCTGGGTTTTGACCTCTGATGTACATGAATGGTTGTCTGTGCTTCACAGGGCTGTCCTTGAATTTCGATTTCAAAAGACATTACTGATGTGAACATGGACTGTTGGTTGTGAGGCTGAGAGATTGCTCTGCCTACAGATGAGATAAACTGATATATATTGATATTTATCTGATGCTTATATCAATAAATAACCTGATATATTGATTGATACATGTATATATTTATTTTCCTTGCAAAAGAATTAGGAAAAAAATACAGTGCTATGCTAAACTTTTCAAAAGCATTTGAATCCATTAAGAAAGCAAAGAAGAAATTTTGGATCTTGCAGTGTTTGGTTTCAGCTGTCACATGTCGCTCCTGGTTCCAGCTTCATCTGATTCAGTGCCACTTTCTTTTGAAGTATCCACTGAGAACACTCTTAGAGAGAAGCTAGTGGCTTTTTTTTTCTTTAAATATACTTTAGCTCAACTTTGTTCTACTTGCAGCTGTTAGATTTGAAAGTATATTTTGAAGAAAAAAATAACTCCAGCAGCACCACAGTTCCTATCTGCTGGGAGCAGCTGCTTGCGGCACTTCAAAGCCAGTGGACACCACAGCGAAGGCCTCAGCCTTTCCTGCCTTTGAAATGATTGCAGTATCTATAGTTGGGCTTTATGGCACTGTCAGCACAAGAAAAAAGGTTGTTTGGTTTTTTGCACCCCTCTCCTATTTTTCTTTTTCCCTTTTTTTTTTTTCTCCTGCTTTCCAGTTACATCCGCAGTTCAGCTCAAAATACCTGGGAAATGTTTCTGCTGAAATGAATTTCCACGAGCCCAAATGTTTGAAGGAGCACGTGCCCAGACTTATAAGTAACAGATTTTAGGCAGGCAAATTCATCAGGGAAGTTAATGAATTTCCTTTTTGCCCTGTATCCACATGAGTTGGGCATTTTCTGAGAGCAGGGTGGTTCGCAGCAGGGTCAAGTACACGCTCACCTTTGTTTCAAGCTACTTTTCATAAACTGTCATGAATGGAACACTTTTAATGAACTTCTGGAGATCTTAATGTTTAAATGGCATGAGCTTCTCCTTTTTTAAGAAAAAAATACAATAATAGATCACTATGATCACTGTTACGCCCATTTTTTTGCTATAAATAGTTGAAGTGCTATGACTAAGTGTGGAAAAAAAATGAGATACATGATTCGTAAGAGAGCCAAAGTCTAGGAAATGTCATTTTCCCAGCAGGAAAAATGTACTATGAAAATGCCGATGAATTATTCTCGTATCAGGATGGTATTACTTGCTGAGTTATGGACACACTTTCTGGGGTTAGATGCCAACCTTAATGTATAAATAAACCTTTTGTTTCCTTTTGCCTTTTCTTTAATAGTGTTTATCCCATTTTAAAATAAGAATTATTCATGCTTCCACAACAAAGTGGAAAAGGTCTTGCATGATAGCTGAAGAATCTCCCCATATCTCAGGAAATCCTTTCTTGGGACTTTCATTGTTGGGTTCTGACTTCTGCAAAACTTGTGAAGGAATAATTAGAGTTTTCGTCTTGTCCTATTTAGCCAAACAGGAAAGAAACAGGACATCTTCAGAAGTCTTTTACTGGATATTTAACAAAATCACTTTGAAATCATGTGGAAGATGAGAGAAATAGTCTACGCTTTTAAGTCGGGAGCAAGACAAAGATGTGGTTGAGCTTACATATGCCTTTTTATATTCAAGAAAGAGAGATAAAGAAGTGTAGAATCAGCTGGTTAAAAGTAAAATAAACATGGCTGTAATGTTACCTGCCAGCAGCAAGGACAAGTATCCAAGGTACTGCTGTTCTTATTTTAGCAGTGTGCAGAGCAGAGGAAAATATTATTAGGAGGAGAGGGAGAATGTTCTTTAGATCTTTCTGTATGTCTTTTCTCTTATAGCTCTTACGAGGTTAATGTAAAGAAAAGATTGAGGTTGCCTCAGGTAAAATATAAATTTTGTAACCGCAACCATTGTCTTTGTATATAAGCGTATGTATTTAAAATGAAACTTTTTATTTAGTACTGGCTTAATGTTAAGGTTCCAGGCACAATCTCCTGCTCAATTGCTTAAAAATAGTCCAATGTGTTACTTAGATTAATGGTTAATGGCTGAGCATCTTCCCTGATAATTTTTAACCATTTAATTTTGTGCCAAGAGATTTCACCACTGTCTGGATTGAGGCTGAGATGATGTTGATTTACCTTTGCTTAAAATTGTAGTGACGATTCCTTGAAATTCTGAAGGTAAGGTATTTTTGACCTGGGTGTGGTTTTTTTATTTCCCACTGAGAATTTCCATGTCCTCTCTGGGAAATGGCACCAGAACAGTTTGTGTAGGAAAGAGTGATGTAAAGGCTGTGACCTTGTGAGAGAAAATACAGCATAGGAATAGAGTAAAAAATCCAGGGATTCAGCATTAAACCAAGAAGCTGCTGGGACCTGGAGACAGGACATGGAAAGGAAGCTCCTCAGGGAAAGTAAGTAGTGTCTGTGAAAAGAATGTGTGAGTGAATGGGCTGTGAAAAGCCTGTGCAATGGGCCTAGAGCTCTTTGGGCTGAGAAACATCATGGATCAGGAGCACTGGAGAGGCAGGTCCAGCAGAAGGGGTTGGTTGGAGGGTTGGCATGGGCTGAAAGGTCCATTGAGCACAAGTTGGCTCTCCCGGAGCCAGCATTCCCTACTACCTCCTGCTTTAACCATGGCCACTCTGCCTTTCTGAGGTATGAAGCAGGGAGGATTGATGCTGCTTCTACGTGGGATGCGTTGAGTTTCCAGTCCCATGGTGTTTATTTGGCATAGTGCTTTTAGCTCAGCAGATCTTCCAGTTGGTTGTCTTGTCTTTGGAACTACTACAAACATCATCAGTCCTCTTGTGAGACAAAATAAGCATATGTTCACCTTAAACTCTGCCTCCAGTATTGTGCTCAAGCCTTCAGACGCATTCATCTGGACACACTAATAGAGATGACAGGCTTAACATTCAACCTGCTTTGTCCCCGTACCTCTTCTCAATTAGAGTCCCTGTCACCATGCTTATGTCCTAGCTTTTCTTCTTTCTCATTCTTCCTTTTCTGTTTCTTCTGGCTTCTTTCTGACCACACTGTTACTCACTTGAGTGAAGAAAACATTTACAAAGACGTGCTTGAAATGCGGTATTCCTCAGACCGGTGTTCAAGATATTTCTTAGCTGGACAGTCCGGTTATGTTCACAGATTCATGATCCACTTTTAGCATGCTGCTTGAGTTATAAGGACATAGTCTTTGTAAAAAGACTGTACCCCTACCTGAAGGTGTTCAAGGCCAGGTTGGATGAGGCTTTGAGCAACCTCATCCAGTGGGAGATGTCCCTGCCCATGGCAGTGGGGATGGAACTGGATGTGCTTTAAGATCCCTTCCAGCCCAAACCATTCTATGCTTCTAATAGACCGGCTTCTCCGTTTTAGCGAATTTCATACAATTCTTAGTTTGCAGTTGAAATACAGTTATTAGTGACAGATTATAAAGTGAAGTATAACAGGAAGCACATTCATGCCAATTAAGTTATTGCAGCCTGCAATGAAACAAAGTAAAACACATTCACTATGCATATACATTATCCTATACGTATTTGCTACTTCAGTGGTAATATATGGCTCTGCACTGATGTATTTTTCACTGCCCTGTTTGCCCTCAGCTCATTACAGCCCTTTTATCTTGTGAGTACTTTGCGTTCCAAATTACAGCAAAATCTCGAAAAAATGTGTGCTTTAAAAAATCCATTTAATTTATCTGCTGCAAAGTAGTTCTGGTATCTCCCTCGCCTTTCAGTGAAGATTCCTCTTTTCTGCCCAGAGTTATGCTAAGCCAGAGCCCAGCATGATTAATACTCGATCCTCCAGCCTGTTATATCAGATTACTTTTAGAAGCAATGTATTTGCAGAGATGGGTAATCCCCATATCCTCATGAAACACGCACATTTATTTATAGGCTTAGGCGACAGAAAATGCTAGATTTTAGCGGAGTTGTAATTTGGGGATAGATGGTGTGTTTTGTGCTATGCTGGGCAGAGGTTAGGGCTGGTTGTGAGCAAGGCAATGATAATGAAGACATCTGATTTACAAATGCTCTTAAATGCTTATAGAACTGCTGAAAAATAAGATGTACCTGATGCGTGCTGTACGAGTGAGTTCAGTTCAGCTCTTTGCCATGCCTTGTGTAGCTTACTGGTGGCTTCTCCAGCCCTCAGAAGTTCAATCATGGCAAAAGAGCGTTAGTAAAATCATCTTGCCATGCAGAGCTATATTTTACATAGGTGTCACTTACAATATTTCTGGAATCGTGGACATAAATTTACATGAATTTTCATACTTTGGTGTCAAATATTTATTGTAGCAGCTATGTGTTTCAAAGAGGTAGTGAGCTAACTAATTTCCTTTCCCTCCTTTGGGGACTATAAAAAGAATTTCAAAGGCATACTTGTTCTTGAGAACAAGTTGAAATTGTTCTAAAATTGAAAAGCCTAAACTTAGTGTGTGATGTAAAAGCAAAAACTGGATAGTAGAAGGTCTTGTCTATATTAGGGACTTTAAAAACGTATTTGCTGACGTTGATTATATTACAAGTATTTGGCTTCTGAAAATATCTTCTGCAATCAGCAGGCTGTTTATTGTTCCTCAGATGTACAAACTTGAACTAGTGCTAACAACAGCATGATTACACTTTAAGTCTTTATTAGGTTGTCTCTTGTTTCAGGAGGTTGTTCTAAAGCACCTACAGATTTAGGTACCATTACGCCTGGCTGCATTAGAATGCCACCATCCAGCAGCAGCTGTGGCTGTCGATGTTCTGCATAGGGTAGCATGATCCACATTGCCAAATTTGTTTGACAGTCTGCATGTATTTATGCTAGGGAACAGCAAAAGATGGTCAGAGTTCATGGATGAATCTGGTTTTAGCTTCTTCTCTTCTCTTCTCTTCTCTTCTCTTCTCTTCTCTTCTCTTCTCTTCTCTTCTCTTCTCTTCTCTTCTCTTCTCTTCTCTTCTCTTCTCTTCTCTTCTCTTCTCTTCTCTTCTCTTCTCTTCTCTTCTCTTCTCTTCTCTTCTCTTCTCTTCTCTTCTCTTCTCTTCTCTTCTCTTCTCTTCTCTTCTCTTCTCTTCTCTTCTCTTAAAAATTCAGTTAAAAACAGAAATTTAAAAGTAAACAGTGTAATTCTGGTGTTGGCTTAGTAAATCAGCTGTTGGCTGTTGCCTTGCGCATGGTTCTGTTTTACTGGTGCAGAAAGAACTGAAAATGAAGAATTCATTCAAAAGGAGGTCATAATTTTAAAATAATTGTGTTATTTGGTAATAATAATGTTTCACGGTAACAATAGCTATACGAGGTTGGATGGGACTGCTTGTTTTGGTGTCCAAGTCATGGCTGGAAATAGGAGCAGATGAGCAGAGAAGAGAATAAGAGAATTTAATCTTTGGGATGGCAAATTGAGGAAACATCTAAATCACAAAGAATACAATCTCACTATGGTAGTAATAGTGTGGACACCATTGCTTAATGGTCACATCTTCTCAATATTGCCCCTAATGCCCATTGTGGGTATCCTGTTGCTTGTGTGTCTAAAACACTGAACACCTAAATCTGTCTTCTAGACACTTATCTACTAATTATGAGCAAACATTTTTATGTAGTATGTTGAAAGGCTAAGTGTTTAGGGGTGGATACAGAAAGATCTCAACATGATACAGTTTTTAAAGGAGATGGTTCTGTTTTATCATTCATAAAGGTTCTCTCTGCCTCAAAGAAGAGACAGACTCCATACTGATTTATGAGGAATTAATATAGTTTTCATGCAGCTTCCTGTGATGAAGTCGTCCTCGTGTTGCTGGAAAACAGCATGTGACGGGATTTTTTTCCCTTTTGTTGGTGTGCATTAATTCTTTTTCCTATAAAAAAACCCCCAGCAACAACACAAGAATGAGAGACAGAGGAGTGGAAGAGCAACTGTAGTGCTTGGCAGCAGTTCTGAGGAGAACAGGAGGTTCAGTGAGTGTTCGCCAGTGCAATCAAACAGCTACTCAGTCACTTCACGTTATTTGTACAGGAGTGCATGGTTTGTTGATTCCAAATGTGGGGTATGTGTTAATACTCATTAGAGAAGATGGGTTTTCTCGGTCTTTGAACTCGAGGGAAGAAAATGCTCTTGTCCCCATCCTAGCTTTCCAACTCTGCTCCCTGCCAGAAGCCTCTAAAAAGCAAACCAAAACCATCACGGGGAATGTTTTGCTTTAAGTGGTGAGGGTTTTTTGTTCAACAAATTTGCCCTTTATGAAACATTTCCGCTCCTGCTGCCATCTTTTCTCTTCCCACACAGCAGACTGGGGGATGCCCCTCCTGCATAAAGAAAGACTGATCCCTTTGAACTCTTTCCACCTCTTAGCTTCAAAATTGTTGCTTCTATAACATAAATACTGCAAGTGAGGAGATCATAAAATAATACTTTCGTTACTTTGATTGAGTAAAGTGGTGACGTACATGTGTATCTGGCTGAAGAAACAAGATTGGTCCCTTGTCCACTTCAAACACACATTCTCTGCCTCCTGCCCTTACTTGTCTTCAGTCACAAAAGTGAAAACCTAAGTAATTGAACTTCCCTACGCCGAACTGTCTTACTCTAGGCCTTGGTTGGCACAACCAGCTGAAAATCCAGTAATTACGGGAAGGAAATGTTTGAAGAGCACCTTGCTTGTTGATGTGCTTTTTAATCGGGTCTGATTTGTGAAAAACTGCTGAACATAGTTTCCTGTAAGTCAGACAAAGCTTTTAGATTTATCTTAGGGAGGAAGAATTCTTTGATTTAGGCACACAAGGGCACTGCGAGCATCTGAAAAGCTACCAGTTTTGTACACAAACCTTGGGCAAAAACCTCGCTTAAAGAACTTGGTGTAAGGATCCCAGTACAGAGAATGCGTGCCTCCTGGGGGGATGAACTCCTTCAAGGTCTTCAGATGTCTCTTAATGAGCTCTTTAGTGTTATTAAATAATGTAGATATGGTAAACCATAGAATATCTTGTCTGTTCTACTTGCTTCTTTTCCAGAAGGATGCTCCCGGCCACAGCATGGATGACACATTTTATATTTAAACCCAGAATATGCTCATCTGTAGTTTGAGCAAATGCCTTTTTTAGACTTCACTTCACATTTTAAACCCAAAAGCCACACAAACAGCTAATATTCTTCCAGAATTGAATGCTACAGCTTTAAGATAAGGTGCTGGGGCGCTCTCAGCGCACACACAGCCGGCTCCTCCCGTTGGCTCTTTTTTTTCTCACGCTGAAAATCACCCACCATATTCATGATAAGAGCATTTTTTTCTTCTTCTTCTTTTTTTTTTTTTTTTTTTTTTCTTCTCCTTCTCCCTCCCCTCTCCGAAATCCACCAAAACTGAAGAAAAATCCAAGTGACTGTTCTTAGCAGCTGTGTGGCCCGGAGTTCAGTGGGGAAGCGGCTTCCTGCCGTCCCTATTCATCACCTGCTTCAAAGGCAGCCTGGCTGCTCCAGTGTGCAGGCCAGGTAGGGTGCCATTGTGCGCAGGCGGGGAGGATTAGTATCAAAGCTGCGGCAACCAGGCCCTTGGTCTCGGGCTGCCATTCAGTCTAGCGGGGAGAGGCTAAGGCTGGCCAAGGTCACAGCTTCCAGTGTGGTGCGGACTGGGAAAGGATCCTGAGAATAGAGGGCTTCTTATGAAATCATGGTGCAAGCTTGCAGCACAGCAGGTGCCCTTCTGGAACACATACATCTGTTTATGTTGGGATAGCGTAGCCGACAATGGGATAATAGAGCTTTGTTTTTTATAATTTTCTTTCTTTTTATTATTAAAAAAAAAAGACAACTGTATATCCAACGGCGTCGCGGAATATTGAAGGAAGAGCTTTCGCTTTGGAAATCATAAAGAATTCTTGAAAAGATTTAATTGCTGGGGTGGGGGGGTTGCGTGTGTATACTTAAGCGAAGCAGGCTGGCTATTAACCATTTAGGATCCTCGGCCCTGCTGATGAGCAGCAGCCGGGGACAGGCGGACCGTACGCAGAATGCGACAATGCCATTTTTTTTTTTTTCTTGTACGGTCCGACATTTGTACCAACAAATTGGTTAAGGATGCGCTGGATTTGCTCGGTTGTCTCCATTGTTGGAATTGTCTGGAGGAATTCTGTCACGCTAACGGTGGCTTTTTAAAAGGTGAGGTAATAGTGACGTAAAAATAAAATTGCCAACTTGATGAAATTAAGGGGAAAATTAAGCTGTAGACGAGTTGTCATGACGACAAGGATGTTCTGTTGATGAACTGTACTCCTCACTGTCCAATCAGATAGTGGAGCTGAAGCTGGAGCATGAACAGGAGAAGACGCACCTATTCCAGCAGCACAACGCAGAGAAGGACTGCCTGGTCCGAGACCATGAACGGGAAATCGAGAAACTGGAAAAACAGCTTCGCGCTGCCATGGCAGAGCACGAGAGTAAAACTCAAGAATGCAGGAAACGAGGTGGGCAGGTAATGATCAATAATGTTTGAAAGGCGTACGCTTATTAGAAAATGCTAATAATTCGTGTTTTCTGTTTGCCAGCATTGTTGGTGATGCACGCTGTGTGAGCATTTGCGAAACTGGCACATAAATGTGATTTTGTTTTTCTTTTTTCTTTTTTTTTTTTTCCGCTTTCCCCCCTCCTTTCCCACTGCTGAATAGGGCTTTAACTGCAAAAACCACAGGTAGCCAGATTAAAAATCCCATGGTGCGCTATAACTCGGCCTATTTATAATCTTGTCTCATTTTCTTTCATGATGGATTTGTTTAAGAAAAAAAGGTATCTGTTCTTCTCCCCCCCAGCTCTCACACCCACCCCTCCTTTTCTCCTTCCTGGACAAATCCATATGAATTATATCTGCTTCATTCATGTGCTTTTTTTTTGGTTTGTTTTAAATCTCTGCAGGTAACTCATAAATGGCTTTATTTCATTTTGTGCATGTCCTTTGTTTCAGTTTTGTATTCTAGATTTGCATTGTGTGTTTGGCTATGAACGTCAGATATTTGATAAGATGATGTGGGTTTCGGGTTGCTTACCATCACGTTTATTTTCCTACACACACACACGCACGCACCCCTCCCATCCTCCATCTCTGTTGTCACTGTTGGAAGCCATTTGGCAGAATAACCCCCAGCTGGGGTAGTATTTGACTCTTCAAACTTCTGGATGAAATGCGCACTGTCAGCATGGAAAATGATCTTTATGAGTTTTCAGTTCAAAAAGCATCTTATTGCATTATTTTTGTAAGGATGACATGGTGTATTTTCCTAAGAGCCTATATTAAAAAGGCCTGCAATGACAATATATAAAATATTAAGGTGATTTAGTAGTTTAAAGAGTATTCAGAAAGTAGCTCTACTAATCAGCATTAGAATTACTTATCATGCATGGATTATTTTATACCCAAACTGGACATTTTGGTAAGGCATCTTTAACGACATATGTTTTCCGCGCACCACCGCCTTCCCAATGAGATGTACAACTCTGACATTGAGGCGTTTTCACTTTACTTTCTTGTAGACTAGCAGGCTGTGTCTTTTACTGGCATCTATAATGTAGCTAAGTGTAATTGAATATTTAATTTTTAATTTTTTTTTATGTGTGGACAATTCAGACTATCGAAATCTGGCTTAAGTAAGAGTACTGGAAAACAAACGGCTTGTTGCGGGAAGATGAGGGGTGTTTTTCAGAGCCAGGACTTATTTCTCCACTTCCACCATAATGGTTTTCCAAGGAAAACGAGAGATATTTTTGTGAGACCGCTTGGGAAGAACATATTCAGGTTGCTCCTGAGAAAGTAAACCTTATCCTTTATTCTCCATTTTATTGTGAGAATGAACAAAGACTTAAATTATCAAAGGAGCTGATTTTAATCTTTGCATTTTTTTCTTTGGCCCAAGAGAGGTGAATCTTAACTCTATAGCTATTTGTGAATACCTTTTTCAAGTTGTATCATCCTTTCACCTGCATCCCTGATAATGTATTTGCGTGCAAAGGCAAAGCTATAGAAGTCAGGTTATAAACCAGTTTTAGAATTACATCGAATTATTCTGCCTACACACCAATGTTCATTACAATTATTGTATTGCTCTGTCTAACTCTGAATACGAAGGTAAAGGGACTATCTTAAGCATATTCAGAGAATCTAGGAGGTGTCTTGTAAGTATATCTCTCTATGTCATTCTGTTGTGGGTCATTTCTGGCAAAGCTTGGAGCCCAAACTTTGGTTGTGCTTTCTGTTGCCAATGGGGAATGCTACAGTCTGTACTCCAGGTGCTGTGTAGAATGCTGGAAATTATCGCAGCTATTGGGAAAAACTGAATAGTCCCCATAGCAAAGACTTTGGCCTTTTTACAAGGCTTTTCTTTGTGGTTTGAATATCCCTGTACAGTCACTTGAACACTGCCATGAGAATAACATGTAAATCAGGGAAGAAAATGCAATCGCCTTTGAGTAGAAAAGCTGTTGTTTATTTACATTCTAGTAAGGATCTATCAGCTTTCAAGGATGCGTATTTTTTCCATTTTGAAAAATAAATCATTCTTCATTCCTTCCTCTGGTCTTTGTATTAGAATTCACTTGTGTCTTTGCAGAGAGCTCAAGAGGCAATACTGGTGTTTCTTATTATGGCAAGTGTTTTCATATAATTTTTTAATCTTTGCATATATTTACAGAAATGCGTGGTTTGGAGATCTAATGTCCTTTATAAAAGGACAATGTCCCTTATCAAATACTTGGCAGTCTATTAAAGATATCGTAGTGATTTGATGAGATTACGTACACATAGCCTTTTGAAATACTGTTAATTTTGAACTAGGTTTGACGTTGGTCATTTTTAGGATTGCTTTATATTACAGTGAAGGTGCAACGAAACAGGAGAAGAGGCCATTTTGCTTCACTAAGTGAAGAGTGTATTTCCTGGGTATTTCAAAAAATTTAATAGTAATTAGTGTTAACACATATGAGTAGTTTAGTTTGAAGTACCTATTTGTTCAACGTTTGGTGAATGAAGTGAACACAGCGTTATTAAAGGTATTGACTATTTTTCTTTATTAAAACCTTGTCCATATGAAAGAGTAGTGAATGTTTAAAATAGATATTTCTTACTATGTTATTGAAGTCAGCTATGACTGAATACTGTGGAACAATTTATTATATTGTTACTGAAAAGATTAATTTTTTTATTGCATAGCCAAGGTCTTCGCTTTCACATAGGTCTTCAGCTACTGTGAAAGACAGTATACAAAACGGTTAGATTTTATTCAAGTATGAATACATTTATTGTTTTAATCAGAACTAAACTATAAAAATAAAGATTTCAGTGCATTGCCGAATTTTAATTAAATATAAAATAATGTTACTGCTTCTTTGTAATATAAATTTAATGCATTTTCAGAAAGGAACTTGATTGAAGCGGATGACCTTTTGTGTTGCTGATGAATTTATGGATAACAGTTGCATTCCATTTTAGCTCTTGGATTTCTCCATTTCTGGGAGGCTTGCTTTGATTTTTTTCACCTAGGGTTGTAATGCTTGAGGAGGAGTAAATTGACATGTAGGTCAATAAAAGTCAAAGCAGTACAAAGGCTTTTATACCATGCTGTGTTCTTGCAGTCTTTTAAATCCTATACGTTTTCTATGAACTGCCATAATATTGTTATTCTTTAAATGGCAGCTAATAATACAGGATTTATTTTTTTTTTCTGAACAAAAGGGTGGTTTTGAATCACTACTTCTTTTTAATTTAGGATTTTTTATATCAACCGGATTTTCTTTGGGCTGATCATTTGTTCCCCGCCTCCCTAAATAATTTTACACTATACATTAGCTCACAAAACAGGAGACTCCTTGGGTGATGGAGATCTTCCTTTTATTTTAATAAAAACAGCCTTGCTACTGAATTGGCAATTTTCTGAAGCGGGACTTCTGATTGCAGAGAATAATGCATTGATTTTTGTGAAATAAGATAACAAGTTTAGGAAATTTTAATAAGCAGTGCCAGATGGACTGTGGTGGCTGTGGTGCCAGTTGTACCCTTACATTTTCCCTTTATACTACTAATGTTATTTTCTCTTCAGCATCTGACACGTAGCCTCAACCAGCTCAAAGATCTCCGTGTTCCAGCAGCTGTACAGAGTTGGATCATTTTCATGCTTGTTCTTTGACCGTTGACCTTCGGGCAAAAAGAAGAAAAAAATGTACCCCTGTAACTTCAAATACAGCGCTTTGCACTGCAGTGAGGGGAAAAACGTTTCCACGAGGAAACTGAATTCTCTTTCCAGGCTCTGTTATGAGATAATTGGCAAGTCCACTGTTTTCATCCATTTGTAATTGGGTCAAGAGCAGCTCAAACACTCAGGCACGTTTTGCCAGTGTTGTCCTGCTATTTAATTTTAACATATATTTATACTGTCAGAAATGGAGCTGCTTTAAGAGAAGATCACTAGCGTTTGAGGGTCAACAAATAATGAGCCATTATTAGTTGGGAAAGTAAAACCTTGATCAGTTCTGAAGTCGTGCAAACACACGTACTGAGAATGGAGGTTGTTTCAAAAGAAAGAGCAGCCTAGAGGTGGTGAGAAGAGTTAATAAGGTGTTGTCCCATGGCTGAAGTATCTTTCCTTTTTCCTTTCTTGCTTTTTGCACTTCCTGAAATCCCCTTGGCCTTTATCTTCCCAGTTTGCTTTGCCTTCTGATAAATCAGCGGCTCCTTCCCTGGTGCCCAATGTATAGGGAACCCTTTTACTTCTTTTCTGGCTTCTCCTCTTTGAAAATTTGCTTCTGTGCGCTTGTAAGCAGTGATCTTTCTGCAGCTGCTGTTTTGCACCTGGTTCTGTCTGAATTAATTCTGAGCTGCTTGAGCCTGTTAACACTTAAAAAAAAACCCCAGTAATGATCATTATTTCCATTCCAATGATGATTGTTATTTTCGTTCCAGCAAATCCTTGATGTATGTTTATGTTTCTGTATAGATGATTACTGTATCAACAAAGTGAGGGGAACAGAAGAGATTTACCTTCTTTCTATATATGTAGTTAGTCCGAAGTGGTATGGTGCTATATTTGTCTGATGGAGAGCTTTGTCAGCTGCTGACAGCAGAAAATACTGAAAAAAATAATAGAAATATCGTATACTTGTTTAATGGTAACTGCATAACCCAGCACATGAACAGTTTCTGTCTGTGTGCAAAGATTGGGGTGGCAGTAACTTTTCATACTATACTAATACAGAAGGATTTCAGAAGCATTTGTTTCACAACAGAAGACTTTCTAAACTTTGATCTGACAGAACCTATTGTTACTGTACACATAAATTACTGATTAAGTCTTCTGCTTCATGGAATTGTTCTACTATCTCCAAGCACCGGTTTCCACAGGCTGATTCTTCTAGTATTAGTGGAAGCAGTTTGCTTGGTCATATCTGGAGAGTACAGATAGATGTAGACTGAGAAACGTTCAGATGTTGAAGGTGCTGCTGAAGTCACTTCTGTATATAATTTTGTGTAAATAAATTCTATGACTCATTTTTTCCTTGACTTATTTTTCTTCTCTTAATAAGAAAGTGCATTGTTTGCTCTGCAGGCTTTCTCTGCAGACAATCTAAAGCATAGAGTTGCAATCTAAATATTTGTTTGTTATATTTTACTTGGAGAGGAGCTTTTGGGCTGACAGGCAGGCTTCTGTAGACAGGCAGACATTCCCTTTTAGCCTTTCCTAAACAAAGGCTTTTGGCTATATTGCGGCATGTTTAATTTTACATTAATCAACGCAGGATAATGAACATGACTGTTGATGTGAAATATTTTAACTACCAAATATTTGTTGCAGCGCTTACGTTGTTTCCCTTGGTTGTTACTCACAGTTGCCTGGCTCGGGGCTGGGATGGATCCCATTGGTGAGGAATATCTACTAAAATCAAGGCTCTGAAGTTGTGTCCTATAGACATGTTCAAACTGGGCTCTAAACTGATAGCGGAGCTGTGAAGTTGAGTTCAGTGAAATGGCCAAGTGCACCAGGTTCCCTGGGTAGTGCTCAAATACCATCCCGTGTGGGGCTCTGGTAACCAGCACAGCTGGTTTCAGCTGCGCTTGAGTAAATGCAGAGGAGCTGGGGGAAGAATCTGGGCTCCAGCATAAACATAATCATTGAGATTGGAGGAAAAAATGAGCTTTTGCCCTAAAACTGAAGAACATAGAGCTCAGGCTTAGGGGCCCCTCCGTCCATCACCCCCATCAAGGCGAGGGGCTGGGCCTCCTGTGCACCTTCCCTTTCCCTGCTTAGATGAAGCCACCTTGTGACGTTTGTTGTTTTGTGTCAAGCACTCTGCTTCTGGTCCCTGCTTCTAAGCTGCTGTTTCTGTTTGAGATGCTTTTCAAAAGCCTGTTGAACAAGCTATAAACATCTGCCACTTCCTTGCTTAATGGAACCATCAAAGTGTTCCCATGCTGTAGTGGGTGATCATCTATGATCTCTTCCACGTTTTTCCTTGACTCTGACTTTTTACAATAGGACTGAAATTAGACGGTGCGGAATTTGGTGCAGGAGATGTGACTTTACTTGCTCCTCTGTTCGCTTGGACTTCAGGCTGTTCAACATTTGCAGTATTTACTAAAGACACTTTTGGAAGCCATACATAATGGTGCATAAATTATCATCCGCTGATAAAAAATGTTAAGTTAGCTTGGGAGAGACCTGACATTGTGTTGTCTACAGTCTATGTAAAAAAGAAAGCAGTTGCCATAGAAACTAGCTCATCACATATGAACTGAGATACTGAGATGGGGTTCTTTTCAGAAAAATGGACTTTCTGTTTATGCAATGTGAAATTGAATGTGTAAAGTGGTTGTGGTTGCACTGTAATCAACATTTTACATTTCTTTTTGTTTTAATGTTAAATATTGGCAACTGAAAAGGTGGAGCATATAATTTCACTTGTGTCAGGGCAGGCTGTATATCATATGGCAGTAATTTTAGTTTATACCAATAATCATGGTTTAGGAAAAAGTGATTATTTCCTGCATAGATGTTAATAAATATAGAATAATTTTTCTGAGAAAAAATGAAATCAATCTTGGCCATTGGCAGTGTGTAAATATACATATGTATAAATATATATATCAGCATAAAGGTTCTTTGCATTAGTTTTTAACACATAGACTAGGTGTGGCTGTGTGTACAGGGTTTGTATGTGATGGTATGAATGATTAACACTAAAATAGACAGTAAGCTATATATAGTGTGAAATTATTTTTAAAATTAAAGTTATTAAAGGCATATTGAAGTCAAATGATCGAGTACATGAGTAAACATGAAACAGGTGATATTAGCAGCACCATTTGAGATGGTGTAACGATTTCTAAGCAAAAAGGCGAAAATACTGTATTACTCTGCAGAAATGATCACCCTACAATACAAGCTCTTGATTTGGAAATAAAAGGAGCGTGTTCTTTCTATTTGAAGTTCAGCATGTGGCAAAGACAGACTAAAGTTGGTTATTCTAAGTATAAGACTCTAAATCTTCTCTTTTGAACGTAGTTTCTGTGATATCAGATTGTTCCAGGTATTACAACTAAACTTGTCTGGTAAATGTCTGCTGTACAGAGAAGGAGGTACTTACTCATAACATGCTTTATTAATGTTTTTTAGTTCTTTTGAAAATTGCTTTTTAGTATTATCTTATAATTTGCTTGAGAGCACTGTTGAACAGAAAGAAGTTGACTTCTCTTAGTCCATAGAACAAGTACAGCAATTTGCAAGGCAGCTGTGGTGTCTACTTCAGCCATTCCACTGAATATCTGAAGGGACATCCTCTAGTGGGAGGTCAGGATTCATATTGAAGTATTTTTCCACAGCATCATAGAATAATTTGAGTTGGAAGGACCTCTGGAGGCCATCGTGTCCAACCTCCTGCTCAAAGCAGGTCTAACTTCAAAATTACATCACGCTGCTCAAGGCCAAGTCCAACCGAGTTTTGAAAATCTGCACTGATGGAGATTGCACAACCTCCTTGGCCAACCTGCTTCACTACTTTACTGATCCATTGTGAAATTCCTTTTCCTTTATATCTAGTTGGAACGTATATTGTTACAACTTGGATCTGTAGCTTCTTTTGTCTTTTCATTGCCCCCTTCAAGAAAAGTCTTCCCACTGTCTTCCCTACAATTCCTCTTTACGCTTAGCTGAAGAGAAGAATTTGGTGCCTCCTTAGTCTTCCGCTCACCGGGCTGAATAAGCAGCGTGGTGAACTTCCTGAAGGTCCTAGTTCCCAGGTGTCTATGAATAGCAGCCCTGCTCTCCAGCAGACTGACCGCTTTCCCCCCAAGAGATGCCATCCACAGTATTGTGCAGGGTTTGTTCTGTCCCATCATCCAGGCCTTTCAGTTTTATCAGCCCCACCTGATATTTGAGAAATGCCACTTGTAACTGCTTGCCTATTGACTCCTACTTTTCACGCTCAGTGGTCCAGGGAGTTCTCCATTCACTTTGGAGTACACCCATCCAGTCTGTCTCTTCAGTTTGACTATGTGGATGCTGCAAGAGTCGGTACCAAAAGCTTTGCTCAACTCAAGGTAAAAGAATTTGACAGTTTTCTCTTTTCCAGAGATATTTAATTGTAGCAGACAATCAGCTTGGTCAGGCATGATTTACCCTTGCTGTATCTGGATTGGGTGTTCCCAGAGGCACTTTTATTCCTTGTGTGGAAATTAATTTCATGGAATTTTGTTCCATAATTTTTCCAGGGATGGAGGTTAGGATATCCTGTCTTTGGCTGCCTATGAAGGTGCTATGTATTGCAAATTAAGTAGTTAATTTTTTAGACTGTGCTTTTTCTCTTTTCCCTTTTCCAGGGAAAGATTATCCAAAGTCACTTTAGTCCCTGTTCCTTGGGTCAGCAGATGCTAATTCCATTCACTCACTGCCGCTATAAATAAAGTTTTGAACAGTAGTCTAGATGTTAAATGATTTATCTGATAGGAGAGATTTTATGATCCATTCAGTTCCTCAATTCAAAGGTATTATAAATACCAAATGAAAGAATGAAACACTAGACAAGAAATTATGACAATCTCTAGTTTGGAATGTTAACGCCACTTGTTTTGGCAGCATTACTGGTCTTAAAACAATAGGATCCATATGGATGCTAATTTTCCCAATTTTGAGTAATAAATACAACCTCTTTATGGTTTAACTAATGATATTACTCAATACCACTGCCGGGTCCAGTAGACTGTTCCATGATGAGGTAATAAATAGCAATTTTGGAGAGCCGATTATTTGTATTTTTCTTTTATGTGGTTTGTGATGGGGGAAGAAGAAATCACAAAGCCTTGCCCTCTCCTGTAGCTGACATACTTTGGCTGAAGATATGTCAGCTGAGAAATATGAGACCATCCATAAAGCTCTGCACGCTCCCACATTAAAGTGTTATAGAGAAACCTTCAAGTGGAAAATCAGTAACAAATTGCAGCTGAGATGCTTGTGGCACACTGTGCTGTCCCAGGAGCCCTACCACTGCTCTGCTTATTCCTCCATGTATTGCTTTAGTCAGGAAGAGGAATGGAAGGCTTCTCTGCTTTTGCTCTGTTTCATAGACAGAAGCAATGAGGGGGAAAAATCCCAAGCTGTGTGATGGGTTATCAGCGGATCTGATGATGAGGTTACTGGCACAGGCACCGGGCTGAATGCTTCACTGTTAAACATCTTTGCAGCTGTTAGCCCACTGGCCCAACACCAGTGTCTGTAGCAACTCTTCGAAGCCTCCGTTTCTGCCTCACGTGTTAGGAATTTGCTAACCCATCAGCTGGAGAGAAAGCCAAGTGCTCTGCACTCTTTCAGCTCTGCTTCTTGCACCAGTGCTGCACTCAGAGGCAGTTTGAACATCTTGGAAGGGGTGGATCTCAATCTCCTCCACTGAAGCACTGACTCTAAACACGCCATGTGTTTTATAATTTGAGTTTTATCCCCTGCTGGTTCTGAGCAGTGAATAACAAATATGTGCTGGTGAAGGTCTCCTGACCAGGCTCCATGGGACAGGCAAAGCAAAGAAATGGGGCAACGCCGTGCAATGCAAGGAATCGTGTTGGATGTGGGTGGTGGAGCCTGTTGGTCTCTGGCTGTGTGCTCTGCTCAGCCCCGTTGTGACCCACCTCCTTCTGCAGCTCAGAGAAGACCATCGCCTGCCTCCTTTTCTGAACCAAACTCTGCATTTGGCTCTTAGGCAGGACCAGCTGCCCTGGCACAGCCTTGGAGAGCCCACATAGCCTTTTGTATTGCTCCGCGTTTCCCATCCTCATTCATTATCTCCCTGTCTTTTCTGCTGCCATTTTGTGTTTCTGTTTTCACTCAAACCCTGATAAAAGCAGGAATTTTAGGTTCTGCATTTGGGGAAAGTCTAGATAAAACTTCACATATCCTCAGCTGTAGGCTGTGAAAATGTGTTAGATGTGTATGTTCAAGCTTACAGAACTGTATATGCCCTTTTTTGCAAGATGCCTTTTCTTCTATTTGGAAACCTACCTTTTTCCCCCCTATTTTTTTTTCTTTTTAGAGATAAATTAGAAAGAAAACACATTATTTAAAATACAGTATTTTCAATATGGAGTCAGACAGCAGAACTATTCTTTGGTCCAGTCACCTTTGAAGAAATGATTGTCACCTTACTTAAACAAATACTGTTTCTTCATTTGGAAGAGTGGCACAGACTCTGACAGTGATTTAAGGTCTTTAGTGTTGATTTCATGTGAAAAAATATTTTTCACAGCATGACTTTAAAGTAGACTTTTTTCCCCCAATTACGCTACATGTTGGCAGCAAATTAGCTTTGAGAGAATATTGTGCACACATCATAGTTCTCTGTTGATGTAGTGAGGAGTCATTTTTGGATCTTTCAGCTCAGTTAGACCAATGACTGACGTTGTTCATGTCTTCTGTTTCTGTAGATTTGAAAGACTCTCTTTTGACAGGGAAGATGATGTGGAAAAAAAAAAATGAAGCCAAAGTGCAGGAAATGATTGGCAAAGTGATGATATCATCAAATGTTCAAAGGCTTTGCAAATTGAAGCTTATTAGGCTGACATTTTGTCTTCTATTCAGCACTAATTGGAATCATGCCTGGGTGCATGATGTGGAAGGTGCTTAATATCTGAGTGTTTATCATGACAAAATGACAGAAATCGATGTCAAAGATGCCGTAGATATCTGTTTAATGGAGAAAACAATCTATTTCAAACTGCAATTACATGTCTTATAGTAAATTGTATTCATTTGTATAGAAGATCTCCTGAAATAATGCAATTAAGAAAACTTTGGGTTTGGCCCCTAAAATATTGGCCTGATTGTGGATATTCCATTTTCAGGTTTTAAAGTTCTTCAGAGTTTATAAAAAACAACACTGATGTAGTTTAAAAAAATATAAGGACAAAAAGCCCCTGGCACGCTGTTTTGACTTGAAACAGATCTGAAAATCCCAGGAAGAGTGAACTCCATCTTCCGTATGGGTGATACAGTTCTTCTGAAGTTGTCTCTGACAGCTTGAATTCCTTTGTAGTCTGTGCTTTCTGCTGTATTGACATCTGTAAAATGAATTTGGAAAAGAGAAATGGTGAAGAAAACCATGTTAGAAAGGCAGCCACTGCAAACGTAGAGTATGCCGGAATATTTGGAAGTTGCTGTATATTCTCTGGCTGTACTTTGGTGTCATTAGGATTTTCCGAGCTGGAGGAGCCTGCCCCTGTCGAGGGCACGTGTATGTTGTCTGGGTTGACTAACACACTGTTCATGTGTACTTACATCTTCATCTTGAACATTATGAAACTCAGTACAGATCTTCAATTACCCCCCTAGTGTAGTATAGAATTAATATTCATTCAACAGTCAATGGAAACTACTAGCTGTTAGCCGAGACCCCTGCCTGAATGACTGTCTTGAATTAAATACAGATTGATCATTGCAAAGTGATATATTAAAAAAAACCCAAACAAATTAATGCAGTCTGGATGCTCATAGGAATTACCGGTCATTAAGCGACTGATACAGCTGCCTGTGTGGTACTGTAAACTCCAGCAATCCTGTAACTAATAAGATGTTGACAAGCAGTAGTTTAGGGGATAATGGTGATTATTTGTATTGCTGGGATCTTCTTAGGTCTCTGAGTCTATGTTGTGTTAGTGGAAATATTTAACAACAGACAATTCATGTCTCGGGAAGCTCATAATGTAAATGTGCTCGTGGGATGTTAGAAGTGGGCACAGCAAGCAGAAGGTTCAGGACACATGATAAACAGTGAAGTTTATCAGTAGGTTGATGTGGTTTGAGCAAGAAAATAGAAGACACAGCACATGAGCTGCTTCTCTCAAGTAGCTCTATTTATGACATAGGAAAAATGCCTTTCCATGATTGTCTGTGGCATTAAGAGACTTCTAAAGCATACTGAGTACTTGCCACGTCTGAAGATGCTGCTATTATCAAATGCTTCATGTGACTGAATATAGAAGAAAAAGTCATTGACTGTAGGTGGGAGGTGAAAACATGAAGAATGTTTTAGTCTTTTCAAAGTTTGGGGACCCTTCTAATTATTTACATGCTTATGTAAATGCTACATTTAATAACAACTAACTGGTAGCATTTTGAACTATGTATTAGATTGATTTTCTTGTAGGACAGTAAATTTAAATAACTTGTTATTGTAACATCTGATCTCTTGGATACTGTTGTTGGGGAGCAGAGGGGGAGAGAATGGAATAGGACACAAGCTGTAAATATACCCTGGATAATATTAGAGAGAAAATACTGGTTTTCCTTCTAAAGTCAGTTGCAGGGTAGGGGAGAGAGGCAGTGTGTGTATTTATGTGTATGTATGTACGAGTGTGTCTGTATGATTGCCCTCTAATGGATAAACTCTGAATGGCTCAGCTTCTATGGATTTCTGTAGCAAAACATTACCTTCAGAGTGACTAGCATTTCCCCTTTTAGAAGAATCTTTTAATGTTTATTGGTAAGTCTGATACATCTTTTGTAAGGAACATTCCTTTAGCTTGTAAAATTAATTTGAAATTCAGTAGAAAGTCCCACAGTTTAGAGAAGCATCTTTTCTTTATTCTCTGAAGGTTTTTATTTCGGCTAAATTGTAACTGCTTAAAAATTGCCATTTTATTTTCCTATTTTTACCACAGTGCTAAAATAATAACTGAATATGAACAGGAAGAACCATATCTCTACAACAGCCTTTGGAGAGCAGTAGATGGGCAGAGCTCACTCCCCTTTATTCCATGCAGAGTGTGCTCCTGTCTTATAACACTCCTGCCAAGAGCCCCATGGAACCAGGATCCACCAAGCTCCAGAGAAGTGGTTGGAAAGAGGGAGTCAGCTCTTCACCCTATGTCTCCAGTTGACAATCCCTGCGGCCACTTCCACATTACCCTGCAGAGCAGCTTCCTGGCTGCTTGCTTGTGCAGTTTGTTTCCTAGCATTAAGTGGTAATGTAATTAATGTTCAATGTAATGTAATTAATGTTCATTGACCGAGATTTCAGATCTTAACGAGATACTTTATGAAGCCAAGTATTCTAGTGATGCATAGTAGATTAGGCTTTGTTTTGCTGTTTAAATAAAACTTCCTCTGAAGGTGACTTTAGAATGACCTGAGAAGGAAGGCTGCAGGTTAGTTGGAAATTGGATTTACAATTCTTTGCACTGAAAGTAAACCAATTCTACATGTTCTTTACAGTAGAATCCTAGTATAGTCCTATTTTTTTCCTAGCAGGACTCTTTTTTCATTCAATAAATACCTTTGGGAGAATTAAATTTCAGAATTACATTTCTTCTCTCTGCAGCCATAGACCCTTCCTTTTCAAATTTGCCAGCATTTGCTTTTGCATTTCGATAACTAAACAGTGTGTTGAATGCATAACAGAACATATGTGTCTAACAGCTTTGTTCATCTCAAGTTGTAGATGCCTGTGATTTCAGAGTAGCAGTTAGTGTCTAACAGTTAAACTCCTACTTTCAAGGAGGTTCGTGGTGGTGGGCAGCATGGTCATTCCGAAGAGGTTCCTGGTGCATATAGGTTGCGACAAGCCAAATATTCATACTTATGAATTCAGGTCAATGTAATGGAGAGACCAACCACTGGTTTGACGGAGCACTTCTAAGGTGCCTTCGATCTCTCTGTATATTAAGGTTTAGCTGAGTCTATGGTATTTTTATTTATGATCTGATTAACAAGGGAAATCTAGGTTGGAAGAGCAGAAAGAATAGTCCATTGATCAAATTCCCTTGTAATGACTGTGTGTAATTTTTGTATGAATAACTTCTCCAAGGTGTGATACCAGGCAGGCAAACAGTACTGACTTTTCTTGTCCTTCCACAGTGCTGGGATGCTGCCCTGTGCTCTGCCTGCTCAGCTTGGCAGGCAGTTTCACAGAGGACTATTGCAGTCACCTGAGAGCTTACTCCTGGAAGCAAAAAGGAATTCTTCCTGGGTTTTGTGCTACTACCTTTTCCATTCATAGTGAAAATAGAAAAAAAAAATTGTATATGTTAACAGAGAGGTGAAGGGTATTGCAGGAGCGTCTTCTCAGCCCAAGATGGAGAATTTATCTACATTTATAAATATTGGTGTTTTTCTTCTCAGCATGATGTTTCCTAGCAATATGTTTGCTGGGTTTTTTTCCTTAGAAAAGCTATTTTCCACTTACAGTACATCGACAGCCATTGTTTGTATTGTTTAGCATCAATTGAGGAATCTTTCTAAATGTTATTTTGATTTGATGACTTTGTTCGTCAGTGAATTATGAAAGCTCTGATTGTTTAGTGCACAAGGAGACTACAATACATTACTGGGTCACATGCTCACTTAATGCATGCATATCGTGATGGCAGTAGTAATAGCACCATTAAAGAACAAAAGGTAGCAACACATAGTAGCTCTGTATCTGGCCAATCCCCTCGAATTACCATAAATATTTGAGCAACCTGAATAGTTTTGGACTCTGTAGTAAAGCTTTCCTGTTCTTATCTGGCACTGAAGGAATGTGGAATAAAGTATTCATTTAACCAAGTATAAAAATATGTATGCTATGCAGTTATAATCATGTGTCATTAATCAGAAAATACTGCAGAAACTCTGACAAATTAAAAACACAAGGATGTATCTGCAAGGGCTTTTTCAGTCATTAAAAAGCTGCTTCACCTCTCAGGCAAACTATTTAATGGCAACTTCTTGCTCAGTGTACTGACATCTTCAAAGGCTCTGACATCTGTCGGCCTTTGAACTACCATTAAAAAATATTATCCCATTTCCATTCTTTTATGCCCATTTTTTTAATTATAGCCCTTCTTTCAAGTTAGGAACATGGTTGGTTTAAATGATGCTGTCCTTTCGTTTTCAGCCACCCAGCTGCGGTTTGAATAAATTGATGTAGAATCAAAGGCGGGACTTTAAAGGGAAAAGGTTTGATGGACTTGGACTCCGAACCAGATGAGGTTTTATGATGAAAAGGGTTTAATCCCAGCACAGGCATCGCTTCTATCAGTCGAGCAGTACAAAGCGATTCATATATATAGGTTCACGAGAAATGATCTATTTTTTTTTTTTTTTAAACAGCACAGATCTCTTCAGGACTTGCAAATGTGGCATTAGCTAATATTCAGAGAGCTGATTTCCTTTCATCCACCAGAAGCTTATGATTATAGTACAGTTCTCGAATTGGAAATGAGAGCTGCAACACAGATTTAAAGCTATGCTGTCTGATTTGTATTCAATATACATGTCACTGCGGGACAAGCTAGTCTAGGCCGAGCTGGTTCAATAAAGGGAAAAACAGTTTCAGCATCTGAAATTCGGGGGGGGAGATACCAATTAATTCTTACCTGTTCTACCTGAGTATTGTGTCGGATACTTAGTAGATTACTATAGTTTCTAAAGCTGTGCAAACAAACCCTTGTGATAACGTTTCTTTGGCGTCTTCTGCATCAGAAGCTGAGAGAAAATCTGCAGCATTAATCAGAAATGGCTTCTAACGTAGTCGTTTCTATGAAGGGAATGTTTGTGTTTCTGTGCATGAGTTTCAAGGAGGTTTAGCAGAGACAGCCCTGCTGTTCCTTTACAGCAACGACCTTCGTTAATGTGGCAATTAGGCCTGCGTAGGGAGAAAACTGAAACCTCTATCTCAACAAATGCATCAGATGCTGTTTGTCATAAATCCAACCCCATGGCATAAGCTCTCGAATAGTTCCCTGATCTTTGCGAGTCACCTTAGGAGGAATGTGGTGCATAGTCGTGGCTTCTTACTTTTACATACTCAGATTGTGTCCTTCGAAACAGTAATGCTTTCCAGAAAAGCAAAAGCAGTAGATTTCAAAAGTCTGCAGATTATGCCCTCTTAAAAGCTTGTGCTTCGCTGTGGTGCAGAAAGGAGACTGCTCCCTTTGGTGCTTTGCCTCCAGCCAACAGTTTCTCCTTCAAACCCTCCCCACAACTGTTGTTCCCTGCCGGATTATTCACTTTAGGAGTAATACATTGTTCCTCATCTCTTAATGCAATTTTTAAGGATATTTTGCAGATTTTTTTTTTGTTTGTTTTTTTGAGGGGGATGTGTGTAGTAAATATAAACATGGACCTGTATAAATGTATATATTCAGTGGGTTATTTTAATGCTAGTGTTTCATCAAATTTACATGTTTATTATGTGTTTAGATTTTTACATTTGCAATTTATATTCATATTTATTCAAAGTACAGTAGATCCCAAACAGTTGCATAAATAAATTGGAAAAAATTCCTGCCCCAGGATGCAGTGGCCTATTTGGCATTCAGGAAATGAAAGTGGCATCAACTGAATTCAAGGACAAACTGAGGATGGAAAGGACAGAGATCAATGTAAAGGTGCCAGAGGAAGATATTCTCGGTTCCAAGAAAAGAAATGTTATGCACACGGTTTTCATTTATTTTGTACAGATCATCCTGTGATTGATCTTGTCTTTCTGAACTGGTATCTGTGGAGCATGGTGCTTCCAAAAGGTCTCTGAACTCCAAGGAGCCACTGTCAAGACGATGGGAATAGTGCAACCAGTGCTTGAGGATGAAGGTGCTGAGAGGGAGACTAGAAATTGTCAGCTCAGTATGTGTGACAATATGTATCATCATCTGATGCCTTTGACTCAAACCTAACACCTCGGTAGAAGTAAAGACTTCCTTCTCTGGGATTTTTATCCTCAGATGGAGTGATATTTATCTGTTTGATATAAGGATCAGCACTAACGATAGTAAACTAGAATGTACTTCTTCCAATTAGGAGTAGATTTCAAAAAGGAGAAAGTCAAATGTTGCACGTGTGTGTGTAATTCTGCATCTTATTTGTGTAAGCAGCTAAGGAACCAATAAGAATTTCCACAACTTATTGATCACAGAAATACTGCAACCATTCTTACTGTCTTGCAGAAATGAGGGCTCTTTTGAAAGTTAGAAGCTGATTATTTCTTTAAAAATCTATACCTGCTAAGTGACAGCTTTTATTTCTGAAACTGCTTGATTTTCAGAATTTCTGCCTACACATTGCCATTCATGAGACCGAGAATGAGGACTTCATGCTTGGTTAAAGACTGTCATCTTCAATATAGCAGCATGACATCAGTAATGAGAGAGTTTCCTGGTGTATTAGGCTCTTTAGTGGAGCAGAGTAGTACACACAGGCGGGTGCATTTAAGTCATCTTCAGTCATCAGCCCAGAAAATAACAGTGTTAGGTTCCTTGTCTTCCTCTGATTATGCTGGAGTTTCATAAAAATGTATCTTTCTCACCTTGACTAACAGTCAGGGCAGAGCTTAGACAGCAGCATGAACTTCAACTCTTCCTCCAACCCCTCAAGTGCCTGTTGAGGAGAGAGTCACGGCAGACGACTGAGTGGCAGTTAGTGTCCAAAGTTTGCCTTTCTACTAGTATTAACTTAAGAAGCTGAAGATAAGAGGTATCTTATGTATGAACAGCTTATTACTTTTCCTTTGTGTCTGCATCTTGTCTTATGTTTGTCCCGTCAAGTTTTGCAACTGATGCTATTTCTGTTAGAGTCACCGTAAAACCCTTATGGGATGTATAGGGTAAAACTTCTGGAATGTTCAAATGATGTATGTGTTAAGAGCAGTGATTTAAACAAATACATTCAAAAGAGAAGTGTGTGGTACTTTTCTGGTTGCGTTTTTTTGGGGAGTGGGTTTTTAACTTACAGTGAAGAATTTCTATTAATTGACAGAGCAAAGGGAATCCTCACAGACAATACAGCCTGCACCTCTTCTGTGAACCAGTTAGGAACTATAATATGTTTAATTTTGCTGCCTCATAGAAATGAATGTCTCCAGTAATCCTTAATTCTGTAACACATCATGTCTGCATTTAAATCAGAATTACATGTTGTTAACGCTTTTGAATTTAATACCTGGAAAATTTAAATGCAAATGTTTTTAAAAACCTTTGACTTAGCGGATGCCAGATGCTCAGATTGATGGGTAGTTCTTCACAGTCCTCTGCAGACATCTTTAGCCCCGTTTCAGTGTTCCATTGCAGAGAAGTCCTGTTCCTCCTTAAATATCAGTAGCTTTTCTTCACTTTCAAAACAAGGTTTGCCCCAGTGTGATGTCAGAGCTGAATATATCTTTAACATTCATCTGAAAGGAATATTTTCCTTTCACATCCTGAAACACAGAAAATAAAGCTGTGCATTTTTTCAGAAAGGAAAACAGGGAAGACTGAACTGGTGTTTAGTTTAGTGTAATTTTCATTAATTGCTCTTTAGGGCTGGGTTATTATGGTTCCTGTGATGCAGCAGACGTGGTATTAGATACAGATTTTTTAATTATTATTATTTTTTTAGCCATTCTGTATTTTACCTGTGTTCTGCTTTCACAACACATTTTAGGAAATCATCGCATTAAGCAGGTATTTATGACTAACTTTTTTTTTTTTTTTGCATCTCCATCATATTTAATTTAGATTAATGCACTTATGGAGATTCCTAGGTGCCCAGTTGAATGTCTCCATTAAATTTCATAGTAGAAAGACACAAAGAAATGGATCTTCCAACTAGTCCTTTCAAGTAGTAGTCTTATTTCAATCTTTTTGTTTATACAAAGAGAAATACAAATGCAAATGTTTCTTTCATCAGATAAAAAGAAAGGAGAAAGAAGGCTGCATGTTTTTATTTGTGACTCTAGTTCAAAGCTAATAGAGTAAATCAGGTAATAAGGAACTGTTCTGGATCTGTCTTCCAGGCAAGAGAGCCAAGACTTTTCCAGGTCTTAGTACTGTTAAATGGGAAACTTACTTATGTTTGTCTCAATTTCAACTTGATAAGTAATCCTTCCTCTCACCAGCACACTGTACTGTTCAGTTACGCGTACAGGCTTGAGGTTCTTCCATTTGACTAAAAAGCATTTTATTAGGAAGGCAGGGACAATAACGAACCTAGATGAGGTTCTGCTTTCTAGCTGCTTACTAAATTACAATCAAATGGACTTATGTAAATTAAGAAATCAAAATAAGCTCCGTTAATTTTAAGCTCTTTGTGGAGCTGTTCAAATGGATGTCTGATTTGCTTTCTTCCCCTCCCCTTCTTTTAATAAAAGCCCAGTAGTTAAGTGCCTTTTACATTAACTGGGATTTAGGCAGCTAACTGGCTTCTTTAACACTCTGGATCTATTTCACTGCACTCCTTTTGGAAAAAAAAGATGAAAATTTGTGTTTTACTTAATACCATGTCACAGCAGATCTGGGGAATTTGTTACCCCTTTCTGGCATGTAGTCACAGATGTAGAAACAAAAATGTTATTGATATTTTCAATGTAACTTTTTCTACTGGGATTTTGATACCTGTCTTGTGTATTTCTTTTCAGCATTCAGAAATACATGGCAAAGTTACTGAACAGTTTGGGGTTTAGATTACCTGTGGAAATGTCACCTAAGCTTTTTTTGTGCCTGTAGGAAAGACACGGATAAACTCTTTTCATTAATTTTCCTGACAATGGAGTTACACAGAAGGTAACTTGTCTTTATTACTCCTCTTGAGTCAACACTTGCATCATGTTTCAGGAGGATGTCTAAGCTGTAGAACAAGAGTAGACAAGACACAGCAAGTGCATTACTAAGAAAGAAGATTCAAAGGGTGCTGGACTTTTTTGAGCACTGTGTTAAGTGCAGAGATAAAAATGAAGTTGCCTATGGTTTGAACAAGAAGAGGAGAGTGATATTTAGCCTCCAGCAGCACTGTGCAGGTGGAGTGGTGTTAAACTTGATCCTACCCCTGACTAACACCCCAATAGATAGAAAATAAGCAGGGTTAGTAGGAATGTGCTTTTATTAGTCATAAGCATTAGAGACGTTTTTCAGAGGAGTCTCAGTTCTGAAACAGTCCAAGTAAAGAATCTTACAAAGGAGGTTTGACATTTAAAAGCAGCTTAATGCTGTTAAAATTAATAGAATAAATATGTAAGTTAGCAGCTCAACACCTCGCTTTACAAGTCTTGGTGGGTATTTTCAAGAGAGATGTCAGAGGTATATTCGCAAAAGTGAGAAAAGCTGGGATTGTGCTGAGATGGAGCTGATATACCTTTGCATGAGCCCCGTAACGGGGGGATTCAGATTTTACACTGCTAAACAGCAAAGATTTTACTGTTGGTTCTATGGTTGTCATCTGCACTGCTTCTGCATAAGTTATTTTTGACACAACGTTCATCTATGTAAGTTTGGAGAACTGCCACTCTTCGTATGTGGTGCAGCTTTGCTCTGTGCAACAGTTTTTGTACAAGAGAAATCCTACTTTTTGATTTATACAGCCCAGTTTATACAGTTTGATATTATACAGCCCAATTTATAAAATGTGTATATTTCATTTATGAATGTATTCATAAATCCCATCACTGAAATGTAGTCACAGATAGGATAAGGATGTCTTCTAGTTTCCAAGTTGGACAACAGCCCTAATTTTATGGAAGGATTTTTTTTCCCCTCAAGAATGAGAACACTTAAATATCCATTTCATTACAAATCTATGTAGTATTTTATGCTTCTTTGAGTGCCAGTGTTTTAGCTTTTCTAGTGCTTTAGCATTTCCTGGGAGTACTAGACTGGTGATCAGGACTCCTCTGTTGATACTAGCAGAATTCTTGCACTTCCATGATTTCCACTCCAAGAGCTTGCACAGCTCTGTGCTTTTTGGAACATTCACTTAATGCTTTTAAGATGTGAGCCCAACCTGTTTGTCACTGAACTGTTGTTACTTTTCACTTCGTTTCACACCATTTCATTTATCTGCTCCCTTAATTACCACATTTATGGACCTATGTTTTCTTACCCAAAAGGCATTTAAACTTGCCAGTGTAATAGATTGTGCTGTGAAAGCTAAATAGCTGTTTATTACTTATCCCTGTTAATTTTTGCTCTGCCACATCATTACCCATGTGATAATGTGCACGACCATTGCGGAAGTTGTTTCCTTTGCAAATCAAATCTCTCTTTTTAAGGATTCATAATACTGTCAAACTGGTGATTTTACTAGTCACAAGAAAAAATGGATAATAAATTCTTAAGATATTTTAATTGACATTGCTATAATGTAGAAAATATTTTCATTATAGCTGGTTAAAATGGAGACTATTGAGTTAATTACAAAGCTTTATTTGGAAGATAACAGTAAAAACATGAGTTACTACATTTTAATGACTTGCTAATTAAAAATTATTTTAAAGTATGAGTTTAGGTTTGATATCTCTTCAGATTTAGATTACAGCTTAGACAAACAGATTGCTTTTTTCAGCACTCCTCTGTGCCCTTTGTATCACTCTGGTATGACAAAGGAGCCACAAATGTAGCTGCTGCCTGGCTGAACTGACCAGCTGAAATTCAGCTGGCACGGAGCGAAGAGATGAGCGTGTCTGGCTCAGTGGGATGCTTTGTGAACAGATCCATGAGCCCTTGGGGCTCTGCTTGGCCCTTAGATACCGCACTTGGTTGCCTAACATTTCTGTCTGTTAAGGATAGAAACCATGGGGCTGGTTTGCTAAAACTAGACTGAGATCAAGCCTAAGACCGATCGTTGTGTCTTGCAGAAACTGCAAGGTTTAGGCTCGTTAATATAAGCATATTTTGTTTTAAACACAAACCAACTTTACCCATCTTTGAAGTTTGTACAGCTTTCCTTTCTTCTAAGCTTAAAGCTGCAAACAAGTAATATTTGTTTACTTTTTAGCCTTCTTTTATGCTAGATGTATTGCTTATTTTTGTGATGGTAGAGATATTTGTCTTATCTGTCTCTCAGCACTTTATAAAGCTTTGTTTATTAACAAGAAAACTCAAGTAGTTCAGATTCCCACTTTCAACAGATAATCTCTTCTAAGCTATTTTACACTAAATATGTCACCAGTTGCTGTGTGACGGGCTGGGATTCTTCATCCACCTCTTCTGGGACGTTGCCCTGATCATGGGTAAAAAGAGAGTCACTGTCACCACTGAATCACCAGGTGTTTCTGCTTTGTTCCTTACCTTTCTTTTACTACCTCATCATCAAAGTGAGAGTTGTTATTACTACAGACTTCCTTTCCCTTGACTGGCCTGCTGTCCTTTCAAAAATAATCCCCTATCCAATAACAAAACGTTGTGTGCCTCATCCGTCTCTGTCGCATCATGCCAGCAGAACAAGACCTAAAGGAACAAATCTCCCTTTCAGAAGGGTTCAGCTGATGGTTTCACAGACCGCACTGTTCAGATGCATGCACTGATTTTAATGTTCTTCTAGGTGAAACTATTTTCAGAAGCATACAGAGGCAGAAGCTGCTCGCAGGTGGTTCAAACAGGGCTGTTCCTTCTGGGCTAATATCTTAGGTTATTATCCTAGAAAGGATCATTGTGATCATGTAACCTGACAGGTTATATTTGAGCTAAGTCCATGGAACTGCTCAGAAGGGGTTTTTGGGGGGGGGAGTGGGGTGTTGTGATTTTTTTAAAAATGTTAAATGCAAGGAAAATGAAACATGGCAAAACGAGCTCTCTGCAGTCATCTGCAGCTGAAGCCAAGTTAACCCAGTGTGGAAAACTTCTGAAACTCAGCTTGAAGAGTGGTTGTGATCCACTTCAGAAATGCAGTGGTCTTTAAAAGGGATACTTCTTTTGCAGCACACTCAGCAATGAAGAGCAACAAAGGGTTATTGCAACTTCTGCTGGGAGATGTTGGTCACTTACTGTAAAAACTGCTGAAGCAACACCTAAATGACTCTAGGTCTAAGCCACAGGGAGTAAGTTAAGAATGGACTTGATCATAACTCTGCATTGCCTTGGTTTTGCAAATTTAAAATGCCCCAAACACTATTTCACTCTAAATCTGGTGATGGGTTGGATGTGTTTTGGTGTGTAACACGTTGAGAGGGAGACAGTGAAGTCCGTGCATTCATCACTGTGAGTGTAAAAGATGTGGTCATGGTCCAACCTCTTCCTTAAAAACTGATCCGAATGAATGCTTCAAGGGGTTGAAGCAGGAGCTCTTGAAAAAAAAAGGCAAATTTTTTGTTTTAATTAGACTGTAGTCATTCGGTCCATTTCTCATCTCTGTTCCATGTAACTGTTGCAGAGTTTCAGACACCAGCAACAGATTTTAATTTACACTTTTTGCCAGTTTTATATTTTCTTATGCAATTTACTTTTCAAAATCAAGAGCACATGTTTTCCTTCCAAATAACATGCAGAACATTTATTGGCATTTTAAATAGGCCAAAGTGAGCAGGCAACCTTCTTTTTTTCTTTCAAGTCTATTTTTTCCCTACAGGCAAATTGCTGTGGGCTTATGACCCACCCTTTTTATGACACTATTTCAGCACAGATATTCTTAGTTAGAATTCTAAGTTATTCCTTTGAAACAGAAATAGAAATCACCATCTCAGCTAGCAGTTTCTTCAGCTACGGGATTGTCACACGTGCGTACACATACATACAAGGATGCCACATAAATTCATGTGAAATCTCCACCCTCTCACACAGTTTGCTTTGCATATTTGCATTTTTATTCCATTTTGGATATTCTGTAAGCTCGTGGTTTCTTTCTGTTTGTTTTTCTTCATGTGGATTAATAGTCATTTTATGAAATGCATTATGAACTTCTACATTCTTCCACAAAAGATGTACATCTCTCTTATTTCACTTACTTATCCCCATGCATCTGAAATAAAAACTATAACATTGTGATCCAATAAAGGCAGCAAGTAGCAGTAACATTTTGGATGTACTATGTACCGTGAAGTCTATAATTCTTATTTTTAAGCCTTATGTTGAGCACAAGAATAACTAGCTGTGTCAAATGTTTAAGATGAGTATTTCTCTCAGCAGCTTTTGTACCCAAAGTATTGTTTGGACCATGCATGCAATTCGGTAGGTAAGATTTACAAACATAGATTTGAGCAGCTATATTTCCTTTAATTGAGCATCAAGGAAAAGAATTTAAGAAACCAATGCTGAGTAAAGAGGATTCAGTTTTACAAACAAGCCAAGGAAGCATCATGCCTTCAGATCTTGGGCACGAGAAGTGAGATTTTGTAATTACATCATTTATTTTTCCACAGAATTTTGAAGCAAAGGCAGTTTCTCTTAAGTTTTGTATTTCATGTGATTTTCACAACTGAGAATTACGTCGTCTTGGTTTGTTGGTTTTGGGTTTTTTACCCTAGTAGTACTAATTTGCCTGCATTTAAGTCTTATAATATTTATTAAACATGGCATGTAGGATAGCAAAATATTAGTGATGGGAAGTTTGGGATTCATTTCCTTTAGCAGTTAGAATATAAACGTGTCACACAAGGTTGTCTTATGCAGCAAGTTGTTTGGTTGTAAGCTGCTTCTGCTGGTGGCTTTTTTAATGGAGAAAAATAATCTGGCTGTGAGAACTTGACTTATTTTAAAGTAATTGACAAGAACTATGTCTGTGATCCCCAACGTAAGCTTTTTTCCAGTCACTTTGGGGAGATTAGATGTCTTTTAACATCATCTTACTAGCAGTCAAGTTGCTCCAAAAGTGCTTCTTTAATCACATTAGTTTTGCTGCCATCACCCCATCTTTCTTGTTTCTTAATAGAACTGAATCTCGTTTTGCCATCTATTAGGTTTAATATTGATGTTCCATTGCATATTAATTACTGTTACTTTACCTGTAATATTCAGCCCACTATCTTTTGGCTCCCCAGTTTTGAATCGGAAGGCTTGGAGCTGTTACTATTTCCATGTGGCTGTTGAATACACTGTATTGTGCTATTTCATTTTTTTTAATGGCTTTGTATAAGAATTATTGAAAAAGCAGAAAGATGTAACAATCAGTGGAGTCAAGAATTCATCCAGTCTCTATTTTGGCTTATAATATGATTCATCAATTAAGTTTTTCCTGTATTAAAAAGAAGTTAGCATTGAATCCTTATCCTAAATATTTCATCAGACTTTCTAGGAAACTTCTCAGCAATGTAGAATCTTTGTTTCACTTAAATGGAGGGAAAATAATGTATAAGGAAGTTTTCTGTTTTAAAAAAGAAGGAAGGAAAGTCAAAAAAAAAAGGAGGGATGAGCTCTCTAAAAGAGCACTCAGATTAAAACATAATTGTTACTCTTCCAGGTGGGACTTGGATCAGAACAACTATTAAAAAACCCAAGCGCTGCTGTGTGTGTCAGTTTAGAACTCAGACCATATCATTATATAGAAATTGTAGCTCTCTAGCATTTTTTTGGTTAAGTAAAAGACAGGCTAATATTTTGGTATCATCTGGAGGTGAAATGATTATGAAAAGAATTATAAAAGTGTATTGTAGATTATAGTTATATACTAAAATGAACTTTACATTTTAGTCTGTATATGGATTTAAAAAATTAAACATATAGAGGAAAAGATCAGAAAAGGAAGGAAAGGATCTAATGTAGATTACTGTATATGAAACATATGTTTGAGATAATACCGATAAAGCTGAAGTATGTGGCCTGCGTTATACTTCTGTATTCAAATGATGTGTTCATTCCATCTCTATGCAAAAATACACAAAATTTTACCTTTGCCATAGTGGGAAATAATGCCAATGAGCGATTAGGAAAGCATGAAAGCAAAAGTCAGTCTTGTGCTAAGTTTCTGAGAAGGTTAATAATATTAATATGTGTTACGGCTGTGGTAGTTGAAGGACGTAACTGAAGGTTTGAAGGGAGGCGACATGTTTTTTATTACACCCTGCAGTTCAAATGGTTTGAAGAAATAGGCAAACTTTCAAGCCTCGCTTTTTCTCTCTCAGATCACAGCTCTTACAATGATTTGTCTTGGGATGTTAATGTACAAGGCAATATATCTTATGGTCATTTGTTTCCCAACTTTGGTCAGAAATGAGCGGTTCTTTTTCCAAGATTTGTAGTAGCGTGGTTCTCAGCGACTGCGGGGAGGTGGCTTAGCTGAATACAGACAGTATATTAAGAATGTCTGAGGAAGAAAGTAGTAGTTGGTGAGAGAGATCAGGTCAGAGCTCTAGGAGCAGTAACTGGTGTTCCAGGGCAATAGGATCTTTAAATACACAGAATTTTTCATCAGAAAACCATTAATAAACTTGAGCTGAGTCACCTACATCTGTTTGGTGGAACATCAATTTCTCATTTCAATTTTATCACATCCTTTGCGAAAGAATTCTGGGGAACTGCCCAGTTAAGCAGAGGGGGGGAAAGGTGGGGAGGAAATACTTTGTGAGTTTTTTAGTGAAAATGCTCATTATCAGAATTATATTTATGAATGAAAACATACATGTGCTTGCAGTGTCATAGATCGCAATTAGCTGTAAGGACAATGGTTTCATGTTCCAGGTATGATGCTCCCTGCAGCCCCTGTTTCTGCTGCCACTGCTGTGCTGCACAGCAGATTTTGCTCCTGAGGACTGGCAGATAATCTGTGATCACATAAAAGGGAGTTGTGGATGCTGAAGTCTGTATCTTGCATTTTGAAGGATGTTTATCTTATCTATACTGTTTGCAGGGTCTTAAGGGTTCTCTGCACTGGCTCGTGTCATCCTCTCTTGGCGTGCTCTAGGTTCCACAGCCAGAGGAAGACATTCTTTGATACATCCTGGTACAAATTAGCACATTATGATGAAATGCAATCTAGAATTTGTAGCGGTGATTGATAATACACTGCTGTCTCATTAGAAGGTGGCAGGTCATTTCTTAAGGAAAGGAAAAAAAAATATAGAAGGAGACCTGAACAGTATACCTAGTGACTATGTGCCACAAACTACATTTCTTCACCTATTGGGGCAATCCCTCCAAAAAAAGAGGTAAATCTTGCTCCATCCATGCTTTGGGTGGGGGGGGAGCTGTACATATCTGTGTATACTCAGAGAGGGAGGAGTAAGACAGGCCAAGAAAAGGGATAGAGAATCATTCGAGTCTCCTGCCTCAGCTAACAGCCTGTCTGAGAACCCTAACCCCTAACCCTAACCCCTAACCCTAACCCTAACCCCTAACCCTAACCCTAACCCCTAACCCTAACCCTAACCCTAACCCCTAACCCTAACCCTAACCCCTAACCCTAACCCTATCCCTAACCAGCTAACAGCCTGTGGTTTATAAGGTTTTTATTTTTAGTTTGCTCTTTATTTCAGGTTATCTGTGATATGGAGAACCAAATCCACAACCTGAGGGAAGAGCTGATTCAGGTAAATGCTCAGCGGACACAGCAGCTGCTGGAGCTGAACCGTCAATGGGAAGAGGAGAAGCAGAGGGCAGCTCGAGACCATGAGGCAGTGGTGAAGAAGATAAAGATGGAAGCAGAAAACAAGATATTAGACCTGAAAAAGGTCCTTGCGGCAGAAACGGAGAAGGCCTTGGACAAGGTAAGAGGTTTGCATAGGTCTGCTTCTCGTGGTGTGGCAAAAGGAGAGCAGTCACCCAAAAAGCCAGATTAGCAAAGTTTCACTGAGGAAAAACATTTAGGGGTCACTCGAGTTGAAAAAACAGATGCATGTTATAGATGTGATATCGAATGCCACAATCAGGCCACGAGTATGGAAAGTTTTGTGGTTCTATAATGAAAGATTTCTCTCAGAACACAACTGGCAGTGGTCGCTGCTGTGGTTGTTTACCCCGAGAGCGGTGGTCGGGCAGCACCTTCCAGCCATGCTGAGCACGGGACAGGGATGATCGTGCAGTGCTTGAGAGCTGGAGGGACTTTAAAAATCCATATGATTTCAAAGGCAAAGCCAGCCAAGGGCTAGGCTAATCACTTTTCCTCTGCTGGAATAGAGAGAGTAGAAAGGGCAGCTCTATCTAACCAAGCTTTTTCTCCCTTAAAAAGAGAGAAAGTTCTTAAGGAGGAAAAAGTTCAGGCTAAAACTGCAAGGAAATTGGGTCTAGCTGCTAACAATGGCTGGTCTACTTTTGCCTGCGTGCATTGGCTGAGCAAGTACCGTGTGAAAGGCTTGAAAATAGAAATATAGAAATTAATGTTTGATACATCAAGGTTTCCCTCCCCTTTGTGTTCAGTGGGGTCACTGACTGCACATCAGTGCTTGCTGAGCATCCCCTTGTACCAGCGCCTTGAATTCAAGTATTTCGCCACCTTAGGGGTGATATGAGCTAAAACATGTGAGTTTCAAAAGCTGAACTAAAAAAAGCCTACTTAATATTTACGGTAGACACTGTGTATGTGTAAGCAGATAGTTGTTGAAGTATCTTTTATACGCGTTAATGTAATAAATCATGCATTTTATTGCAAAGTGATGTACAGTGGCACAAATTAACAATCTGCATATACTGTTTGAACAGCTTTTGTGAAAGTGACATTTCATTTACCTGCGTCAGGTTCTTGGTCTGTAATTTTAAACAGCATTCAGAGGATTATGTTGGAAATCAGCCAGCCTGAAGCCATTAACATGGCTGTGATCAACAATTCAGAATCTTTTCTGAATGTAAGGAAAGCTCTGCTTGGCATAATTATTTAAAGCCAAGGTCACAGAAAGTATTTAAACCTTTGAAATTCATCATTAAAGGATTAATTTTAACTCAGGAAGACATTGTCATTTTTGCTTAAAAATGGAATTTGAATCTCAATTCTTTTCTTTCTTTGATCTTTTTTTACATGTGTGGTATAGCAAACGAAAAGTTAACTTCTTTACATCCTCAAATTAAAGTTACAAATAATCCTTCATAAGGCAATATCTTTACTAGTCTTGAATTGTCATTTCTGCCAGCAATACTATTTTTTAATTTGTTGGATTTTTTTCTATTTTTCAAAAAAAAATGTTAATTTTAAGCTGTATTAACCGCTATTGATTTTTTTTTTCTTATTTAACCTACTTCCCTATTTTCACATCTAATCAGAAGAGCACATGTAGAATAAAAGATAGGAGGCGAAGAAAGAAAAGTATCTTTGTTAGAAACTCTTTCACAGACGTATGAAAATATCTTGTGTTGCCTTCAAATCTCCCTTTACCGTTCTGCTTCCAAATGTAGAGGTGATTCTGCTTCCAAATGTAGAGGTGTGGAAACCAGCCATGAAGTCCAAAAGTCAAAGCGCTTAGAGGGCAAACTCCATTAAAACTCAGAAGTTACAGTTTCAGCTAACTTAGTTCAAATCTTGATCCTAATAAAGTCCACGAAACTTCAACGAAGGAGATTTTATCCAAAGGGGAAAGAAAAAGCGCATCTTAATTGCAGCATGACTCTTGAAACTTTGTTACCTTGAAATTTAGGACAATACGGGAGAAAAAAAATTGTCCTCTGATTTTATTTTTTTCTGCCAATTTTGTAATGATTGCTTAAAAATCCAAGAGGAGGCTGAATTTTACCGTTTAGGCTTGGAACATGCAACTGTCTGGATTTTCTGAAGATCAGTGCATTCCCAAGGGAAGGATCTCATTCCTCTCTGGGCTATTCTGTGAGAAATACTTGTTTCTGTGTGGATTGCTTTGTGTAATCGTGCACTGTTGCTCACATGAACGTGATGGAATACAAAATAAATGGCTAAAACTTAAGTGGAAAGAAAAACTGAGGTAAAAATGGGTAGAAGGAGATACAGGATTCATATTGTGTTGCCCTCCCCATAGACCTGCTGCAGTGGAGATGGAAAGGATGAGGAGGGGGGCAGAGAGAGAGGAGCAGTTCTAATTACAAGCACACTGGACACCTAAATTATTGTTTGTGTAGACAGCTTTTCAGTGTTCAGGGACACGTCATATATTAAGATCTTCAATTTTCTGTGGCTTAAAAATCTCAGCTTTACAGACAGTACATTGTTTATTATAACATTTTAGTCGATTCATTTTGTTAGTAATTACAGCGTACGATGCCAGAAAGTTGCTCAATAGACGTAGTACGATATTGTTTTTGAACCTGTGATTCTAAAAGCAAATAACTTTTGACAGTTATTGCATTTCCCAGTCAGTAGGGAATGATAAGTGGGAAAATATTGAACAGGTTGCCAAATGGCACTGTTTAACCTGCACTATAGCAAAAGTAAACATGACATCTGTTGTTGTGGAAATAATAAAGGGGAAAGGCCATAATTTTCCAGTTACCTTCCCTGTTGCAGGTATTATTTTCAATTAAGCAGCACTTTCTTGTGCAGTGAGCTATAGCTGACCCAAGCATACGCGTTACGAGTTGAACGTGTGGACAAGGTGGGCACCTCTGCAACTTCTTCATGCCAAGTGCTGCCCCCTGAGCCACGAGAGCACTGGAAAAGCTGGCAAGGGCTCTACCTGAACCCAGGTCCTTGTTGCCAGCAGGGCACATGGAAGCAGAGCTGAGGTGATGCAGGAGCAGCTCAGTGTGTGCTGGTGGGATGCAGGGGGAGCTGCTTTGCTGGGGCAGTGCAGCTGTTTGTCTTCACCTTGAATTTTGCTGGATCAGAAGCCAGAGCCCAATCGTGTTATCATCTTATTCACAGAATCACAGAATAACCAGGTTGGAAGAGACCCACTGGAGGCCAACCATTCCCACCAATCCCTAAATCATGTCCCTAAGCACCTCATCCACCCTCACCTTAAACACCTCCAGGGAAGATGAGTCAACCACCTCCCTGGGCAGACTGTTCCAATGCCTAACAACCCTTTCCGTGAAGAATTTTTTCCTAATCTCAAGCCTAAATCTCCCCTGGCGGATGTGGTTATAGCAGAACACAAAACCACCTCATCAGATAAGAATCACAAATTTTGATGTTGTTAAGGTCAGAAAGCCATGCTGGCCATAAATCAGTCTAGAATTCAAGACGATAGCATGAAGAATTGGAAGCGGGACTTATGTTCTTAGGACTCCAATACTTCCATAGTATCTATTATCTACCTCTAACATAAAAATGATTTGAGAACATCTCCAAATTATTCATTAGTTAAGAAATGTTAAATATGGTTTTAGAACATTTGCATTCAATCACAAGAATATGATTTATTTTTGAAGTATAGATTTAATTTGCTTGCATTTCATTTTATCAAGTGATCATAGCATTTTCTGATGCAGTGGTAACTTTATATTCTTTTTTTTTTTTGAAGTCACACCTTCTTATGATGAAATGAAACATAAACTGTTTGAGAAATAAACATTTTAGAGAATACAGAATAGTGTGGTTAGGCTCCACTAATGACTAATTTCAGCAGGAGGACAGGTGTGTTGTAGGTTGCATCAGCAGCACTTGGGGCACAAACACTAATCACCCAGGTGTAACGGACTGTACAAAGCCTATGAGCATTTTCAGGTCTGCCAGAAATTACTAAAAGCAAGAGACAAACTGCATTTCTAAGCATGTGCAGATGTGAAGCTTGGCTAATGCAACTGTTTGTAACGTTCGTCTGTGGTATTTTCTTGGAAAAGAAAATGAGCGTTCGGAAAGCATGACCCAAGCAGATCAGTAGACATGCTAACAATGCTCAAAGGAAGCACCCTTGGAACTGAAAATATCTCATAAAAAAGCTCTCTTTGAGCAGCACACATGAGTAAATTGGAGTGGGAGAAAAAAGGGTTTTTTTCCTCTCTAAATAATTTTCAATATTTAGCTTTTTATTGGCTTCTCTTCTATATTTAAATAGATGTTTTGACTCATCCTGTTAAATCTTTATGCAGGTTCCAGGAACATCTAATTCAAAAAGAAAAACTGAAAAACAGTGCTGCTTTTCTTGTGGAGAAGTAATTTACATTTTTGTGTATTGACTATACTGAATGGACATGATATTTGATTACAGGATGGAGCTGTAAATACTTTAGTTTCTGGACTGCAATTTTTCTGATTTCAGTACAGTTTCAGCTCATCTCTGAAGAGATGAGACTTCAAGATTGCATGCAACCTGGCCAAAGCTGTGCAAATCATTCTCTTAGGCTTTAATGATGTAGCAGTTAGTTGTACTCTGAGAGTTCTGTTATTTTAAATAAAAATTGACATTCGCAGTATTTTCTAGTCTATACCTGTTGCAATCACTCACCAGTGTCTGATGGGAAGTCCACATAAAATTAGAATGTCCAAGAAAATCAAAGTTAAGGTTAAAATTTCAGAAAACTTAAATCAGTTGAAAGTGTTTGATTCACTATAAGTGACCACTTCCCTAATTAAGAATAATTATTTGATATACTAGTAATGTTATGATAAAATGCTTTTGTAATGGGGCCTTTTAAAAAAATCTGCAATGCCCTATAATTAGATACTTAATTTTTGAAAACTTCTACTTGCATATAGTTTGCAAATGAGGTACTGCTCTTGTGTCCCTGAGAGCCTTTCAGTCCTTCCTTTATCGTCAGGCTTTGTGACATTGGATTAATTACGTAGTAAGGACAGCCCTAGCGTGCAGTCCAGTTGGTCACGCTCCTTGAATGTATTTTCATATTGCAAACGTGGGAATATTTTTAATTCCCCGTATCTGTTATGGAGCTGTTGTCAGTTCTCATACAGATGATGTCATACAGCACTGGCAAAGAAATAGGAGATGAAGGGAAAGAACGTGACATCTTCAGTGATTAAAGGGATACCCTATTACAATAAAGTATTGATTTTCCCCTAAGCAGGTGAGTTACTTCGGCTCACAGAGAATAAGCACTGCGTGCTTTCCGTTAGCTTACGTTGTTGAATGCTATCTCTCTAGCTCTACCTCCAACTCTCTCCAACTCTACGTTTCACTAACTACCAAAAATGGTTCTACCTTTGTGTCTAAGACCTTCTGGGAACTGGACCATCTCTGCAGCAGCTCTGTAGGCTTCTGCTTAGACATCTTAGCATAATGGAGCCTTTGATCTGGGTGACACCTTTCACTTCATTAACTTGAACAGTAATAGCCACAGTATAGATAGCTTCGGTGGTGTGAGCGGTCAGATGAACTGTTTTCACAGTCATTGTAGCAATACCCTGGTTATTTACATTGGGGCAAATAGGTCAACCATAAAATGTGGATGTATTCTTCCTGAGTATAATAATATCATTAAATTGGTATCTAATTATAATGTAGATGTGTGTTTTGCTCCTTGCTGAATGCATTTAGGATCTCCATCAGTTGTTGTATATGTGCCCCTTTTTTAGACTAAAATTTTTAAATATGTTTCAGTCTGTCATGTAGATTCTTTGCTCTTTTAGCTACAAATAATCTAAAGAGATTCTAATTCTTAGCAAGAAGAGTTGAATATTTCCAGAGTCTCTTATTTTTTTCATTATAATCCAAGAACTATTGTCTATGATATTATCTCTGTGTTCCAGAATAGTAATATTTTTGTTGGTTTTGTGTTGCAGAGTCTGTGCACGTTTACTTATATTTGTTTTTTGAACATTCCAGAGTGTTAGTGATTCACCAACCAACATTGTTGGAACTGAGCAAGTACTTTGTCTTTGTTGCAGAAAATCTGCCAAAAGCCTAGAAAATCAAGAAAAAAAGGAATGTGTTTCAAAAAGAGAAAAGATCCATATAACGAAGTTCATATACACTAGCACAAGAAGAGCAGATTATTTAATCTGTCTCTCTAGTACCTTTACACAAAGTCTTGTCATAAAATGTAGCTCATGGATGAGGAGAGAAAACTATTTTCCTTTCTAGGGTGTCCCCTTTTGCACTGCTCCTCCTTATTCCTCCAAAGAAAGAGAAAGATGATAGTTGACCAGGAAACATTGTCACAGGAATTGCATCATCCCTTAGGGGAGCCATTTGGAAGAGTCTTCAATCAACAGCGCCAAACATGAAGAAAAATATGGTAGAACAATCTCAGGGATATTTCACTCAAATGAGATTAAACAGAATTTATGGCCTCTCCCTACAGGAGATATTTCAAAGCAACAGTCTCAGTTTTTCACAGACAGTTACTCTACTTCCTTTAAAAAGAAAAAAAAACACATAAAGACCCCTCAGAAAACCAAAACAGAAACAAGATAAAATTTCTGCGCATCAATTGTATTTATAAAACTGGTTCCAGAGATAACCTAGAGCAGTTAGTGTAACTGTCGCTGTGGGTAAAAAACATGCACCCATGAGCATTGGGTTTACTTTTTAACATCTCCATTAATGTTTGGAAAGGAGATCAAGCACCACGTTATTTGCATTCACAAATAACATCATAGGGTTAAAAATTAAAACGGCTGATGCAATACTGTTAAGAAATGAGAACCAGACAAGAAGAAGCATGATTGAGCTAAATGTTAAATTATAACAAAGTACAGAATTAGAAAGATGGCTTTCAACAGGGCAAAGACCGATTTAATTAAAATTAGAGCTCTGTCATGTGGCCTGTCTTTCAATGCACTTTTTTCACTCCCTATCATATCAGTTATAGTTAGGTAGTAGTTTGAGGAGTTTCCTTTTTTTTAACCAGCTGGTATTAATCTGTAGTGCCTATCTAAGAAGTTTTTTGTCTTCTCTGTCTCCTTTTTCTTTTCAAGTCCATGTCCAAGCACCACTTGTAGTACTGCTTCAGCAGGGTATTCTGCTTCTTCTCAATTCTTTAACTTCAAGCATGTAGCTCCTGGTGTACATTGAGAAGATCAAGACTCGCAAAATCATGAAGATGGTGGATAAACTGAATGCTGAATTGTTATTTACTGCCCAAGAATTTGGGCGTAGTTGCTGGAAGCTAGTAAGAGATTGATTTAAAACTGGTGAAAGCGGGTACGTTTCTAAACAGCGGGCTGCTTGAATTGATTCCCGTGGAAGCTGTGAAGGCAGATATTATCAGCAGGTTCAAAAGAGGATTAAACGGTTTGATGAGCAGCATGTTCATAACCAGTCACTAATGGGAATAAGCAGGGATTTGACTTCTTAACTTCCCAGATAGTTGTCGGTGCTGGGGGAGTAGAAGGGGCCACGTTTATGCAGTCTCTGCAACCAGTATCTGGAGAGGACAATGGGCTCAGTGGCCCATGAGCCTCACTCTGGAGGACACACCTGGTCTTCTCAGTACAACTAATGTTTTGATCTTAACTTTCATGGTTATGAAGTGCAGGAGGCTTCTTCCAATGGCAAGGTGACTGTTTTAATTATTTTCAGTAGTTTCCCGACCCTTTTTTCACTATTCAGACAAACTAACTGTATCTTGTAATGCACAATTGGTTATTATTTTAGGTTTATTGAATATTTTTTAAAGCCCAGTTGAATCATTACCTCATTCTCTCCTTTTTCTACATGCCTTGGAGAAGGCTGATGGCATGTAGGTACAGTTTTCTCTAATTTCCCACTTATATTTTTCTTTACATCCCAGAGTACATTATAACATTAGGAAAAACACTGACTTTCCTCCAGTACAGTAGCTAAGTGTAATGTGAGATTATTTCTTTTTTTTTTTTAACAACTCAGCCAATTTGTTCTTAGATTCTTTCAGAATGATTGGATGAATACCATCTGGTCTGGGTGCCCCATTGGAGCTGAGACACAGATCCTACAGCCAGTGCCCTGGTACTGGATCCTGGTACCTGCAGCGATCACTGCTGATTTCACTGGGGCTTGTTAATGGGTTTGTTTACGCAAACAATGGTAACTGGTGTTTGTTACCTGGAATTCGTGAACGCTAAGTGGAAATTTCTCCTACATCCCATGCCATGAGGTCCACTTTCTTACTTTTCTTGAAAGTTTCTGGGGTAATGCATCATCTACACAAAGACTTTCTCAGGTCCCCCGAGCCAGAAAAGAAGCTGCCCCGCAGAACCTGTCCATGACATCCCTGCCTAGGTCAGTATTTGGGGATTTAGATTAGATATTAGGAAGAAATTTGTTATTGTGAGGGTGGGGAGGCCCTGGCTCAGGTTGCCCAGGGAAGTTGTGGCTGCCCCATCCCTGGAGATTTTCAAAGCCAGCCTGGATGGGGCTTTGAACAACCTGATGCAGTGGGAGGTGTCCCTGCCCATGGCAGGGGTTGGAACTGGATGGGCTTTGAAGTCCCTTCCTACCAAAACAATTCTATGATTGAAATTTTTCACTATAGCTTTATTTTAGAAAAAAAATGCTCAGTTATAAAGACCAGGCTAATATAAAACATCTTTATTGCATACTTAAATTCTGGCACTATTTGAAGACATTGGTTACACTTACTTGCTCTGTCTTCGTATCTTTGTAACAGAGAAAAGCTGCAGGTGGCTTTCCCCTGCCTCCCCCCCAACTTTTTTTGAGGGGAAGGACTGTTTGGGAAATAGTAAAGGGGTAAAGTGATGTTATTAGTCCTTCAGAGTCTTTAATGCGAAGAAACAAAAGTATTCCAAAATGACTCACTTACAGCTGCAGAGCATGTCACGGAGCGAAACCCACCTTCATTAAATGGGTGAGAAAGAATTCTAATTGTTTTGAAGTTCGTATGATCAGCCTGCATGTGCTTCATTGTAATGTGATACTAAAGTGCCTCAATTATGATTTGTATATTTTGGTGCCAGAAAGTTTTTTTTTCTTATGCTAAATTATGAAGTTCTGTCAGCTGCTGGGCTGTCGTATAGAGATACAGTAAATCACATTATATTTTGTCATGGATTACACAGAGCAATAAATTTGGGAGCAGAGATCAAAGTAGTTTCACAATCGCATCTGAGTGTAGGGGGGTGTTTAACTTGTAGAAAATCTGATTTAGGTGAAACTGTTGCAGTTCTTGTGTGAATTTGAAATGAATTTGGGTGTTTGCTTGAAAATGAATAAGGAACAAATCCCCAAAAGACTTCTCCTGCGTTTAGTTCGGAGGAGTTAATTCTGACCTACAGCTGCAGGATGGCAAATGGATAAATAATTAAACATTGGGAATGTTAAAAGCCTCGCAATGTCTTATTTATGTTTTTAATTGCTTTCATGATTGAGCAATATATTTCATTCTCTTTTCACTGCGACTTTGCTGGACTTGCGCAAAGTTAGTCATTAGCACAGTAATGCGTTCTGGCTCCGTGGAGTTGTCGTGCTTTTTGAGAAGCTTTGTTGTATTTAAAACGACAAAAAGTAATCCAGCATAATCTTGCTAAGGAACACTGATTGCTTCAGATCATAGATTCGTTAGGGGGATTTTGTCGCATTTTCAGTGTTTGTCTTTCCAACTGCAGAAGCTTAACTTTTGGTGGGGTCTCATCTAATGATGTAACTTAGTAATTCTGAGTTAACTTAGTAATACAGAGTCTGTCCTTTTGTTTCCAGTTTTCCTTCTATTTAATAAAAAGGTTCTATCTCAACATTATACAAACATAAGATTTTTTTTTTCTAGTCATTATCCGCTTAACACTTGCTTGTTGTTGCCACAAAATTCAACTTAAAACAACAGTGGAGAATCTAAAAAAATAAAAATCACATTCTTATCCCTTTGTAGTCCTTTCAGGAATCTTGTAGTCTCTCCTTGGCAAAAATCAAGGTACATAAACTTAGCTGATATATAATGATAAAGTGCATGGGTCTCAAATCTCTGATTTCTCAAAGCATTGCGTGTTGTAAAGCTTATGTGAAGTAGACTTTAATGGAATCAAATCGTGGATCAGTGTCACATCTTAGTATCGTTACCTTCGTTTTGTGGAAGATCTTAGCTTTGACTTGCATCTTCAAAGATGTTTAGCAGCCTATCCCTTCGTGGTTTTACTGGGTGTCAGCTGTCTGGGTACCAAAAACATCTGGGCTTGAGTGATACCAGCTATTCTGTAAACTTCTTTATGTTCGAGTGGGAGAGAGAGACAGAGTGCACATGACCAAGTGAGGTGCCTGTGTAGTAGAGGTGCCCAGTGTTTCTGATGAATAACGGCAGCTTGTAAAACCTCAAGTAATTCCTCTTGGGTCCATGTTTTATTTGTTAAGGCTCTGGAAAAGAAAATGCTTCCACTTTTGATATAATGTCTTAAACCCACTTTAAATAACCCTCTTCATCTAGTTGGACAGAACAGAAGAACAACAGAAATATTAAAAATCATAATCTAGGAATGTCTTTGTGCTGTACCAGGTTTTGGTACGTAGCTGTGGGAAAACCAGGCTTCTGTACCCTAATGGGGAGAGCGTTGCAGTCTCAACATCTTCACCGGCTTCATCTCAGTTGGAAGCTGAGCAAAAGAAGGAATTGTGCTAGAATGGAAAAGCCACCTGCATCCCAACTTTTTGGCCAAATGTCACAGTCCTCTTCAGATTAAACTACAATTCACTGTCTGTCCTTCAAATGCAGTACCGTCTTGTATAAAGTACATTTAAGTTATTAAACAGTTTTATGTGGCAAACAGAGACTACTAACCTGGTTTTGAAACCTTGTATTGTACACAAGACCTGTTTGTTAGGCCAAATCGTGCAGCTGATTTTAAATAAGGTTCCCAACTCGCTGCAATATCGAATAGAAGTCAGTGACCCTGGGAAATATTTAGATTAATCCATTTAGATTAAGCTAGTAATTGCGTACCCGTAGAGGATGATATAACTTTGGAATCAGACACCATGTGGTTAGAGTCTCGCAGAAGAAATTTTTGGGAGAGTTAAAGGTCTATATTTAATTTCTTTACATAATTTCAGAATGATTAGAAATATACAGTTGGTTTAAATGAAAGGACTGGAAGTCAGTCTTTTCCTAATGCATGAATCACACGAGTATTTTTTCAGGGGGCCCCCATTAAGCACAGAATTGCAATGCACTGCAGAAAAGCAATACAGGTAGAGTGTCAAATTCATTTCTAGTCCTTCTTGGGCTTTTTCCCAATGAAAAGTATTTAGCACATGAATGAGAGTTTTTTTTTTTTTTTCCCTAAAGATATATGTTTAAAGAAAAAAAGAAAAGATTTATAGACATACAAAAATGGAATGTAAAGTAGAATATTAATAGGATTTGTGAGTATGACAGATTGGGATTTCTATCATTCATTTTCAAACCCCTTGAAGTCATTTGGAACTTGACTAATTATTCTGTTAACATCATCTTGGATCTTGAACTATTTTTAATGGTCTTTCGGGTGGCTCAAATTACATATTTGAACTGGTATGGTATTTTCACTGTTACAAGCAGATTTGGCTTTTCGTTTGTTAACTGATTGTTGGGGAGAACAGTAGAAAGAACAAGAGGATCAGCGCAGAGAGTCACCCACTGTCAGTATTAGAGGCACAAAGGGAAAATACATGTTCCATGCTTTGAGGTTGAAATGAAATTTTTATGTAAAATCAGATGAACTTAAAAGGTGATCTGTTAATCTCTGAAATTTAACCAGATACTGTACTGAGTGTTTTAATATACTTAATAACAAAAATTACTACAGTTAGCCATTCTGAAGGTCATTTTCTTTTGACATCTGTCAAATTACACAATCTTGAATTCTGGTACAAAGCATAATGCTGTCAATCTTAAATAGACATATTCCAGAATGTGGAGTGGTGTGTTGTTTTTTTAAGGTAAATGGGCCCCATTTACATTAGTTCTTTGATGTTAAATTCTTTGCTGCACATCAGAGAACAGTTGCTTCTTCCCTGGAGCAAATTTTCTTTCTTCTCCTTCCCCCACCCTTTGATTTTTTTCCTGTCTTTTTTCCCCCCCATTTTTTTTTAGTTTGCTTACACTTTTATCTAACTAATTATGGAGGATCAGCGTCTGTATGGCCATCATTTAGCTAGCTGCAGGGGTTTTGAGAAATGATTATTTCGTATCTAGTATCCCAAAAAGATTTCTTACATCTGCTTTTCTGCGAGTGAATATGGGTGTGTGTATATATATAACCCTCTATTTTGAGAGATTTGTTGAGGAGGGTGATGTTGGTTTATGTATTGAGGAGTTTGAAATCAAATTGAAGCACTACTGATTCAGTCACAAAACTGTAATTCATATCTAGATTAACAGAATTTCACTATCCGTCCTTAACTCTTCCATATTCAACAACATTTAGGTTGAAAGAGTTAGTTTTCATATTAATGGGCAGCCTGAACCAGTGGGAGGTGTCCCTGCCCATGACAGGGGGGTTGGAACTGGATGATCTCCCAACTCAAACTATTCTACGATCTTACACCTTAAAAACAGCTCATAAAAACTTTGTAATGAATGTGGGGCATTGTATAATTTTGCGATGCGGCTCTATCGTAGATCCTTTGCTCTTTTATTCTTAGTAACGCTGTTCTGTTTCACAAAAGGAAAAAATGAAAATCAGTCTGTGTTGGAATAGCATCCATTAATTCAGATACCACATCTATAGTGCTAATACAGGTTTTAATTTTTATGTGAAATGTTTTCTTGAAGTTGGTGCAGTTTTGCTCAGCAACCACAATATGATACTTTAAGGCTTGTTATAGAATTATAGTTGGTTTTTAAAACCAGTTAACTGTAACAAGGACATAATCTTTTTAATGCAAAAGACCTCACTCTGTAATACAAAATAACTGCATGTAAAATTGTCGTAATCAGATAATTTTAGCTAAAATATCTATTAACTGTGTGAAACTAAGCAGGAGTTAATTTTTGAATCAGTGGGATTCCTCTATGGCTTATCCAATTTAAACCTTTTTATTATAAAAATGGATATTACGATTGATATTTCTGACAAGTTTTTTGCCAAGTGTGAATTTCAACAGCTACCTCTCGCACACGGAAAACTAGTTTAAGACCATTAACTGTATTTGCAGCGCTGCCCATTGCTATAAAAAGAGTTAGACTTTAATGAATACTGGCTGACCCTCCAAATGTTCGCCTTCCACTTGGATTCTTATTCATTATATTTCTGACATAGCATGTAACCTGAAAGCACGGGGATGCCCTTCAAATAATACAGAAGTAGGTTCTGCTTCATACAATGCACGAGCCGAGCAACCTCTCATAAAAGAAGGAGCCCAGGAAACCACTGCTTGTGTACACCCTGCCATTTCTAACCTCCTCGTTTCTCAAGATAGATGTGATATAAATCCTCTGCAGTGTTCACCATATGCGGCTGTACGAGTATTTACTTTACAGCAAGACTTTTCTTACAAAGAATAAGTAAAAAGACGTGCTTTTATGCCTCCCTAGGCTGCAAAGCAACAGCCTGTACTCAAGAGGTATTAAATTAGTTTAGTTGCAGGCTTTAAAAAGAGAGAAGTTTTATATTTCTGCACTAAAAGAAGATGGAAAAGAGTGTTCCTGTGCATCACCATGGATTAGAACTTTTCAGCTCACCAGTGTGCTATAACTTCTAGAAACTGCCTTCTTCAGAGCTCAGCTGGTGCTACCTGTACAGCTTGTGATGATGCAAGACCTGTACGGTGTTACAGATCCAGAGAGAAAAGCTGGAGTCAGCAGCTGTCCATAGTTTTTAGTGCCACAGAGTCAAGATAGGCAGTTTTAGGCAGCTAAAACCCGTCCGAATGTGGTTTTGCTATTTCCAGTTGAAGTTTTGGTCGCTCATTACTTCTGAAAATCAGACCCCCTCAAATAAGAATGTTTGGGACTGCAAGCAAATGCAAGAATTTGTGGCTGGTTGATGACTGGGAGGCAACTTATAAATGTTTTGCTAATTGGAATTTGTTAAAGCCATTATAAAATAAAATAATAAATGCCTTTAAATAAACAGATAAGATTTACTGTCTTTGCCTTTAGTTAGGAACCGAACACTGAAATTCAGGATATCTTTCGTTTGGATCACCTCTGTCATGTCTATCAGGGGTCATCCTGGTTCTACGCGGTGTCAACAAAAGTTCTAATTTGTTTATGAAAGTTATGGGTGGTGTTTTATTATTTATTGGGATTTCTCTTATGGGTTCAGGAGATTATAAAGCTACTTCTATGAAAGATGAAGACTTTTACCCGAGGCGAGCTGAGTGAGAGCAGCTGTAATGTGATCTTTGCAGTGCCCTACTGACGGGTACCTCTCCCTTTCTGGGAGTAACAGTCACTTATACTGTAATTTACTTTTTTCCCTAAACCGTTTCAGTCACTTTATGATATGCAGCGGTGGTAAATCGTAATCTGAAACTGGATGACAATACAGTGGAAAGAGTGTTAACATGGGTCAGCCTGAGTACAAAGAGAGACGCTGCATGCATAACTACTGGCACAACAACTTCTATGTGACTGCTCTCTCTCTCTCTTTCTTTTTGCAGTCCCTCAATGTGCCCTTACAGTGTTTGTGGCACACTTTAAATGGTAAACCTAGAAAAAAGTGGAATTTGGGTTTTTATGGTGCTCCAGACTTCTTCTATATATTGTTTTAAACCAATATTTAGTGCCACGAGCTATGTTTATGCCAAAAACCAACCGAAATGTGTTCTCCAAAAATTATGCACATATTTGGTAATTGGTTTTGATGAATTTTTTAGTAGGTTTCTTAGCATCAACAAACAGATAAAATAGAGGCTTCCGTATGTTTCATAATCTTGGAATTTGAAGGGATTCAAGATCTTAAATTGCAGTATCCTGTAAACTTTAAGATTATTTTTAACTGGCTGTAATATACTTATATTAAGCTGTACCGCACGTAACTGCCTGGATTGTACGAGATGATTTGAGCCTTATCGTGCTTGGTGGTGGTTTGCAAAAACTCTCTGCAACTTTAAGCTCCTAAATTTATAGTCCAGTAAAATCAATAAGACTGTTTGCTTGACTGAAATCCCTGGTGTTTGCAGAACTGGAGTTTTAGTCTTGCAACTGGATCCATGCAGGGCTCAGAGGTTTTGGGGGGCCCCTGTGGCTTCTGTGGTCCCCCAAGATAGGTGCTGGCACACAGGCAGCTGAAGGAGCATGTGTTTTTGCGCTGGATGCTGTGCCGTAAAACTAAGGACGACAGATCAAAGATTTGAACACGAGGTCAGCTAGATTTTCAAAACTTAATCAGCTTAAATTTGCCTCAGAACTCAGCTTCATGATATTCTGTCCCCCTAAGAAAATATTTTCCTTAGACACCTGTCCACAGATTTTAGAGCCAAGAACACAAGGGCGCTTAGAAGTTCATCTGAGGACAGCGTTTGGAGGACAGTCTATCAATATAATAATGTGATGTTCAGCAAAAAAACAAACAAACAAAAAAAAATTCAGAATTTTGTCCTGTTAATTTGAGTTCCTGAGTTAATTTGGAATTACTTTTTTTAACTATTGTTACAATCGAATTATTTCTGAAATTAAAATATTTGAGGAAAAAATGCAAGAGCTGATTTTCCCCAGAATTATAGAAATATTTGCTTATTGGATTCCACTATGGCAAAGCAGCCTTGTTTTTCGTTCTGTTTCATTCTCTATTTTGAATTGTGAAAAAAATGCAAGGAGAAGGAAAGAGCTGTACGTTCGTCATCTCCTGGTTGGTTCAGCTGCATGTCGGGGTCGATTTTCAGAGTCATCGCCACCTTTAAATAGGAAGGGACAAGCAGGGGGACAAAAGGCAGTTGCAGACACTGAGCTGAGCCATGAAGTCACGTCCTCCATGTCATGTTGTATCCTTGCAGCCTGTGCCTGGGACTTTCTTCTTTCCTCTTCCCTTCGTTCAGAAATGAAGTCACCCAGACAAACTCATGTGTGCTGCCTCCCTCCCCCTAACAGACAAACACACTCTCTCTCTCTCTTTTTTTTTTTTTAAATCTGCAGAAGTCTTTATGTTTTTCTAATAATTGGCAGCAGAGGTACAATTTCTCCCCTCTTTTAAGTGATGAATAGTTGGCCCAAGATGAAAGGCAAGCCCTTGCGGTTTTTTGGCTGCCACAAAAGGGCGTTGGAGTTGGCGTGGGTCCCAGCCGCTCAGCGATAGGCATGTGGATGAGGTGCCAAGCAGAGGGGTCGGTGGCAAAGTGTCTGTACACGTTCTTCATCTGAGCTAATCTGGCTGCCTTTTGTGTGTATTTCAGGCAAACAGCCGGCTGAGGCAGACTGAGAAGGAGTACAGCCAGAAGCTGGCTACATCCTCACAGGTAGGTTGTGAGAAGGCAGGAACCTTGTGTGAATCCATTTGATTTGGAAGCTTGTTGAAAAGTTCAATTAATTCTGTTTTTACGTGTAGGTCTTGACGATCAAGAGAAGCCATGACTGATTCCCAAATCAAACATCCAGTGTCTTTCTTGCAGATTTTATCCTTTCAAAAACCACAAAGCTTTAAGCTTGACTTGAAAAAAATGCGTGGGGTTTTTTAAGTTCTAAATTTCTTTTTTTTTCATCTACTTTTTCCAATCCTGAGGGCCTGAGAGGACTGAATCCTCCCTCAGTCAGTGAGAAGGGAAGGTGAGGGGGCCTCATCAACCAGCCCATCTCGTAAAACCAGGAGCAGTTGCACAACAAGGGCTTGCACTGCGTGTCACAAGGTGGTGGTTGCCTGCACAGCCGATGGCAGAAACACAGTCCCAACTGTCCCATCTTGATGTTTATCATCGCTCCTAGCTAGTTCCATGTTGTTGCCCACAATAACATTCTTAAAAATTTCAGTGTCCTGGAAGCAAAGTGGTTTTGACTTGAGTTCTTCAGAGTAGTCATTTGAACGTGGAAGATGAAAACATGTGTTGAATTTGCATACACATTTAAAAATTATAAGACAAGATGATTTTTAAATATTTCAGCTTTCAGTTTGATTGACAGGTAGTACTGAAGTGTGAAAAATGATGGAGGTGCAACCAGAAGATAAGCTTTAAATAATAAGAAAATTGCCATGAGGATTTATGTGGAGGTGTCATTCTTCTCATTCCTCCCAACCACAGCAGAATGTTGCCTTTTACTTGCAAAGTGTTTTCAGCAATAGTAATAATAATCTAATAATACTCTTTTCAAATCAATCAAAACACTACAAAGAATGGTTTAGAAGCCTCCAAACTGGGCAGAGATGATCAGCGAGACAATGAGAAGTTGCAAACTTTGTTATGAGTCCTTTAAAATATTTAAATGCTCCTGATCTCAGCTTTTCAGGTGCCTTGAGTCTCATTATCTGTAAACCTTGTCCAAAATCTTGGCTTTAGTTTTTTCAGTAAAACTTCAAGGGAATATAATTTTTTTTAACCACAGTTCTTGTGACTGTATTTATTAGAATCATTGCTAAATATATTTTTACATTATGTTTATAAAACCTAATGTGTGTTTTCTGCACATTTATTTGCATACAGAGAAGCTGTGGGGTCTCCATCCTTGGAGATACTCAAGACCGGACAGGACATGATCCTGAGCAACCAGCTCTGGGGGACCTTGCTTTTAGGTGGTCCCTTTCACCCTCACCAGTTCCACGATTCTGCGATAAATCAGAGAGCATGCTCTTCTAAATTCCTTTGTAGTAGTTTGTTGAGAGCCTTATTTATTAAAAAAAAAAAAGAAACAAGAAAGAATCCATGATTATTTTTTTTATCTTGTTATTTGAACCTGAACAGCAGAAAATTGCTAAAGCTTAAAAAGTAACATTTAATGCACGCCAGGCCTTAAGGAAAAGCTGCCTTTCATTGCTAACTCTATTTTACCTTTTATTGTTGTCATTTTTATTGTATTGTCATGCCCCAGTGAGTGTAATCAAGCCTCAGCCTCTCAATCCCAGATGCAGTTTGCTGTCAATACTAAAATGGGTATTGGTCCCTCCATTAAAGACAGGTGGAATAACTTAAACATTTCTGAATTTTTAAACAAGGAGTGAGGGAAATGGCTTTAATTGTTACAGTGGGAACACCTAGGCAGTGTAGGGCAAGGTAATAACTATTTAACCTAACTGTCACAATAAATTTTGTCGGATTGAAATTTATTGGCCTGTGGAATAGTGCTAAAATGGAAAAATTTGGAGGCATGTTTTTTTTTTTTTTTTGTAATGCTGGGCTTTGCTGTAGTTAGCACACTATTCTCTTTACTGGAGCGAGATGGTCCCAGAGACCAGAATGGCCGTTCCGCTGTGTTTCTGTGGTAGCCACAACATATACGTCTCATGTCAGGGCTGTTTGGCACAATCAAGGAGTTTCACCCTGATGTCTGAATTTCCTGACTTTTATGGGTTTGAATCAAATCCCTAAAGTTCCTTGAACACAGATTTTTTCATAGTTTGGTATTAATGATAGGTCAATTGCAGCTTTTCTTGTGGTCATGTTGCTGACAACATCTGTCTAATCTTACTCTCTGTAGCCTCTTGGAACATTTGGTTTTAACACCCACACAGAGAAGATATTTCAAGAAATTTCCTCTGAAGTTTATACAAAGTAAACAGATATTTTTTTTTTCTCTGAGAAGTACTGCACAAAGCAGATCTTTCTCCATCAATTCATGCAGAAATTTCCTTGCATGCATTTCAGAATTCCTGTGCTAGTCCAGGGTCTTTCTAAAAGACCTTAGAATAGTTAGATATTTCTCTCCCATTGAGAAGACCTCGCAGACACACAAGTCTGAGCACTCTGATAGTCTCTCCCTGATTTGCCTGCCTGTGTGCTGAAATGCTTTCAGAATTAGGCTGTATTATGCTGCTACAGCAGCTTAACCTTAAGCTTGGATATGTACATTAAAGTCAGTGACTCTCCCATATGTTTAAGTGCTTTGCTGGGTGATGACTTACATGACAGCATAAAATTCTGTAAATAGGCCTGAAGGATCAGGTTTAGTTATGAGTTTCCACAGTGATAAAAAAGTACATTTCAACGAATCATGAGTTAATATGTAAAAGGTCTCGTTTAAGGATCCTGGACATTGCGTCAAATCCCAACTGTACTGCTAAGCGGAATATGCTCTTTTCAGCAGCTCAGAAATTTCATTATCAAGTTTAAATTTCAGTCCAATATTTAAGCTTGGGTTTTATTCTTCTCTGCAGTATCGAGCTATAAAATATCCTTCTAGAAAATGAACCCCACCATCACTATCTAAATCTGCAGGACTGGTTTCAGTGCAGCGGAAGACTGGAAACATGCTCTGTTTTGAAGATCATAGATACGCTTTGTTCTCATGAGTAAATATTTTGGAATGTCATAGTGGAAAAGCCTTCCAAATATTTTATATTTGGCGATTTTTGTCATTTGAAGCTTCCTGTATTCCTTTTTCTCTGCGTGGAATGTCATGCTTGCTGGCGCGTCATATGTTAATTCAAAATATTTAGCTTGTGCGGCAGAGTTTGCCAATGCCGTGCTCGTACCGAGCATAAAGGCATGCAAAATACATGCCTTTTACTGAAGAGAGATTTTAGCATGTGGTTTTCTCTTTTAGATCATAGCTGAACTTAAGACAACCATTTCCTCTCTGAAGGAGGAGAATAGCCGGCAGAAGCTCGCCGCGGAGCAGCACCTTCAGGAAGTCCTACAAAGGTTTGACGATAAGACGCACCAGCTGATTACAGATAATGACAGAGTAGTCAAGGTAATCTGGTGTTTCAGTCACTGAGGCTACTGGCTGAGTGTAATTAAACGTTCTGCAGTGGGCAGATGAATGCAGGTATCGTTCCTGTTCACACAGCATTCACTAATTCCATTCCCTGGACCATGACTTTGATGCAGCTGATGACTCAGGCTCTTTCCTCTAGCTGATCATACGCACAGAGGTTTGGGTGAGTCTAATCCACTCACTTCAGTAAAATACTTGCAGCTTTCCTGCTCTCTTTATTTTAGTATTGACTCAGATTCCATAACATATTTTCATCACATCCAGTAGAAATAATTCAGGTGTTGGTAGCAATAGTTATTGGGACTAATGGCGATAGATTGTATGAGAGCCTTTTCCATGTAAATCTTTGTTCAGCTGTTACAACCTGAATTTTAATGTTACCTCACAATGTAATGAAATACATAAAAACCACAAGGGAACTCTGCACGAATTTTCTGTGCAATGTCCCAGAGAGTCTTTAGTGCTGGTTCTGCAAATATGTTTTGTAAGAATTTGTCAGCTTGGGGAAGAAATTGCAGGAGCTGTTATGGTTGGTGTTATGTTATGCTTGTTTAGTGTCATTAATATTGTACTTTTAAACCAATCTTCCTTTGAAACCTCTGATTTAATGGAAATTTACTGAAAGCCAGATACCCAAACAGAAAATTCTGAGGAACGTAAACAGCAGTGTGTGATTCTGAAAGCAGAAAGAGGTAGTTTTACTATTCCATCACTTTGTATTTTTAGGAACCACACATACTTCTAGACAAGCATATGCAGAAATGCTTTGCTTTTTATTAGCCTGGGGCAAAAAAAAATTGGTTTTATTGAAAGATGAATTCTAGATGTCCTGGAGATGGGGAACAACATATAACCAAGGGCAAGCTGAAGACCTTGAGGGATGATTAAATAAACATTTCAAAGACAAAGCAATTCTTAATATAGTACAAGCCTTTGAGAAGACTTAATCTAATCCAAGCTATTGAAGACTATCGTTAAAAACCGGGCATTTGCTAAATATAACATTGATTTAAACTAACATGGAAGAACAGATTGCAATTTCCTTTATATAGTATTGGGTGACTTCCTGTAAGACCATCCAATTATTATTTCCTTTCAAAGAGAGAAATATGTTTTTACAGAAACAAACTGATGCTCAGAGAAGTTTTGGATTTGGTCAGTAAAGTGATATCCAGATGTGGATGCCATAATACATGATTTTGATATTAATTCAAATTCCTGACTCTCTGCCAGTTAGAGATTTCTAAGTTGTTATTATTTCATAATTGTATCTATCTTCTTAGTATTGATTATTATTTTTTTAAAGAGTACCTTAAACATTAGTGAAAAGGAACAAGTGAAACTTTTAAGAGCATTTCACTTCTTTTTGCAACCTATAAAACCCAATCTGAGCATCCATGTTTGGTTGCATATGGCCACGCTTTGGGTCAATTTGAGACAAATGCTTCCAGTACTCAACATTCTGCTTTACACTGATCTTTCTGGCCGATGGGCAAGTCAAAGTTCATGCCATCAGTCATAAAATCAGGGTAAAATTTTGGCTCATCACATTCCTTTCTTGTGGCTTATAAAATAACCACTTTGGATGCCGTCATACGGCAACGTCTAACAGCAAAGAGCTCAGCAACATTGGTCTGACAAGGTGCTGAACAACGGAGCATCTCCTTTTGCTGCCTTTGTGCTGCTGTTGACTTTGAGCCTGTTGGGATTACAACAGTGTTGGTACAGAGTGCAGTCCCTAAGCAGAGCTCGGTGTTCAGTGCCGCGTAGATATCTTTGCTTTGAACTTACCAGGACTTGCGTTCTTTGGAGCAGAGTGCAAGGACACTGCAATTAGCTTGGCATGGGGCAAATCCAACTCACCTGGTCTCTGTGTCATGCCTCTCCTGGAACGGGCTTACACTTCAAAGATCGAGAACCATTGGTTTAGACCATAGGATTAGTTGAGAGCACAATTATATTAATGACCTGCGGATGCTCGGAAAAGCTGCTTGAATTGCCATGTCTGTTAACCCATTTGTGATGTTTTAGATGAGGATTTCAGGAGACACTCTCCCAGTAAGGTTTTGAGTGTTGAAATCCTGAGAATGTCTATGCAGGAGCTACGCTGGTCACTGAAGTGTAGTGTAAACTTATTAAGGCTAAATTTAAACTAGCTTTCTTGCATCCCAGTAGCAATCTAGCCACAACAACCTGGAGCTCAATACAGTCAAATGGTCATTTACCTAACTTTTCTGCTGCTCTTGGCAGTGGTTACTGCCTGGACTCAGCACTAGCATCAGGTTGATTGCATTGTAGGGATACCTTGAGGTTATTTATGAAATCTGAGCCTTAGTGATTTTTATGAAATCCTTTTGGATCCTGGAATTGGAAGTACAAAACAGTTCCTGGGATTGGAACCGCAAAACATGTTCAGAGCATTTTAATGTTGAAGTTGATGGCCAAGTGGGGACTCCACATCAAAAAAGCATATTCTGGAAAAGAAATAGATGGTGGAGCACATGCAGTGACAAACCCACAACAGAAAAAGGAGAAAATGAGGCTTTTTTGCCAAAGGAACCACATTTGTTGTTTGACTCATATTACAGATTCTAGGATTCTGTATAACCCCTGAATTAACACCAAAATTTCATTAGCAAAACAAAGTTTGAAGATGACATATTTCAGCACTTTGTATGTCAGCTAGCTTATGATCAGTTTAATTCTGTTAATAAATAAGACTTAAAAGATTTCTAGGAAAGAATGTCATATAATGATGTTCCTCTTTCTGTGAAAACTTTTGAAACGGTTGGTTTTCTTTGTTATGTTTAAAAATGTTGAGAGGGGAAAAAAATCAAAAGTGTGTTTTATAGCCAGAGCAGAACAAAGGAGAAAACGTCTATTTTTAAGTTGTCTGAGCTTATGTGGGCATCGAGTATTCTCAACATCGTCATGGATTTGTTATCTGGGAACAAAAGGATGATTTTCTCTATGCAAAGGTTGGACCGAAGGTTCACGGTGAAATTTCTCAGTGCAAGTATAATGTAATACTTGCTCTGCTGTGGAGTAAGTCCCCATGTTGGATACTCTTATTTCCATTTATTCTGGCGTAGTGTCCACAGGAGGGGTGGGTTTACACTGATTTTGCACTATTTTGCTGGCAAATTGTCCCATGAAGGGGCCATGCATGGTCTCTTGGGCTTGCTGCTTGTTGCACTCGTCTGCTGTCCAGCCCACCCTGGCCTGCTTGGTCCCTTTGCCTAACCCCCCCTCCTTTTCATGTGTGGTTCCTATTAAAAGTAAACCAAATTATTTTAATCATTGGGATGTTTTAAAACATTCAGAACATTTTTTTAAGGGCACCTGATATCTTTGTTTCCAGAAAGTACTTGTCAAAATATACTGATGGTATTTACAAACATCTCCAGAATGCAGTGTATCAGAAAAACTGTGTTCTTAAAAGTTCTGTGAACAAGCTAATTCTGCATTTACTTATGTTTTGTGACCAACAATGTCTATTAGCAAATTCCACTTGTAATTACAAATAATATTTTGTATTAAAAGAAAAAGCATGGCAGAGCTATGGGAACATAAACTGAGTGACTGGAGTCCTGTGGAAGTATTTAGTCTGTTGTCCTCAAAATACCTTTAGAATTTCACTATTGTACTCTGCAATAGCCAATGCTCGATTTACTAAGAGGTAAATAATTCTTATTTGTTGGTTTAAAAGTCCTGAGCAAAGCTAACTCTCAGTGGTTTAGACATTCTTATTAGTGCTTATTAAGGGAGGAGAGACATCAGAGAGCATGCAGCCTGGATTGACCTGATCTAGAATACAGAGAAGAAGCCGTTTTGTTCCTTCCGTACACACAAGACACTGGAAGGCAGAGCCTTGTCTTGATCCAAGGTTTGTGGCAAAGATAGAAATTAACTCCAGGCTCTAAGCTCTGGATCTGTGTGGCAGTCGGTGCATCAGCCCTTCTGCGAGAGCACTTTCAGTAACAAACCCACACAGAGCTGTGTGTTTGGAATGACTCTGGAAGCGATGTCGCCTGCTGTTTAAGCCACATCTCACAGGTACACTTGCAGTCTCATCAGACTCTTTTGAAGGAAGGAAGATTAAAATGAATATCTAAAACTTAGGGTAAAGTGAAGAACAACAAAAAGTCCTAGTGGTTATAACCTAGACTACTGCTGAATAGCTTTATAATAAACTTCTATGAGTAAGACCCACGTTATCTAGAAGCTTTTTTAATATATTTTATTGTCTTTTTTATTTTAACTTCGCCAAACATGGGTTTTTTTTTAGTTAAAAGTGCCTTTAAAAAGGAGGTTGGCATTTCACTGTTGAAGCTGACTCTGACTCGTGTCTTAGAAGACATCTGGTCAGAACATGCGTTATTGTTTGTGATGTTTTGATGGCCACATGCCTGCCGAATCCTGTCAGTCACTGAAGATCTTCAGAGACGTGTATGTCACAATTTCTCCAGAGAGATCTCCAATCCATCTAATTGCTTTTGTGGCTAAACGTTGCCATCATAAACCAGTTGGAATGGTGAAATTAAGAGTTGTAAGGGACCATCTTAATGTTAAATAAGCGGCGTCATTTTTCATAGATCTCTGTTTCTTTATCGCTGACTTTAGCCTATAATAATAACTAATAACTCTGCAGTGTATTTTACTAGCAGAGAATTACAAGGCACCAACGTTTGTACCTTAGCATTGTAAAGCAGGCATTAAAATTTACCAGGCAAATAACATTATCTTGCTCGTAATTTCCTATACTCTGTTTGATGAGCACAGGCACCTGTTTTTCACAATCTTTGTTTATATGCATACTAGTTTCACCCAAATTCTGTCTGTGAGAGAAATGAGGGTTTAGCCCCAAGCTTTTCAACTGTTGCTCATGCTCCATCTCTTGATTCCCTTGCGTGATTATCTTTAAAAGGCTGTATTGACACGTTCATTATAAATCATAGAAATAATTTCCATGTTAAGGTTAGATAATTATTGATCACAACTGACATTCCGATTTCAAAAGTCCTCTCTCCTTTTCAAAACCATATCTCTCTTTCAGTTGCCACAGAAGTTATTTCATTGTCTGAAGCACAACACCTTCTCTTCAGAATTACAGGGCTTCTGATGTTTGGCCAATCAGGCAATCTGAGTGGCTGAGCATCTGTAAGTACTTTATAATAGATTTGACATGCTTTGTGAGACAAAGAATTGAGTCATCTTTTTTTTCCTGCAGCAAGCTCTGCAGTCTGGCATTTTTCTTGACTTTTCGTGTCTCAACGCATTGAAGAACTTACCATGGCCAACAGCAAAATTGTACTTGAAAGTTTTATAAAAGGCTAGAACTAGTGCTTGCCTCAGCCTCTGAGCTGCGGTCCAGTTTTATCCAACGGGTTTAAAATTTTGGTTTTTTCACTCTTTCCTATGTTACCATTGTTGTCCTCAGTGTTTTACTTTCCCTCCAGAAGGGGCTTTGCTGCGTGAAATCCTTTTTATTCTTTGTTATCCCTAGAAGGGCTAACACTTTATATCTGCCTGTCACCAAATTTTGGAATTGAAGATTCCATAAATGCATAACAAAATATGAAGTCTTATATAGCTAAGCTTTTGGGCTCTTCTGATGAGTTGGACTACACTAATTTTGCACTGGGAAAATGGCAAAAAAGGAATTCAAAACGAGCCATAAAATTCACTGCTTTTAACTGGCAAGACAGGGTAATAACACTGAGTGGGGTCCTGGGTGATTAGAAAGGTGCAGAGAAAACTCTCTTATTAGTAAGTGTTAGGTAATGCCAACATAGGCCTATGCAGCTAATAAAGAAGGGCAGACAATGCTTTTAACTATGATATAAGAAAATTAGCTTTTTGAAGGCTGCTGTGATGGTTACAGTTTACTGTTGCATTTCAAAGATGTTTTATTCTCCAAAGAACACAGGGGCTTTTATGTGTAGGAGAAAGTGGTGCTTAGAAGGACAGAGTTGAGGAGATACCCTGAAGTTAGGAGGCAGACTGCCTGGGAGGAAGAGCCTGTGCTCCAAAGTCTGGGACTTTACGGGAGAGGGAGAAAAAAAATAAAGATAAAAACAAGTGTCTAATGTCCTTCAAACACAGGGCATCTGTAAAACAGCCTGTGCATAGGGCTGTGTAGACTTTCCAAGGGCTGTTCTTTGTTCCAGTTCCAGTGAGTTCCTGGAACGCAGCCTCTTTCCCTGCTCCTGGAACAGCCTTGACTGCAGGGCTTCTCCAGCCATGTAGGTGGAAACACAATATGTGTGAACTCTGTAGTCAACCAACAAAAGATTGCTGGAGAAAACGACATCGTCAAAGAAAATCTTCTGTAGTCCACAAACATTTATTGCTCTGTAGTAAAGATTTTTAAAGCCTGGCACAGTAACACAAGTTGCAAGGTTTGGCACATAGAGATTTGGGGACGTGGACCTGGTCTACTTACTTATCAACGTGTATTTCCCTTAAATAACTTACGGTGTAGCGGATCCCAGGAGTGAACAGGAATAGCCCAGATTCCATGGGCTGATTCCAGCATGCCTACACATTTCCAATATTTGTGAAAACTTTTTTTTTTGCAAAACTATGTCCTAATATAAGTTGCTTTTGTGTTTTTACTAATTGTAGTGCTTGCTGCTCCAGGGATGTCAGCAGGAGAGAGTCACTGAGGATTTCAACTTCATGCAGTAAAATACTCTTGCCAAAATTCATGTTGACTTTAGAAATCTTCAGATTCCATTTAGAATTTTCTGCTGGCTCTCCAGCTTTACATGTAACTGAAGCTCAAGCAGATCAAATATCAGAGTATTTTTTAAGAAATGACTGGCGACCGCTTTTGAATGGCAGATCACAGTGAAATAGAAATATCTTTGTTAAACTTTACCATTTTCATAATAGTTGGGCTTTTCTTAAGTGTAACAAGAAACCTGGTGAATTCCAATACCTGTACGGGGCTATTTACCAATATTGAAAGGCAGGATAGCAGTAGAATCAAGTGGTCCATAGCATTCTATATTTATTTTCTATAAATAGTGGGGTTTTTCTGTACAAAATTAAAATACCTATTGTTTCCTTAGCATTAAAGGATTAGTTACAAAGAACCACTAAGGGAAAGCAGCCACAGATGCCATATTTCTGCCACTTTCTTGCATCAGTGGAGTTACGAATAAAGGAACTTTCCAAGTTATAGTACTGCACTTGAAAAGGAAAAAAGTATGCAGTGACTTTTATCTGTGTATTCAGTAGATCAGATGGCAAACTCACCCAGACAGCCTAGCAGGGGAGCAGCTTCTGCTTTTCTCAGTAAGCCCTGAGTGGTGGGAAGCAGCACCAAGCACGACTTCAAAAGATACAAATATGCATCGAGTATAAAGTTTCGTTTTTTCAAAACATCTGTCTAATTAGCACAACTTTTAGATTTGTGAGTTCTAGCTCTGACTTTCTCACAGTTTCATACTCAGCAGAAGTGGCTTTTTCATCTCTCAAATTTGTGTAGGAGATTAAACTTAGAAATACTGTCACCGAACCCGACCCTTCAGATCCTTGATATAAACCTCTCCTGTTTCCTTCTAGCATCAATCGCCCTATTGTGCCCAGCTAGAAAATGGGAGATGTAGCTGTTAGCCAGATTTTTTCTAGAAGAACAAGATGATTTTAATTGAATGTTATTATCAACCAGTTCTTGTGGTTTGACATGGATTCAAAATTAAGCAGTTCATCTGCTTAAAGAATGCGTAGGCACTTGTATAATAACCTCAGTAAGTTTTCGGATGCCTCTATCGCAAGGGAAATTGGTTTGACTTGCCCTTCAGTGGAAATTTTGTGTACTCTTGGCAGCCAAAATAGCACTGGAGTCCAGAAAGAGAATGAAATTCTATCCCTTTGTATTGTATTTTGCTCCTTTTCCCATTAAAACTTGTATCCTAAACATTTTAATTCAGGCCTAGTTCACCTTGTTGCCTTGCAGTTCAAGGAAACTGTCTCTATGTCTTCCTATAGAACTATGTAAGAAAGAAGGTGAAAACTTAAGTTTTACTTAAAATATACATTATTCTTTGAGCCGTTTGCACGTGGATTCTGCACTTCATGTGCATCCTCCATCTTGCACTGGAGTTTGGGATGCCTTCCCTAGCAATGGTTTGTTGTTGCTGATTCATGCACAATGTACACTCTGATTCTCTTCATTTATGAAAAGGATTTGATATGGTAAAAATTGTATTAGTTTACACTTGAAAACATGCTTGAAGAAGACTAGAGCTGAAGCTTACAGGGAACCTCAAGGCCAAAGCTTTTTCTTAAGCTCTTTCTTCTGTGCAGGCATCTAAGTTTTGTATCTTTGGCCTCTTCAGAAGGCCTGAGGTCCTCAATCAAGACTATTTCATGGAGCAAAAGGAGTTTGCAGGTTTTCTTCTTCAGGGATCTGTCTATGAAACTTATTCTCAGGAAACTGAAGTAAGTATCGCGTACAGGATAAAATTTAGGACTCTAAAGGAGCTTCTTGGCAATGTCCCCTTCAAAAGTGCCAGATAACTGAGGACTGGAAGAGAGGAAAGCAGAGATTAGTCAAACAACAAAAGCCTTGCTGCTCTGACACAACTGCTTTTTATCTTCTGTTACTAAAACTGCCTCTGCTTATTTTTAGTTCAGACTTTCACAGCACTGAAGTCAATATCTTCAATTAAGTCAATATGTTAATAATTGTGAAGGCAAATCCTTCAGCACTAGTGCATATTCATGTATGAATCTAATGCCTGGTATCTGCAGTAGTGGTGGAGATACCTTTTGGAACTGTCTTCACCAGCTTGGCCAACCACCCAGGAGACCCAAAATTAGTATTTCTAATGCTGAATGTGTCTCCTGCACTTGGCACCTCAAAAGAAATATATCCTCAGTGAAAACCCCAGATTGCCAATTAAGAAGAATTCATTAAGATCTGCTGAAGTTCAAAGCAAAACGGCCAGTTCCTCACAGGTCAGGGCAGCTCTTTTAATGGTTCCTGCTTTGCCTCCAGCAGCAGCTCATCTCTTGAACCTGCTTGTTTTTCTGCCAGTACTGTTGGCAGGTGAATAGAGTCACATCAGATCACCTCACGAATATTTTAATGCTGGAAACCTGTGCTGTGAATATGCCACTTTCCTGGCCCAGCATGGCATGAGATCATGGGTTTCAAACCTGAACGTGTCGGCCTTAAAAGACAAAACATACAATGCACTGTTCGCTTCCTTTTTTGAGATCTGCCGTGAAGCTCAGTTTTGCAACTGAGTTTGCTCTCTAGCTTGTTTAGAACATTGCAAAGGAATAATGCCAACTGCATGGGGAGGAAGGAGAGCATCCCTTGATCATTTGTGAAACAAAAGCAAATGAATGCAAGTCCTAGAACCAGTTCTGGAGAAAACAAAACAATCCCTTTTCCTGGGAAATGATTAGTTAGGACATGTCAGCACGCAGCTTCACCCAGATGTACTGTGGTTTAGGAAAGCACAGCAGTCACACTCCTGCCACATGGGCCAGTCCAGAACTCATCCTGTTCCTGACAGTCCCTGTCCCAGGAGTGCAACATTTGAATTTCAATAGAAGGTTGTACTAACTGCCTTATTAGGCTGTTGAAAAGATGGTAAATCCTGAAGTGCTGGAAGGTTTTCCTTTGTATTTTCTGGCTGCTTGGGGACTGCCCTCAGTCCAGCTTGGCCCTTCCATTCCTCTTGCTAGTGTGCCGCCTTCTCCTTCAGCATCATCACTAGGATCTAACCTGGAGGAGACCTGGGAAGAGGATGTGCTTATCCAGGGAGGGATGATGCCTGCAGGGCGAGTATCCAATCCATTACATGCATGCTGGGAGCCCCAGGCACTCTCCATGCTGCTGCTCTCTTCCAAGTTTGTTGTGTAAGAGAGGGTGAAAGTACAAACAAGAGAAAACTAAACATGAAAAGTGAGTTTGTTTGCTTACTGAGAAGCTTGGGAGTGGCAGGATGAAACTGTATGAATAAAAACTCAGACTACCAAATGTTAGATACCTGCAGGAGCACCTGCACAGTTGGATCAAGCTATATATATATATATATATATATACACATATATATATATATATATATATATATATGTTGTTCTTTGCAACATGTGTCTGTGTTTGTCTGTCTAAAATATTCTGTACTGGTATTCTAGAGCTCTCAAATGGAAGAGAAAACTTCTGAAGAAGCTGAAATAGATCTTACCCATGTCTAATTTTGGAAAAAAAAAAAGAATTTAAAGGATTTTAGAAATGTTTAGAACCATTGGCATTATGACAGCAAGTATCTCTGTCATAACATCATATGATTAACTAGATCAGAAACATTCTGGGATGTTCTGATCAGTTATGTTAATTCGTCTTTAAAAAATATAAAGCCAATGCTCTATAAAATAGATACTTGAAAAACAGTTTTCGTTTTCCTCAGGCTAGGGAGATTAGAGTTTCATAATCTGTTTGACCAGCTGCAGAGGACGTTCTTTTTCATTTTTTCTTTTTAAGTAAATGAGCTTCATCTCAAAATGATTAAAAAAAATCAAGCTTCAAAAATGCTCAGTTTTCACACATACTTTTAAATAGGAGCAACTGCATTATCAGGTCTCATTGCAAATGTAATTGGGTTGGAGGTCGTTAAAGACTTTGAATAAAAGAATTTCCAGGTTTCCAAGGCTGTATCCTTCCCTGTCAAGAATCATCCCATTTTTGGCTTACAGACATAATTTTAGAAGATATTACTTTGCTGCCTCTCACATCTTATGAGTAGTAAGTGTGCAGGCACTGTTGAGTCAAGCTCGCTCTTGTTCAGTTCAAAAAACAGTGGTTTGCCTTCCAAGTTAATAGTGTTGATTAAGGTTACTTTGCAAGGTATAAAGACATCATTAGATTTCTTTATGTGTGTGCGTTACTAAGAGAATGTGCATTATTTTGTGTAATGGAAGAATTCCAGCAATATCAGGCAGTCTGCTAGTTCATCGCACGAAATAAACAGTTTTTCTTTTGTTCTTCCTGGGAATCAGGTTAGCCTATTGATTAGAAATATCTGAGGCCTTTCGTATTTACTTTTAAAAAGAGCATAGCAAAGTAAGATGCTTTGTAAAGGCAGTTAGTAATGTTTATATTTCTAGGTCTTCATACATCGGTGACAAGGAATGCATTTTAGGGAGACGTTTGTAGAGCATTGGGGGTCACTGGAACCTCTGGTGCATCTCCAGGTGTAAAGTTTCTGAACACTCACTTAAAGTGGCAGTTTGATGATAGACTTAGTTGGGAGTGAAGCCCCCAGTGGTGAGAAGATTGCCTTGTTCAGCAAGTGGTTGATAAATATGCTCTGTCATGAGTCAGGCATTCTTTAAATCATTGTAGGAAATTCTGCTCAAAGCCCTGATGTTTGTTTTTGCAGAGTAAGAATACAGCAAGCAGCAAATCTAGATGTTTCAGTAGTTAATTCGTATTCACAACAGCCGTTTTGTACTAGCAGAGCATATCCATTGACGCGACGTTTGAGACGTTCTTATGACATTAGCATCAAAAATTCAAGAAGTTGTCTGAAAATGTTGACGCCGACATCAGGTCTTCACAGGGAAACCTGCTCTGAGAATGGCAGACTTCTTGCCGTTCCCTTTGATTGTGAAGTGTTTAATAAAAAGCAAATTAGGAAATGAAAATTGTCTCGTGGATCAATCAGGCGCAGCAGTTCCACCTGTTCAGCATTATATGTCAGACATTAACCTGATTGGGAATGTTTTATTTTCTATAATAGTCTCAAAATCAGACTGAAAGGTTGACTTAAAAAGTACCTGATGTATTTTGTGTGTGCTCTGAGGCTGATAACAAACTCTGCAGTTCAAGTTTTAATAACTAGGGGGGAGCTAAGAAACTTCAAAAGGTTTGTGATAAATGTTTTTGACAATGCGTCAGCTGAACATTAGGCAGAATCTTGGTAAATCCTCTCATAAGTGGTTTAAAATGGAGTTCTGAACTTTTCCTTCATAAGTGCGTGCATAAGATGTCATGGTATCTTTGGGTTTTAAAGATTCATTTTATCTGGTGTATGTGAACCATTGGTGTTTCTGTCTACACTTCTGAGAGTGGAAGAGGGAAAAAGTTCAGCAGGTTTCTCCTTTTGGCAATCTCTGCCCCTGCTCTTGACCATGAAACTCATGAAGACTGGAAAAAAAGACAAACCAGTTTTAAAGCACACTAACAAAATACTCCAGGTAAAGATTATAGTAAATTTTCTGAGCTGACAAGCTTTCCAGATGACTTCATCACGACAACTCTAAAATGTTCTGGTTCTAGACAAAGCAATGCTGGCACATGGCAACTGCTTGTTGAGTTTTGTGGTTCATTGAGAAAAGCAGATAAAAGCAAGTTTATTACCGCTCTTTGAACCCCACCACCCTCCCCCTCTCCTTTCACCTAAGCCACTAAAAGTGAAAACGATTCCCTCCTTGGCACCCCTGAAAAAAAATGCTGAACTTTACAATTTATACTGCTGTTTTCTTTGATTTTTTTATCTTTGCAGCACTTGATCTGCTTTGTTACATCCTTTGTGTTTCAAAACAATTGAGTTTATAATGTCACGCAGTGAAGTCCTGACAGCAAAATGCTTAGGGTTTTGCCTAATTTTAAGCTTTAAGCCTACAAATAGCTCTGCTGGTGTCCTCAAGGTATTTTAGGGATATGTGGCTAAAGACTTTGCAGAACAAAGGTCTGAAAACTTTGGTCAGCTCACCTAGATACTCACAGAAAATCATCAGTGTTTTATAGGAGCAAAGCAGGAAAAAAATATGCATGTTGACAGTCCTAACAGTACTGGGGGAATCTCCAAAGGACACCAATCCAGACAAAGTGTGATGTGAAATAGTGTTAATGGACTATTCAGGAGCTAATGCTGATGAGCCACTCAAGAGCCAAAGTCTATAATATCCTGCCAATCAGTCTCTTGCCTATGAATTGTGAAAAATTAAAATAGTGTAGCGTTACAGCCTACCACACTGGAAAAATGTTTGCATATATGTTTCTTTTATGATAAGTGACCTACTCTAAAATTTTTTCACTAGTACTAGAGAAACAATTTTGTTCCTATAGTCAACTCATTCTCTTCCTTCCTGAAGCCCTTTCTTTTTTCCCACACTCCCTCAAGAGAAGAAATCATTACACTTCTCAATGGCATCTCCTACTGGCAAATGTCAGAAGCGATGCATGTTATTTCAAGTGGGAGTTTGCAGAATCATAGAATGGTTTGAGTTGGAAGGGACCTGCCAACCCATGTGCAGTTGGTAGCAGCTTCAGCCAGGTAATGAAGTTGAACTGATGGTAAAACACTAGGAGTTCAGTGGAAGGGAAGCATTCAAGACATGTAAAATACCACTTGAGGTGTTTTGATTTCTGTTCCCGAGGAGCAATTAAGCATAAATTTTCTATACAGTCATAATAGTAATTGTAATATAACCTATTGGCTGGAAGAATAATTTGTGTTATCAAACACCGTAGCTATTTTAAGTGTAAAATGATAGAGAGTTCTTCTTTCCTATTGCAGTAATGTTGGCCCCTGTATAGAAGTTGTAGAAAACCTTGTTTGCAAAAACAAAGCTATTGTTTTAACAAAAACCACAGATTTTTTGCCTTTCATATTGAGTCAGTAGCATAATGAGTAGTGGAGCAATAGTTCAACATCAAAGGAGATTTCTTGGATATACAGTGGATTGCAACAACAGTGAAAAAGTTCCCACCAGAAAGGAATTTTGCCATATGTGAACAGCAAACATATGTATTAGGTTAAAACCATAAGATTTCCTTTGCTTTACACCAAAAACAAGAGGGAACTTAAGAAGAGAGGTTTTCAAACAGTTGTGTGCTGGAATGCAGCACAGAGAGTGAGCAGTGTCTGAGGTTCAGAGCAGTGTCAGTTGACAAAAGCTCTATGAAAACCCAACAACCATTGAAGATGCATCAACAATTTGGCTCAAACATCAATATTTCATTTTTTAAAAGAAATACACTTATTTTTCTCTGTCTCATGGCATAATGTAGTGATCTTCATAGGTATATTTTCCCAATTTACTTATAGATGTAATAAACTCAGACAAATGTACTTATCCCCATAAGGTATTTTAGCAAAAATAATGTTTACGTTAGAAGTTCTGAGCTTATTTTTGATGGGGTTCTTGGCTTGCTTTCTTTGAATAAGAGTTGCCTTTGACTCTTAAGATGTGAGACCACCTAGTACAAAGAAGGAGCTTTTGCCCAAACAGCCCATACTTACAGCTTCATGCAGAGATAAAGGTACTCAAGACTGAGTGTTTCTATCACCAAATTTTAAAGCTTTTGCATATGTATTTCTGGAACAAAATTTGCTTTAATTTTTGTTAACATTCACATGGATTTTCTTTAAAGTTCCAGAGCTAGGTTTTCTTCTCATGAACAAGAAGAGAAAACACATCAATGGATATAATTTGAATTTAGAAAGCATTTAAAGAGAGGCCAGTATTCAGAATTATTGTTGGCACATGTTTTGAGGATATAAAGTGGAAGCCTTCTGCTGTGGGCATTAGTAAGGAGATAATTAAAACTGTAGTAGGTAATTATGGTAGCTTTTATTACTGCATCTTTCATTAACTAATTATATTAATTTGGTAATGTTTGAAAAAGTCTTTGAAGATGAAAAGTGCTAACTATTACTACCTTTCATTGTAGTACTACTCTGCACTGGTCATAAGGATTGAAGTCTTTTCTTGATACAGATGCACATCCACGTGTGCAGAGTTGCTGGTACGGCCAGTAAGAATTAGAGACGTGCACCTAAAAAAGGCTCTGTCGTTATCTGGCATGATCTGATCAGGATGAGCAGTGACTTTCCTGCTAACACTTTTTGTTCCAGAGGGAAAATATGTTGGAGTTTTAACATTTTTTTTAAAGTTTTTTTTCTTCTCTTGTAAAGCGTCACTTATTTATTCAACCCTCAGCACCAGACAGATAAAATCATCCTGATCCCAGACTTGCCCTTGATGTGAGGGGAGTAGGAATCAAGCCCTGTCTCCTCTCAGGAACACGCCAAAAGCAGGAAATCATTTCAGGCTGAAGAAGCAAAACGTATCAGCTTTGTAAATACAGTATCTTCCCTGTGATAATCAATACCAAGCAATTAAAGCTAATAATGGTTTCTGTTTATGTAGTTGTTTGGGAACTTAATTTTCTTTCAGGGAATCCAACACTTCTTTTTTAAAATATCCTGTGGTTAAAAGATAATCAAATCAGTTTTCATATATTAAAGACTAAATCCTTCATATATTCCCATTTCATAATTGTTCATGTGATTCTTAGAACTCTTTCTTTTACCAGCTATTAGTTGATTTAGATTAAGCCCTGTAACTAATGCCAAAAATTTATTCCTGCCTTGAAAAGGGGTTTTGTAATGCTGGCATCGTACCTTTTGTCTCTCTATGGCTCCTTGTCAAAACTATAGGCTTTACAAGTTGATTTTTTTTAGAAAAACCCTCTCTTGCAGCTTCATTCTGGCACCCTGAAGTCAGGCTGAGTTCCTCCAATCTCATGCATCACCCCGATATCCCTGTGAGCTGCACAGGCCAAGCTCCACACGCGCTACTCTGTTGTCTCCAAAATGCTCCAAGTTACCGTGAGCAGGGTTGGGTTTGAAATAAACTTCATTAAATGTTTTGCTGGTGATAATCCATCCACAACAGAATAATAAGAAAAGAAGTGCCTACCCAGAAATGCAGTTCCAATGGTCCTTTTTCCTTCCGTATCAGCCGGCACCCAAACATTTCACATCTCATGGTGACAATGATGGACTCGCCCACAAGCTCCACTTGACATCCCAAGATCTGACTGTAATATTTCAGTGGCGTATTCTCTGTGTATTTTTTCTTCCATCCTTCTTGTGTCTCTCAATGTTGCATGCAATCAAAACTTTTACAATGTGATTTATATTTTAGGATCCTTTCCATTTTTATAAATAAATCAAATGAGTGTTCCTTTTATATAGCTGCAATTCACCCACACTGTTGCAGTGGAGCTTATTATCTCATTTACATTTTTAAGTGCTTTTCAAAGTGTAGGATATCTGGGCTGGAAAGCAAAACATTGCATTTCTTTGTTCTCAGGCCAACACAAAGCACTTCCAAGGTCAGGTATGGTGTAGACTTTCAACAGCAAACATGTTTACATGGCATTTGAAAGCCAGTTTAACTGAAAAAAAAAAAACCTTTATAACAGTGATGTAAGTGATGTAAGTCAACTTACCAAGGCTGAGGGACCGGAATTAATTCTGTACCTGGAAAATTTAGCTAAATAAGTTAGGCTTTGTTTTCCATTCAGAGAAAAAGGCTTCTGACGCTTCAAAATTGACCTGTTTTTAAAATTTCTTTAATCCTCATCTCAGCAGTTCTTAAACATAAGCTCTGTTACTCTTTTGGTAAAATCTGACACTTCGAAGCTTTAGAATGAAACTGCATTTCTAAACAAAAGCAAACCCATTGTTCAGTTTTACAGAAGAGATGTTCTGTGGTGTACCTAGGTAAGTCCTCTACTTTTAAGAGTATTCTACATAAGAAATGCTTCTCTGTTAGATACAGTAAAAGATTTGAGGGTACCAGGTAGCTTCAGAAGCGGCTATCAGCATGCAGGCTCTGACCACTCCATGTGAAGCTTTTTGACAATAGAGAGAATTTTCAGTGTGATCTTCAAAAAGGTGCATTATTCATGGCATCCATCATGATTCCTCCTAGAAAATTAAAATCACGGGCAACAAACTTGCTTACAATTACAATTTTCAAAGCTAATCACATGCAGAAATCTACAGCAACCAGAAGATTTTGATGTTACTTTTTTTTTTTTTGACATGGCTTTGATCAAATACTGATCTTTTGGTTTTACTTTTTTGTCCTTGTGCTGATAGGAAAACTGAAATGTTCAAATGTACATTAACTACTCATGGAACAAAACTAGGTTCTACAAAGTGACTGGTAGGGAGAGCTGGTGAGCAACACAGCAATAGTCCAAAATGGTCAAGTTAGAGGTATTCATGATGTATCAGAGGAGTTCATCTTTTTTTTCTGCCCTCCCAATACAAAACATACTAGCCACCAGTTCTGATGTGATTGGAAAAGCCTGTAGACTCACACAGTATATTTTGGGGTTTGATAATTGATGGATGAATAATTAAAAGACCTAATGCTTTTTACTTCAGTTTGTCGTGCTTATATGCTATGGTAAATTATCGTATTTCTAAATTGTATTTAACTTAAGACATTGCCTGCTCTCCAAATGAAACAAAATATGTGTGCTCCACCCTGGCAAACACTCATCTAGAGTAGGTGGACCTAAGAAAGACTGTGCATCATCTGAATTTCTCAAATTAAATTACTTTAAGATGCAGTGCAAACCCTCAGATTTAAAGGAACCTCTCCTATGCTCTGCAAAATTAGTTTTTCTGTTGTAAATAAGAAAAGTGAAAATGGTGAAATTAAGGAACGAAACAGAAGTGCTCCTCTCCTTTGGCACCACGTAGTTTCTGTCTTTACCAGGAACAATTTTAGATCTTGTTCTGTACTCAGTAATTGTAGATTTTTGTGACAGAATATGAAATGAATCTGTTCTCTGACAAATACTTGTGGATATACACGTATAGATTCGTATATATGTGTGCTATCCCTCAACCATCTTCAAAGTCCTGTAAAAGAGTGAAATGTGCTCTTGAGCACAAGGAGGGAGTCTGGGTAGGACGGCTGATGTGTAATGAGGTTTCCTCCCTCCTTATTTTTCACCGTGCCAAGCTACTTGGACTGTATAAGCTGATCATGTGGAAATAGCAGGAGAAGATGGGTCATACTTTGTAGTTTATCCAAAACGTGCTCTGTGAATGTTCCTGAAACTCGTCCTGTACTGGTTATGTCTGGATATATTGGAGTTATGCCAGCTCTTTTGTCAATTTAATTGGGTCTTTGGTGATCTTTGCGATACATGGAACAGCCCTGCTCCTTATTCCACTTCTGTGTTGCATGACCTGATGATTTTATTTTTTTAAATCAAAGTATTCTTGTTTGTGTTTTATCTTGCAAAATTAGGTGTACAAAAAGAAAACAAAAAGCCTACAATTCACACATATATTTCATTATATTAATGCAAATTCCTGGTACGGCAAGACTTGTTGAGTATTGAAGACCGGTTGTGTATTCAAAGCCTGGATTTCAACATTTCTCAGAAGCGGTGATAGCACAAAAGTCCCTGGGCAGATTTGAAGTTCATGTTTGGGTCTGGTTAAATTTTTTGGCATTAGAACATGTAATAGTCTTATAGCTAAAGACTTTAAAGTTAATGCCTGGCATCACTTCAAAACAATGTGCAAGATCTATCATAAGTAGTCCTCTTATCTTATCTCAATAGCAATTTTATCCTGTAAATGATTTGAGAGTACAGTGTTTCAGTGCTGTGGAAAAGAGCAAGGGGTTTTTTTCTCCTGTTAAATCTTTGTACTGCGAGTACAATTAATGATCCTGGTTTATGTATGGGTATTCTACTTGCAGAAAGCAAATGTTAACCATCGTGCATGTTCTGCAAACACACTAAGAGCCTCTTATGGACTTGCCGGTCGCTCCTTTCTGCACGCTCTGCAGAAGGTCTCTGCAGCTCAGCTTTTTAAAAGGCGAGACTGGAGGCACCTTCGGTGTCATTTATCACATATCTCCAGTCTGAGTCCCTTCCCAGGTCCAGTCCTGACTCTGCACCACGCTTTTTGGCTGATGGGTAGCAATGCCCTGATTTCCTGGCATACAAAAGATAACTCAAAATATTCCCTTTCTGCTGCCACAGCCGCCTCTGTGTTGATGTCAATCTAACAACCACATTGTGCACTTTGCTTCAAGTCAGCACTTGCTGTTAACAATGCCTTTATTCAAGCTGACAACATAACTAAGCTTTTAGTAAATGTGTAAGTGAATGTTAAGTGTGTATTCAAACATTCAACAATGACTAGGAAACTTGAAAAAAAAACATCTTTGAAACTCGGTATTGTTTGCTCGGTGTGTATCTGTTAGAAATAACATAGACTATCAGTTCCTTGGGGCATGACTGTTCTTTTGTTAGGCATAGAACCAAAAGATCAAGGCTCGGAGGGGCTGCCACAGTAAAAATAAATATATAAGAAGAACAATAATGACAAAATAAGTTTGTCAATGCATTTTATGAGCTTGGTTTAGAAGTGATTAATTCTGAACTAAATAAAGACTGGATAGCTGTGGTAAAGTGACATGATAATAATATTCCTTTTATTTATTGTCTTTTATACTTCATTTGTAGGTCACAGGCTAGACTGTACTATGGGGTGGGAGGGGAGCCCCTCATCTCGGTGAGCATCCTGTTTCAATAATATGGAATACATTTTCACTGCAAATTCCAGGCATGATTTTCCAGAGTGAGGGTTTTTCTGGCTTAAAGGAGAAGATATTGGTACACTGCGAAAGTGTTCCTAGGAATCACTGGTTGTACGGAAGGATGATAACAAATATCTGAGATATTTGCATATTGCAAATCAAAGTGCAGTTGCATTTATTGCATTTTCAGTATGAATATTTTTAGCCTCTAATAAGATAGAGCTATGTCCTACCAGTCCAGAATGACTTTACTCAATAAAGGTGGTTAAACTGGATCTATCACCTCTTAGCCAATATCATGGGTGGCTGGAAACAACTGTAGCTGAAGAGCTGTACCGATACTGCACTGTCTTCCTAATCAGCTCACTGAAGGACGTAAGTTTTTCTGCCATCTCTTAACGTGTGTTTTGCATCCATTGATATTGTTTCAGGCCTTAAAAGATGAAGTGGAAATCTGCCACAATCAGTGGCGAGCTGCAGAGAAGAAGTTGCAAGAAAAGGAGCTGGACACCCATGAGCAGGTACTGGCTGTCTCTGCAAGTCCTCTTCCCTTGGGCAAGGAGGTTCAGTGTTTAAAAACAGTATCTTGCTTCAAAGCAAAAGCACATATTTTTCCTGCAGAATTTTTTGCTAGCTTTCTTTTCTGTTTTTTTGGCAATAAAAGAGAATTAAACTGTTGGACCCTACAGGCAAATACTTATCTCATGCTCTCTGTTTCAAGTTGGTATTTCAACTATTCTAAGCTTTAAAGGATGCATTTATTTCGAGCTGACTATCCTGTTTTAATAGAGGTTTCTGACTCTATTCTAACCTGTTGTTTAATGGTTTGTATGAAGAGAATGATAATTGAACAATAAGTGATCTAAAAATAATCTTTATTCCTGATCTTATGCATTCATTGTCCAACCTTGTTGTCTGTGAACAGTTCCATATGACCAATAGTGCTAAAATTATTCTGGACACTTTCAGTGAAATCAGAGTTTAGTGTGCTTCAAGCAAAATAGCGTAAGTAGTTTCCAGACTAGCATTGAAACAGAAAGTCACTGATCTGCATTCAAAGCAGATTAAATTGAAGTATTTAGGAAAATGTAGACGTGGTGGATATCTGAATCATACATCAGTTTACAGATTTCTAATAAAATCAGTTTTTGCAGTATTTGAGAACTTTATGTGTTGCTGAGTGAACAGTATCTATAACTTATATCCTGTATAAAGTATTTCTAAATCTGTATGGGGTTTTATGCAATTCTGATTGAGACAATATTTGGTAAAAGCAGAAAGCAAGACAACAGATCTTGTCTTGCCATTTGTCTGTTGGGACTTTCTGAAGAATCTGGAGCCATTGAGGAAGATTTTGTTTAGGTGGCTTTGTTCTGTTTTGCAGACAAATGTTTTAGAAATTGTAAGTGTGCCTCCTGTGTGACTGGTTGATCCATTAGTTACGCTTATCTCTCCAGAAGGAAAATGCAAAAATGACAGCTCTGACTTCTTTCCAGCTACTGTGTCTTGGCCAGGCTACCTGTAAACGTGTTCATCAAGCTTTAACAGTAGCTAACAACTCATCGACTGATTAGTAAGCTGAAATATTAAGTCAGTAACTTGGAACTTGCTTTCTGCTTTTACCAAATATTGTCTCAATCAGAATTGCATAAAACACCAAAATTTGTGCTGGCACTATTACAAAGGCCATTTTTCTAAGCCTTTACATGTCTATAAATAAGGAGGAGACAGGGTTAAACAGCTTCTGGGTTTCATTAAAAGGAAAAATCTTGTGTTTTGATTCTATAACAACAACAAACAAATGAATGAGACATGAAAAAACATTTTGTTGTGCTTTTAATTAAAAATAAAAAGCTGTTTCTCATTATGGCTTGTTGGGTGGTATCTTAGTGCTCCATGTTTGTCTTTTTCAGTGCAACGTCCTTGTAACTCTTCAGTCTCTAAGAGTGACAGATCCACAAAGCTCAACTCTGTTACAATAACCTTCTGGTGATAGCACAGGGTTAACCTTTCTTTATTATAATTATCCAGAGAGACAGAGACAAACTATCCTATAAGTATGGGGGATGAAATATGTTAGAAGGACTCTGTTGGCAAGCCCTGAGCTGTCTAGAGGCAAGTGTGGCGCAGAAGTTGAAGAGGAGCTGTTGCTTTTATGGAGCTTTTTCATTACAGTACTTCATGTTCTTGTATGAACTTGTGTTTACATCTGTTTACTTTTTCGATCCTCTTTACAGTGTCAGTAGATGCAATCATGCTCTATCAGTGCTGTTTCATCAGTGGTACAGCATGGCAACCTTATTTGACTGATGTGTTCCAATGCAGATGAACGTGTGTACGCCAAAAGAGCCTGGGAACTTCTCCCACTTTGACTAACCTAAATAATTTTTCTTTTCCACAAAGGTTGTCCTGTCTCTGCTAAGCATGGTTTTCTAGGACAGTGGTCTGTGTGTTCAGTAATGCTGCAATTCTAGATCAGAGTCTCGGAACAGTTTCATCTTTCTTCACATCAAAATGCCAGATGTTTCCTTCAAAAATCAAAAATCACCTTGAGAGATATGTAATTGTATTCCTGGAAAGTGATGAACTAGCAGTAAATAAGTGTAACTCATACTTAGTACATAGTTTTTTTATATATAGTCCCAAGACAGTGAAACGAGTCTGGGAAAGTTCCTAGGAAATTTGGGTGCGTCCAGACTTTTTCCTTGCAAAGCAGTGCTGGAGTTTCATATATCTCGTTACTGTGTAATTTTGGGAACCAGCTTCCTGTCAACTGCTCCCATTTAGGTTATGTCCCTGTATCACATACTCTTGTGCATCACTTGATTGACTCCAATATGTGCCTATATCCAACGTACAACAAGATTTCTGAAAGGAAGGTCTTTCCTTTGACTAAAAACATTTCTTTTTCTTGAGCCGTATGGCTTTATGCAGTTTTCAGTCATAGTTTACAAATCTCCATTGTTCATACAACAGACTTTACATCCTATGAATGTGTAATTAAAAATGATGCACATCACTGAGAGCTGAAGTGTGTGCCATAATGGAGGCAGGAATTTAAGCATGTGCAAAAAATTTTGCTGAATTGGGGCCTGTGTAAAAGTTAATGGTAGTGATCTTCTTGTTTTATTACTTAGATTTCTTTAGAATACCTCATTTCATTTCAGATTCCTTTTCGAAAGGGTAGTCACGGCAACTCAGTATACTAAAAAGCTCCAAGAATCTATCTTTCAAGAGTTACATGCAAGGTTTTTTTCAGAGTAATTACCGTATTCCTTTCGTTCCTTGTCCTAATGCTTTTAACTATAGGGGTGGATTGAGTATGATGTAAAATTTCTAATCAGGAATAATAGAAGGGAAAATGTTCCTGGTGTTTAACGAGAACTAAAAGTAACGACACCATGGATACTCAAACCATAGGAAAACTCCTCCAAGCAGTCAGTTCACAAATAGAGTTTTAGAGGAGAGAGGTTCTCTGAAGACAGAAAATCAATTATGTTCAATTCATTAATATTACTGAGGAAATGAAGGAGAATACCAATATAGATTTCCAACCCTTTAGGGTTTGTTTCTCAAATAGATTATAGGAAAGGGAGAAAGGAGTTATCTGAGTAACAATGTTGTCGAAGTATTTGGAATAAAATGGAAGAGCTTAGTTTGCTAAGTGGATTTCATTCATGTTCAAATGAAAACAGGAGTGATAACTCTAAAGAGCTATGATTCAAAAGCATTCAGTGAGTTTTTGCTTTTAATGTTTATTATTCGGACTTGCTCGATTTTTTTATGACTGCTGGATATTTACCACATTCAGGCTAACTTACTGTTTCCATGCCAACTAAATATATTTGTTCTCAGATGAATGCTGTGATGTGTCGTTCTGAAATGCGGGTTGCTGTGTAGCGCAGAGAACTTCTAACATTTGCCACACCTTCTCCTTGATGGGAATAGTGCTGCTGCCTGCAAATTTGTGGAGCTGTGAGCAAAGAATAAGGGAGAAACAGATGAGCAATATATGCCGACATCCAGGGTGTGGGTCCCAAGTAGTTCTTGGGCCATACAACGATGGCTGGAAGACTTGCCGTTATACTATCCCTTTAATTTAGGGCTGTGGATCCATATTTCTTTTCAGCTTCATTTTTAAAGGTATCGCAGAGTTTTAAATGCAATGTGATAAATTCACAGGACATCTTTGCCCTCACTTTCATCATCTTGCTCTGCTGTCTATGCTTTAGAAATACCACATGGAAGCAGCGGAGTTTCCTATATCTGGAAGTGGGGAACCACTAAGGAAGGTTGCTCCAAACCTACATTCTCTCCTGCTAAACGACTTTTAGCTCAGCTGCCCCGGATAACTGTGGAAGCCAGGCAGTGCTTCTGGGTTAGGTATTTAAAAATAAAACTGTGCTTGGTGGCCAGCTGCAGGTGGGGAGGGTTTAGGCAGCCTTTGTCTTGCAGAGCCGATGAGCACTTTGGAAACAGCCGAGAGAAGTTCTGTCATTTGCTCTGGTCGCTTCAACCCACATCACTGAAACATTTCCAGAACTTTTCCCCAGAGACCCATTTCTGCTCCCATAGAAAGGGAAAGCTTAGTCTAGGTTTGAATAATCTTAACCACAGAAGTGATTCACAGAGAGCAGCTCTTGCACGGCCACTGCCTGCCGACCAGTGGTTAATTCCTTGGGCAGACTCAGCACCCCCTGGTGCGAGGGGGAAGAAAGTGAGAATCAGAAAGAGATTTCCGCTGTGTCTTTCAATAACAGCGACACCAAACATTGTTATATTAAAACAGTTCTTGTGGTTTCTGTATACGACCAGCACGAACCGGAGAGGCTGTGTCTGAAGAGCGTTTGTTCTGCAGTTCTGCGAGGCTGAGGAAGGTCCTTTCCTCCTTGCCCGCCCTCTTCAGTCCACCCATTGCTCTGTCAACACCTCAAGCACAAGATTCTACCGCGTAGTCCAGCTGGTTTCCCCCCATAAAGCATTTCATGTATGTATGCATATTGTGAAAAATATAGAAGATGAACAGCCAGGGTGTGTAGTTCCCCACAGGCTGGCACCTGAAAATCCTTCCACTGGTTCAACGTCTGCAGACAGCACAACAGAAGATTTCCAACTACTTCTGGGGAAGAAATTTCAACTTTAAAACATTTTTATTGAAAAGAAGATTGGAGAAACACGTAGAAGCAGTGAAGAATCTGATAATAAGCAAGAGCACGCTGGTCAGGCTGGTTGGCATCTATTTTGTAGTACGTTGTTCTCTTTTCAGACTTCCCCATAGAGGCTGTTAGGGAAGAATCAGACTGATTCTGGTTTTCTCTCTTAGAGGACCTTTCATGGATATAGGTACCTCTATATGTGCATGGCAATGTTGATGAAGGTACCATAAAATGATTACTGACGTTCTTTGGAGCCTAATTCTACCACTTTTACTTTGGTTGGTGTCTAACATACGTGCAATTCCTTTGATATATTCATTAATCACTTCGGTACAGAAGCGACTCCCAGTTTTTAAGTAAGACCAAGACTGTTAGAATAGATCGTAACTTTGCATTTGATGTATTTTATATTCTGTATAGCATTTTCTTTAATGGCCTACTATGAAAGGAATGCAGAATTAAACAGAATATACTAAGTTATAGTGTATAGCATGAAGTTTCAGATTAGCAGAAGGGGACAGAAGCTGAGATTCAAGCATAGAAAAACAGATTTGCAGGTGGAATTTGAAAGGAGCTGGAAATCAATGGAGTTGAAAGTTCCCAGGAGCTCCATATGGCAGGAGCTGTGGGAGAGAAGGCTCTCACCAACTGTGCAACTGTCAAAGGGAAAAGAGGTAGATGATGATGATGTACGTGTGAAAGTCAGTGATCAAATGTTAGCTTTGGTAATCAGACACAACTGGAAAATACACAAATACACACCTACTTTATAGAACAGAGTGAATTATTGGCCAGCTGGAGAAAGACAGTAAAACAGAAACTACAGAACAAATAGTTAAAAGGAAAAAACAGTATTTTTACCAAAGAAGAATAGAACCATATGCTGGCATGCAGGAAATGGACTATTTAAAATGTCAGTTTTCTAGTTCTTCATCGTAATAGCAGTGAATGAGAAAAAAATCTTCCTTTTAAGAGAACAGTGCATCATTTTAGAGTGTTTGTGGTTTGCTTGCATATTATCAATTAAGGGAATTTTGTTCTTTCAGATGTGTTTAAAGTTGGACTGCAAAGGACAATGCAGGGAATTAAAAAATGGAAGAAATGTCAATGCACGGAGGAGCCAGTCGGATGACAGAAAGGAAGAACAGAAATACCCCCTTTTCAGAATAGGCTCTCAGCGATGGGCGCTCCATTAGTGAACTGTCACATTCATTTTTTTCTGAGTCATGAGGTGCCTGCATGGAGCTAAAAAGCACTGGAAAGGGCCAGCTTTATGCTGATCTTTAACATCATTAAATTCCAAAGTATTACTTTGTTTGCGGTTTAATCAGCAGAAAGTGCCGTTGCTCAGATGTCCACTCAGGATGTGCAGCAGTGTCTGTCTCCTACACTGGTCGTCCTCACCCATGGCCAAAGCTCAGCAGGCTCCTACCAACCGGGATGCTTTGTAAACCTGGCAGCTTATTTTCCAGTTGAGACGCCGATTATATTTTTGCTCTTGAGAGAAAGGAAATAGCGATAGTAAAAGGAGCTTCTGATTATTTATCTTCAGAGATTTGCTTGTTCACACAGTTGGTGTGGAAATATTGAGCCTAATCCCCCACGCTGCTGAATCTTGTCAGCTTTCGCTGTTGTTGGTGAGCACTCAGCAACTCTGCATATCAGACACTGAAACCTTGACTTGCTGAACCAACCCCGGGATGGAAAGGATTATATAGAAGGTAACACGTGCTGGAATGTAAAACTGAAATACATAAATACATTCCAGTGGTGGTGTCAAAGATGCTTATAGCTTTATTTCAAACTGTATTATCTTGATAATGTATTAGGAATTGACAGAGCCAGAAATGGGCACCATGTGTTGTCAGCTTTGGCTCAGCAGGGCTGGTTAGTGGATGGGCTGGTTTTGGGTTTGATCCTCCAGGGGCTGGTTTTGGTTTTACTCCTCCAAGGCTGGGGATGTGAGCCAGGTGTGAGCCCCACGGAAGGCAGGACTGCGCTGGGCTCGACTACAACCTCTCTGGCCAAGGGAAGGGTGGCATTGACAATAGCTGAAGGAAATAGAGCTTGTGGACAAAGATGGCATCTGTCATCAAGAAGGTTGTTGAGGCTCTGGAGCGAGTCCAGAGAAGAGCAACGAAGCTGGTGAAGGAGCTGGAGAACAAATCTTATGAGGAGTGACTGAGAGAGCTGGGGGTGTTCAGCCTGGAGAAGAGGAGGCTGAGGGGAGACCTCATTGCTCTCTACAACTACCTGAAGGGAGGTTGTGGAGAGGAGGGAGCTGGGCTCTTCTCCCAAGTGACAGGGGACAGGATGAGAGGATGATGATGTTCTCAAGCTCCACCAGGAGAGGTTTAGGCTGAACATTAGGAAAAAATTTTTCACAGAAAGGGTCATTGGGCACTGGAACAGGCTGCCCAGGGAGGTGTTTGAGTCACCTTCCCTGGAGGTGTTTAAGGTGGACAAGGCGCTGAAGGACATGGTTTAGTATTTGGTAGGAATGGTTGGACTCAATGATCCTATGGGTCTTTTCCAACCTGGTCATTCATTCTATGAGTCATTTGGAAGGAGGGGAAAAGAAATCAGGAGCCGCAAAATCCCAGCTGGAACAGTAGCAGAGCCCTGGAGATGGGAAGGTGGAGAGAAGAGCATGAATTTTCTAGCCACAACATTCCTGGTTGTTCCATGGTGTTGAGAGTGAAAGCTTTTATCCCTCTCCCACTTGCGTAATCCCAAGAATGCTGTTCTTGCCATATGCAGCCCACTGGTGTTTCTTTTAAAGAAGCTTTGCTGCCTTCCCTTCCTTTGCAGCTATGATTTATATAGACTTGTGTTGCTTAACTACAAACAGGGCTTTCCAGGTGGGAGACCTTGGTTAAGAAAAGAAAGAGATCGAAATACAAGCCACCAAAGTAATAAGGCCTCTTGGATGCGGGTTGGGAAAAGAAATGACTTTGAGGAGAGAGCTCAGTGTGCAGCGAGCAGCTCAGCATAACTGGAGGTCCCTGTGGGTTAGTAAAACAACAAGGCAAAAATGTTTTGGACGCTCAGATGGTTTTCTAGCTAAAGACAGAAAACCAAAGAGGATAGCTATGCCACCAATTTATGTTTTATTGAGGCTATCAGGACACAGGAGGTTCTCCAGGAGTATTTTCTCAGTGGATAACAACATGGTGTAAGCTTGACAAAACAACTCGCTCAGCTGATCTTGCTCAGTTGCTGTTTTCAACTGAGCCAAATTCATGAAATTTATAGCATTCATTACTTTTCTTAAGAACTTGAGAACATTTGTATCAAATTGCATTCTATTTCTCTAAATCTGGAAGAACCATATTTCAACATATGTTGCACAGTAAGAATAGTAATTCCCACTGTGTGAAATAAGAGAGGATGTGGGCTAAAAGCAGTGGATACTCAGATTTGATTATATTGTGAGAAGACAAATGTTCAGGCCTTGTTCTTCATTGGAAAAAAATGGATACATCATTTTGCTCTTCATTAGGAAAAAATGTTGGAGAAGGTTTCAAGCTCCGATTAAATATTCTCTTATGACAGAGCACTGAGTTTAAGGAATTCTCAGATTTTAGTAGGCTTAGGTTCTTACTAACATTGTCCAGCACCCCCAAGGGCAGCTGATGGAGGAAGGGTCCCATATGGACTTGTTGCTGTTTTGTGGGAGTAGAGTTTTGCTCACCTAGTGTTTAAGAACGCTGAGAAGCAGAGGAGGAGTCACTGTAATTAGGGAGAATATAAACAAGATGAGATTAATCATTGCTTTAACATTTGGGTTGTTATTTGGTCTTTTGTTGATTGGGATTTTTTTTTTAATGGGGGTGGCATTGTAGCAATTTGTCCTTCGCGTGCCCTTTTCAAAGTGCTTTCAGAAAATTACTTCTATAATCACACCACCTGGATGAAATTGGCCTATGCAATATTATTATTATTATCCTCATTTAGAAGGATGAGACTTTAGCCTGAGATTAAATGATTTGCCTAAGGCTGAAGGAGTTATTTTTACCTTTTTGGTACCCTAACCTGTCTTCACATTTATTACAGCAGCTCTTTCACATCTTCATTCAGAGGTGTGCATTGCGGAACAGGTACTTTACCTTTTTAAAGAGATTTCTCTTCTTAATAGCATTGTAACATACTGTTGTTCAATGCAGGAAAGGATTTGAGAGGGATGGGAAATTACTTTTCTCATCTTACTCCCCCTGAAAGGTGGAGAAAATTTGATAATAATTGCATTATCCTAATTATGCCTTTTGGTCGCTCTCCTAGAATTTCCTGGCACACATGGAAGTATTATCCTTCACAAATATTATTAACAGGCATAAACTAAGATACTAAAAAAACCCACAACACCGTAGTTAAGTGAGCTGCCTTTTGATTCTTATCTGACATAATCAAAATGTTAACTTCATGTGCTTCAAGACAAGATTTTTTTTTTTAAAGGAACTTGAACAACTCTTCTGTGGTCCCTTCATTTGCTTTGGCAATGTATACTGCGGAGTTTCTTTGCATTTTCCTTGGTTCAAATCAAGTGATTTACAATTGGGAGATCTGAAGAATATTGCATTTGGGTTTTTTCTTTAATTTATTTATTTTTTTAAAATGAGACAGGGATTTTGCACCAGGGCTGGCGTGTTCTGGATGATAAATGCAGCATCACTGACCTCTTGGCAGTAAGAAGAGGAGAGCTGGATATCAGGAACCTGAGTAGGATGGTTGTGGCTACGTAGCAAAGCATAGAAGAGAAGCAGAATTTCCTGCGTAGGTTATTCTTAGCCCATGGAATAAAATGCATCTGGTCATCTTGGAGATGCTGTGTCTCTCTTGGCCACTTTTAAGTTGTTTCTTTCAAAAATGAGGGAGAGTGACCACAGCGCAGCTTGGTGTCTATGGGTCTTGTTCCTGATCACTCCTGTTCTCGCTTCTGCTTCTCACCCAGCTCCACAAACATCCTTTGGACACTTTTGGAAATAATGAGTACTTGAAAAATTAATTGTGCCACCTGAAGACCCCCTGAATTAGGAAAATTGAAACTTGCATTACGGTACTGAAGAGCATTGGGCCAGGCCCGACTGTTTGGTTTGGAAAGCTCAAGTTTGGATACTTCTCTTCTGGGCATCAAAACCACCTTTGATCTCTTTTGAGAATGGTCAGTTCCCAACTGTGACAAGATGTCGTGGTCGTCTGCGAAATTATAACTTCACTGCTTTCTGCATCACTTTGTAAAACTGCGTGTCTCTTTTTTCCTAATTTATCGTGTGACTGAGCCTACGCGAGCGATGTGTGGCAGCTTCAGCTTTCAGTTCTTTCTACTGACACCAAAGATGATTGATGGTAAAACTCTAAACCTCATATGTTAGCCACCAACCTGAATAAACAAAGACCAATGTGGCAGCTTAATATTAAAAGCTATAAAACCTTCCTGGGGGTTCATGGATTAAATCAACTCACCAAAATGAATTTTCAGAAAAAAACCTTTCTCGGGACTGAAGAAAAACGAACACAACAGTAAATGAAACAGAGCTATCCTCATCCTGCAGACTAAAGCCCTCCTGAGGGCTGAAGAATTGCAATTTTAAACATCTCTCAAGAGTGCAAGAGGAGACACGGTATTTGTGGATCCTAGGGAGGCAGCTTGAGGCTATAAAAGAACAAAAAAGCCTTTAAGGCACCAAAAAAAAAAAAAAAATCCCCGCAGACATAGCTTTCATTGGTCAAAAATAGGTGTTAAAAAATAAAAACCTTCCCCCACTGAAATTAGTATGCATCAGCCCACTATGTGTTATTTTTCAGGTGTAAGAAGCAATTTAAGGGGTTTTTTGCCATGCACTATTTTAATCTCTTGTGTCAATAAACCTTGATAGTAGCTTCAGCCAAAAATATTAGCATGTTATTTATCATAATTTGACAGGAAACAGCTGGGGTGTTATTTTCATCTTATTGTGATGCAATTATTAGTGGGCACAGCTGAAAGTAACATACTTTGTCTTAGCAAACAAACAAATTGCAGTTGTATCACAAAGAACAGTTTTCACTGCAAGAAAAAAAATGCATCTTCTCTCTGAAACAGAGTAAGAAATCAGCCCCAAGCAATATTTAAGCTACCAGGTCTTGTTTCTCATTTTCTTTCTCCATTTTCAGCTGACCCAGTAATATACATCCATACTTTAAAACACTGTACGTGTTTCTTCCTGATTTTCCAAGAAGCACGTAAGTCAAAAGGCAATAATTCCTTCACTTCTTTGCAGAGTTAACAGCAAAAGTTAACAGCATTGTGAAAGCACGTATTAGAGGACACTTGCAGATTAAATTATTAAAACCAGTGGCCTGCTTGAAAGACGACTATTTCACAATTAGAAGTATTGCACTCACAGAGCTGTGAAAAATTGTGTAAAATTCTTGTTGCGTCTACTTACAACGAAACTTTCTTGACTTTCCTCTAGGAAAAATGATAATGAGGGGTTCTTGCTGTGTGCCTGGCACCTGAGGAAGCTGGTGGGACTCCTAGATGCTCTGTAGGCATGGCTAGATCATGGTGTAGTGAGTTATATCGGGATCCAGGCTCAGCTCCCGGTATCTGCGTCGCCTGTAAAAAAGGGGAGAGCTTGAATGTGAGTCAGGTCCCAGTTGGGTCACCGCAACATATTGGCAAGGTGATTGATCATCCAGATCCTCTTAATTGTGAAATATGACTTTGTTATTCGAAGTTCAGGAAATAAAAGTGGTTTGCTGTTCTAGCTGCCTGTTTCTGCTCCCGTTTCACCAAGAACAAATGTGACATGTTGAATCAACTGAAATATATGTTTCTGCTCTATCAAGGTCCCCACCCAAATGAGCTGTTGGCTCAGAAAATATTTATGCTGGCAAAGCACCTCTGCGTAGCTTTGTAAGCCTTTATAGGAGCAGTAGCATAAATTTATCGGCGTAACTTTCAAAAACATAAATTTTGATCACTGGCTTATATACAAGTGGAGTTCAACCAAGGTTTCCCGTCTCACCATTTTTAATTCTTTAGATTTGCATAGCGGCATCATTTACTTGCAGCTCACAGGGAAAACCTCTAATTGCTTATTTGCATAGAGATTTGGAGATTTCTTCTGCAAGTTGGAATGACTCATAGACGGCATTTTTCCTAAAGGTTCATCAGATTGTTTTATTACTTTTGTATCGATAATTGTATTATGCATAACCCACATTTTAGCATGACCTGTTTTTTCTGCAAGATGGTAACTGGCAGATCTTGCGGTGAACTTTGTGTTCAGGTCTCACGTGTTTAAGCGTGTGTGTTCCTTGCAACCTGGGAGCTGGAAGTTATAACTCATAGCTTCTTCAGATCTAAGACTGAGGTTTTGATTTGTGATTGCAATGGTAGATTTAATCAATTCGGTAACTAAAACAAAATTAGCACAAAATGGCATTGGTGAGTAAATCATTGCAAAAAAAAAAAAAAGATTCAATTTGAAAGTTTAAAGATATTTTATGCGTTAATCTGATATTGAATCCCTTTTATCCTATATTTAAATATTCAGCTGCTAATCCAGAAAAACACCTAAGTACTTGCTTAATTTGAATTAAGCGGTTAGTCTTATTGGAAGTTAAGTACAGATGTGAGGCCCTGATTCAGCCAAGTAATGAAGTGTTTGAGCAGTCACAGAAATCACAGAAATCACAGAAAAACCAGGTTGGAAGAGACCCACCGGATCATCGAGTCCAACCATTCCCACCAATCCCTAAATCATGCTCCTAAGCACCTCATCTACCCTCACCTTAAACACCTCCAGGGATGGCGACTCAACCACCTCCCTTGGCAGACCGTTCCAATGCCTAACCACCCTCTCCGTGAAGAACTTTTTCCTAATCTCAAGCCTAAATCTCCCCTGGTGGAGCTTGAGGCCATTCCCTCTCGTCCTGTCCCCTGTCACTTGGGAGAAGAGCCCAGCTCCCTCCTCTCCACAACCTCCTCTCAGGTAGTTGGAGAGAGCAATGAGGTCTCCCCTCAGCCTCCTCTTCTCCAGGCTAAACACCCCCAGCTCTCTCAGTCACTCCTCATAAGATTTGCTCTCCAGCCCCTTTACCAGCTTCGTTGCTCTTCTCTGGACTCGCTCCAGAGCCACACGCTCCAGAGTCGTGTGCAGCTCAATGGACAAGAGCTGAACCAGACTCTCTGTGCTTTTCCTGAGTTAAGATTCAGCAAATACGGCCCCACCAGAGAGATACAAAGCACAATCCTTCCAGCTGATCTGTCTTCAGGTAACATTGCTTTGTAACTGGACTGTTTACTTGGCATCTGTTGAATGAGGTTACAGACTAAACTGTCCTCCTTTAGAAGTAATAATTCTGTTGTGAGCGTCTGATATCATAACATCTAAGAACCTACTTGTTGGAAGTTCCATAGCATCAATGAAGTTGAAGAAGACACAAAATGCAATGAAAAATAGTTGCAGGATAAATAATAATAATTAAAAAAAGGCCTTAAGTGCACCTAGAAGTTGAGAAATTTTGTGGAAAAAGAACTCTTGGGAAACAGTAATTCACCTTGTCTAACGGAATAAGGGGAAAATATCACTCTACTGACTTCATTCCGATCCTACCAAAGACAAAAGGAAAAGTTTTCACTACTCATTTGCTAAGCGTGTGTCTGTATAAATGCTCTGTTGAGACACATTTTAGAATTATTATTGCTTCTTCAGACGATGTCCCAACAAGTGGTTTACTGTTTCCCTTTCATTATTTTTTACTCCTGTTTGTATATTCTTTGTTCTTACATTTTCTTTTTTAGTTCCTATTGCTTTTTTTACTTCTTTTGCTCTTTACAGGTCATTACTGGTCTTTCTTCTCTCCTTCCCTTTCCCTTGATAGCACGATTCTGAGTTTACTTAGACTCCAAACTGAGCAAAAAAAGAAAAAAAAGTAGCACTCCAGCTTCCAAGAGCAGCATCTATATATAAATTTCCTTGTGTTCTGTTACAGGTGACCCACATACAACAAGAATATGAATCCCTACTCAAAGGTCGCTTGCCTGAATCTATGAGGCAGCAATATGAAGACACCATTGCATCTTTAAAATCTCAGGTACTTTATTATTATTCATCTTCAACATTTTCAACTGGATAAAAAACATCTCTAGACAAGAAATTATGACCATCTAAACTTTGGGAAAAATACTGAATAAGCCTCAAAACCAAATTATGGCAGCATTCACATGCTTCTCACTTGGTTGTTTTTCACAAGGCTTTTCTCCTCCAGCTTCCTCACCTTGAGAGCTGCCATATTGTGTCTTTTGATCCCAGATTTTGCTTCATTTGGCAGTTGGAGGTAGAAATTCTGCTGTATTCAATCTTAGGATTTCTTTCTCAACCTTTCAAATATAGCACAAAGAACCACAGAATTGTTTAGGTTGGAAAAGACCTTTAAGATCAAGTCCAGCTGTAAACTTCACACTGCCAAGTTCATCGCTAAACAGTTGTTTCTCACCTTCCTTACCCTGTTTCTCCTGAAGGAATCGTTTAAAGGACGCACGTAAAGGGTGCAGAAAACAATGAGAAATCATTTTGGTTTCTTTCCACCCTATATAATTTATATAATACAATTGCTTTATATATTTTTTTAAAATTTCTTTTAGGATTTTATTCCAAAGAAGCAATGGATTATTTCTACATTTTCCTATGTGAAAAAGCTATAATAGTTTTCTGTAATGCTTTGTCTATGATATCGAAAAATACTTGCTCATCTAGAATAACGCCGAAACAATATTATTCGTATGAAATAGACTATTAAATTTGCTACTAGAAATATCAAAATGTCATTGTAAATAGGGAACTGTTGATGAATTGAGTGTTTCTTGTGCGTGATTCCCCCAGAAGTTATTTGATGCTTTCCCAGTCAGTGCGTTAGGAGCTGGAAGGAAACAAAATGCCATCATTACCTGAACTCACACGAGGAAGGATAAATAGCAATAAAGAGATGTGATTTTAGATGTGGAAAAATGGTAATCAGAGAAAACACTGCCAGGGTTCGCATTTAGCGCAGTGCAGGACTGTCCATTTAAAGGTTTTGGAAAGCACTGGGATCTGTCCTGGGCTAGAGGGAAGAAACGAGAGAAAGGCAGAGCAGTGCTGGTGACTCAGAGCTGCCCATGAACTCTGGGAAGAGCAGAAGCCCTGAGGACGCGGCATACAGGTTTAGGCTTGATATCAGCACAGCAATTTTCAGGACTGTTTTTCAAGCATTTATAGATCTACAAACTCTTTATTTTTCTTTCCTATGCAATATCTGTCTATGGAGAGGGTTGATAATTTAATGTATTTGGGCGTCCCCCTCTTTTTTTTTTTGCTGTACAGTGCATAGGATTTATTCTGTAGTACTTTTTGCTGTGCAAGAGAGACTTTGCACACTATTTTTTTTTTTTTTGGCAAAGTGTGTATTTAGTAGAAGTGGGAAACTTTCTTAGGGGAAAACTTTCATATTCCTATGTGCTACTAGTGACACAACTGTGGTTGTAAACACTTTGCCTACGTGTCAGAGGCTTCCTAATGGAAGGGATGCTCTTTCTCATATAAATAGTTGAGGGAAATAAAGCGTTAAGGATCTACTGGGGAAATCTATTTCCAGTTGATAGTAAAAAGCTATTTTTAAAGTGTAGTTGCCTATTAGCACTGTGTGGTAGGAAGCGTTGCTCTAGAGCTAATATAAGAATACCAGACCTTTTAATGAGTTACAACAGAGTAGAATCTGATATCCACCTGCAGGGCTTCTGTAAGCAGCAGCAGCATTTCAAAAGAGTAAAAGTAACTACACACACTAAAACCTGGGTGCTCTCCCAGAACTACATAGCTGCTGGCTGTATTTCCAGCAGAACGCTGTCGTCGCAGAGCCCTCGATAAGCAGGGCTCTTTCTGAACCACAGGTGTCCTGCTCTTTGAAAATTGTTGAAATTCCTGTTTGAAAACATCAGACAAGAAGGGCAGTGGAATCTCTGCACCTGTCAGGATTATTTATTGTTGGAGGAAGATGAAGAGGAGAGGCTGGGTAGAAGCATCAAGCAGTGATAAAAATAAACAACAGAAAAAAGGAAAATATTTAGGGCGTGGGCAAAGTTTTCAAAAAACATTGTTAGATACGAAGTGCACTGCCCAATTTTCTGCTTTTGGTGAGTCATCCAAAAGTGGCCACAGTGTATTAATAAACATTAATTTTCATACACTTCAAGAACAGGTGAGTGCCTTCATCAGAAAAGCAGAAGTGCAGGGATCAGAGCACGGGCATCGCATGGGAGTTTAGAGCAGCAGTGGAGCTCCCAGACCCTTGCGTATCCCATATGGTCCCACTAGCTGAGTTTAAAACCTGGTTTGACCCTATTCCTAAAGGAGCAGAGAGTGTGCAGCTGGAGCAGGGCCAGGGAAGCCACGCTAACAGTCTTCTATCAAGTATTAATTTGAGGGTGCAGCTGAAGTGTTACTGCTTTTTATTTGGGCAGGATAGAAGACAAAAACACCCTTTATGAAATGAAAGGGTTGTTAGGCATTGGAACAGGTGGTTGGCTCACTTTCCCTGGAGGTGTTTAAGGTGAGGGTGGATGAGGTGCTTAGGGACGTGCTTTAGAAATTGGTGGGAATGGTTGGACTCGATGATCTGGTGGGTCTCTTCCAACCTAGTGATTCTATGGATGCAAATTTATTAGTTAGAATTGTGTGGACCATTTTCATGCAGGATGTATTTTACAGGTAAATATTCTGGAGAGAAGAGCCTCTGCCCTCCAGGAAGAGGTGGACGTCTGCCACGCCAGAAGGTATGTGATTATCTTCGATCAATTTGTACCATTTCACACCTGCGGATCCCAGTTATTGAAGTTTTATGACATAATTAAAACACTCAAATATGGTTGCAGTTTTAAAAGAACCCTATTTTCAGTAAACAAGCGTCTGAGACTTTTCCCAGTGCTTAGTCAGTACTCTTCAAGGAAGATTAGAGAACGTGCAGGTGCATTACAAGTCTGGGCTTTGCCTCAATGTTCATGATGAGACAGTGGCTCGGTGCACAGCTGCAGCTCTACGATGATGCCACCTCCTTTTGAGCTCCTTTTAAGATAGAAAACAATGATGCAATGCATAATATTACAGATCACATCTTCAAAGTACCGGATCTTCATGAGCCTGAGCTTTTTTTCAGACGTTTACACCCTCCAATATAAATTATGGCAAGTGCTGCAGCAATAAAAAGCCTTGCTGTGCCTTTAGAGTAAGTGATTCACATGGAGAGGTGAGTAAAAGGAAACCTCCTAGGAAAGCCACTCCATCTTTTCAAAATTTATGGACTTTGATGATACTTGCGTGTCTCACATGAGGGTTTCAGCAAATAAGAATGCATGCTTTTAAAAACAGTGTGAAAATCTGCAAGATATTTAATCATTTGTAAAAATTCTAGCAGTGTGAAAGTTGTCTGAAAATATTAATCCTCAACTTTTTGTTAGCTAAAGCTAATTGGAACCCGAAAATGTCATAGATCTTTGCTAATAAGTCCAGTGTAGGTAACTTCATTAGATAAATATAAAGCTGTAATGTAGTGTCTGAACTCTCCCCTATAGCAGCTGTAGTGGTAACAAGGGATGCGTTTTGTCTCAAACTTATTCTGTCTCCAAGTTAGGAGAGCAGCTGTTTGAAAAGATGAATAATCACAGACCTTTAGGTCAGGCCAGGCCACTGATGACTGGAATGCTGAGGGTGGAAGGAGCCCCAGCCACATCAGATGGAGAGGAAGGGACAGAGCCAGCACAGCGCAGAGCAGCCTCTCCTGGCAGGGCTGCAGACTTGGAGAACCTTTTGTGCCGCTTCTGTTCAGGAATATTTTCTTCCCACCTCGAACTTTCTTCCAAGACTACATTCACACCAAATTCAGTGTTAGCGTGCACCTCACCCTCGTTCTACTCCTTTTTGCTGCTTTTACGCGTGCCTGTGGCTGCAGGCGAGATGTGGCTCCTTGATGCTCCCTGCATACTCCTCAACACCCGGCACGGCTGCGGTCACAGCTGCATCCAGGCCTGCTGCCAACTGGACCCAGCCCTGGCTTCAGCCTGTTATGTTTTTATTTTAAGAATAATAAGATATGGCTAATGAGAATCTCTTCGTTTTCAGGTAGCTGCTGGAGCTGTTGGATTTCTTCGATTGCCAAATGGACTGCTTTGAATAGGTTTGAAGATTTGGCTCTTGTAAATTAAAATGCAAACATCAGTGGCTCTTTTCTTAGCACATGAAATGCAAGGAAGTTCATGAAAACACATCCATTGCTCATGCCAGCACGTTTTCAGTTGTACCTTCCTTCCATTATTCTTTTGATCATTATCTTATTACAGACTTATGTGTGTTTGACTCTGTGCTGAGCTTGCTTAGTAGAGTTTCCTCTACTAATATTTTTGTTATTACTTCCTAGCACCATTCTTTTCACTTTTATACATGAAGGAAATCCTATTTTCTATTATTATTGTCCAAGATACTTCAACATATTTTGACATTGTTTTGTGTCCATGTGTTTACATAATATTAAAATATTATTATTTTGTACTATTTTGTTTTGACATTATTGTCCTGCTTGGGCATCTCACTCAGCTACATACCCACAGTGCATATGAGAGTTTGGTATGGATTTGTGAACTAAGAAAATATTTCATGTTATGTTTCAAGGAAAAAACTTGTAGCAAGAATGAAAACTCTGCGATAACAGTTGCCACCGTTGCCAGTTAATAGCATATAAACCTGTGGCTGAGGCTGCATACGCCGGTTGTGGGAGAGTCCTTTGTCATTTACTGATAACACAGTTATGGGATGTTATTGAATAAGAGTCATTACTGATAACAGCCTTAACTCTGCGTGAGTGTACACAGGCTGGATGATCCTGGCAAATCCAGGCAGATTCCCGAGGGTTTGCAAGGATGAATTTTGAGCTGCAGTGGAAAGCTGAAGGACCCAGAAGGGGAGTCTGGTAGCTGGCTCTGCCTACCAGGCAAAGGAAGGTTTCCTTATCTCTTGGCCATCCCTGAGTGAGTGTATACACTAGTACATTTATAATCTGTACATTGAGATATGCCAAATATAGGAATAGCTTTTTTTTTAACTAGGCACCATCCTGCCAGCAGAGTTCATATCATGGCATAGTTAATGGTGTGAGTGACAAGAAATTCCTGTCTTCCAAGTCCACCTGTGGCCCTGGCAGCAGCAGCGAGACGCTCCGTACCTCTGCTGACAGGAGCTGTCTCCTCTCCTCCCTCACCCCACTGGCACCAGTGCTTGCGTGCCACGCTCTGAGCAGAATTCAGAGGGTCCTGACTGCTTGAGTGCCTGAAACTGGATGCAGCTACCCCACCAGCTATCCCGCAGCTTTCCAGCTGCGCTCTTATCTCCACCAGGCATGGAGATGAACGAGCAGAGGCTCTGGCAGGCTGGGCTCCATCCACCCCCACCTCCTGGCAAGTGCCTGCCAAGTACAGGCTCCAGCTTTGCTCGGCGCTTTGCTGATTGTCAGTGTGGTCAGGGCCTGGGCAGGTTTTCCACCTTCCCTGAATCAACAAGTGATTCTTCTAATTATAGATAAGGGGTTGTCATGGTTCTGATAAGCCAGGAGGTGCTGCGGCAGGTGCCACAAAGCCTCACCTGGGGCAACGGGTGAGTTTTATTAGGAGGAATTTGTTAGGATGCATTTAGTTAATTGTGGGCAGTAAAATGACATGTGTTTACTCAGAGAGGCGCAGGGCAGCGATCGTTGGGCTCATCAGGAAAAGCACCAGAGCTGCAGGCTGCACGAGCTGGGATTTACCTGCTGGATATTGCCCTGTGTGCAAGCAGCAGATGTTAGGACAGTGGAATTTCTCTTCTGATGTGTGAAAGAAATGAAGAGTCTTTGATTCTGCAGTTCCGCTTGCATTCATGCATGATATATGGGGGGTTACAGTGCTTCTGGAAGTGGTAAGGAGGGGTACGTCCATAAAAATACACGTGGATCCTCTTCCATCTAGTTGAATTGAGGCCTCAATTTCCTTCTTTTTGATGGAAGCAGGTTGCTGATATCATTGATGATCAAAGAGCAGCATGAGAAAATTAGATCTTGGTCAACTGGGAGTTCTAAAACTCTGGGAAACTCTTCCCATCATCAAATACTGAGTGAGGACCGTTTTGAATGGCTTATAAACCTAATGAGAACTTAAATTCATGGTTGGTGGGAGTTCTTTTGTAGTTGTTGTTAAGATTTCTTTGGTTATTTTTGTAGCAGGTAGGAAGTAGCATCCAAATTTCAGGATTAGAAATGTTTTTGTACGTATCACTTGCTCTATACCACTCTTTTCACCCACTAGATAACGAATCACCAGCTGCCAGAAGTTGGCTTCATTGCCCATAAAACAACCTCTAATGAAACCAGCTTGAGTATGGTTAGAGCTTTATTTGTACTTTCCATTTATTTAATTTTGCTGATTTTTGCTGCGGGAGAGAAGGTTGCTTCGCTCTATATCAAGAAAAAAAGCATTATAACGTTTTTTCACCAGCATCAAGGGAGGTGACCCCTATCAAGGTGACACTTTATTTTGGTGCCACTCACAGTTCTTGTGTTACACGTAACAAATAAGCTCATTTCTGGTGCAGCTGGAAGAAAAGGGATACAACCTCCCTCGTTCTCCCAGCCCTCTGCTTTCTTCTACAACAGAGCTTTAATTGTGCTGCTGACAGCAGATACTCCTGGTACTGCCCAAATCTCTGCCGACTTTGATTTCAAACTGAGAAATGATTTTGCTGCACAGAAGGAGATTTTAAGGTGACTTGAAGAAAATATTTGCAAATACTAGACTATTTTAGGGTCTTCCATTGAATTTTCTGAAAAACACGCACAGCTTTGATTCCAAGGATGAGCAGTCTTGATAGAGAATGTCTGTGGGACCTGATTTATATTTTTAATTATCTCAATGCACTGCAAGTCCTTCCCAAATCACAAAGTGTACTGGAGGCACCACACTACTAAATTATACTTGGTCTCGTTCTGAGTGTACAAAGGAAAAGTAAGACGTCAGATATCGTATGAAAAAGTTTCAGAACACAAGGTCATTTCAATTCAGACTTTTTTTCCAAGGAACTATCTTTTCTAAGCTTTGATATTTTGTTCAGAAAGGTCATTTCTTTTAAGCCTTTGTCATTAAAGAAGACTTGTTCTTTAAAATGTGCTATCAAAGAGAGCAGAAATTGCAAGTTACTGAAACTAAAAATGCATGATCAATTTTAAGTCTGCCAACTAAAGCCCACTTAAAATTAGATGTGCTCTGGGACTGGTGGCTTCTTTGATAAAGCCAGTGAAAGAAAGATATGCAGTTGGCCAATTCAAACAAAAAAAATGGAGATAATTAAATAAAACTTTTTCTCCCTAAATTAGAAATTAATTTTTTTTTTTTTTTTGTGAAAGAGCATTGAAAGAATAGAATAAGGATCTGAATAAGGCACTGAAGATGTGGCTGGTCAATCTAGGGAGTTTGTCTGCAATGGCCTGTGGATTCACAGTTGGCCGTTCTTCTTCCAGAGCAAGCATTTTTAGAAAGGGATTCCTCAGAAATGGATCTTTCTCTTTAAATTCAGAACCTACCTAAATCTCAGTAAGTTTTTTATACAGTCAGATTCTCATTCTGCTTCTAATGGAGGTAGAAAAACAGACCTAAGAAGGCTAATGGCTCCATATGGATTTCATGAACAGTCAGAGCCTGGATGTTTGCAAGGCTGTGTTTAATTGTGCTCAGGAATGATGTTACGTCCTCTTTGACTTATCGACACTTGCTTGTCATCTTCTTGTTTGTTCATTGCTGTTGGATGAGGTCATTGGCTGACTAATTTCAGTATAGATTTGAATCTAGAATGAAATCTCTGATTTTAATCAGCTCTTCGTCCCCTCTCCTTCGTCTTCCTTGGGCTACAGTAGATGAAATGTCGCTTATCCCAGGTTCCTGCTGGAGGAGAGTGCGGTGGAGCAGTGATGGGATGGGGAATTGGCACTGGGAGACCAGGAGCTGCTCCTGTTTGTGCTTCATGCTGTTGCTGCGGCACGGCACCTCGTGTAGCCCATTGTCTCATGGATGAAGTGATGGAGAAGCTGCAGAGCAGGCAGGTTTAGCTAGAACCAACAGGCAGATTGCAAAGCTAGCCATGGTGCCACCACCTACTTTGACTCTTTGTGAAGGTTTTAAGTAACACACTAGAAGTCTCCATTTTCTCCACTGACTTCATTATAGAGACCAAATTTTGCCATGGTATTTGCTATCCTCATATTTAAAGTTTCCTGTCTTTACAGCCATGAAGCTGGGCCTAATCCAAACCCTTTAAACTCAACAAGCAAGTTTCAGGAGACTGCAGCTGGCTCTAGACCAAGCCCTGTAGGTTCACTCTGGAGGACCACCTATGTTACTGAAATCTCCTGTGGAGGGTAGAGCAAGCAGGGGAATTCACTGCTGCTCCGCTCAGGAAATTTTGGGAGCCGCAGGATCGAGCTGGTATGGGTTTGGGAGACTTGGAGTTGCTCTCTTGGCTTCTCTCTTGGCACATGTGTGTTTAGTGGTTTTTGTAAAATGTAGCTGCCACATCTATAAGATGGACATGTCCTTCTGCTGGAAGCAGACACAAATGCACCTACACGTTCTGCTGCCCTGGGCATGGCTGGAAGGACAACCCTTTGTGGCTGCATCTCAACAAATGCAAACCAGCAAGGACCTGCCATGAAATTGTGAACAATGAGCCCTCTGGGCTGTTGTCTGCACGTCTGGCTGGTTGGTCCAGCTCCTGGGGCTTTAGCCACGCAACCGATCCAAGCTCACCTCCCTGTCGCTGAAGCACTTAGTGTCACTCCTGAATAAGGAGCAGCAGAACCCATGGCTTCCCACCTAGAGCAAATTTCAGTCTCTTGGAAGTTTCTGTTAGAGTTTAAAGGGTTTGAATGAGGCCCAGCTTCCTCACTGGAAGGGGAGGCAGGGGAAGTTCAAACAAGAGGACGGCAAATATGGATCCCCTGCTTCTGCAGCAGCCAACCAGGGGAGCATCTCCTGCCAACCCTGTTCCCACAACTCAAGGTTTGCTCCCAGTGCAGATGGTGGCCCCGGTGATGCTTCAGTGCCTTTTTTCAGACCTTGGCTCTGGTTCCACCTGCCAGCGTTATGGGTGCCGTAAACCACCAGGCTGCTATGCGACAGTTTGAAATATAAATACTGGGCCTAGTAAAAAAGTAACCAGGCACCTGCAGCCGAGCTCCAGTTACAGCAGCGGGGTCCAGCTGCCACCCCACACCCTGCTCCAACAACAGGGCCAGAGCTCTTGTGGATCGTGGACATAAAGGAGCAGGACAAAGCAGCCAATTCCCAGCTGGGCACTTCTCACCTGAAACTTCGGTTTTAATTCAATAGAGCGCGTGTGCAAACACTTAAGCCTAAGCCTGCACTGAAGTCCAGGACCAGCCCCATGCTTGGATGTGCAGGTGAAAAGGGACTCTCTGGGGACTCAATCCTACAGCCGAGTTTGGTGATTATCTCCTGCCTTTAGTGAGATTATACCTGAGCTCACTTATGCTCCCAAATGTTGTCTTCAAGGCAGAGGTAGTCCTTCTCCAAACAGTAGTGTTGTACATATCTCCACCTCGTTCCTACCAGAAGAATCTTTCAGTACTCCATGAGTTGCGTGTGCAGCTCTCTGTGTTAACAGCTCTAGTTTTGTGGCCGGGTGATTGTAGAAAGGCTCACGTGAACATCTTGTCTGCAAAGGACAACTAAAGGTCTTCCCTAGCAGTAAGTTGGTGGGTTTCATAGTGGTAGAAGCACCTTGCTGTCTGGATTGGGTTTGTGCAGGAGCAGTACTTTATGATATGTGGGTGGAACCAAATTATTTAACTTTTTTGATGGAGCTAAGGTCTGGGGACTATTTTCGTAGAATCGTAGAATCACCAGGTTGGAAAAAACCCACAGGATCATCGATTCCAACCATTCCTATCAATCACTAAACCATGACCCTCAGCACCTTGTCCACCCATCCCTTAAACACCTCCAGGTGTTATTTTTTTTTCACATATTTCTGGTGGGGGCTGATCCTTTCTCTCCAGGCAGAGCTTGACCGTATTTTCAGACTGATGCAGGAGCTTTGTTCTCAGGAGCGAGCCCTCGTCCTTGTGACAAGCAGCACTAAGTTGGCCTGCGATGCTGAGCCTCGCGCGCGATCCAGCCTGCTCGTGACTTGGCGTGATGCCACCTTGACAGATGGGCCCTGAGCATCCAGAGATGCGTGTGAGCGCTGGGGGCTGGACCGCCCCGGGTGCCCCACAGGGAATGCCTTTGCTGGGACTGTGGGTGAGCCCTCCCCAATTCGTCGCTCTGCCTTGCTTTTATCTTTGCAGAGGGAGACAAGTGCTTTGCTCGGGTTGAGCCTCTGCAATGTGCTCACGGGGTTTGAAAATTACAGCTGCTGTTCTATCAAACCCATAGAAGAACAGGATGAGAAGTGCTTGGGGAGGAGGGACTGATGGCCCTTCACCTCCAAATGCTGTTGTTACAGAAGATGCTGAGTTTCGGATAGATAATCATCGTCAGGTACGCAGTGATTGTAAGGAAGAGGGTGAAAAATGCCAAGCTTAAACTGATAGAAATGGTTGGACTCAATGATCCGATGGGTCTTTTCCAACGTGGTGATTCTATGATTCTATGAAATATTATTTTTAAATTCATGTGGCTACTAGGAGCTTTTGAATTGATACATGCAGATCTCTGGATCTAAAGACCTTTGGGTCTCTTTTATTTCATATGACAGCAATTTCCAGGTGAATGTACACACAGTCATGTGAGTACCGAGCTGTGAAATAGCTGCATGGGTGCACAGTTTTTTCACAGAAGTTCCTTCCCAAGTTGTCTTTTTAAGTTGGTGAACAGCAATGCTGTAAGATGCATCTCTCGAGTTGCATTGCATGGGCGTGAAAGATTAGGGTTGGGAAAACAACAGGGAAAAGACAGTAGAGGAAACATCTCCCTCACTTGCTTGTGGTACGATGGCTACTGCCAGTGTTTGGGTGAAGGCTGTGGTTAAAGCATTGCTGAAATTGCCCTCCGTTGAGTCCTGGGCCTCCCTGGAGGCTCCTGGTGATGTTTGTACCCCCGAGGTCCCAGCCTTTGCCCTTGTGCCCGGCTGGCTTTGTAGCAGGGAGCAATTCCAGGGTGTGTTATTTACTGGGCAGGCAGGTTCAAGCCTTTCCCCTCCACAATATGCATTTGAAGCCGTGTTTTCAAAACAGCTCTGTGTTTTGATGCTCGCCTTGATTTGAATGCCCTAAGGGCTCTTTGATTGAGCCTCCTCACAACCTAATGTTCTCCAAGAAACCCAAACACCCTTCGTAATTAATGACGTGCAATTATGGATGGTTTTATTTGTATCCTGACGTGTCACCTGGGCTGTTTGTCATGTTGGAAGACTAGAGAGGAGATGGGGCTCAGGGATGGGTCTGGATCCTCCTCTGGGGGACCACAGCTGAGCTCCAGGAGGGAGAGGTGTCTCACCCCAGCTAAATTCACACTTTACATCCTCAGTTATGGTTGATTTTAACCTTTTCTTGCCCATGGAGAGATGAGGACTGCCTGCTGGCAAGGCCTCTCTTCAAGCACTCGGCGTCTGTTATTGTTCCTCGCAGGCAGCGAGGTCCCAGGGCTTACGGGGAGCAGCTGTAGCTCCAGAGGGAAACCGTTGACGAGACAGAGCATTACAGGGAGGACGTAACAGCTGATGTATTTACAGCTACGCTGCTTCCTCGATGTTCCTGAGACGCAGATGAAAGTAAAACTGGCAGCCGCTCCACGCGATGCAAATCGTGCGCTGCTGCAGCGGCGGCCCCGCGGAGGTATGCCATGTTTAACCGTGGTTATGCAAGACACCGCTGCCAAACCATGTTTTCCTCCGTATGTGGCTTGACAGAACATTGTGTTTAACCTCAGACTGGATGGGATAAAACACGGTTCTCTGTCAGGACTACAAATTCCTATTTCTGTCTGCACCCAAACTCTATCCTTCACTCTTAGCTGTGGTTATTTGCATCGTGTGGACAGGTGGGACATTTTCAAGGGGACACAGAAGCCTAAAATCTTCATCTTTTTAATCTGAATTAGGTTCCTAACTCAGGTGGCAGCTTTGAATGTATGCACCTAAACCATTTAAACACTTTTTAAAGTGCTTTCTAGTCCCTGAAGCAGAGCCCTTGCAGTGGTTTGTTCATCAGCTTGGTCCAAATTTGTTCATGCTCAGATATTGTCCCTGCTAAAAGAAGCCTCTGTTTGCTAACAAGTCTCACATATGTGTTCAAAACACTTTGTAGAGCCCTGCATGTGGGTTAATGTGTAACAGGGCTCTCGGTTCAGCATCTCTGAAAGATGTCCAAGGCAAGCCCATCCCCAGCCCGTGACTTTCTCATATGGAGAAGGAGAATGGGGACCCAGCTCCCTCCCGTGCAGTCCATGTATGGAAAAGCTCGAGCGCTGATGGTCTGTAGTGCAGCTCCCCAATATAATGGTGTAATAATTAACAACAGCCTCTGTGGTTATATGGCACCCTCCATCCAAGAGTCTCATGACACTTTACAAGCCTGTTACCCTCAGATGTGTGATGCTGGCTTCAAGAGCCCCATCTTGATAGATGATCTCCTCGGGGCAGATTTGTGGCATGGAAGATTTGTTGCTCGTGCTTTGACGCGTCTGTCTGAGAAATCAGATCCGTGTTTCTGCTAGGTGCCAAGAGGCAGGAGCTGTTGAGAGGGCTGCTGCAGAGCTCGCGCTGCAGGGGCCAAGGCCCGAGCGGTGCTTTGTCGGCATCTCTATTGTTGGCTCTAAATCTGGCCCTGCTCAGCTGCAGGAAAGAGCCTGCGATAGATAACGCTATCTGTGCTCTCGCCCTGATGAATAATTAGCCGTTGGTACACGGAGCCAAGTGCAATGCCTTCTTCTGGGTGGAGACTTCTTGAGGTGGTTTGATTTTGGGGCTCCTCCAGGACAGCGCAGAGCAACCCCCAAGCATCCTAACGAGCCCCCTAATGAGCTTTGTTCGGGGGCTGCAAGCACAGCTGCTGTAGAGACAGCTGGGAGACGCACGGAGCTCCTGGGCCCTCCATATGGATGCTCTTGACCTCTGAGGCCTCCAAAACTCCATGTGGCTGCTGAGGACACTGGAAAAGGTCAAGCCCCTCTCTACATCCCCAACAAAAGGAGGGGTTTGGTAGATGTGGCCAGGACCAAGCAGTGAAGGGGTCTTGGAGGGAGCTGGAGGCAGGAGGAAGCGCTGGTTTTCAAGGGGGTGTGGACTTGCAGCGTGGCAAAATTCACTTGTAAACGCGGGTTGGACAAAGCCAGCTACCGCATTTGCAGCCGTCTCTGGGTGCCCAGTAAATGGAGCCAGACGGGTCAAACGGGGCTCAGATCCAGCCACCGCCACCCTAGCAAAAGGCTCTGGCAGCTCGCACGGGTGCAGGGCGACTTTGAACCCCCTCCCCATCCCCAGCAGCTTTGTTATCGGTGCTATTGTGGGGCCGGCGGAGCCAATCCCCGCCAGCCCCGATTCAAAGTCCAGGTGCCAACCAACTTGAACTCTCCAGCATCCCCGCCGTGAAGCAATTATTCCCTCAGACTCATTCATTGTTCTCATTACACCATAAATTGTGAATGAATTAAACATGCACTTACCACTATGCACCACAGCTGTCAAGGAAAATAACACACAAATATCGCATGGGGCTGGACCCTGCTCGCATTCCTCTCCCAGGAAGGTTTGCTGCTCGGAGGGAAGGAGGTGGTGGCAGCCAAGCTCGCTGGAGCTGGTATTTTCTTTATGGTGAGGCCAAATCTCTGTTCTTACTTAGAGCAGCGCAGGGCAGGACTATCTCCATTGGATTTTGTGTTTCAATTGAGTTCTTTTTCCTTCTGGGCACACTTGTATCACTGTTGTGCAGTGGGCAGCCTGGCTCCTGAGCTTTCCGAGATCCCAGTTTGACCATATCTTACTTGAGGCACAACTCCTTGGGTCAGTAACTCCTGCCACGGGTGGAAGAGGACAAAGCAGATTTGGATTTGTGCTGATAGGGTCAAACCCAATCGAAGCCACTGGTGCCTGGCCCAGAGCTCCCCCAGCCCCACCGCTGGGATGCTGGGCTTGCTGCCCTGAGCAGCCCAGCCCACGCTGGAGGATTTCATTGTATGTGACCCATAGCTGGCAAGGCAAGCTGTAAAAAAAGGTAATTCGGAGCACTCAGCTTCGTCTTTCAGCGCTATATTCATGTATGTTCTTTCCCAACAAGAAGCATGGGCGTTCACTTATTTATTTTCTAATCTCTGCTCCGTGTCTACAGAGCTCATAGAGCCAGGGACAATCTCCTAGCGTGTCGGCAGATAAATTCCCTGGTTGTCCAAAGAGGGGACGTGGAACTTGCGGCTACCTTGGGGTACAATGTGGGGATTCACCAGACAGGATTACAGAGGGGGCTTTTCTTCTGGGAGCGGGAGCTGGAAGTTTGTCTGCATTTCTTCTCTTGCACCGCATCTCCAAGGAGGTTTTCACTTTCTAAGAAGGATGTTACCCACTGAGCTATTCATAGTAGTTAAATGAGAAAAGGGGTTAATAAAATACATGGTAGAAAAAAAGAAAATAAGATTAGAAGGACTGATGTTTTGGCTGTGAGGCCTTCTGAGGGCTGTGGAGAGAGGGGGGGAAAAAGGAACAAGATTATTATTTTCTTTTCTCTAGCTCAAAGAACTTCATGGCCAGAATAGCACCACTAATCCCATTTTCTTTCTAACAAGTATTTTATCAACACCTCTTTCTTTTTTCCCCCCTCTGTTCTCCTTCCCTGAGTTTCTACACTGACATATGATTAGTTGTATTAAAATTAAAGTTTTGGCTATGTGGTATCTGCTCTGCAGAAGCGTTAGTGGGGCTCGCAGGAGCTGGAGACCCCCGAGACTCTGTGCACATCTCCCCACGCACACGCAGTCGTTGCACTTCTGGGCACCTGGTTTTTCTTGCCAACCACAGAAAAGTATCTTTTACAGCCGTTCAGCGCCGTTTGGCAGAGGATCAGATAGCAGCTCCACTGAAAGCAAACAGCCGCCTTTCCGAGGGAGTAAATATTTCGCAACGTGTTACTTCAGTGTTATTTATTATGAACATATTTTCCCTTTTATCCAGGGATTTGCCAACTCTTCAGAGTCACAAAAACCTCGCCGCGGCCTCACAAAGGGTGGCTGCACCTCTCCTACCTCCCTGCCATTTCAGGAGGAACCCAGGGAGGTTGCATCCAGCCCTGGGTCCCCTCTGGAAGATGTTTTGCAGGAGCCTGGGATCACCCCGTGTTCTTTTATAGGCAAGGGACACCTGAGATGGGAGTTTTGGTTTAAGCAGTGGGCTGTGTATCAGGTTAAGGACAAGCCCCAGTACACACGTGGCAGGGTGGGAGAGGAGATTTTGGGGCAATACATTAGAGGAATGGCTTAAACACAGGGAGGAGATTCACTCTCTCTTTTTACCTGCCTCCTCTCTTAAACCTGATGGAGGGAGAAAAGGGAAGATATTGTGTAGTGCTGGAGGAGGAGTGGGTGGGGGAAGCATCAAGGTGAGACCCAGGAGAAGACAATTTATCTTGGGTGGGGCAGAAAATGAATTAAAGCCTTAAAAGAAGATGATTGATCTTCATTAGCCTGCGACTCCTGTCTGGCTGTAGGGAAGTTGCTGCTCCACTGAGCCCACCTTGGTGGAGGTATGATGGACCTGGGGTGGTGAGGGGTCCTGCAGCTCCAGGCACTTCTCCTCTGGGTACGCGGTTGTTTAGTGGCACCTTTTTTCCCCTTCTCTTAGGGACTAAAGGAAGCTGGTCCCCTTCTCTGCAAACTTTGCCAGGGTCTGGAGGAGAACTCGACACAGGGCTTGGTCACCTGCAGGTGCAGCAGTAGCAGCTCTCAGGGGTTCAAGCACTAGCGCAGCCTCTGCTCCGGTCAGTCCCAGTCCCTTGGGAGCTAAAAATCCCTTTGTGTTTATCAGGTGCAGGGAGCAGAGCAACGGTGTGTGCTCAGCCACCTCCCCTGCGCTGCAGAGGGATGTAGCTCTTGTATAGCAAAGCCATCCTCTCTAGGGTATTTGACACTGCTCTTTGATATAATAAGCAAAAATTAAAAAATTAAGTAATAATCATAATGCAAGAGGGTAAGTTACTGCAACCAGCCCCATCCTAGATGAGGTACTTAGGAGCATGATTTAGGGATTGGTGGGCTCGGCGATCCAGTGGGTCTCTCCAACCTGGTTATTCTGTTATTCTGTGATTCTGTGATCCTGCAGCACAGGGCTCTGTGGGATGAATCTGTGCTCCCCACGACAGAGCTGGCTGGGTTTCCAGCGGCTGAGGAGGCTCCCCAAGTGCTGGGCTGTGCCCTGGCCATCTCTGGGCAGGCTGTCTAGCAAAAGCATTATTACAGAAGCACCGAGAACTTGAAAGTGTTTCTCTCTTCCTTCATTACCTTCTTACGTTACCTCCTCTTGCCTGAGTATCCAGGTGCTGATAATTGGCCAAACACCAGAGCAGCTGGAGCTGGAGCAAGTGGCTCAGCCCCAGCCTTGGGATTTCTGCGTAGCCCGGAGTTAGCGGGGACGGGAGTCTTAGTCCTCCTGTGCTCAAGCATGAAGGACTCTGGAGGTAGAGGAGCGATGACCCACAGAGGCTCTGGTGTCTGACAAAGCCATCTTGGGGTGTTCCTATTTGTTTCTAATCCTTCTTGGCGCTTGTCCTCACTAGAACATTAGACCATGTTGGAACATGACTTTGCTTCACTGTATTAATTACTAGGATGATTAAGATAGGTCAGCAGTTAAGTGTAGACGGGCACGGTCATGTTCAAGGTAACGTCAGATGATGGGAGTTAATCCTGCGATTCCAATAAGATTCACTCGGGACCGAGTGGTGTAATTACGACCAACTGAGTATGTTTTTGTCAAATTTGGATTTTCATGGGAAATTAAATTTTCTGCAAATAGAGAGGAGTTCCTAATTCATACTTTTCTTCCTTCACATTGCAAAGCTGAAACTCCAGGGCTCATTTCAGCCACAACTGTGTAAATTCTGAATCGCAGCAGCGATCCATAGTAGATGTCATTGCATGAGATGCCTGACACTGCCTTTTCTCAGCCATGTGTGTGCTCCCCCGCTCCCTCACGCTCTCCTTCTCCAAGTACAAAGCCCAGCCTTTTGTGGAAGAGACAGTCCAGGTCTATAGAAAAGCACAGAGCATGAGACATAGACACCACGGCTCCCATGTTGTATTCTGACTGAAAAAAACGCAGCTGCTTGGTTGCAGTATAGAGTTTGTCAGGATTGTTTTAAAAGTCAGACAGGTTTTCTACAGGGAACCATTCCTGCTACTCCTTCTCAACTGGTTCACTGCACAAAGACCAGCAGGACCCTATTTAACCAGCAAATGACTGCCCCATCCAGGCTGCAGCAGCGCAAGCATCCTCCTAGGGCTCATCAACAGCCAGCCATGTCCTCCCTTGCTCCACGATGCTCGGTGATCCACATCTTGCTGCACAGCTTTCAGAGGTTTCCTCATCCCAGATGTGGCATTTGAAATCCCTGGCTGGTGTCACCTCTTTCACCAGACCCGGTCTGGACCCGTGGTGCCATGAGCCTGCTCCACAGCCACCTCTGGCAGAGCAAGGCTCCTGTGGGTGTGCTCCTTTCCATCCCATAGAGGCTGTCATTAGAGTTTCTCAATCAATGCTTTCTTGTTAGTGACTGGGGCCAGTGAGAGCTTTGAACGAAGGTGGAGCCAAGCCAGAAAAAGATCCTCTCCTGAAAAATTGTAATGAAAGCAATAATGGTTGGGTCCTTGAACAATGCCTGCCTATGACAGTTGTTGTCTGGAGGCTACCTTAATTACAAAACAGTCTTCTCAGCCTCAGGCTTCATGGTCTTGGTGCCTTTACTCTGTCTTGAGCAATATTTTATTGCTATTGTCCTCAACCTGTTTCATATTAAGTTCAGAGTATCTGAAAGTTACATGAAATATAGGTTTGCTTTCTATTTTTTTTTGCACAAATTTCTTGTATTGTTTGGTGATTTTTTTTTATCAGGATATGAAAGCCTAAAGCTGGGATTATCTAAAGGATTATAGGAGAATTAGGCACCCAAAGCCAATGGATTTTTCACTGAATTAGCCAAATGCATTTGGAGAGCTGGAGACTTTGGTCTCCACTTATGGTTTCAGGTCCACCTTGTACCTTCTTAGTAAAAAGATCTCAGCACCTCTCCAGGTGGCCTTAAAAAGGTGCCAAAAGCAGGAGTAGTCAGTAAAAACTACAGGTACGAGGAGGTAGACGTGGCCCTGAGACATTAAACTGCCTTTGAAAAATCTCCTTCTGACTCCCTTAGGCTCTTTTGAAAACGCCACTCTAAGTTACCATCAATTTTGATAATTAAGCACCAATTTAATTTTAGAGTAACAATAATTGTCAACATTTTCCAACCCAAGCACCTTAAATTAGACACGCAGATCCAAACGTTGGCACGGGATCAAAGCGAAGCGGTGCGATTTTCTCGGAGATGCTGAGCACACGCAGCTCTTGCTCGACGTTGTGGTAGGTTGTGCTCAGGACTTCAGAAAACCAGGCCATTTGGACTTGATCCCCTGCCAAAGTCGGTGTGCTCAACATGCATTTCAACACCTTGCTGTAGGCACCTTGGATTAAAAAAAAAAAAAAAAAAAAAAAAAAGAATTGGCTGGGAGTATTACACCAATTTTCCCCTGATGGAGTGAAAGTGGAGGTTGGCTGCCTTTCCATGGGGAAAGTGCTGGGTCGCACGCTGGAGTCCACATGGGGTATGACAAGGGATGTTATCGGTGTCCTCCAGTGAGCGGGCAAGACCAAGACAGCAGCCAAGCTAATTCCCTGAGCCCCCTCCCCTAGGCCTGCGCTCCTCCAGGAAGGGATTTTCATCTCCTGCACTGGATTTGTGGTGGGGTTGGGCAGCTTGGGGGTGGCTGAGGACCTTTTAGGCGCCAGTGGGATGCAGGTGGCTGAGATGCTGCTGCTCCTGGGCAAGGGCAGAGAACCCCTTGCTGGAGCATCCTATGCAAGCTGGGAAGGAATTGCCTGTATCCTGACCTACATCTCCTGGTGCCACTTGCTTTGGGGTGGAGGATAATTCTGGGGGCCAGGGAGGGCAGTGAGAACCAGTGCAGTGCAGGGGACCCATCCTGTCCCAGCTGTCCCAGCTGGGTGAGGTGCCGTGCTGGACATCAAAGCTGCGATTAAGCCAATGCTTTAATCGTATCTCAGTGCCTCATTTCATGTCCCGAGCCTTTGATGAGGGCTTCGCTTCACTGTGCTCTCCCCAATCCCAGCCCCACCCTGAATTAGGGCTTTTGCTTAATTTTTAGCAGTGATTTGGAATTACTAGGGCTTCTTTTCTTCCCTTCTTTTCTTCCCTTCTTTTCTTCCCTTCTTTTCTTCCCTTCTTTTCCTTCCCTTTTCTTTTTCTTCCCTTCTTTTCTTCCCTTCTTTTTCTTCCCTTCTTTTCTTCCCTTCTTTTCTT